>CM056951.1:20662008-21352508 GCA_029856935.1 Cyclocarya paliurus
TACACTACGCCCAATTTTGAAAGCCGAGCTTCTCGTTTTACGCAGCGGTGAAAGATTTTCAATCCGGATCAGAAAAGTCTCATCGGATCCATCCGAAAATCTTGTTGGTCAATCACGATCTACAGTGTATGAAAAATTTGATTTTCGGTTCGGTCTTGAGTGTATTTTTTTTTTTTTACCGAACCGGACCTAAATGTTTAAATATAAAAATTTTGAAATATTTTTTATATATATAATGTTTTATTTTATATAATAGTTGTATAAGTTAATTCTATAATTTTTATCTAATCATCACCATTAATTATTATAAATGTAAAAATAATATGTTATTGTATTGATTTTTTAAAAAAAAAATTAATATTATATCTATAGAAAATAACTACAAATTTATGAATTCATGTGGTTTAATGGTATAAGTAAAATCAATATATGTTACTAAAAATATTATAAAAAAAATGAAGATGTTGCTCTAACACAGAGCTACAGAAAAATCAACGTGAAAGTGACAATAAGAAATCAAAACAAGAACTGCTATAATTATAAAAAGGTTTTATAAAATAAATTTATAAATTAGCGTAATTTTATATGATACGTTAGATCTATTTTTATAATAAAAATTAATTTTACAATTTAACTAATCAAATCACAAGTTAATTTGACGTTAAAGTATTTCTAAATGGAAATTCACATTAAAGGAAATGAAAAAGTAATGTAGTTGATTTATTACTCCTCGAGAATGAAGAGAGAGAGAGAGAGCAAGTGAGAGAGAGAGAGAGCTGATGAGAGAGTAGAGAGAGCAGGGGCGAGAGAGAGAGAGTGATGAGAGAGAATGAGCAAAGTGAGAGTAGATAGAGACGAGAGCGAACGAGAATAAGAGATAAAAAAAATGAAATAAAGAGAACAAAAATGATAAATACAACCGCCAGATGTAACCGACGTGCAACCGCTTGTCTATGTCATCTACCGTGTGTTTTTTTTCATTTTCCACTTCGTCTCCCCTCTTCCCCCCTTCTCTCTCCCTTGAAATTTTTTCCCCCTCCCTTCTCCCTCCCTCCATCTCCGTGGGATCTCTCCCTTCCATCTCCATTTGTTTTCCTCCTCACCTTTCTCTCCATATCGTTAATCATCCTCCCCTCCTAGCTTTCAACCGTCTTCCCTCCCTCCCTTCGTTCTTCAGCTGTCCACGAAATCGAATCTCATCATCGTCATCCTCGCCTGCATCATTGTGGTCATCATCATCATTAGATAAAAGGAACAAGAACAACATCATTTAAGACACTAGGAGAGGGTACCCAAAAACTTTATTGATAGGAGGATCTTGAATTTCAAGTCGAATTGTTATCTCTCTCTCTCTCTCTCAGATCTGCAAGAGAATGATGAACGATGACGATTAACTTGGTTCTTTTTAATCAAAATTTCTCTCTTTCTTTTTCTTTCTTTAGCTGTGATATATGGATACCAGTGGCTACCCAAAAAGGCATAAAAAATCGTAATATTATGTATTATCCTCTTGTTTATCGACAATAAAATCAATCGGTTCTGTGCCCAGTAGTTTGCTTTTGCTCGGCAACCCAGATTTCAGAAAGCTATAGCTATTTGTTTTTGCTTAACCTGCTTTTTATAGAAGCAAGTGTGAAATCTAAAATCTGCAAAAGCAAAAGCAAGTATGAATTTGTGATTATTTCTTAATCCTGTAAAAGCAAAAGCAAGTGAAATATAGACACCTGCAAAAGCAAGTGTGAAATCTAGCTACTCCAGAGTCCAACCCGAAGAGTAGATTTTAAAATCTGGTATATATTTTTATTATTTTTAATATATCAACTTATGCCATGTCTGCTAGGTTACCCGACGGTTTCCTACCGCCGGTTGTACGTAGAAGGACTGTAAAGATAAATAGTCACGTAATGAGTGCAAAGTGTATGTGGCTTTCTTCTAGCATTGCTCTTTATTATTATTAACAAAATTATTCAATATTATTTATTTATATTATTATTATTATTATTATTATTTACAAATCATGATGTAACATATTAGGTTAGATTATTACTCAAATTCGCATTGAAGAAGCATTGTTATTCTACTTACTCACCTGATTTTGCGAGTTCTTTGCCACTGTCTAGTATTTAGATGCTATACCATAAAAGAGTATCAACATCTACTAGAAATCAATTATTTATTTAATGTCCAAAAAAATCATTTGGCAGACAAAGTTTCAATTATCATTAAAGAAATACTATAGATATAAAATGATTATGTAAAAATAAATTTACGGACTGAATTTTTTTCATGTGATACGTCAGAACTTAGATATATTTTATGATAAAAAATAATTTTATAATTTGACATATTATATCAAGTCACATCTCTTTATAAATTTATTTTTATATAATTGCTAAATAAATTATTTCTCTTATCATTATTTAAAATTACCTTTCAAACTACTAAAAAATTATAATTTGCTCACATTTGGAAAATTAAATTAGCAACTCAAACTTAGATAGAAAAAATGAGGGCAAGAGATTATAACAAATTAAGAATTAAGAAAGGGATAATAATATCCTTACATTTCTTTTACTACTATTTTATTATCCAATTTTTTTTTTCCATTTACTCTTTAAATCTAGACTAAAAATCTGAAAATATAATTTTTTTTTATAATCTAACAGAAAATAAATTTAATCAACAATATAATTATGTATTTTAATCCAAAATAAATTTAATTTTATAAAAATTGACATTCTTTTATTCTTTGAGTCAATTTTTATAAAATTAAATTACATAAATATGTTAATTAAATGAATTTGTTTTTTTAAAATTATATAAGAATTTCATGTTTTAAATTTTTTAATTTAAATTTAAATAATAAATGAGTAAAAATAATAAATCAATAAAAGAAGTAGAAGGTATTATTAGCATTGAGAAATAATTGAGAAGCAAAGGCCGACAGTGGCAGCTTGTTACAACTAGCCAACTAGGTATCTTTACCAGCTATAACCTAGAAAGAAAAGGAAAAGCGGAGAGGATGATGACCCACCACGTGGCCCTATTTATAAGCAGTGCTTCTATATGCAACCGCACCGCGTGGAACCGGATGCCGTAGGCAACGTGGCGACAAGGTAGGACAGGACCAAAGAATTCCACAGCACAAGAAAGGTAACTTTGTCACACCCCGTACCAATTTGAGATCTAGCCCTAGATTTTGGGGTTTCCAATCCTCTACATAACCCCCACCAAGGCTTAAACTACAACTCATTGCCACTAACTTTGAATTTGACGTCTCTATTCCTATTTTTTTTATAAGATTTTGATATTTTTTTCTCTAGTGAGTTTAGTTTGTTTTTGAAAATGAGATGAGATGAATTGAGATAAAAATTAAAAGTTAAATAAAATATTATTATAATATATATTTTTAATATTTTTTTATTTTGAGATTTAAAAAAATTAAATTATTTATTTTATTTTATATAAAATTTAAAAAAAAAATTAGAATGATTAAATAAAATAAGACGAGAATAATTGTGAAAACAAACGAGCAGAATTTGATGAAAAAACAAAGATGGAAAAATATGACCCCGGAAGAAGCCTTTATTGGAATTTTTTAAGTTAATTATTTCATGATTTTTTAATGTTGATTATTCAATTATATCATTAGCAATTTGATCGAAATTTTCAAGGAAAAGAGTGAAAACCTTTTTTCCAGATTTGTTATAATAATACTTTTTTATTGAAAAAAAGGTAAATAAAACAAGGGTTTCAAAGAAAACTTTCTTACACCATTTTATATTAGCTTTTTTCATTGAAAACATTGGTTAATCTCTCAATAAGCTCATTACTAATTTAATTAACACTTTGTAGACAAAAAAATGAAAAAAAAAATAAAATATTTGATAAAGTATTTAGAAATAAGTCTGAAATAAATCTTCCACAAATTTGCTATTGAAAAAACGAAATTATAAATAATTTCTTAATATTTCGATTATAAACTTATACATGGATGATTGATAATTTTCAAGAACAACTTAGAATATGAAGGACCAAAAGTCATTCATATTTTTCATATTTATAATCATGGAGAAGCTTTTTTGAAAAATATAATAGGATCACTCAAAAACTGAAATAAAAGGAAAAAAGAGTCATTTATGATTCATTAAATTATATACTTTTGAGTTGGATTTATTTGAAGATTAAGAATGCTAATTATTTTTATTATGAAAATAATGTTTATAATTTTAAAATGTCCAAGTTTCTTATAATTTTCTTTTAAAAAAATAACTAAATTTAAAATTTACATAAAAAATAATTTTTAATAATAGAGCTACTTTTAAAAGAAAAAAAATGATATTTGTAATTGTAGAGTGCGTAAAAATTACATAATTTTCGTTTAAAAATAATTAAATATAAAACTTATATATAAAAAAAATTTAATAATAAACTCTATTATTTTTAAAAATAATTATACAATATTTACACAGTCGTGAGTAGCGTTACTTTAAAAAAATAAAAGGTGACACTGTATATAGGAATGTGAGGGAATTGTACAGGGAGTAAACCCAATAGGGTTACTACTATACCGTAATTAATGTACATTTAAGGATCATGCTAGAGGGCCCCGCCAGTTATAATTTTTTTTGTTTTTGTTTTTAATTTTATTTTACATATTTTTTTAAGATTCTTAAAAAAAATAATAAAAAATATGTATAATTTTATTAATAGAAATTATTTTAATTATTAAGTAAAAATAAAAAATTAAAATACGTGAGCCTAACATATGGATAAGTTTAAAGTACTCTACCAGCATCTAGGAGAGAGATAAGGGAGGATATGTCAGTTATAACGTGAAGGCAATGCAGAGGGAGCTCACCCGGGCCTGTCCTGAATTGTCATATCAGTCGCTCTTTACCAATTACTTTTCAATCATACGGAACAATTCGATTTTTAGATAAAAGAAGCTCTGTCTTCTTTTTAAAAAAAAAAAAATCAATCATTTCAAGTCTTATTAGAGTGGGCTCTACCTTTCTCTATTTTTTTATTTTTTTCTCTTCTTTTTAACTACCTATTTATAAATATGCTTTTATAATAATATTTTTCCACCGGTGCAGATTTTTTCAGGTATACTAGACTCCAGTCATTTTCTCAAATTCACTGCACGATATTCCTCTCCCACCGATCAATTAGGACAATGCAAAATCACGCCCAAAATGTCAACGCGTGGCTCTTAAGCGCGGTTTGTTTCCATACATGGTCTTCAAGCGTCGTTGCACTCCGATAGATCTGCCGACTACACACGCTGCACCAGCAGACTCCCACCCTCTGATCCTTTAGATCGGTCAGACGTCTTATCTATTCCACCGGCACGTGGTCCTCACACACTATTCTAGAGGTATGGGTTGATTGTTCCTCCGCTGCAGATCTGTCATTCTTATGTCGATCTATTCGGATTATTGCTTTCTCTAACCGGTGATATTGTGAGACAGACTAAGGACCTCACCAAAAATATTTCAAGACTTTCAACTACAGTGCATCCGCTTGCATTGCTTCCATCGGTGGCTTACTTTCAAAACGTCTTTTAAGAAAATTTCTTCTTAGCAGAGCTTGGGTAGAAATTAAGAAATTGGTCTAAAAACTTCTTTTTTTCTTTTTTTTTTCACCAAATTTGCATTATATTTGTTGTTTTGAGATATTTTGTTGAGGAACTCCACCCCCTCTCATATGTATCATCTTTTATTTTAATGAAGTTTGCTTGCTTAAAAAAAAAAATAAAAAACCTTTCATTCATCGCTCTCATCCCGTTCTTCAACTATCACAGACACATGTCGGTTAATTACAGTCCTAAGTTGTCTTTCTTAGGTTTTTCTATAGTTTGATTTTATATAGAAATGATAGTTACAATCATAAGTGCACAAACGCTATATAATCACTATAAAAAAAGTGAATAAATATGAGATCTATAAAAAAAATTAATTAATTAATTTTTTAATAATAAATCTCACTCTTTTTTAAAATGAATGTACGACACTTGCATATTTCACGACTATATATAGTATTACTCTAATTATAAAGTGGTTTGTCCTCAAATCTCATTTCCCGATTGGGAATTTCATGTGGGATGACGGGCAATGTGATCCAGGAAAAGAAGATAGCCGTTAATGGAACCTCCATTTTGTTATTTTTTTTAAAATACTTGGTAACTAAAATATGATATAAAAATAATCATAAAATTAATGAATGCTACTTAGTCCACAGATGAAGGCCACCGAAGAAAGTAAATTTTTCATACATTTTTTTTATATTTTTAAATATTTATTTTTTTAAAAAAATTCACAACATTATTAAAAACACTTCCTTAATCACTACGTTTAAAAAAAAAAGAATTGGTAGCTGCTTTCAATGGTTGATAAGGTAACCACAGCAACACGCACTCAAGGTGAGCTTATAATAGGGTCTAGGCCTAGCTCAAGAGGGAGGGTCTTTTCAAGAGGAAAAAGTGAGAGAATGAAGGAGGGACAAAAGGCTGAGGAAAGAAATTAGTGTCAAGAAGAAAAATGAAGATGTAACGTAAAGAAGAGAAGGTGAGACATAAAGCAAGGGAGGAGCGCCAAAGGATAAAGAGGGGCTTTCATATGACTTTTAGAGGGGACCAACTTTGACTCTTTTGAGAGCTTCTTCAACCTCACGATCGGGACTCCAATGATGAGATCTCCTTCAGAAGATAGAGCTCTGATCTTCATTATACAATAAGGATGAGAGACCATAAGAGACTGTAAAACAATCATATTATAGTGGATTCTCCCATCCCCCAACCCTTATGGATGTAGACATTACATCGAATCACGTAAATCTATGTGCTCCCATCTCTTTATTTTTCATGCATGTATTTACTGCTCACCGCTATAGATATACGTGCAAACATCATACAACCGCACTGAACTACTGTTGAGGGCTCCACACCACACAGATTAAGGCCCGAATAGGCTTAGCAGGCCGAATATGACTCTTTCTCCCTTTAGACCTGTTGTGCTATTTTTAGGCGTTAACAATGACAAAAGAAACATACTTCTTAATCCATGTTTCTTGACTCAGTCAAGGAGATTAACTATCAAAAACAGTTTGGTTTGATCCACCAAGTAGGTAATGGATGTGGCTTGAAGTCATGCTTGGTAGTAGGACACCTCAATCATCTGTTGTAATGTATTTCATAGGAGAACTACACATCCACTTCCTCAATGTTCTCATTCAAAAAAAAAACATTAGCATAACAAGATAGCTAGAGCTAGAAAGAATAACTAAATTCTTTGAAAGCAAATAAAGAAATATGGCGATAGTAATGGTGCATGGGGCTCATGCATTGGTTGGAATTGAGTGGGGGTGTCATGTAGTTTGAAGATTTAAGGCTAAAGAATCTGCTGATGCCATGCTTGTAGCTATTGAATATGCAAATATGTGTGGAGGTTAAGCGCGATGCATGAGGCTCACATGCTGGTCAGAAAGCGACATTTCTTAGCCTTTTGTGTAAAGGGAATGCGATTGGGGTGGTGCATCTACTTGGAGGTAAATAAAAACACAAAAAAACCCATGATATTAACAATACACTTGGAGGAGTACTAGGAGGAGGAGAGAGGAGAAAAAGGAAAATGAGGATAGAGCGCAACTCCTTCCTCCCCTTGGGAGCAAGAAAAAAATGTTAGGATTTTAGCTCTTTAGATAGAGGGGAGAGGAAAGTTTCTAGAGAGGGGTTTGTAGTTTTATCCTATAGAGAGAGGCATGCAAAGAGTGACCTTTTGGAACGACTCGTGTCATTGCAGAATTTGTAAGACAATTCATTATTTGCAACTAGGGCTGTAAATGAAATAGTCTGTTCGATAGTCAACTTGGTATTTGCCCGGTTAAACTTGAATTAAACTTGACTCGTGAAAAAAAAAATCTCGCCAGTAAAAGCATATACCCGCTTGATTAGTAAATGATACATACACGACAAAATTCGACTCCAATCGACTCTACTAAGGCTCGTTAAGGCCCACTCATTTATGCCCGAGTTGACTCGTTAGCTCGACTTGATTAAACTCATTCATATATTGATAAATATCTACATACACCTATGTATATATACATATATATATATATATGTATTAGCTAATAATATAAACATGACACTTTTATAATTAAATATATAATATCTAACCTAATTACTTATGCCTATATATTAAATATACTTCATAACTATATTTTATAATTTGTATAATAATTAGTCGATAAGATTTAATAATTTCATATACTAGTATGTGGAAACCATATATGAAATAGATATATCCTATAATATTATGTGTATGTATTAATAATTTATGTAGATATATAATATATTGTTATTATGGATAAATATCAATTAATTAGATATTAATTATTTATAAATTTTTAAAATCTTATACTTTAATAGAGGTTCTACTTGTAAGTTGTACAATTTTAATATTAGATTTTTTATTTATCTAATTTATTAATTATTAAATATTATTCAAAAAATAAATAAATAAAACAATATATATATATATTATAAAAAGATTAAGATTTAGGTCTGATTTGATTACACAATACAGATGTAACGTACAATAGTTTTCTCTACCCAAACACATTATATTTTATCTGTAAATTTTAAAAACATCCACTTAAATGAACAATAATGAACAGTAAATAGTGCATGAATAGTGCAAAGCTGATATAAACAGTATGTGAACAATGTACTTTTCAACTCTCTAATCAACATTAGGACCCACACATTTTTCAAATTCTAAAAATTAAAAACTATATCATCTTGTCTCACTATCTAAATATACATTTTTTTTTTACAAATTATTTTATCTCATTTTAACTCAAAAATATTACTATTATTCAAAATATCTTATCTCATCAGAACTGCGTAACTAAACGAGATCTTAAGTTAGTGTACTCTTGTGAGCTTTAGCGCCATAGCATGCATATAGATCTTTGCCACATCTCGTATTTCATTCCTATCCCGAAATGTGTTATTATCCATGAATCATTTAAATATATATTTTGAAAATAAAAGATAATCTAACGGTTAAAAGCAAGGCGTGCGATATCGCATTATGATTAATTACAGCACAATTGGATCCAAATTCATGCATTTAATTCATTTTGTAAGGGTCAAGACATAATAAGAGCGGTTAGCAGTAGATTAAGAAAATTCAAAATTGAACCATTGGGATAAGAAAGACTGTTGTCTAGTGAGTTGGCATGTATGTTGGAATGGGTGGCAATTCGTATCTGGGTCATGTTGTGTGATGGATATTTGATTATATGGGTTAACCCGAATACTATTTGAACTGATCATACTTTCAAATCTTAATACGATCTATTTAAATAATAAATCGTATTATTACTTGTTTTGATTTATTTAATAATTAATTATATCTATTTAATAATTAACTAGATCTATTTCATAATTAATTAGAAATAGATTAATATGACATGACTCATTTCAATCCGTTTTGCGTAAATAAGTTGAACTACCTACATAATCTATTTGATCTAATTAATATATTTTTATATAAAATATAAAATCTATATTTATTAGTAGCCACAATATCTAAAAAAATAAAAAACTATCTACTAACAAAAATGATCAATATCTTTCAGATTTTAATCTATAATAAACCAATAATACAAATCCAACAATAACAAATATAAGCATGGATCTAGAAGAATTACAATTCCAATAATAAAAATATAAGCATATTAAGAAATACAAATATTACAATTAAACAATAATAAAATTGTAATTTTGAAATAAAATTTAAACGGATTATTGAATAATGATATCAGATTAAGTGGGTTGACCTGTTTATTAATCATGTCTTAATGAGTCAACCTATTTTGACTCGAACATATTTATATCAAACTCAAACCTGTTAATTTCGTGTCAGGTTCACGGATCGTATCCCGTATTTATACTCCTATATGTAAATATAATTTTGCTTATATCATAAGTTTCAACTGTTTAATGAACAAAGCATCACCAAGAGTATTTTGTCATGATGAGCATGAAAATGATAAGAGAATCCGCTTATTTATGAAAGATAAATTATTTATATAGTTTTAAGGTGTGCAAGTTTCTCACAATTTTCCTTTTGAAAAAAAGACAAACCAAGTACTCACATTAAGCAAAATTTATTTTTAAAAGTGGACCATGTTGTTTTAGAAGAATGCATTGGACTTGCATACCGTTACTATATAATTGTATCGTTCTAATAACAAACTAATATTATTTCTTTGCACTCCACAAAATTTCAAGAAGAATAAACTTTAAATTTATTGTATTCCAACCCACATATTAATTATTAAGATCTTAAATAAGGTAGTAGTCAGCTAGCGTCCAAACATATACGAATTTATTGTTGAGTTTGCTCCTTTTGAAGTCTCACACCAGTGAGATTTGAGAAGAGAGCAAAGGCCAAAGTCTATAAAGGAAGAGTTAACCTCTTTAATTATGTGCACCAGTCGTGAGCTTAGCTAGTAACTTGTGACTCTAGTAAAAAAATTTTGTTAGCTTTTTTTATAAAAGGGGAAGAGGTGAGAGTTAAAGTTTTGCTAGTGAGAAAGTTTTGTGGGTGTCCTTGGAATGAGAAAAAAAATTGTATGATTGTAACAATTTTTCACGTAGTGTATTGTCTTCTCTTGGTCTAGTGTTGTTACTATTTCTTTATTTTTCCTAATATTCATGCAAAGGATAGATCCTAGGGAGTGAATTTAGGAGGTCCAAATTTCCAACAAGTGGTATCAGAGCCTAAGATCCTTTTGGTAGGGTGGAGCTTTGGTGTGGTAGTGTAGATACGTGCAGTCTAAGGAGGTCTGTCTAAGAGATTGGAATTTAAGCAGGACCATTGTGATCCTCCAATCTTTTCTGAGAACCATGAAGTTCTGTCTAGGAAATGAAAATTTTTTCTGAAAAATTACTTAGTGAGTACTATTCATTTCTACGGTAAAATTAATCAAGGTAATATCAGAAAGTATGGCTTCATTTTGTTTCAACTCTTGGAAGCTTTCTTTCACATTTCATTGTTCACTCAAACTTGCTATTCCTCCTGGTGAGGACAGTGAAAGGAACTGCTATTCTAGAGAAACCAATAATGAATCGACGGTAATATCCCGCCAATCCTAAAAACTTTCTAACCTCATGCACATTCTTCGGTGCCAACCAATTAACTACTGCTTACACTTTCCCCAGGTCCACTGAAATGCCATCTTTTGAAACTATATGCCCAAAAAATGCGATTGACTCTAGCCAAAATTCACACTTCTTCAACTTAGGAAACAACTTCTTTTCGTTGAGTGTCCCGAGCACCAATCTCAAATGTTCTTCATGCTCAGTCTTGATCTTGGAGTATATCAATATGTAATCAATAAAAACAACCATAAATGTATCCAAGAAGTCATGGAACACTCTGTTCACCAAGTCCATGAATACCGTTGGGATATTAGTCAGGCCAAAAGGCATGACCAGAAACTCATAATAGTCGTATATAGTCCTAAAAGCTGTCCTGGGTAAGTCCTTTTCCCTTATTTTCAATTGATGATATCCTGACCGAAGATTGATTTTTGAAAATACTTGTGCACCTTGGAGTTGATGAAATAGATCCTCTATGCATGGTAGTGAATATTTATTCTTTATAATCACTTAGTTAAGTTCCATGGTGATGGATATTTATTCTTTATAATCACTCGGTTAAGTTCCCTATAGTCAATGCACATCCTCATCGTCTCATCCTTCTTTTTCACAAATAAAAGTGGGGCTCCCCACGATAATAAAACCCCTTGTCGAATAAGTCTTACAATTGTTCTTTGAGTTCTGCGAGCTCTGAAGGAGCCATTCTATAAGGAGCCTTAGAAAGAGGTGTCGTGCCCGAAACTAAGTCAATGGCAAACTTCACCTCCCATTCGGGTGGTAATCTCGACAAGTTTTCAGGGAATACCTCTGGATATTTCCTCACGATAAAGATCTCCTCTAACCTCAAATCCTTTTTTGGTGCATCCACCACGCAGGCTAGGAATCCTTGACAACCTTCACGCAACAGCTTTCCAACCTGAATAGCATATATACTTGATGAGTGCAATCACACTTTCAACCCCGTAAATCGAAATTCATCTCCTTCAGGGGTTCTAAATACCACTTCCTTTTTAAAACAATCAATACTAGCATGGTGGGAAGCCAACCAGTCCATACCCAATATTACATCAAACTCAACCATGTGGAATACTATTAGGTTAGCTGGCATTATTCTCCCTTCAATGGATAATGGGCACCTCGGTAGAACCTCCTCATAGATTACAGAATTCCCTGTTGGAGTTGAGACAACTAACTTGTACTTCAATATTTTAGTTTCTAAAGTATAAAACTTACTATAGTCCATAGAAAAAAATGAATGTGTAGCTCCAGAATCAAAACAACGCAGTAGCATTGTTGGAAAACAAGGTAAGGGTACTTGTGATCATGTTCAGCATCATCCATGAATTAAATAGCCATTGACTTAACATCGGACAACATGTTAATTTCTTAAAGCAAATGAAAGAAGCTGCCCCTGCGATCACGTCATTTCTATTCTCAGCCTCTCCAGGCATCAGTGCAAACCTGTGCAGGCACAGTTGTGCACTAATTGTTACTCGTGATGTCCCTTTGGTCCTGGGTGGTGGTGGTTTGGTGCTCCTATTGATGTCCAATTGCAACAGGCTGTCCCTAAGATAGTGACCCGGCTTGCCACAACGAAAACATAGCCTTGCTTCCTTCTTGCACTCTCTAGCATGTACTCGGTTGCATGTCCTACACTGATATGCTAATTGGTTGCCCTGAACCAGCTTCTTACCAAAGCTACTACCTTCGTTCCTATTTTTCTACGGGCCTTGGTCCATGCCAAAATAAGACCCCAATGGAGTAGTCATCTTCCTCTGATATTGCAGCATGACACATCTTTGGAGGCTTGTTCGAATACCATGGCCTTATTCACTAACTCTGAGAAACTTCAGATTTGAAAGCCAAGCACTCGTTCATAAATCTTATCGTTCAACCCTTGCTTAAACTTCCAAGCCTTCTTCTCCTCGTCAGGGATCAGATATGTGACAAATCGTGATAGCTTAGTAAATCTGGCCATGTACTGGTGCATTGTCATAGCTCTCTGCACCAAACTGGCAAACTTCATGGCCCTATCGTCTTTGACCGACCTTTGGAAGAAGCGTTCCAGAAAAATTTGATTGAACTGGGGCCAATTGACTACTTCTATCCCTTCAGCTTCTCTAATAGTTCTCTAAAAAATCCACCATCTTTTGGCCTCTCCTGTCAGATTGAAAGTAGAGTACAATACCTTCTATTTGTCAGTACAATTTAGGACACAAAGTATTTTCTCAATGTCTTGAATTAAGTCCTTTGCTAAAGTTGGGTCGCCCCGCTCATCAAAAGTGGGATGGTGCATCAGATTAAATTGCTCTACGGTACATCCACCACCGTCACCTATTGCATTCAAGTCTGAAATATTTCATACACGGCGACAAGCTGCCATCCTGGAAGATCCACACTTGATTAAATGTTTCACACGAGTATTCAAAAACAATAATGGTAATAATAATTTAAACATAATTGTATCTATTAAAAATGAATATATACAACAATTTGATCAATTCTTGGTCAAAATCTAAACCTCATAATCGATCAATTCATACTTTAGAGTTTACCAATTCTGAAGTCTAGTATTCTTCAAGACTGTGTACAGCTATAACATTAGAACCTAATACCTCAAATACCATGAAAACATTTCTCCAATATTCCACAAAACTAAGTCCTCATATATCATATAACTTAATCTCTAAAATCTGCAATTTCTGAAATTGTAAGTAGTAATGTAATAGTCTCTTCCAAATCTGAAAATCACTTCCTAAAACCACAGATATCCAACACCTCATATGATATAGTTTACAAAACCTCAAACCTGACTCTAGTACCAACTGTAACGCCCCAATGGAAGACCCAAACCACATGGCCTATACTCTAAAAAGACTAGTCAATAATACAATTGAAGCCCCATTGAAATATTATAAAGAGCAAGAACTTCTCCTTCCCAAACAATGTGGGATCTCATACACCACCTACTCTTATTCTGATCATATGGGATATCACATTGAGATTAAGAATATATCATAAAGATAATATATATATATATATATATATATATATATATTCTATGAATAAAAGAGGCTATCCATGAACAAATTATGGATTTTTTACTACAGTTTTCCCCTTTTGACCTTCTGTTTTAGTGGTTTTCTCTTTTTATCCCTCTGCTTTGCTTTGATCTGTTCACATACTTACGTTTTTGCCCTTCCTTTTTGTTTCTTTGCCCTTTTTGTCCCTCGGTTCGCTTTTGTTTTATTCTAATTTTACAATTGTGTCCCTCAGTCCCATGATAAGTAATTTTTCAACCACTTTTTGTTTCCATTTTTGTCCCTCTGTTTTATTCGCATATTTATGTTGTTGCCCCTCTTTTTTCTTTGTTTCTCAATTTTTTTCCCTCGGTTCCTTTTGTTTTATTCATGTTTTTACGTTTTTGCCACTAAATTTCGCTGACTTTTTAATATTTCACACAATTTAGATGAATTATTACTGGAATTTGCTAATGTGAAAATATTTTACTTTTTAATATATCTTTTTTTTTTTCCAGCAACCGGGCGCTACGTGCAAGGGGCATACGTACAACCCTTACTAGTGTATATATATATATCTCTATGTATGTATGTCTAGATAGGTTTTGAGCTTTGCTTTTGGTGTTTGATGGAACTCATAGGAGTTCATCACACTACAAGAAATTTTACTTTTAGGAATGAAATTTGTTAGAGGCGAATGAAATTTCATCCCTAAAAGTAATTATTGGAGACGAAATTTACATTTTGTCACAAAAAATGGTTGAGTTTCTAAATTCGTTTGGACAGATAAATTACATTCGAACAAGATATTTTTTGATGAATAAAATCGTCTCAAAAATATATTTTTGGGACCCAAATTATAATATAATTTAAATTATAAATTAAAATTTATAAATACAAAAAGAACTTAAACTCAGAAAGCTTATATTTTGGATTGCCTTAACCTTTTAGGCCAACTTTTATATAGGAGGTCAAGACAATACAATAGTCATATTTAAGTAATGTGAGACTTACTTGTCAAGGCAATCCAATGAGTTAAATACAATTTCAAGTCTTTAATAAATTGTATATATCTATATACAATATATTTATTTATATATATATATAAAATTATATATGTGGAGCCGAGCAGAGTGGGGGGCGGGGCGGGGCGGGGCTCCTTTGGGTCATCCCGCCCCCCGTTGCCCAACCCTAAGTCACATCGTTATCCAAATTACCTCCCTGTGAGAGAAAGTTGCGGTTTGGCATTAGGCGTTTTGACCTCTGCCCGACGGAGAGCGGGCCAAATCTATGGACTGCCTAAATAATGAAGAGAAAGGCACATACGCCATCAACGAAATCTCCACCAATAGAATCTCTAGCAATGGAACGTCATCTCCAGCAATAGAATGGCAAGCGGATAGTGCCTCAGACCTTCACAACACCTCAGCAAGATAACTTAGGTTTGCGAATTTTGCACTTGTGAGTTGAAAATATTTGTGCTAAAAAGTTTGACTTTTGCAGCATATTCTATTTACCTTCCTGTGAGGGTCAACAGGCAGGTCCAACCTTAAGGTGGCCTGGCCTACCTCACGTCAAAGTATGGGTCCAATCTTTCAACTGTCCGACATTACTTGTGAGAAAACATCTCCACCAGCAAACGCTAAGTGTTCACGCTCGTGCCATAACTGTTGCCAACAGGTTATCTTCGAGAACGAGCCTTTAGAGTTAACTTGCCTCCGAGCTCCACAACCATCTGAAGTGGACCTAGAGGGTCGGATGACTCCCTAACCACTTCACACGGGTTACAACAAACATACTCTAACACTAACTGCAGTTCACATCGTAAAAGGAAAATTTACCAACGTCATCGAAAACAAAGACATTGGAAAAATGTACGCCTTTAGACAAGACTTAGGACGAGTCCAGTCTTACAAGCTACTCGACCCTCTACCATTTTTTATTAAAGTCAATAGGCAGGAAAGGTCAGGGACTGCTCGGCCTCCAGGTGTCCAAATAGGCAGGAAGGTCACTAGACTGCTCGGCCAACTTTCGTGCACGCTTCATGCGGTCGAGCCTACCTCCCACTTACCTCACCAAGATAGGCTTCATGCTCGCCAGGACGGGCTTCGCGCTAGAACTTCGTGCGGTTGAGCCTACCTCCTGCTTATCTCGCTAAAGTGTGTATGCGCCTTACGCATCTTACGTGGTCGAGCCCATCTCCTGCCTAGTCCTGTGTTCAAAAATCTTTACTGCTTAACACAAGAAGAACGAGTAATCAAGGCCAGCTCCTAGAATTTATTTCTCTATGGACAGAGGCGAATCAGTTTGATTACGTTTTTTACCTTAAAAAGATTCTGAAGGTCACAAACTGCACTCAAGAATCGCGGGCAATTGTAAATGGGTAAAATATACCAGGTCCAAAATAGTTTTCAAGGCCTAGCCCATTAAGAAGACCATCACTAGAAGACAAAATATGAGAGAATGAGAGGGGACAAGAAATGATTAGGGGGTGAGGGTGTCAGGAAAAAGTTGGAAAGGGAGATGGGGTCAGACACTCAAAGCAGACATCCATCGCTACTATCGAGGTGCGCGCATGAAAATGGTTAGATAAAAGGGGCAGGGTGCCTACGGTTTCGAGGACGGGGGACCTTTTGTCCTTGGGACTTCCGACTTTTTTGATTCTTTTTCGACTTCTTGTTCAACCTAAGAGCTCTAGAGAGAACTTTTTCTCTAGCAAATCGATCTGCAACTCCCATTGTATAGTGGAAAATGAGAAGTTATGAGAGACTGTAAATAAGCTTATTATAGTGGAATCTCTCCTTCCCAAATTCTCGTAGACATAGACTTAGTGCCGAACCATGTAAATCTGTGTGTTCGTCTTTTTTTATTTTCTCTGCATTTAAATACTATTCACCGTCATGGATATACAAACCGACACTGTACAGCTGCATCAGACTACTGCTAGGGGTTCCAAACCACATTGATCGAGATCCAACCCGTCTCAATGTCTCCCAAAAATGAATCTTTCTTCTCTTTCGGGCCATGCATTTTTGCAATTTAACAATAAGGATAACAACTAATAAAAAATATGTATCACTTGGTTTGTTTTTTAAATGTTGGTAATAGTAATTATATCTACTCAGCCTTTCTTGATGGAAAGATATGAAATTTAATTGACGATCATTCCAGTTTCAGTAATAGAACCATATCGGTGTGTTCCAGTATATAGTTTTGGAATTAGTTATATATATATATATATATATATAAACATATAAACTAAATACGTGTATATGTAAGTGTGTATTGTGTACGTATTTGTGTGTATATGTCATGTGTGTGTGAAGAATTTGATATTTATAAAATGAATATATGTTGAAAAAAAAAGTAGAGATAATGATGTTAAAATATAATATTAAAAAAATCTGTAATTTTAGTTGAGATAAAAATAGATAAAATAAAAGAGCCTAGAAATTATTAAAATAATGAGATTTAAAGAAAGAGAGAATGAGGGGCATATTTATTTACAGTTATTAAAAATTAAAATTATCTAAATGACTTTTAAATTTTAATATTACATAAATGTTATATGGGTTTAAAATTTACAAAAATATCATCTAAATTCAAAAAAATGAAGAAATTGCCATTAAAACAGGTTGTAACATAACGTAGTTTGGAACATAATGTTGTAAAACCTAATGACAACAGCCCTAACATAGTAAGTATTCCATGCAATGCAATTGACATTTGACAGCTTTATTTATTCACCTTCTCTTCGTTTCTTTTCTAAAACATTTACGGCGCATGCATTCGAACATCGTACATTTGGCCCTCCCCATCTCCTCCCACTCCCAGGTCCCACCTATTCTATCAAATTATACCATCGCCACTTTCTCTCATTTAGCTCTGCTTTACAAAGGAAGATTAGGTTATATTTGTACGTTTGGAATATTTTAAAACTTTATAAACAATAGTGACATAATTTGAATGAAAATATTATAAAATTAAAAATTATTTGAATATTAATTTTTAATATTTTTTATTTTATTTTGAAATTCGTAAATGTTCTATTAATTTTTATTTTTGAATAATAATTAGGTAATAATTAGATAAAAAAAGTTGAAATTTGAATTAAAAACTATTTTATATTTGAGTGATGTTTGGAAATGAAATTACGAAAAACTTTAATAATTTTAAGAATTCTCAGTGTCAATTTGCATAAGAAGAAAATAGTGGAGAGTAGCATGTGTCATATATGTTGCATGGAGAAGGAGAAAGTTGTTCATGTCCTTTAGAGCTGTCCTATTGTTTCAGATGTTTGGGATGAAGAGGCAAGTCCTGTAAAAAAATGGCAAAATGGAGTTGAGGATTTTATGAAATTGTGGTTTGAGTTGTATACTCAATTAGCTACAGATAAAATAGAATTGGTTTCAAATGTGTTTTTCATAAGTTATGGTCTAGAAAAAATGCCTTAGTTTTTTAAGATAAGTTTAGAAGTCCATTAACAACAGTTACGAAAATGGCAGTGGATAAACTCGAAAAATTTAAACTAGCTCAACAGAAGGGACAGTGCAGACTATTGAGGGAGGAGATGTGCTATGGATTAACCATAGTTCACGGCTGATCCGTAGCACACCTTACGTGTCTACCTTTCTCTTCATATTTCTTTTTCTTCTTCTGGTGCGTTACCAGACCTTCTCTCATCCTCTCTTTCTTCTCTCTCTCTCTCTCTCATCATCTCTCTCTCCACTCTTTCTCTCATCAGCTCACTCTCTCTCTCTCTCATCTCTCATCGACTCTCTCTTGCAGGATCTCTCTCTCTCCTCAACTCTCTCTTATCAGATCTCTCTCATCCCTCATCCTCTCTCTCTTGGCTCACTCTCAATTCACTAAATGAAACGGTGCGTTTGGTGCCAAGTCAGGTGTGCACCGAATGTAGTGAAATAGTAGTTGATCCTAAAAATATTTCTTGAGGGAGGTAGCAGGAGGTGATAGGCAGTGATGGAAAAAGCCAATTAGTCCTTATTACAAAGCTAATTTTGATACTATTTTTTACAAAGTCAGTGAGAGGATGAGAATTAGCATAGTAATCAGGCATAGTAATGGTGATTTACTGGCGGCATTAAGTGCATCCAAAGATAATCTCAGTTCAGCTTTCCTTGCTTAATGTTATGTTATGGATAGAGAATTGAGTCTATGTGAGGAGTTGGGGCTAAGGCAGGTTGTTTTTTAAGGGGATGTAAAGGCAATGTTGGATGCTGTGAAGTCTGAGACTGAAGATACTTCCTGGATGGGTCAAGTAATCGAAAACACGAAGAAAATCTTATCTACTCAACCTTTTCATGGTTCACTTCATTCCTAGAGTTTGTTTCGATAGAAAATCTTATCTACTCAACACAAGTTTATTTGAAAGATACGTCTTGTAATGGTTGAGGTGGAAGATGATCTTATTTTATTTAAAAAAAAAAATCTCAGCATGTCTGAACGTGCCTTTTAAGACTTCCTAGAATTTTAAGGTATTATATTAAGATTATGTTTGGGGGCAAGATCATCTCAATTCTATCTCATCTAATCATTACATTTTTTTTAAATTTATATACAAAATATAATAAACAATTCAACTTTTTCAAATTTCAATTTAACTTTTTCAAATCTCAAAACAATAATTATATTAAAAAATAATATTTTAAACTTTCATCTTAACACTATTCATAAATTTTTTAAAAATTCTCATCTTATCTCATCTACCAAGCATAACTAGTAAATTTATCCAAAACGCAACTTTTGTTTTTTTTCTTAATTCAATGATAGAAACTTTGCTATATCAATATTATTATCCTCTCAAATTCAAGTTTAAAGATTTTAAGTACAAAACAAGATTAAAATTAATAAATATATATATATATATATATATGAGGTCTAAATCCTCATCCCCCAAAAGATGTCGGCATAAGAGTTAAACATTAGGTCCTACATAACTGTCCCCTGCAATTGGGTTTTTCTTCGTCATACTACGAAATCGATGAACTATTTATTAATATTGAAAGTTGGTGATTTGGATTTAGAAATAAGTTGATATAGTTTGTGAATAGTCAAATAAAATATTGTTCGAATATTATTTTTTTAATATTATTATTATTTTAAGATTTAAAAAAGATGAACTGTTTATATATTTTGTCTAGAAATTTAAAAAAATTGTAATGATGAGATAAGATGAGTTGATGTGGATTTTGAATTCAAACGAGGCTATATCAGAGGTAGAATATTGGATGTATTAATTAAAGGTTTTATTAATAGAAATATATAAGATGTTATATATACAACATATTTTACATTTTTTTGTACAATTTTATTTTAAATAAGGGACAATCTTCTATCATGACTCTTTTATTTTTTTGAAAGATTATCATGACTCATTAATCAATATATATCGGGTTACAATTTTAGATTTTGCAACACATTTATATATTGGAAGAAAAATTTTACTCATCATCTTCATACTACGCACCATATTATTTTATTTTATTTTATTCTCTTATATGAATTATGAATATAAAAATTAAACTAGTTTAAGAAGAATAAATTAATAAAAAATTAGTATATAATATATAAATATAATGAATAACAAAACTTACATTAAAATTAGATTTTGCAGCATGGGTTTTCTGTAAGATACTTAAAGAGTAATATTATATATAGTTGTAGAGTGCGAATGTGCCGCACAGTCACTTTATAAAAGAATGAGATTTATTATTAAAAAATTAATTTTCTTTCATATGAATTCTATATTTATTTATTTATTTTAAAATAATTATTTAACGCTTATATACTCACGATTACAATTAACATTTTTCTTATTCATCTATTTTATTTTATCATAAAATTGGAATATTTTAATTTGTATTTATTGCGATTGATGTTGCGGAGAACTAGAATTCCAAAAATGAACATTTATTATGAAATTGATTAGTCTCCTGTCAATGTACCTTTTTTTATTTTTTTTTATTTTTTTATTTCTCAATATATGTTAAGGCTGTATTTAGATGTTAAATTAAGTTAAGTTGAGTTAAGATGAGATGATAAAATATTATTAGAACATGATTTTTTAATATTATTATTATTTTAAGATTTGAAAAAATTAAATTATTTATTATATTTTATGTTAAAATTTGAAAAAATTATTATAATAAAATGAGATAAATTAAAATAATTTAAAATTGGTTAATGATCCAAACGAAGCCGTCTCTCTTACATAAATTAAAGTTCGGTTAATATGTTATTTTTTGTTTAGCTAATTAGTCAAAACTTTAATTTCATATTGGACTAACTATCTCCTTTTTTGTAATAATAAAATATTAATTTTTTTTATCTATTTTTAATAGATATATTTTTAAATACATTTTGTTTTTATTTTTGTAATTTCTAACAACTTTTAACAATTATTTTTATGTTCATTTTCACAATTTAATTATCTATACAATTAAAATAATATATAATCATTATTATTATTTTTATTATTCTCTCATTATCTCATGATTTAACATTAAATAATAAGTTTATAAATAAAATATTAATATCACATCTTAAAATAATAATAAAATAATAAAAATTAAATTGATAAATAGCATATTAAAAAAACTCACAGCTCGTAACATTGCCACGTTTGGTTCCAAACCCAACACAGTATCCTCCGTTCTGGCCTAGTTTGGGTGTCGAAATATTCTGAGGTATTCTCAAACACTCTCACTATTATTCTTTATTTTATTATTACTTTTCATTTATTTTTATTACTATTCATTACTTTTTATCTACTTTTTACAACTATTCAATATTCTATTATTACTTTACATCTATTTTTTACTACTATCCACGGCTAACTTCGTATTTGCTGGACTCATTACTGTGCTTTGCCATGACTTGAGCCTCTAACCGCTTTTTGCAGTTAAAGCAGATTCTTCATTACTCTTCAGTCTTCCCACGTCTGCTTCTTCTTTCCGTTAAGGTGAATTGCCTTCCGTCTCTCTCTCTCTCTCTCTCTCTCTCTCTTGCTTGACAGAATAGGTTGTCTCGTGCGTCTCTCTCTCCCTCTCTCTCTCTCTCTCTCTCTCTCGTGTTTCTTCTTCCTCAGGGTGAGGTATCCTTTGAGCCCCCTTCTTGCTGAGGGGAAAAAATCCCCTACGACTCCATCTAGCTGCAAGCTTCCTCCTCTTCTCTATATCTTGGATCGCCAGTGCCGACTGCCCGTTTCCAAATCGGGAACCACCTGCTGCACTCGACAGCTTCAACACCCCTTTTTTTGGAGCTAATGAACTTACCGTTGATTGAAGACGATTTGTTGAGAGAAATGGTGTGAAAAGCCCACTGGTTTGAGTGAATAGAAAGGGGAGAGAACAATGGATGTTTGGGTGGAAATGCAGGAGCTCGAGCGGCGCAGGATTTTCTTTCGTAATTAAATTCATTCGAGCGACGTTTAATAACGCTCGAGCTAAGTTTTAGGCCGGATGTTAGACGTGGAAGGAAATGAATTGAAATAAACGTTAAAAATTAAATAGAAGATTGTTACTATATTATTTTTTAATATTATTATTATATTAAAATTTAAAAAAATTATAATAAATAAATAAAATTAGTTCACATAGATTTATATTATGTTTGGGGACAAGATGAAAAATTTTATCTCAATTCTATCTCATCTAATCTAATTATTATATCTTTTTTAAATTTCTATATAAAATATAATAAACAATTCAACTTTTTTAAATTTTAATTTAACTTTTTCAAATTTTAAAATAATAATAATATTAAAAAATAATATTTTAAACTTTCATTTTAACACTATTCATAATAATATTTTATTATTTTTTTTATTAAATATTTATTATATAAATAATGAATAAAAAATTTAAAATAATTTAAAAAGAATAAACTAAAAAAAAATTTAAAAAAATTATTAAAAAATAATAAAAATTTAAAAAATAATAGAATGTGAAGTGTTGAGAAGTTGTATAGAAAAACCCTTCTAATTATTGTATCAGCTTTCCACACTACAAATTCAAAGTCAAACTGATTAAGAGGACCACGTACTATTATGGCAGTACTGCTGTATGTGTGTGTACATATATCTATATATATCTCATCTTGTCCAGACCGCGTACTACAGCACATGTTTGGAAGCTGCGCGCAGATCATCACCGCAAGGCGTTGGAGCTGGGGAAAATGGCGATACGAGCTCAGAAAGTAGCAAAGACGATTGGCTTGAGTATTAAAAGTACGTTCGTATTGCTAATTGTTTTGGTGGGAGTATTCTGCAAATTAGTGAAGGCACAAGGTGGAGTAGCAGGGCGTCTTCCTAAAGATGAAGGTAATTAAAACCTACTCTTTCTACTAATTTCTTCTCTTTCATGAACTGATCATCATTGATTGAGTTCATGTGGATGATAATTTTCCAGTATTGAAAGTACGTACTAAAGCACATGCAATTGATTATTAATTCATGGGTCATGATTAATGTTTTGTTTTGTTTTTTTGATTCGTTATTTTGTTTGAAAAGGATGTCGATTTTTCTGAGACGTTGTTTGAACTTTGAAAAAGTTCTCGACGGCTCATGACCCTCCCGGCCTAGCTGTAAATCCAGGTTTTGGACCGATATCTCTTGTAATTACTATATTTAAGGGCTTGATCTTTTCCCTCCTAACAAAGAAGGGGAGATCATGATATGTTGATTCGGACGAGATGAATCAACTCAAAATAAAAAATTCAAAATTCATTGCCTATAGGAGATGATGATGAGTCCTCGTATATTTTCATAACTATTCTCAATTTATCTTATTTTATTTAATTATTATAATTTTATAAAATTTTTATTTAAAATAAAATAAACAATTTAATTTTTTCAGATCTTAATTTTTTTCATAAATATATCTAAACTTATCTTAATATCTAAACACATTTAAACTCATTTTAAATAGATTTCACAAAACTCACTCCACTGTTAATTCAATTCATTACTATTTATAAACAACTAAACTATCACAACTCAATATTCAAACGGACCTTACACGCATATTGAGATTTCCATCCTAATCCTATTGTTAAGAAATTCGAGTGTCATGCGTGTCGAATGGAGAATTATAAACATGCTTCATATATGACTTCATGGGGCCCACATTTAACATAGGTATCTGTTTAATGTAACATCAAGGGTAATGGATAAGGATAGGAAGTAATAAAAAATTGTTTTTTTGAGAAATCTTGGTAATAGGTCCATAGCCTAAGAAAACAACATGAATCAATGTATTCCAACTATTAAAGTTAACAATGATTAATAGATTATTAAGAATATAATATAAATAATTAAATCTACTTCTTCTCATTAGTTTAAATTTATTGAAAGAGTTATGATTTAACATGATATTAGAATAAATGTCTTAAGTTTGAATCTTAATTTTACGTTCTACCTAATTTAATTAAATATTCCAAGTATTAGACCTACTCGTGAAAGCATATTAAGAATATAATATAACTAAATAATTTTTCTCTTCCCGTCCACTCAAACTTTTAAAATAAATGATAATTCCACAAAAATTAGAAGAATCTAATAAAATATTATTGAGTGTTTTTATCTTTATGATCAAGATTCAGATCATGATGATTGAAATAGGAAAAATGATTTATCCAACAATATTTTACACAACTATACTATATCTCTAATAAAAAATATGTTTATAAAATAATTTATAAAATAAGATCACTTTATAAAAATACTCACATCTTCGCGTTAAGAATTATTCAGAATTGCAGTAGTACTGTTCTTTACTTTAGGAAGTCTAGCTTAATTTCCTTGAAGAGTTTTGAAAATTTTTTGATTTTCTTGTAACTCTTGGCGTGAGTCTCCAAGAGTTTATAAGAAAATAATATCAAAAACTCTTAAAAATGAGCAGTTGGGTTGTATTATGATGCAGTTGGTGCCCTGAGGGAAATAGCTACGCAACTGGGGAAGGATGATTGGAATTTCAGAGTGGACCCATGCATCAATGAATCAAGTTGGTTCACAGCAGAAGCAGATTACAGTTCCAAGCCAGCAATGTACAACAATTCTCTAATCTGCAATTGTTCCTTCCCTACAGCAGCTGGTACTGTTTGTCACGTGGTTTCACTGTATGTACCCTTCCTCCTTTTCCTTCAAATTATACCCAGATTTTCCTCCTTAATTCCACCAGAGCTAGAAATCCATTCAAGCTTCACCTGTATGTAGAGGTGAGTTGAATTGAATTGAATTGAATTGTAAATAGTATCTCGTGGGTTTCATTAAGATGGATTTAACTTTTTTAGATTGAGATGGATTTAACTTTTTAAATTGAAATGTATGAAATAGGTTAAAATAAGTTTAACTTTTTTATGAGAAGTTTAAAAAGTAGTGGTCTCATCAATATGGTTACTAAATGAAATTAGTGCCATAAAGTGAAATCTTCATTTCCCTCCCCATTTATGTTATCATTAAATGAAAATAAAAATACATACCATTCAATTATTAAAAAATTATATATAACTTGTTAATTTCTTTTTAAAATTCTCAAATATTAAAACTATAGTCTTCAAGGCTAAATCATCAACTATCCCATTGTATCATTATTAAAGGAAAATTAGTACAATAAAGATTAACACATCCCCTCCTCATTTAAAAGTTATGTTTATTATATAAGTAATACTAGATACAATTTTAAAATATACAGGTTTTTGTATCCTTTTTGTAAAAAAAAAAGAATTTACTATTAAAAAAATAATTTTTTTCATATGAGTTTTAGATTTATCTATTTTTTTCAAAGAAAATGTGATCCATCATTAAAAAATAATTATTCTATATGATTCTTGGATTAATCAATTTAAAAAATAAATGCCCAAAACTCCAACATGTAGTGCAAATATGATTTCTCCCCTTGTGGTGAAGGTTTTAGTTTTGGAGTATCATTTCCTTCAAGGTCTAAGGTTCAACATCTCATGAGTGTAAACAATCATTTGAAGCCACACCTCCTGGTAAAAAGTTAGCGATTTAACTAGTTACGAATAGGGAAATTTCTGAAAATACAGTGTACGGGACCGAGATTTATTTTGTAGGGCTGGATCCGAAAGGCCTGCCTTGGAAAGGTTCCGACATTAAAAAAAAAAAAAAAAAAAAGATTTATCTACAATGCATCGAGAAGTTCTAACATAAAAGGTTGTACAATTATCCTTGTCATACAGATTTCTTAAAGGGCAGAATCTTTCTGGTGAGCTTCCAAAATCTCTGGTAAAGCTGCCTTTCCTACAAAAGCTGTAAGAAGATCAACCCAACTAATTCTTTTTTGAAATTATTAGATTTGAAAATTGATTTAAGCTTCTAATTCTTTCTTATTGTTTGTAGTGATCTCACTCGAAACTATCTTTCTGGTACAATACCATCCGAATGGGCTTCTGCAAACTTGACATTTCTGTGAGTTACTACTCGTTGCAGAGATATTCCTTAATCAAAATCATAAAGCTCAAGGGTTTAGACTGATTATATTACATTAATATCTATGGTGATTATAATTCGCTACAGGTCGATTAGTGTAAATAATTTATCAGGACCGATCCCAAGCTCCCTCGGAAGCATGACCACGCTTGTATATTTGTAAGCTCTTCTTTTATCTTTTTTACTCACCATTTTCATTTGTAACATTGTTTCATAGTTTGTTTTGTTAAATCCTTTCTTTAACATTGACGAAGACCGTCGTAATATCAGGAGCATAGAGACCAATCTGTTTTCTGGAAGTGTTCCCCGTGAGCTTGGAAATTTGGTTCGCTTGGAGAATCTGTCAGTATTTCCTCCTATCCTGTCCTTTAGTTCAGAAATCACATTTTATAATTCATTTCACAATTCCCAATATGTTGAACTTCCGGCCATTTGTTGACTGCAGTATTCTTAGTGCTAATAATCTCACGGGAGAGTTGCCACTCGCTCTCACTAATCTGACCAAATTAACGGAACTGTAAGTGGTTGTAACTTTTAAGCCATTTCTATCATAATAATAATTTTACATTCCTACCTGAGAAAACTCATGTTTCTATGTTTCTATTTTGAGCCGGTGCAGTAGGATTAGCAGTAACAGCTTCACCGGAAAAATACCTGACTTTTTCCGTAGTTGGAAAAACCTTCAGAAATTGTATGTGTTTTTACCCTAATGATGTTGTTTGAATCTCTTCTAGCAGAATACTCAGGTGTAACCTGACTCATTATATTTATCTTCTTCACAGGGAGATCCAAGCTAGTGGTCTCTATGGGCCCATTCCTTCTAGTATTTCTGTCCTTAGTAATTTAACTGAGCTGTAAGTTCTGCTCTTCTCAGGATTCCTGTTGTAAATTCTCTGTGATATCTTCCTTTGTTCTCGAATGAACAAGATTTGTTTGATTAATATACTAACAGTCATTGATGATGCCAATTTTGTGCAGAAGAATTAGTGACCTACATGGTGCGGATTCTAAATTTCCGCTATTGAGTAACATGAGGGGAATGTCAAGATTGTAAGTCATTGTTTAACTGCAAAATGTTAGGAGCTTGGATAATACAAACTTCTAGAGTTGTTTCTTAGACGATGTTGGTTAATGTTGCAGAATGTTGAGGAGCTGCAATCTCTCTGGAACAATCCCTGCAGATATATCACAGATGCCAGAACTCCAAATTTTGTACTTCTTCCATCCTTTCTGTTTTTGTCTATTTTATATTTTCATTTACTAAAAAACCGAAGAACTGAAAACTCCAGATACTTGGCGCAGACCATGTTCATTACTGATAAATATAGATAGATGTGTGAAGGTTCCTTTTAAAAAAAAAAAAAAAAAAAATTCTTTACTGTGTTGTTGTATTGTTTCAATATGGATTTTTTTTTCTAATTCTTTAGTAGAATTAAGATCATATGCTGAAACCATTCACTATGAGGTACTGTACTTTTATAGCAACATTAGATTGAAAAAGGAGTGGGAAATATTGTTCTGCTTAAATCAGCTACGTACGGTTGTCAATTTTCTTCCCATAAACATTGATGCACAGCAGCAATGATCTACACGTCATGTTGCTTAGGTCCATTCTTAGATGCCCCAAGATATCTATGCAACATTGCTTTCACTGGACTGAAAATAAGAGAACCATTAACTTTTTTATAGAAACTTTTTTGAGCTATCCCCACCCTTACATGGACAAGGAATCTCTTTCAATTTGTTTATCCTGTGTATTGCATCTTCTTGATTTCTATCTTCGCTTTAAAAACTGAACATGTTGTTTATAAGGTTTACCAGATTCACTTTTATGCAGCTTTATTCTTCTTTTGTAGAATTATAGCTACTTTATCCTTTTATCTGTGCAGAGATCTCAGCTTCAATAGATTAGAAGGAAATGTTCCAGATTTTAAAGATCTAGCAAAGCTGGAATACATGTATGTGTTGAATCAAAACCCTAAATCTATTTCTTTTTTGATGAAGTTCAAATAAACAATTAAGAAGCAGCTCAAAGCACACCACGACAAGTGAGATGATTCGGCAAGTCCTATGCTCATCCTTACATGGTTGGGTCAGATAGGACAATTGCATCTATGTAGTCATGACTGGGAGCTTTGCATATTGAATCCCCTGTGTAGTCATGCAGGACAATTGCATCTGTGGTGCCAATCCATTGGATTGAAGAACAATATATGTATTCATCCTTACATGGTCGGGTCAGCTACTTTAGTTATAGAATTATATTGGTTGTAGAACTATATATGGAATCCACCTGTTCAAGTATCCTTTTTGGTCTTAATCTGGACTTAAAACAATATGTATATATATATATATATATATATATTTAGCAAAGGTATCCTTTTTGTTTTAATCTGGACTTAAAAAATTTAATGGATACCATTGCTGAACCACGTGATAGCCAAACTACAAACACTCACAAGCTAGCCATCTCCCTAGGCAATGCAGTCATACCAAGGGATGGGCCTGACTTTCCTAATGTGCAACATAACAGTAACTTGTCTATGTAGCTAAGGCTTCATACAATTATTATATCATCCAAATTTAGTACCTTAAATTTTCCTCAGTTTTCTTCCTTTAGTAATGATATGAGTGTGCGTTTAACCAGAATGTGATTATTTTGCTCTTCGAACAGGTTTCTGACAAGCAACTTGCTCACAGGGGCTATTCCGAAGTGGGTCCTAGACAGAGATCCTCGCGAGTATGTAGTTCATCTTAAATTATACACTAGATTTGCATGATAATATTTTTTTTGTAATTTTTTAGGGTCCGGTGGATATACAATTTTTGCAAGTACACATAATGTTGAAATATAAATCACTCTGGAAGCTGATTCATCTTATGATATGGTCAGCTATAGGTCTTATTCACTCATCATATGCAATGGGTGGATTAAAGAAATTTTTCTGGAGAATTTAATTTGCATCATACACCATCTGTCACCAGTAGAAAGGAGTAGTAGATGAACTTGTTTTACATTGTTATGTAGCTAAGTCTGTTATCTTTCAACAATATATTGACAGTTAAATGTCAAGTTGGCCAGAGATGTTTGATGGTCTGAACCTGAATGATATTAAAGAAATTTATGGGCCTAACTCATCTCATAAAACCGGTTCTATAAGAGAGAGAATTGCTCATTGCTTATAAACATGCATAAGACCTTGTCCACAGGCAATGTGGGATTATTCCTCAACACCCTCCCTCACGTGCAGGCCAGTATTTTTTCTGATCCTTGCCACGGGATAAGTAGTGTGGGCCCCTATTTGTCTTGTGGCAGGCTCTGATACGATGAAAAAACCTATAAACACAATAGAAAATAGCGAAAACAGAGAGGCCAACTTAGTCTCTCCTTCTTCTTCATTTGATTTAAATAGTACAATCTACCAATCGGGAATTACAGCTTTACAAAGATCAATAAGGAATTACAGCTTTACAAGAATTAAATATGGAAATATAAAAAATGGAAATAAGACTTTTAGCATAATACAAGAGAAAGAGGAAATCAAGGAGGCGTTGATCACGCTGGTTCTGGAGGGAATTGAGCTGTTGCTACAGATTTGGAATGTGCAGGAGGATTGGCTACAATTGTGAAATCTCCAGGAATGGCTGGTCTAACAGGATTAACATCAACAAAACCAAGCATAGATTTAGGGAAATGCAATATGGTAAAAACATAGCACAGCTGATTTAGATTACGATTTTAGATGAGGTCAATCATGCTACTTCCTCAAGGGTCATCTTCCGGGCTGTTTTAGTTAATGAAATAGTTTGGTTTTACAAACTGTAACTAGTCATTTTTTTTTATTTCTTTTGGGATGTATAATGAGTTCTTAATGAAAATTATGTTCATGTGCAGCCAACTAGATCTTTCTTACAATAACTTTTCAGAGAGCTCTGCGGGATCTATTTGTCGAGAAACCCTGTAAGGACATTTCTTAGCCTTAATATCGTACGACCTGACCTTTGCATACACTTCTCTCCAAAAACTTAAGCTTTATAGTTTTTCAAAAAATAACGAGTTTCTCGTTTCATCAGCAATGTGTTTGAAAGCTCTCTTGGACGGGACAACTCGTAAGTTCTCTCTCTTTAACTTTTAAGAACAACCAAAACTTTTCTCTCTCGCTTTGATTTTGCCAAAGCTTTTCCTTTTCAACTGTAATTTTGCATAAGCTCATGCTTCTTCTTGTATTACACTAATCTAGAAATACTGGGGAGTGCCAAAAGAACATTCCTTGCACAAAAGGTAATTACATACCTTCAAATAGAACTTTGAGTCCTATGCTTTATTCGTGCTGTGAGGCTTCCATTTTGATACCTGCTTTCAAACATGAAAAAACAAAATACAGTGAAATATTTAAGAAAATGAACCAAGAAGATAAAACTAATAATTCTTCCCTTTTGACCTATAATGCTTACTTCCACAAGCTGTTGTTTGTGTAGACCATTATTCAGTGCATATAAATTGTGGCGGAAAAGCTATCACCAGTGGAAACATAAAGTACGAAGCGGATCTGGATCCAGCAGGTCCGGCAAAATTTGTTCTCGGGAGTGAGAACTGGGGAATAAGTTCAAGTGGACACTTTTGGGATATTAACAGTGCCTCAAATGTATACATAGCGAACAATGTATCTACACTCAAAATGAACAGTTCTGAATTATACATGAGTGCACGCCTCTCTCCCCTTTCTCTCACCTATTATGTGCGTTGCTTGGCAAATGGGAACTATAGTGTGACACTATCCTTTGCAGAGATAGTATTCAGGGAGAATAGATCCTTTTACAGTCTTGGAAGACGGATATTTGATGTTTATATCCAGGTACGTACAAAGTTATTTGTTTCTCTTTATATGTAGAACAGGATTTTAATTAGTTAATTTGTCACAGGAAAAACCGGTGTTAATGGATTTTGATATTGAAAATGCCGCACAAGGGGTTGATAAAAATGTGTCTAGGACATATAAAGCAGTTGTGAACAATAAAGTTTTACAGATCCGCTTCCATTGGGCTGGGAAAGGGACGACAGCTGCTCCCAAGAGAGGAACGTATGGTCCTCTCATATCAGCCATCTCTGTGGAATCTGGTAACCGTTTCCTGGAATATGAGAATTCTTCTATCCTTTCCAAATTGTTTCACACTTCTTAGATTGGCGAACAGCAAAAGTATACAGAAAATCAGTTTTGTGTATGGAGCTTCAAAATCGCTTTACTCAACTCCTTTTCTTTCTTCAGATTTTGGTCCCCCTGTGAAGGTTGAGATATTTATCGTGATTGGAGCTGTAGTATCAGTGCTATTCCTCATTCTTATGATTCTAGGCATTCTTTGGTGGAAAGGATGCATAGGAGGCAGGATATCAAGGGACAAAGGTACTCAAATCGTGTCTAGATCATTCCTCGTGTGTGAAATCTAAGCGAAGTCATTTCGAAATGGCCCCAAAGTCACTTGAGAATTAGTTTTTCTGTTGAATATTCTTTTACAGCAGTAAAATGATCTTATTTTAAATGCTAAGAGCAGCCAAAAGGTACATATCATGCTAAGGGATGTACCAATCAAATATATCTCTTTTTAGTTTGGCTTTTGATTCCCAATACACCTGTGATTGTTTAGCAGACTTAGAAAATGAAATGAGACTGTCTTGTAACAGCTTGGGTTAAGTAGCTGATTGACTAGATTTTTGTTCCTTCTCACTGCATTTTAGTGGTCTCATTCTCCCTAAAGTCATCTGATTAGTCAAGAATGCAAAATAGCAATAAAAGAGTAATCTCATCATTTATAAGATGCAATCTGACATCTTCCCCTATCCTTTCGTTCCTTTTACAGAACTGAGAGGATTAGATTTGCAAACTGGTTTTTTCACTTATAGGCAAATCAAAGCTGCCACTAATAACTTCGATCCTGCAAACAAGATTGGGGAAGGAGGTTTTGGATCTGTCTACAAGGTATCTAACGTCTTTCCCATTGAGCTTTTAGGATTTCCATTTTTCATATCCTACTTGTTCATCATATCTACAGATCTCTCAGTACATGATGGAAAACATGCCCGATGATACTTTTCTATTTTGAATACAGGGTGTTCTGTTAGATTGTACTGTCATTGCAGTTAAGAAACTTTCTTCGAGATCAAATCAAGGAAATCGTGAATTTGTGAACGAAATAGGCATGATATCTGGTTTAAAACACCCGAATCTTGTTAGATTGTATGGATGTTGTGTTGAAGGAAGTCAACTTTTCTTGGTGTATGAATATATGGAAAACAATAGCTTAGCACGTGCTTTGTTTGGTAAGTTTATTGCTTATACTTTCTTATTTTATGTTGACTTTCAAAAGTATGGGAACCAAAAACTACGGATTTTTTTTATTACGAACCAAGTTGATGAACTCCATTGGAGTTTTTATGAAAACTGCAGGTCCAGAGGAATTCCAATTAAACTTGGAATGGTGTACAAGGCAGAAAATATGTGTTGGGATTGCAAGAGGTTTGGCTTACTTGCATGAGGAATCGACCATTAAAATTGTTCACAGGGACATAAAAACTACAAATGTGCTACTGGATGGAGAGCTTAACCCAAAGATTTCTGACTTTGGTTTGGCCAAGCTCGATGAAGAGGAAAACACCCATATCAGCACCCGAGTTGCTGGAACAATGTAAGTTAAATCTTTCCCTCTATCCTTTCTTTGGAGCCCACTTGTAATTGTATTCTTCCTTTTCTATTTTCCCTCCTTAGCTGTTGGCTGGGAGATAATCCGGAGCAGACATTGATGTTTATCTCTCTTTGAGATGGTACCAGAAACTAAGCCAAAAAGGGTAGCATTTAAAGTTTTAGCATATTATTAACATTCATAGATGGAAGGTACAGTAGAAAACTCTTGGATTCAGTAGTTGGTAGGAATTTCCATACGTTGGTTGTCTATATTCGCAACACCACCATGCATGTAGAGAAATTCATTCCTACCTAAATTACCATTCAGTGTTCACTATTTACAAAAGAGTGCAAACATTAAGCATGTAGCTATAATTTGCTTGTGTTTTTTTTATGCCCAGACTTTTGATGCAACAAACAATCAGCCCAATTTTGAGAGAGAGAGAGAGAGAGAGAGAGAGAGATTTGTATTAAACCATTAACATAAATCCTACTCCTGGAATCTAACTCCCTATTCTTAAATTAAAACTTGTGTCAAATTTTCTGTTTTTATCGAGACAAGTATAGAAACAGTTACTGATAGAATTTTTTTTTTTATACAAGTGGTTATGGATTATACAGAAGAAAATAATACGCATTTATATCCTTAAGAATATTTTAGCCATTGCTTGGTTGGAATTTGCCTTATCTTGTAGCCGTTGATTGATAATTTCTTGAGCTGTAGTTACCATTTAAGATAGTCTCAAAATTCTCTCGTGTAACCAAAGGGAAAAAAAAGGAAGTACTTGAAATCTAGCAGAATCATAAGCAGCCCCCCACCCCCAAAAAAAGCAAATTACACTTTGAGCTCAATGCCCTGATAACTTATCTCACTTAGGAGATGCTTGGGCAATGAGATAAGATGAGAATTTTGTGAATAGTAGTAAAATAGTTTGTGAATAGTAGTAAGATAGTTTGAGTTAAGTATTTATTGGATTTTGAGAAACGAGAGAAAAAAAATTAAATAAAAATATTATAAAGTTAAAAATATTGTTAGGATATATAATTTTTAATATTATTTTTATTTTGAAATTTGAAAAAATTGAATTATTTTTTGTTTGAAAATTTGGGAAAGTTATGATTAGTTTAAAAAAGTTGTAATGATTAGTTTGAAATGTTTGTGTTTGAATGATGTTTGGGAAGGAAATGAAGATTCCGCTCATCTCATCTCATCTATGTAAAATGTTCTTCCTTGCCGATAAATATATATTTTTTAATCTTTCATGGCATGAAGATTCCGCTCAATTATATGCCTTAATAATTGCATGCTAAATGGGTAGGAAACTGATCCCGTAACTATGTTTCTATAGATGTTGGATTTTTTGGATTTGTTTTTCAATATGAGCGATCAGAGCTCGTACTAGTGAGCTACAAGTCATAATACAACGTTCATTTTGTAGAGGATACATGACCCCGTTACTATTTTTCTATAGATGTTAGCTTTTTATTTGTGTTCCACAAATAAATGGGAAGGAAACATGACCCGGTAACTATGTTTCCATAGATGTTAGATTTTTTCCAATATTAACGATAAGAGCTTCATACTAATGAACTACATGTCATATGCAACGCTCATTTTGCAGAGGATACATGGCACCTGAATATGCATTATGGGGTTTTTTAACCTACAAGGCAGATGTCTACAGTTTTGGAGTAGTTGCGTTGGAAATTGTCGCAGGGAAAAACAACATGAAATATCGACCAAATGAGAATTATGTATGCCTTCTAGATTGGGTAAGGTTGATCTATACCCTTAATTACATGCATTTAAAAACACAGGCATGAGTTATGTTTCTTCTTTGTGCCTTTCCACCCAATTTGGTCGGCATGATCTGCTACTCTAGAGTCAAGCTACAAAGTATACTAAACTAGGTTGATAATATTGTTCAACTCATTGACGTCAGGCATGAGTTCACGTCTTTCTCTTCGATCTGATTCGCTACTTTTCATTTCCATTCTTTCATGCATGCTTATTTCAGGGCCTTGTTCTTCAAAGAAAGGGTGATCTAATGGAGCTAGTAGACCCAAAGCTAGGCTCCGATTTCAACAAGGAGGAGGCCATTAGAATGATCAAAGTAGCTCTACTTTGCACCAATCCATCTCCAGCGCTTAGACCCACCATGTCAGCTGTAGTAAGCATGCTCGAAGGCCGAACTGTTGTTAATGAAGATATCATGGATCCAAGTATATATGGTGATGAATATAGGTTTGAAGCTTTAAGAGGCCAGTTTGATCAGATCCAACCAGTAAGGAAGAGCTTAAGTGGAGCTGAGAGCCTTATTCATTCGTCATCAGATCCGGCCTGGACTGGAACTTCTTCTACTTCTGCCCAGGACCTCTATTCAATCAATGATGATAGTCGATAATGTTAACAAAATATTTTTCCCACCATGAAAAATGATTTTTCTAATCATGAGAAGGGCTAGATTTATAAAGAAATCTCACAATGGTAAATTTAGAGAATGATGTGATTTGATGTGATACGTCAGACCAATTTTATAATAAAAAATATTTTTACAATCTAACATATTACATCAAACCATGTCAGTTTGTAAATTTGCTTTCGTAATGTTTCTTTGTAGACCAAGAATTCTCTTTTCTATTAAGTCCAATAATTCTCTTTTCTAATAAGGAGGAAGATACTATTTTTTATTCGTGATCCAAGAGCTAATGGAACAGCCATGTGCTTTTTAAGTTCATAATGCTGCCTAAGGATTTTGGTTAGAGATGTGGAAGAACAGTGAGGAAAATTTCTGTAAGACAAATCTCGATATTTTTCTTATCAAATTGTATAAATTATGTGGGAAGTTTTATGAGAACACGTGCGTTGTAATCTACATGGGCTAGCAATGTGAATGGGGGTGTATAGGTGTCATTAGTAATGTGAATGGACTATCTTTGTAAATAAATCTTGTAAGCCTTACTGTAGAATTTGCTCATGAATAACTGTTTTTTTCCTTCCATTTGCTTTGAAGTTTGGAACCCCTAGGACTCAGCCCCTTAGAATTATCAATCTTTGATCCAAAGTGCCATTGTGAAAACTGAGAAGTCCTGCAGAATAGGACCTAGAGTACTTAACCACTGGATTCCTAACAACAGCTCTATAAAGCCAATAGGAAAAATCAGTTGAAAATTTGATCCCCTGCACTACAAATGTCCACAAGTTAATATGGAGAGGTACTACAAATGGACTGTTCTCAGTAAGGAGTGCTTATCATCTACAAAAAGAAATACAAGAAAGAACTAAAGTGCAACCATCTAGCAGTAATAGATAGAGAAGAGTGTTGCAAATAGTCTGGAAGCTGAACATACCAAATGCAGACAAAGTCTTCTTGTGGCGAGCATTCTTAGAAGCTATTCCTACAAGTTTGAATCTATTCATAAAGAATTTGTTGATAACCCAAATTTTCCTATCTGTTTAAAGGTTGAAGAGTTTATGAATCATGCCTTGTTGGGATGCATTGCAACTTGAGATGTCTGGAGTCAATGTTCCAAGCAAATACGAAAAGCAATAATCCTAAGAGGAGCTTTATGGAGTTGATGGAAAACTTCCATGAAACTTTTGAGAAGGAACATATTGAGGAAGTAGCTCTGGTTGCTAGAAGAATATGGTTGAGAATGAATGGTTTTGTTTTTAATGCAAATTTAAACGATCCAAGGTGTTGCGTACAAAACAAATATTGCAGGAGATGAAGAAAGGCCAGGCAGAGAGAACAAGCTCATCAGAAACTAACAGAGATCAACCCTCAGTCCTAGACTCCTCTTCCATAGAATATCATTAAGCTCAATTGGGATGCTATAATTGACAAAGCTAAATGCAAGATTGGAATTGGGAGTATAGCTAGAGACTGCGAAGGTAGAGTCATTGCCACTATGAGAATGAATAGAAGCTTATTTCCTGATCCATTCCTTGAAGAAGCTTTTGGTGCTCTCCAAGCAAGCATCTTTGGAACTAAACTGGGGTTGACAAACATCAAACTAGGGGAAGACTCTCTTCAAGTAATTCAAGCCATCACTAATGCTAGAGAGTTTGGACCAGTACTGGGATGCTTGTTAGTGACATTAGAAGCAAACTACAAAGTTTTACATTTTGATCAGTACTACCATGTTAGAAGATGAGTAAATGAGATAGTCCAAGTCCTGACCAAAAATACTTTATTTTTGAAATAATTGTGGATATGGAGGCTAGTCCTCCATGCATTCAATCTTTGTTACAGAGGAGTTTATTAATAAAACAATCTTTATTTAAAAAATAATTTTTATATATATATATAAACTTAATACTTACTAACCCTATCTTCACTCATACATATATATATATGGCTTCAATGACCAAATCATGCCTTTTTGGTGCACCATATTTTATGTTTCCTTAATTTTAAGAAAGAAGATTATAACGATGTTCTTGCATTTTAACTTTTTAAGCATTTTGAGACAGTTGTTTTTTCCTAATTGGTGCATGATAGTCGTGGGACTATGACTAGCTAGTCCATATATTGATGTTGATATCTTTCTATCTAGGAGGCAATACTTAATTACTATCATCAATAGATACCTTTTTTTTGTTAAAAAAAATAGATACATTTTTTTATGGATTGTTTATCCTTCTCTATCACCTATAATATTTCATTTAAACAAATACATATTTTATATTTGGGCCACACTAAATATACGTTTGGATGTTGAGATGAGATGAGTTAAGTTCCAACTGTTGAATGAACAAAATATCACCGAGAATATTTTGTCACGATCAGCATAAAAATGATAAAAGAACCCGCTTATTTATGAAAGATAAATTATTTATATAGTTTTAAGGTGCGCAAGTTCTTTACTATTCTCCATTTGAAAAAAGGGACAAACCAAATACTTACAGTAAGAAAATTTTATTTTTAAAAGTGGACCATATTTCTTTCGAAGAGTGCACTGAATTTGCATACCTCTACCTTATAACTGTGTCAATCTAACAACAAACTAATATTATTTCTTTGCACTCTACAAAACTTCGAGAAGAATAAACTTTACATTTATTGTATTAATCCAGCCCACATATTAATTATTAAGATCTTAAATAAGGTAGTAGTCGGCTAGCTTCCAAACGCACGTACATGAATTCATTCCATCATATATCCGACCAAAAACTACAAGCTGGAGAGCATGACATATCTTATCTCTAACCTTCTTCTATCCTTTACATTAATTACGATCCAACGTCCCAGATTATGTTCTTTATCGATATATTAATGTCTTTGTCAATAATAAGTACATTTTCTCAACTAATTATTAGATATTTTTTATACTTTTGGTTGACTCCCGGAACAAATGTGAGCTTTGTTGCACCACTTGAGAATAGATTCTTCACTTATTTCTATAAAAAAAAAATATACAATTCTAAAATTTTGTTGATACATGTTACACACTATTGATTGGCTTCTCACACCAAATTTTGTACTATCTTAGCTTCTTAGGTCGACCTTTATATAGGAGGAAGATAAGACAATACAATAGTCTTAGATCACTAGTAATGAAATAGCTAAATTTTGACTAGAAAATTTACTTTTATAAATTTAGCTAGTCACTTTTCAATAACACAAATAATAAATTCTCTAAATCTATTACTATTCTATTAAAATATTAATTTTTTTATTTTTATTTATTTTAATTCTAATTGTAATTGAAATATTTATTATTAAAAAAAGTACACATTAATTATCTAAATTTCATATTTTACCAACGGATATAATTTTTTCAATTGTTGAAATCAAATGTTGATGTATTCACCTTGAAATCAACACCTGGCATGAGAAACCAAAGTTTTATTCTTGTATATCAAGGCATACTGAAAAGTTTCATATAAGTGAATTGTAATAAGTTTAAAGGTCACATGCGGGAATCAATTTCTTATAGATGAAAAACTATTTGGCCGGTCCAAAGGGTTGGCCAAATTTAATGTACATGTGGCCAAACTATGGCTCTCTCACTACTAGTGCTCTTACTTGAGCAATGTGGGACTAACTATTGAACCACAGAATACATGACCCTTCACTTCTCCAATACTCACAGCCTTGTCTAAGATCATCTTGAGAATTGAGTTTCTCTTCCAAAAATTTTCAAGACCCTCAATTTCTTCTCGACTAAGTTCTCTCTTTGTCCCAAGTTCTATCGCCCAACAAGTTCCCTCGCCGTAGTTTCTACACAAAAAGAATTACTATGTGTTTTGTTTTATGGTTTGCTAATTAATTTCAATGGAGAAAAGAAAGTATGCTTAGCGTCTTTTATCTGGAGACTAGGGCTATGAAAGCAATCAGACCTATTTGATGGTGAATGCTCATGGTATTTGGCGAGGAGGGAAATTTTTAGAAGTTTAAGTTTGCAGATTCACGTATGAGGTCAGATTGGTAAAAGGCCGGCTTTTCTTGTTTGAGAGAGAGAATAAAAGAAAGTTGGCAATTAGTAACGAAATTACTCTTTGCATTTTTCTTGTGAAAATTTATCGGTCAAATTTTTTTTCTCTTTTATTTTAATCTGATATATGCACCAATCTCAAGCACTTTAAAGCTTTTTCGACGGCAGTTGAATGAGTGATTTTTTAAAAAGATTTCCATATCATTAAAATTGTGGCAGGACTGTGGTGATGAATAATTTCTCTTCTCCAATTAGATGAGGATTGCGGCAAGGAAACTTGGTGGGCAATAAAACTTTGTGTGGCGATGCGGTTGTCCGATTGTGGTGGTGACTAAACTAGTGTCATGCGGCATTCTAGAATTTGTTACCGGTTCCCAAAGTTCACTTACAAAATAGGATGAGGACTCCTTTGCTTTGTTAGACCTTCACTTATATTGATTTTTTAGGAAAGATTTTTGACTGTTCAATTAATTAGAAAGCAAAAATAAGATATAAAAGGAAATATTATTGACCATCTCGAAAGCGAAGCCTCCTACCTATTTTAAACCATATTAATAGCAACAATGGTCAAAGAAAGCATACTAATCCAACGGGAGATTTTGATCATCATCCATCTCTTGACATCTACGGCTCTTAGACTCCCTATTTTAATGCTGGCTTGCTTTGACAGTTGGCGACCGCCTGCATGTCTCAGGTTTTTTTTTTAGAAAAAATCTACTCAACCTCCTACTATTCACATCACACTCCACACTCCATCTTTTTTTTTTAATTTTTTTTATCAAATATATTTTTATATGAATAGTGAATAAAAAATTATAAATAATTTTAAAAAAATAAATTCAAAAAAAAATTTTAAAAAATATTAAAAAATATTAAAAAGTGTGGGGTGTGAGGAGGTTGTGTAGCAAAACTCTTTTTTTTATAATATTTCTCTTTATGCGTGACTCTTTTAATTATAAAACTATTAACTATAATTTAAAATTCCTATGTAACTTGCTTTCTTTTCATCCCTCTAAATTTTTTGGATACAAATATTTTTAATGAATATACTATTCACGCACACCGTATCCGTTACGCTAGGTTTGGTTTTAGACGGACCACTTGTACTTTCTTTCCCGTTCTTTATTGATTTTTTAATAATAATAATAATAAGAGTTAGTTAACCTATAATCCTTAAATAGAGATTGCTCATGCAACTTCATATAGTTATATTTTAAAAAAAATTTAAAATTACAATAATATCATTTTTAAAATGACGTTTTTTCTCATTTTATCCCTATTTATTAATAGGACTGTACATTAGTCCTCACTCAAGACTACAAATAGAATTTATCTAATAATAAAATAATTTTAATTAAAAAGGTAAGGAAGCTTTCATTTTAAGTTGGATTGGGTATTTATTAAAAAAAATTCTATGCACCAGTCACTATTTACTATTCTCACCTCACACTCTATGAAAAATATTCTCATATCCTATATAAAAAAATTATAGATGTGGAGTGTGAAAGTGAACAATGGCTTATGCATACATACGTATACCAAACAAAAACTAAATAACTAAATAAAAACAACCACATGTACGTATGTAGCCACTGTTTTGATTATAATTTGTGAAAGTGAACAATGGCTCATTTTATGGTTTTGGTTAAAATATTTAGGGAACAACATAGCCATCCCCTAAACCTTTTATCTCAAATATTTGGGAAACTACTTTTCATTTTCTAAATATTTTTCCTAAAATAAGGATTCGAATGTAAGAGAGATTTTAACCAAAATCGTAAAATGTGCCTCAAGTTATAAGAAAAATAGTGTTATGAGACACCGGTTGTGAATGCTCTAAGCGTTGGAACTATGTGTAATAAGATCACAAAACATCATTAATATCCAAGAGCTTGTCAGAATGTGATTTAAATAATTAAGTTTATTTATAAGGTTAAGATCAAAGATAAATATTTTAATTATGAATTTTATAAAAATAAATTCATAAATTGATATGATATTTACTGTAAAATAAATTTAATATATGACATAAAAAATATATTAGTTTATGAGTTTTATTTTATAAAATTTGTATAATTGTAGCACTGTAAATGATAATTTAATTGAAAAATAAAAAAATTATTTACAGTGCCAGATTATTTATCTGTTGTTACCAATGTATAGAATGATCCTCATAAAAAATGAACTTCTTTATTAATAGCTACAGTTAAACAATCGAAAGAAGAATTCTAAAATTGAAAAAAAAAAAAGACGTGTAAAGTGTGCTATGGATCAGTCGTAAACAGTGGTTGATTGACTATATTATAAATTCAGTGTTTATATTTTTTAGAATTGCAAATGTAAATTGGAACACATAAAATAAGCTACATATTTTGCAAATCTTAAAAAAGAGCATAATTCTGCTACAAAAAAAAACAGGAAACAGAACGTGTACTGTACTCTTGGTTTTTTTTTTTTTTTTTTTAAATGATGCAGTTTGGAATTTAGGAGAACTTCATTATACGGTTTCTTGTAATACAAAAAGTCAAGATTTCCCATACTTTGAGGCTTTTCACTTTGAACACTTTGTGAATTGCTCAGAGCTCATTCATTTATCAATATAAGGTTTTAGGATCGTCAAGAAACAAAATAAATTTTCGTAATCACAAAAGCTTTAAGTGATTTGATTTTGATAAAATGTAAGGGTGTAAAAGAAATGATATTTATAGTTGAGAAATAATATTTATAATTGTATTTGTTTTTAAATAAATGATTAAATACGAAATTTATATAAAAAAAAATTAATTTTTTAATAATAGACTGTTTTAAGTGCACACTCTGCTACTACTCTTCCAGCCTGTCTTGATCAGTTATCAAATTCGATTCACGGACGAAGGTCGGTAGAGCCCACGTTGAGAAACTAGGGGAGGATTTGGTTTGGTATGTAAGTACTTGCCGCCGAACGTTGTCATAAATTCTAATGGTATGCACATGTATCTGCATTTCTGTGCAAGTTTGTAAGCGAGGAATACGGCAATCCAAGTTGATCGGTGGAGAAGAAGATGACATGCCGGAGTCATAGTTCAAAGACCAGCTTTACTTTTCTTATGCTTATACTGATCGTGTGCATAGGAGCTAAGAATGTCAGAGCACAAGCTGGGAGTCTTCCAGATTCTGAAGGTATTTTCTAGCTTATATGTTATATTTGTATGATCTGTTTATTTCTTGGGTAAGCTCAAGTAGATGGAGATGAAATTCAGTAGAGTTGAAAATTAACATATCGTTTGATAGTGCCTACCTTAGTTATGACAGCTTGCAGAAACAGAGTAACAAGGTCTTTAAATTCAGGGAATAACCATGATACAGCTTATATGTTAAATTCATGTTGATGCGTATTTTACCTTTTGTTTTCCGGGTCTTCTTCTTTTTCTTTCTTTTTTAAAATCCTGCTATGGGTGATTTGTTTGATGTGTGCAGTGGAAGCCCTTCGAGAAATAGCTGCACAACTGGGGAAGAAAGACTGGAACTTCCGCGTAAATCCATGCAATGACTCAAGCTGGATAACACCACTTTCAGAAGAGAGGCCATTGTACAACAATACTGTCAACTGCAATTGTTCCTATCCTAATGGTGTATGCCACGTGGTTAAGATGTACGCCCCCTTAGCTCGCATAATTCAAACTTATCCTTCTTGAACTTTCTTATGATGCTTAATGGCATTTAAAAGAAATAAGTTTATGAATATGATGTGTAATTTGGTTTAGTGGTGGAGAACACCTCCCACTTTGTTTTGCTAAATTTTCTCTCTTTCTTTAAGTCATCCTATATAATTTTATCTAGGAAATATATCGGAAATTTTTACCTATGAAATTTGTAATGTATCCTTTTTTCTTCCTGACATGCAGATTTCTTAAAGGGCAGGATCTTGGAGGGACACTTCCACCTGCAGTGGTGAAGCTACCCTGCAGTGGTGAAGCTACCCTACCTTAAGGCAATGTATGACAGACCTTCCAATTATTTATTTTGTTGTTATTACACCATAAAAGACCTTAAACTTCTATACTAACAGCACACTTTTCTCTTGCTTATAGTGATCTCAATAGGAACTACCTCAGTGGTTCAATACCAAGAGAATGGGCTTCTACTAAGATGGAATATTTGTAAGCAACTTATAGAACTTTCACATCCAAAGTTTGCCAGTAAAAAAGCTAATTACTGAATTAATGGAATGAATCAAGTGCAGGTCCATCAGTGCAAACAACTTATCAGGACATATTGACTACTTGGGAAACATCACTACTCTTCAAGCCCTGTATGCTCTGGATCTCTTTGTTCAATTATTGAGAAGTTTCATTTGGATTATCACTTCTGTAATTTCAAAGGGCTACTTTTCAGGAGCATAGAAAGCAACCTGTTTTCTGGACCCATTCCCCCTGAGCTTGGGAACTTGGTTGACTTGGAGACTCTGTAAGCGTTTCTTTCCTTCCTTGTCTTTTTCCATATGACATTTGTTTAATCATTTTGATATTTTTTATGATTTATTGAATAATTTAACAGTAGAATTAGTTGAATCAGTCTTAAATTTCAATCTGGTGGATGCAGCACTCTTAATGCCAACAATCTCACTGGAGAGTTGCCCACTACTCTCACAAATCTGACCAAATTGAAAAATCTGTAAGTGGTTGTAAACTATTCCTTGGCTTACAAACATTAACTTCAGATTTTTCCTTGAAAATGTTAGGTTTTTATTTCAAATGTATATTCCATTTGCGCCTTGTGTAGGAGGATTAGCAGTAACAACTTCACCGGAAGAATGCCCGATTTCTTTCGAAGCTGGAAACAACTTCAGGCATTGTATGTGATTTTTCATACAATACATTGTAAATTGCTTCTACCTAGAAGCTTCAGTTGCATTCTAAATACATCCAAAATTGTGTTCTTACAGAGAGATTCAAGCTAGTGGTCTTAAGGGGCCAATTCCTTCTAGCATTTCGGTCCTGAGTAATTTGACTGAGCTGTGAGTTCTTCCTTCTAAGTAACTTTTCTTGAGTTGCATAATCTCTACGACATCATCAATATGTTCTTGTGATTGTTATATTGGTAAATTTGTATTGCTTAAGATAACAACACTGTGAATGATGCAATTCTGTGCAGAAGGATTAGTGACTTAATTGGAGAGGGTTCACCTTTTCCACCATTACAAAACATGGGAGGACTGGTAAACTTGAAAGGAATGTTTAGTTAGTAAAAAGCTATGCAATTGGAACAGGGCACATATGTTGACATTTTGCTTACGTGAAATTGGCTTATGGTTCAGGATGCTGAGGAGCTGTAATATCTCTGGAAAAATCCCTCCATATATATCAGTAATGACAAAGCTGAAAATATTGTAATTCTTTGGTTCATCCATCTCTCTACTTTTTAGGTTGAAATTCATACACACAATCCCACCCGTGGAGCATCTTGCAATTTGATTAGTTACTAAATGATGTACTTGGGAATTTGTAGAAATTAGAGACCTTTTAGTGCCAAGCACACCAATAGCTTTTAACACAAGTAAATTGCCTTGATCTTGTACATCTGTTCATCACAGTAATTTGGTATTGTTTGAAAGCCGATTGCATTCTCCTAGGTATGTTTGATAACTAAGAATGTTTTACTGCTTAAATACATGATACATGAAAGTGACTAAGTAGATCTAGAATTTATACACGAGTAGCTTAATATCGAGGGAGGTCTTATTAGAAATATGTAAATGTTTTGATGATAACTATACATTTCCCTCTTCATTATTCCCTAATATTATGGTGATGAGATGAATTATAATAATTCAAAAATGAATCGAGGTTGAGACTAGTCCTTTAGGAATATCACATAAATCTTTGTTTTAAAGAGTGCGTTATCAAAAGAAGTCTAGCTGTTTAAGCTTTGTTCCAACAGCTGCTATGTAAAAATACCATTTGTGTGCACTTGGGTTACTACGTGTAATATTTCCTCACCTGGTACATACCTGGAATTTGTGGATTATTAGAAGAAACTATCTATAGAGAAGTAGTTGAACATTTTAGCAACATCTATATCAATCTGTTATACCCATTTATATAGCCTTGGGGTGCAAGCTATTGTTAATTAATATCTACTGTTAATAATAATTATGTCCATACATAGATACAAGAACGGAGATTACATGGATACACTATACCCTGGTGCTTCAAAATCTAGAAGCCAACTGTCAAAGAAGCCTAATCAATTCCTCTTTATCAATTTTCTCTCTCTTTAGTTTCTTTCTTTCTTCTCTCACGTTCTAAACTTTCCTCTCATTCATGGAACATGCATATCTCTTAATTTTTACCATGTTCACTTGAATAGTATTTAATAATCTTTTGTTCCTATAACATCAATTTTTTGCCCTTTTTCAGAGATCTCAGTTTCAACAGATTGGAAGGAGAGATTCCAAATTTTGGAGGTCTAACAAGCTTGGACACTATGTAAGCAATCTATATTCACGAGGGTTGCTAACTTATAACATGATGACTGAGGGTCTTTTCAGTGGGTCTTAAGCTTGAAATACAATATTTGCTCGCTTCCCAAAATGATTCAATCGGTGTTGATCATTTTTTCCTATTTTATCATTGATGACCCTAGCTAAATTATAACAATAGCTTAAGTTTATGGTACTAGTTCTGTAATGTTTTAACCATTCAAGCACACATGACTAGTCATAAATTTCAATAAAAAAATAATGCAGCAGCTAGTTTAGGTACTAAATTATAACCTTTCGATTTCGAGAACAAAACTAGCACATATTTACAAAATCATCACCCCTAAAACTTCAGCTTAGTGAAGAGATGAGGCAAAAGTCTCAACATTCATACTCTTGGAATGGGGCATTATGATACCAAATCACATGTCTGAAATGCTGCATACATGTAGTGTAACGCCCCGAATCCTTAGGGGTCCGGAGAGTTAGCTTTTTCCACCTAACATCGTTTTTCATGACAGATTTTTACAATCTAATATTCCATCAAAATGCGAAATCCATTTATTCAAATCAAAATACATGACTCTATCAAGACACTAATTAACCACCTCAAAGGAATAAATTAGATATTCAGACAGCCTCAACAATTTCCACAACTTGCAATACCAGAAATAACATAAGGTTATAAATCCTCTAAAGAGACTCCCAAAATAAATACGTGTACCCTCGAGTACTTATTCTTCTACGGACTTCATAATTTCTCTAACACAGTCTACTCTTACTCGCCAGCGGAAGCATCATAAACATCTGAAAAATATTGTGGAGATAAGGGGTGAGTTATCAACAACTCAGTAAGCAGAGAATATATACTAGCATGTAAACATGAGCATTTACAGAGGTCAAAATGCAGAACGAAACATTTTTCAATTTTCAGAATACAAAAGCAGAACATGTTATCAAAATATCAGAGCGAAGATTTAGAAAACAATTTCATTCGAAATATCCTTTGGCATATCAAGATTTGAGACCTCATCTTCATCATATCGGGACATCACATCGGGACATGTACCATGTTTAACCCCCGTGGTAGGGTTATAAACTACTTTTGTAACCCGTGGAAGGGCCTTACCATGTTTAACTCCCGTGGTAGGGTTATAAACCACTATTATAACCCGTGGAAGGGCCTTACCCACTATTATTACCCGTGGTTGGGCCTTACCCACTATTATTACCCGTGGTTGGGCCATACCCACTATTATTACCCGTGGTTGGGCCTTACCCACTATTATTACCCGTGGTTGGGCCGTAAAGAAAACCGAGCAGAACATCAGAATCAGACTTAAATCGGAATACAGAATCAGAATCTCATGCCAAGGTTTTCAGATGCCATAACATATCCAAACAGAGTACTGAACACATTTAGATCTTTTCACGTGTTTGAAAATAGTTTCGAAACATTTTCTTTATATCACATGTACAAACTCTCATAAATTCCATATTCGCTCTTTTTGCGAAATTCAGAAACAACATGTACAAAATTTAGCTCATCATGACAAAAATATATTTTCTCATATAGAGCTGTCATGCACATGTGGAACACATATTTGAGGTTGTTTTTCAGATTTCTTTTCAAAACCAAACATGTATATTTTCAAATCAACCTCGTCTTTTTTATTTTCTTTTTATGCAAAATCTAGGATAGGGACCCCGCTTACCTGGACTTCTTAGCTTTTTCAGAAATTCTCCACTACAGTACTGAACAATTGTCAATCTTCACCTATAAAAATTCATGTAACTTAAATAAATCTCCATTGAACAGATAAATCTCATATTACACCTGAAGTACCTATTTTACTTCCTCAAAAGCTTAAAATTTCTCTAAATTCTCAAATACCATCACTTCCTAAATTCCTCAATATCCACATAACTATTTAGCTCAGAATATTTCTAAAATTGCATAATAATATTAGTAGTAGATACAAATATGTTAAAAAATACATTATTGGTTTAAAGGCTCATTAAAACAAAACTGATTAAAGTAGGAAAGCAAATATTTTATTTAATAAAAATAGACTAAGTAGTTTTCCTTTAAAGAGCTCAAAATAAAAATCTGCATCACCATGTACTTCTAAAAAATATATTAATACTAATAATATATTTTTCGAATATCTATTTAATCTGTGTTTTTAAAATAAAACTCATGCAAAATGAGTTTGACGTATAAAAACTAAAACATGTTTAACTTATAATTAAGAATACTAACTTAATATTATCAGTCTTTCCATCACTAAGGATAAACCGGTAATATAAATCACTAAGGATAAACCAGTCTTTCCATCAGTCTTTCCATCACTAACTTAATATAAAACTCATGATTTCAAACCCAATATACATAATATAAATCACACTCCCGAAATAGTATATTTGGAAACATCACTAAGGATAAACCGGTAATAGTACTCAAATATTAGGTTAACAATTTATATATATATGTATATATATATATATATATATATATATATATATATATAAGGAAAAACTTGCTGTGAATAGAAGCAAAACACATGAAAACAAAACATAAGTGCAGCAGCGGCAGGGACGTACCCAAGGGAAACCGAGAGGAAACGTGTGATGGCTGGACAGGATGGACCGTGGTGGCACGGCTGGAGGTGGCTGAGGGCTGTGCGGCGAAGCTGCCGACCCCGAGCAGCTGAGTACGAGAGAGAAAGAGAGAGAGATGAGAGCAAGAGAGGCAAAGAGAGGGAGCATGGAGAAAAATACGCCGAGAGAGGGATGGAGTAACCGAGAGAAGACTTACCCAAAGGCGTAGAGATTGGCTGGGGTGTTCGGTCGGTGCTTTCCGTGCAGGTGACGACGTCGGGGTAGTTGGCACCGTGTGAGGTGGTTAAGAACGACACGGCGCTGGGCTGATAAAATGCTCTGTTTTGGTTGCTAAAAACAGAGGTTTTCGGTTTAGTTAAAAACCGTGGGTTGCTGAGACGTGGCAAAGGTGGCAATGGTTTGATTTTGGCAGAGCTTGGGTGCTGCGTGGGGCTGAGCAGCTGGGCGACAGCATGAGGTTCTCTAAAGAGGAAGGCAGGTGCTCGGTTTTCGGTGGTGAAAAACGAAGGTAGTGCTGCGGGTACACGTTGGCTGAGCAATGGCTTCTCTGTGGTGGCTGGTGGTGTCGGTTTTTACGTGGAGATGGAGGTTGGGCAGCTTTCACACGGTGGCTGATGGGGTGTTGCCGAGCAAGGGTTGATCAGGCCGTGGGTTGAGGGGAGCTTGTGAGAGTGCAGTTTACGGTGGAGGGAGGGGAGATGCAGTGGCTCACTGTGATGGTGGAAGTTTTTGATGGTTGACGACGCACTCCGAGTTGGGATGCAACGCTGGGCAAGGGCTGCCGTGGTTGTGCATCACACGGCCAGCAGTGGTTTCAATGAGGCAGTGGAGTTCGACTGAGGTGGAAGGCTTCTTGGTTGGTGATGACTTGCCGAGACTTAAGGGGAAGGTTTATGTATGCTAAGCAAATTTGAGGTGCTGGAAGGATCCTAGAGAAAACAGAAGATGAGAGGAGAACGTGCGTGCGCCAGAGAAACGTGCATGCGCCAGAGAAACGTGGGTGCGCCAGAGAGAAAAGGAGGGAAGGTATTGTGTGGTGCACGCTGAAAAGGTTCTGCACATGGAGGAGAACAAGAACTGCAGGTGGGAGAGTATGCCTGCAGAGGGAGTGATCTGCGTGATGGCCACCAGTGAAAAGAAATAAAAAAAATAAGAGGAAGATGGGAGCACATGTAAATAACCAAAAACAATCATGCAAGCATGTGAAGGCTCGACGTGATGATGGTGGTAGGGCCTGGGTGTCACATGTAGCGTCAACTCACAGAAGATTAAGTCCTGGTTTGGTTTGGGATATCATCTTATATAATCATTCCAACTTTCCCAAACTCGTACACATAATATAATAAATAATTCAACTTTTCAAATCTCAAAATAAAAATAATATTAAAAAATAATATTCTAATAATATTTTATTCAACTTTCAATTTTTATCTCATCTCATATCAAAATCTCTCATTTGTATGAGATTTGAAATGATATCAACTTGATGGTATCTAACAGAAATGTGTTTTCTTCATCACTGGATAGATATGTGACAGGTAACTTGCTCAATGGACCTATTCCAGAATGGATCAAGGGAAGAGATAGCCGCTAGTATGTTTTCCACCTGAACTACTGCAAAACTTTTGCAGGATCCATTTATCTGTTTTTTCATTTGGGACTCAGAGGCATATTCGTTTATCTATAATATAATTTTCAGAGCATGACCTTTGCTTCTGTTGAGTCAAGTCATCCATTTTTCTGTTAAATAGCCAAAAATTTGGTATTTTTATGTTTAAAATAATTTGAAATGTTGTGTCAACAAATATGTAACGCTTTATTCATCTAAATTCATATGCATGAAATCTTACTCTAGATGGGGTTTCTTCGCCTGACCTCTTTAGTTGTTGTTCTTAGAATATTTGTTGTGAAATGGGTGAAATAATCCCATTTTGCAGGCAGCTTCCTTTGTATCTTCATCCATGTGGTGCCACCAAGAAATAGTGTCAATTTTCAATACATTATTCAAATTTTCTTGATTTCTCTGGTAAGATCATATGCCATTACACCATTGATGTCTGTTCACAATTCGGTTTTAATCTGCATGTAATTATGGCAAGAAGACCTACGAAGCTTGTGCTTCTAGGTGGTTAATAAGGTCATAAGTTTGTATACAGCTCTCTGAAATATGAAATTATTTTTGGTATGATATCTATCCAAATTAGTTCTGTTAGTATTAGAAATCAACAGCTTGAATATATATATATATATATATATATATTGTATATATTGTTAGGGATGGGAATTATTAAGATTAAAGGAATTATGTTTTGTGCAGCCAAATAGATGTTTCTTACAACAATTTTTCTGCAAGCTCTTTGCCGAATACTTGTCCAGACACCCTGTAAGAAAGCTTTTCCCCCTTAAAGTGTCAACTTAGTTTGCGTATTGGAGCCTTTCACTTTTCATTTATTTCTTATTTTATCCTTGAAATTAACTCGTTGATAATTCAACAGAAATTTGCTCAGAAGCTTTTCTGGAACAGACAACTCGTAAGCTTCCAAGTTATTGAACTTTTAAGGAAAAAGGAATGCTCTCTTTATTTTCTTTTTCATTTCAATTTTAGTCATAAACATGCTAATTCTTCTTTCTTATGTTATGTTTTATTGTAGAATACTTACGGAGTGTCTGAGGGACAATCCATGCTCAAAAGGTATATATCTGTCCGAACCAAAGTAGAATTAGATGCCTCAATCATTAATAGTAGGCCTTCCACTTCAGTAATGCTTTATTCAGAAAGGAGAAGAATTTGGACGATATTTTATTCTGGATGAGATACAAACACGATTAAATTATTAAAGATAATTGAATATGAGTTCTACTATGTTCATTTGAATCTGATTACCTTTTAAATGTTGCTCTCTCTAGATCGTTACTCTTTGCATATTAATTGTGGTGGAAATGCAACAACTATTGGAAGCATCAAGTATGAAGAGGATTTAGAACAGGGAGGTGCTGCAAAATTTGTTCTAATGAAAGACTATAGTTGGGGCTTTAGTAGCACTGGAGATTTCTGGGATGTTTGGAGTACCTCAAAGGACTATATTGCAGAAAATGTATCCATGCTCAGAATGAACGATTTTGAATTGTACAAGAATGCACGTCTCTCTCCACTTTCTCTCACATATTATGCGCGCTGCTTGGCAAAGGGAAACTATACTGTGAAACTTCACTTTGCGGAGATAATCCTGAGAAACAACAGATCCTTTTACGGTGTGGGAAGACGGATTTTTTATGTTTATATCCAGGTACTGCTTGCCAACCAGCTTATTTTGTCTTCTATGTCAATATAGAAGATAAATTAACTGAGGTTCTTTGCTGCAGGATAAACTGGTCCTGAAGGATTTTGATATTGAAAAAGAAGCAGGAGGAGTCGACAAACCAGTCATTAGGAATTTTACCGCAGTTGTTACAAAGAAAACTTTGGAGATCCGCTTTTATTGGGCTGGAAAAGGGACACAAGATGTCCCAAGGAGAGGAACATATGGTCCTCTCATATCAGCTATCTCCATAGACTCTAGTAAGTGACATAAGTTGTATGTTCCATATTTCTTTTAACATGGGGTGACATGACAGTATGCCTCCTCCTCTCACTGCCATTCTATTAAGTGTTGGAGTTTCCACGTCTAATTGAACAGTAGATTTAAAGAAATAATGGATGCATAGAGCATATAGTGGATGCTGAAGCAGTCCCAATAACTATTGGATGCAAAATACATTACTTGAAAGAAGGTTGAAGTGCTGCTTATTGAAAGGCTTAACAATTTTTTTTTCTAATTCATATCTTTTGTTCTTGATCATGAAATAGCCTGTGTCTTGAACCATTGAGTATTATCCTCTTTTGCACTTGATTGACCGCGCTACTACAATCACTGTCAATAGTTACTTTCTTTCTTCTTTTTTTGGCAGATTTCCATCCTCCTGATGATAGGAAAAGGAAGATATTTCTCGCACTTGGAACCGTACTTTTGGTCTCAGCCCTGGTTTTCACAATTTTAGGAATTCTTCGATGGAAAGGCTATTTAGGAGGCAGGACATCACGGGAACATGGTAATTTAGTTAAGATGTATGTTTTATAAATGCTTTACTATAGAGTCCAACATCTTAACCTTGTTTCTTTTACAGATCTAAAAGGATTAGATCTGCAAACTAGTTTTTTTACCTTCAGGCAAATCAAAGCTGCCATAAACAATTTTGATGCTGCAAACAAGCTTGGGGAAGGTGGCTTTGGATCTGTATACGAGGTCATTGTCATCTATATTTATTATTTATATGACTACATTTAGATCTTCTTCTTTTTTCCCTTTCACATTTGCACTGGTCTGTGAAATTCTCCAATATACCTTATTGTAATATGTATGTGTATGTCAATACAATTTATTTGCTGCCTATGTTACTAATGATGTTATTAAGGTTACCCGTTGGATGATGAACACGCAGCTTGATCTGGGCTCTTGAAGCAAGGCGGTTAACCAAGCATGTGAGGAGCCCGTGCCCCTTTTGCAGCTGAGAAATTGCTTTAGTGAATCATTGGATTTGATACACGTGGCAGCATCTGTTGTAACATATATATATATATATATATATCGTTTTATTGTAACCCTAGCGATTTGATTTACATTCTGTACATATTGGGATATTCAGAGAGAGGAGAGGCAGAGAGAACGAGTGGCAAACCTAGGGTTTCTAGGGTTTGCATGTGAGGAAGAAATTTGTGCGATTTCTTGTGTTCCTTTTGTGATGGCTCTGTAATACTGAATGTACTGAGGTTTCTTTGTGAAGTGTTGATTCTCAATAAAGATCTCTGAGGCCCATTCCTGCCGTGGACGTAGACCATTAAGGTCAAATCACGTATATCGGTGTGTTCTTTCCTTTTTTCCTTTCATCAATTTTTTTATTTCTTTGTTCATTTGATAAACTATTATATTCTTGCATACCTGTGCTACGAAGTGATCTTTACTGTTCGATATTTGGTAATCTGGTTGTATCTTGAAGTACTATTGGTCTCTATTTGTAAGGGGTATAAATATCAACCTATAATTTGTGATTCTTGGTTTTTTTTCTGTTTGGGATTAAAAGAAAGAGTTTTTTAACAAACAAACAGAAACGGTTTTAAGCCTAAAAGAAACCAAAATTTCTTTTATAAACAAAAACAGAAGCATTTTTATAACACTTACAGAAAAACATAATGCAAATTGTACTCTCAACAGGGAACGTTATTGGATGGTACCATAATTGCTGTTAAGCAACTTTCGTCAATCAAAGCAAGGAAATCGAGAATTCGTGAATGAGATTGGCATGATTTCTGGTTTACAGCATCCAAATGTCGTTAGACTGTATGGATGCTGCATTGAACGGAATCAACTGTTGTTGGTATATGAATACATGGAAAACAATAGCCTTGCACATGCTTTGTTTGGTAAGCATATATTTTCATCTTTGGAAAGCAAATTGTAATAATTTCGGAAAGAAGGGGAATCAAATGTCTTAAATCACATAGGATGAAACTAAAAATTTCTGATATCAGTGATTGAGCTATCTACATCAACTGCAGGTCCAGAGGAAGGCCCAGTGAAATTGGACTGGCATACAAGACAAAAAATATGTCGGCATAGCAAGAGGTCTGGCTTTCTTGCATTAGGAATCGCCACTGAAAATTGTTCATAGGGATATTAAAACTACCAATGTACTACTGGATAGGGATCTTAACCCTAAGATTTTTTGGATTGGCCAAGCTTGATGAAGAGGAAAACACCCACATTAGCACCCGAGTCGCAGGAACCATGTGAGCTACTTTCTTTTCTCATTCTGCTCAAGTTATTCTTCTCTTCTTTTTGTAAACCATATGGATCACGATGTCTCTAAAATCAAGTTGCTCCCATAGAAGTTAATAAGACAAGACAGCAATAAACCATATGGATCACGATGTCTCTAAAATCAAGTTGCTCCCATAGAAGTTAATAAGACAAGACAGCAATTGAATTCCCTGTAAACAGGTTTAATTTGGCCCAATATCAGGGAAAAGATCCTGGCTCAAGTATAAGTAGGAAGTTGTTTATCTCAGCTTCTGCATTTGCAACCCAAATGTACTCTCAGTTGGTGTTTTTTTCTTTATACACTTGGAAATAATCTGCATGTTCTGTTTTCACCGATTCTATAGTTCAAATTTCTCATAAAATTGCAACTGCAGAATGCAGCAAAAGAATATGTGTTCTGCTTTCATCTATGGCTAATTGTGCATGACTAGATCAATTAAAACTTGCTAATATAATGATTTTCTTTGCAGAGGATACATGGCGCCAGAATATGCATTATGGGGGTATTTAACATACAAAGCAGATGTATATAGTTTTGGGATTGTTGCATTGGAACTTGTTGCTGGAAAGAACAACATGAAATTCCGTCCAACAGATGATTTTGTGTGTCTTCTTGATTGGGTAAGATAGATCGCATCCTGTTTTTCTGATGAATGAAACTACAAGCACAGTTTTAAGAACCAATCACTCATTTTAGAACTTCTCTATTTGGATTTTTCATTATATTAATCTATGCATAGATCTTCATCAAAGTTTAGATTTGCACGCTACATTATCTTCATGGAGGTCAACTTGGTGGGTAGAGAGAACCCCTAGGTAATAATAGAATATGAAATGATTGAAATCAGCTGATGTTGGCAGAAATGAAAGTCAAGAATCTGAACAAATTTGATTACAAGTTGTTGGCGCATCATTTGGGTTGTGTACTGTTTATATGCTCAACATTCATACGTCAGACTAAACTCAGTTAAAGATTTTTCCTTGTAATTCTAATTCGTTTCTTTCTCCCACTTCCTCTCTTTCCCTATACAGGCCCTTGTTTTACAACAAAAAGGGAATTTGATGGAGTTGGTGGATCCAAGGTTGGGATCTAACTTCAGTAAAGAAGAGGCAGCAAGAATGGTTAAAGTTGCTCTATTATGTACTAATCAATCACCAGCGCTTCGGCCCACCATGTCTGCAGTAGTGAGCATGCTTGAAGGCCGAACTACTGTTCATGAGTTGATTATGGATCCAAGTATTTATGGAGATGAGTCGAGATTTAAGGCTTTAAGAGAACAGTTTGATCAAATCCGAGAAGAGAGCTCAAGTGATGTTCAGAGTGTTCATTCAACGGATGCAACATGGATCGGCTCCTCCGCTACATTATCAAGCAGATCTTGACCGAACAAGACGGCCATAACATTGCCTCATTGATGATGCAAAATTCTGTTTTAGCAGTAAACAAAATACATATCGAATGCTCTGATATCAATATTGGATAAAAATTCTGTAACATGAAGTTTGGCATTGCAATGTTCGTCTTGTCGTCCTGTCACGTTGAGATCATTAAGTAGCTTCACACTGTCATCATATGGTATTCATGCTTCCTGGTTCAAAGGATGTTTTCCTTTGTTCAATCCTTGGAAGAACTGGGAAAAGGAATTCACAATAATTTTTAAAAAATGCAATAATTATACAAAAGAAAGTAATTTATTTATTTTTCAATTGAAGATGTTAACTATTTCAATAAAAATGTTGAATTCAACTAGTGAGATAAAGTATAAACAATTCAAGATGAAAATAACATTTTCCTATACCAAAGTAGTACTCGCATACCTATTGGAATTTTGAAATGCTCACCTTGTGCTCTAGAGTGGAAGAAGAACCCTCGTAGCCTCGTTTGTTTTCACAAACTACTTTCAACTCATCTAATCATTACAAGTTTTTTAAATTTTTACACCAAATAAAATTGACAATTTAATTTTTTCAAATTTCAAAACAACATTTGTTTTTACAAACTCCTCTCAACTCATTTAATCATTACAATTTTCTCAAATTCTCACACAATATAAAATATACAATTTAACTTTTTTAAATTTCAAAACAAAAATAATATTAAAAAAATATATTCTAACAATATTTTATTTAACCTTTAACTTTAATTTCAACTCATCTCATTCCATCTACTGAAACAAACTAGGCATGTGACACAGCGCCTGGAAGTGAAGCTAAACATGAAGGTGGCATATGAAGGAAATGAGATCAAACCTTAAGTGCGTTCTGATGTCGTGGACCATTGAAGGGAGACTTGGTGTTGGTATTAATGCAAAAGTTGGCTAAGATTAGGTGACTTAATTGAGAAGTTGGATATGACTATGTGACTAAATGATAAGGCTTATCTTATCATTATATGTTTAAACTTGGATGAATGTAAAATAAGTGTTGACTTTTATCTTTAAACAACATTGAGTCTATCTAGAAGTCCTTAAGGTTGTTTAAAGGGGCTCACGAACATGGATTGAAGAGGGCTCTATACACAAGTGCAACAACAGGGAACAAAAAGGGGTAATGTTACAATTTATTGAAAACTCAACCAATCACCAAACCAGCCAAATTCCAGAAAACATACAACATCTCCTCAACAACTACCCAAATATTTTTACCAACCCAAAAGGCTTGCCTCCCACCCTTCCCATGACCACACCATTACTTTACAACCAGGCACTAATCCCATTTTTGTTTGACCTTATAGTTATCCCTATTTTTAGAAATATGAAATTGAGAAAATTGTAAAAGAATTGTTGGATTCAGGGGTGATTCGACGCAGCCAAAATCCTTATTCCTCTCTTGTTTTGTTAGTAAGGAAGGGAGATGGCCCATGGCGGCTATGTGTAGATTACAGGACTTTAAATAATGCTACTGTTAAGGATAAATATCCTATACCAGTGGTAGAGGAATTGCCGGACGAGTTGCATGGAGCCAAGGTTTTCTATAAGCTTGACTTGAGGTCGGACTATCATCAAATTAGAGTAAAACTAGAAGACATTCCTAAGACTGCCTTCCTGACTCACGAGGGACACTACGAGTTCTTGGTTATGCCATTCGGGTTAAGTAATGCACCCTCAATTTTTCAGAATCTAATGAATCAGGTTTTTAAGCCCTCCCTCAAAAAATTCATTTTAGTTTTTTTTTTCTTTTTTTATTTATGACATATTGGTTTATACCTGCGATGCAGAAACTCACTTAAGCCACTTAAAGGTTACATTTGACACTTTAAGACAGCACAAGTGGCTTTCTAAACTAAGCAAATGCAGCTTTGGATGTGAGGAGGTATCCCACTTGGCCCACTTAATTTCTAGGCATGGAATAAGGGCTGACCCCGAGAAGTTTAAAACTATGCTGGATTGGCCAAATCCACGGACTGTTAAGGATCTCAGAGGTTTTCTAGGCCTCACGGGGTATTATAGAAGGTTTATAAAAGGGTATGGGGCCATAGCTGCCTAGTTGATCGACCTTTTAAAAAAAGAGAAGTTTAAGTAGGAATGTGAGGCACAAACTGCATTTGATAAACTAAAAATAGCAGTGACACAACCCCCTGTTTTAGTATTACCAAATTTTCAGTCCCCTTTTGTGATTGAGTGTGATGCCTCGGGTGAGGCCATTGGTGCTGTTTTAATGCAAGGTGGGGAGACCTTAGACTTTTTCAGCAAGGCATTGAAGGGATGGGTTGTGGGAATGTCAACCTATGAAAAAGAACTTTTTGTACTAGTTTCAGCTGTGCAAAAGTGGAGACCCTATCTATTGGGTCAGGCCTTTGTGGTCAAAACTGACCATCAAAGCCTTAAATTCTTACTTGATTAAAGGATTGGAATTACGATGCAACAGAAGTGGATTTCAAAATTGTTGGGCTATGACTTTGTGGTGGAATTTAAAAGGGGAAGGGAGAATGTTATAGCGGATGCCTTGTCTAGGCAGGGAGGAGACACTGAAGTGACATTGTCAGTTATTTCCTTACCCAGTTGGGACTGGATTAATGAGAAAACAGAGCTATATGGGGAGGACTTAAAGCTGCAAGAGTTATGGAATGAACACCAAGATGGTGATCTGATGAGTCCATATGCAATAACAAATGAACTAATGCTCTACAAAAACAGGTTGTATCTCCTTGCTAATCAGGGTTTTATTAAAAAGTTGCTGGAATTAATTCACAGCAGCCTGATGCAGGGGGATCCGAGACAGATGATGCTGAGCTGTCAGATTGCACCTTGATGGCGCTGAGATACCATGAGTTGGCAGATCAGCGCAAATGCGGGAATTGATTCTGAGATGTTCCTCATTGGGGCCGTTTTTGAGTGCGTTTCAGTCTTTTGGCCATAACTTTGGCTACGGGTGTCAGAATCGCACATAAGACCCCAATTCGGAAAGCTCCTTTCGACGCGCACGCTGTCCATATCGGGCATGGCTCCATGTGCCTTTTTTTCGACCTCAAATTCTGCTGTTTTCCCTTCCGAATCACTAGTTTTATTTATTTTTTACTATTTATGGTAATATTTCGCTTGTCAATTAGGAAGCCGTTTTAATTCCGATTTGGGCCGGATTTTTTGCAGATTGCTTATTTCCTTTTGAATTTCAATTTAGAGTGATTTCCAAGATTTTGCTATTTTTGGCAAAATTCGGATAAACACGGTTTTGGCTATAACAGTCCGGCTTGTGGACTGATTTTGGAGCTTTGTTTGATTTAATAATATTCCGTAACCCTAGAGACTTTTCTCTCTGGTTTTTGGGCGAATTTTCTCTCGTGAAACATCTGTTGGAACTAGCCTGCAGGATAATCGCTATCCTGCCCGGCGTCACAGCCCTATGGGAGGACATATGGGGTTTGACAAAACCTTACACAAGCTAAAAAGAGACTTTTATTGGCCTAGATAGAAGGTAGATGTGAAGGCATTTCTTAAAAAGTGTGATACGTGTCAAGTGATGAAAGTAGATAACACTCTTCAAACCCATTCCCTCAAAGCTGTGGACAGACATTACAATGGATTTCATTGATGGTCTGCCTAATTCTGGAAGGTTCAATGCCTTGTGGGTTGTTGAAAAATTTAGCAGATATGCAAATAACCTAAAGATTGGGCTAAGTGGATTGAGTTAGCAGAGTGGTGTTACAACTCAAGCATTCATGCATCCACAAAATTTACGCATTTTGAGGCACTATATGGATACAAACCCCCTAAGCTAGCAAGCTATGTTTTCGGGAATAGCCAGATTGGAAGAGGTAGAAGTTACCTTGAAAACCTTGAGCAATTATGGAGCCTGTTGAAATAAAACCTTGTTAGGCATGGGAAAGGATGCGAAAGTATGCGGATAGGAAGAGAAAGGAGCAGACTTACCAGATCGGGGAATGGGTATTCTTGAAGTTGCACCCCTACAGGCAATCAACCATTAGTTGCCGACAAAGCCTTAAGCTTTTCCCTCGATTCTACGGCCGATATCAGGTTGAGCAAAGGATTGACAAGGTCGCATATCGGTTGAAAAAGTTGTAATTATGATATGAGATTAGTTGAAGTGAATTTTGCATCCAAATCACATTAATTTTTTACTCGTTTAAGGAAAAATCTAAAAAGAAATATGATACGAATAATAAGAAATATTATGATATTTAGTTCTATATCTATTCTTCTTTTATTCAAAGCTCTCATATTTTAATAAGAAATTAGATTTTTTTTTCCTGCTTACCAACCACGGTATGAAATGGAAGATATGATTGTTAAGAGTACCCCAAACATATGTAAATAATAATAAAATTTGTAAATAATGATGAAATAGTTTATAAATAGTAATAAAATAATAATAAATAATTTATAAATAATAATAAGTTATTTATAAATAATGCCGCGCGCTTGGGTAGAAAGCAAAAATAAGGAAGGCGCTAAATTAAACTCAACTCACCATTATAATTTTTTCAAATTCCAATATAAAATTTAAGAAATAATTTAATTTTTTCAAATTTTAAAATAATAATAATATTAAAAAATAATATTTTAATAATATTTTATCATCTAAATTTAGCTTAATTTAACTCTCTTCAATATCTATCTATCTCTTCAATATCTATAGATAACTCAATGAAGTTTCCACGGTCAGAGAGGGCGGGCAGAATAACCCACGGGTTATGACTCATGAGGCTTTACAAAGTCCCAACATCTCCAGATAATCTTAAAAACTCTCACTAACCAGTCAACCATACAACTTTGATTCTCTTACGTTTTATCTCATCCGAATGTAACTACTCTGTTTATAAATATATGAATACATACTCTGCCTCCGCAAGGAATTCCAGAACAGTTTTGGTTTCTTTTACTTAGGAGCTCAGTATGTTTCTTTGTAATTAGCCCGACAGCAGCAGAACACAGAGAAAAGTAGAAATAGCTAATTACCTCAAACAGCTATGACTGCTTGCAGAAACAGAGTAACAAGGTCTTAAAACTCAGCAAAAAAACCAGGTAGCAACGATTCAGAAATTTGTAATAACCCAAAAGTTACTCGGGAAAACTCCAGAACTCACAAAGCCTTTTGACTATGCTTGAGATTTGCTTTAGGAACCTAAATTAGATCAGATCACCCAACTTTATATGTGAATCTTCTTCCTTGGCATCCCATGCAGCAGTTAAGCATAACTTCCCATCTTTTGAGTTAATTCAAGCTCCTGATCGAAGTCATTGCTGGTGGTAGCATTTGTTAACAAGTTATATTGTAATTTTAGCAGCTCCTTAGATCTAGCAAGACGCCAGCCCCACTCTCCGATTCTTTACCACTTAGCATTTAGCGGGATTGCTGCATAATAAACTATTTTCGGAATATATTTAGTGACGAGTTCCTTGTATGTGCCAGTTATATGGGGAAAAGTTCTTTTTTTCCATTACCAGTTTTGTGCTTGTGAGAATTAAGATGAACAGACCATTCACTTCGGATATTATGCCCGACACAGGACATGAACTTTGTCCCTTCATTAATTACGCCTTTTACATAGGCTTCCCATGACAGCGTTGAGAGTGAAGAACGTCTAGATATCCTCTTAACTGGAGCCAGTTTAAATCTAAGTATACAAAGATTAGACTGACTAACTTTTGTTTTGTAGCACTATAAGAATTTCCATCCAACAAGTAGCATGCCCATCAATTATTTAGGCAATTTGATGCGTGTTTTTCGTTCCGTTTTCCTGGTCTTCTCCCTTTTCGTTCTCTTTTTAGAAGTTGGTAGGGATGATGTGTTTGATGTCTGCAGTGGACGCCCTTCAAGAGATAGCTGCACAACTGGGGAAGAAAGACTGGAATCCCAACGTAAATCCTTGTAATGCCGCAGGCTGGAGAACACCAAATTCAGTTGGCGCTCCGTACAACAATACTGTCAACTGCAATTGTTCCTACCCTGATGGTGTATGCCACGTGGTTCGTATGTACGCTCCCTTTGCTCCCATAAATTGCAAACTCTATCCTTATTGAACTTTTTTTTTTAATGATAGAAATGGTAATTTTATTAATCAACGGAAAACGATTACAGACAATTATCAAACCATAAGGCTTAAGAAATACAGTCTGGAATAGAATCCCACCACAAACTAATACTTTTAACTATGAAATCATTTCTAGCCAACTTATGAGCTACCATATTATCCTCCCAATATACATGTGGAAAGCTACAAGTACCAAAACATGATGACAACTTCTTAATTTCATGATACATTATGCCAAGCATAGAATTTCTCATACTATCTCCCTGTAAGGCTTCAACAATAAGTAAACTATCACTTTCCACCACAAGCTTTGAAATTTCCATTGTAGCACATAATTGCAAACTTCGAAAAATGGCTAGCAATTCAATAGCTTCTGTTTCAGCCACTTCACATTCAGCTTGACTTACAGCCATAATTCTAGCACCTGACGCATCTCGTAGGACATCTCCAATGCCAGCTTTCCCCAACTCAGCAAAAACAACACCATCTACATTTAATTTCAACCAATCTGCAGGAGGGTGTTACCATTTGAAATGGTGTTTAAGTTGCTGTCGAGTTTGTTGTTTCACCTTGTCAAAACTATGCAGCGTAGTCATTGCATTATCAACCACCTGCTTTGGAGAGAGCATTATTTTCTCATGCACATACTTGTTTATTCGAAACCAGAAGCTCTACATCAGCTTAAAGAAAATCGGCAGGTGGGCATAAAGTTTCTTGTCACAAAACTGTAATGCCACATCCATAACCGACATATTATTTGCAGTAGAAACAGTAGGTAAATACAATTCCCACATTCTATGTATAGCATTATGAATCACATCATTTGTAAGAGTTTCAAGATCATTATGACATAGACTGCAAGTGCCATCCGCTAAAACATGCTTCTTTACTAACTGTTGCTCAGTAGGTAAACCTTCTTTACAAGCATGCCAAGCAAAAATCTTAACCTTATTAAACTTTCTTAAGATGCTTAATAGCAAGTAAATTCAGTAAATTTATTATATGATGTGAAAAGTGGTTTAGTAGTGGAGAGCTCTCACTTTATTTTTCTAAGGGTTTTTTTTTTGAAACTAAGGGAACCGATCCTGGACTAGTTCTACCGTTTCAAGCTGGTCCGAAACCGGTTTTTCGATTTTTCGGTTAATTTTTACACTCCTAACCACACCCATATTAGCTGAAGATCCTCCCAATCTTTCATGCAACGACTAATTCCCCATTTTTTTAACTTGGTATTTCTGCGAGTTACCTTGTATATCCAGTCTCCAACAGTACAATACCTCTTGTATTGATGTAATGAATATTATAAATAGCAATGGTAGATTCTCGGCATACTCACAATCACTAAGACATTTTGTCACACAGCTTGAGCTCTTATTGTCTTCAAAGAGAATATGATTAATTGATGTCATGATTATAAGTCATTAAGAAATGCTTTAGCTATAAAGAAATTTTATAAAAGTAAATTTACAAATTAATGTACTGACTTAATGTATGATACATTAGATTGTAAAGTTATTTTTATTATAAATTTAATTTAACGTATCACATGAAGCAACATCATTGTATAAGTCTACTTTTTTAAAATCTCTCTGTTGCTTAGAATTGTTATAGTTACAAAAATAATTCACAAAAGTAAACTTTAAAACACTACAACAAAAATAGTCTTTTGCGTCCAAAGTATTTCCGTCGATGCTAAAAAATATCATTTTCGGAAAAATAAACTCGACACTAAATTTCATTGTAAATGGTTGTCATATGAAGATTCCAATAGTATATTTTTTTTATTGCAGCAAAATTTTCAGTTTTTGCGGCATTTTTTGGTCTCTGCAAATACCATTATATGAAAAATAGTTTTTTAGCGACCAATTCTTTTGCGACAATTTTAATTTGATCAAAGTCAATTTTTTGCATTCCCATAGTTTTATTTCTGACAATTATAAAATCGTCGCTAAAAATAACTTTTTGGATGGAAAAATTATCATCGCAAAAAATTTGGATGGAAAAAATTAATTCCATCACCTTGATTTGTTTTATTGCAACATTAATTTGCCGCTAAATGGTCTATGTGGTATGACTATTTAACTATTTATAACAACATTCTACTGCCGTAAAAGGTCGATCTTAAAATCAAAAATGTGAAAAATCATTTCTTCTTTCCTTCCGCCCCAGGTTCCGTGTCTCTATTTCTTTTTCTCACTCCCTCATTCTGTTAGTCAAATTCCATCCCGACGTTCTCTCTCTCTCTCTCTCTCTCTCTCTTATGCCATTGTCGTGCTCCAACACAAAGGTACGTAAGCCATCATCTCCTTTTTTGGAATGGTTTCTTTCGTTGGCCTTTTTATCTTTTGAGCTTTGCTTTGTTTTCACTCTCTAGCTTTTTCTCTATCAAAAAAACTATAGACAAAGGTCATCTTCCTTGGTTTATCTCCACTTGCAACCTAGGCCTTGATCTCCATTGAAAGAGGTCTATTTTTGTGTTCATTTGTGATTTGGAAGAGGATTTTTGTGCTTTGTTCTTCTAACGGTGTGTTTTCTTGGTTTGCTCTTAATTTTTTTCCATTACTTTTTTTGATGTTTTCTAAAAAATATATATATATATTTTTTTGCCATTTGGGAGTTTGATTTGATTATTGTTTGTTTGGGGATTTCTTCCATAAGGGTTTTGGGCTAGCATTTTGGGTTCATGTGGGCATTATATAGGTGGATTGGTCAAGGATGCTTCAAAATCAAATATGGATTTCTCCCTCTCGTTACAGAAAGACAAAAGGCAAGAATAGGATTGCTTTGCTGAGAGGCTTTTTGTTTATGAAACAAATTTGATCTAAAAAGTTGGTTTGGACTGAGCTATGGGGTGGATATGGTGAGTAGAGTATTCTCTTGTGCTATATGCTTATTTTGTTCTTCAATGAGGTCTTGATTATTTATTTTCTTCCAATTCAGGCATGTTGCTTCTTTCCTCCATTTTAGTTTGTATACTCTTTTATTTTCTTTTTCTATTTTATTTTCTTTTTGATTAGGTGAGATAAGATTTATATTGGATTCGGTAGCTTTATGAGTCTCTATTCTTATTTCTCGTATTAATTCATATGCTCTTGCCCTATCGTGTTCCAAATCTATTGATGCTTAAAATTGTTTCCAATGTTTTAATGGTGAGTCTTGTGACTTGTTGAGGACATTCACAATTTATTGAGAATTTTTAAAAAAAAGGAAGATTCTAACCTTGAGGACTAGAAAGTGGGTGGAATGGAGTTTGATAACTAATTTTGTAAAATAAAATTATCGGGCACATTTTAATTTGTATTTGAAAATCCTAACCAATAATTGCTCATGGACTATATATATATGTGTGTAGAAAGGCTAGGGACAATATATATATATATATATATATATATATATATATATATATATATATATATATATACATATCATGCGTATTTCAGCAAATCTCGATCGATCAAACTGCTTTCTTGGCTAGCTAGTTGGCTTTTCTTCTTCTCAATGGACCATCTCGATCGATCAAACTGCTTTCTTGGCTAGCTAGTTGGCTTTTCTTCTTCTCAATGGACCATTTATATATATATATATATATATATATATATATATATATATATATATACACTTAATTAGGAATAAATAATACAGTATTATCTAATTTAATTGCTTTGTTGATGATGTTGTGGTACTATCGTCATTTTGTCTCATTTTCAGATCGACGTTGTATTTACTTGAAACAGAAAAAGAAAAAGAAAATAGCAGAGAGTATATATGGACTTTATAATTAATTAATTTGTAAGATTATTATAATATTTTGGAAATGAACACTTGGTTTTTAATCACTGCTAATTAAGAGGGTACCAATTATTTAGTTCTAAACCAACAGATCGGATCCTAAGCATAATTATTTGTTGATATATGATCAGTATAGTTTACATCCATATATATATATATATATATATATATATAGATCATGAGTCTGGCCTGTTATGGAAATAAATGGGTGATATCGATTAGGTTGAATATTCAAATAAATATCGCCCATTTATCTTTTAACAGCAATTGACAATAAATATTTCTCAAGAAATTGATACATTTAAATGGAATTATAAATGATGATATATTTCGGAGCATTAGACATTGAATTTATATGAGTTATCTATCCACGGTAAACTGTTGGAAGGCTGTGACATGATGCATACATACAGGGCTCCCTAGTGATCCAAATCGCTTTTGCAGTAAGTACTCTTGTTGTGCCAAAACAGCTATAAAAACTCGATCTCTTGTGATAATTTTCAGTGTTTCACTTATTGGTTAATATTTATTTTGTCATCTCCAATCATACTGCTTATGTGGCGCCTTATAAGTGGTTTCATATGTTATTGACTTATATGCATAACAAGTGCCACTTAAAATTGGAATGCCCTACAAGGCAAAAAATATATGTTATCCACGCAACACATTTCACAATATATTTCGTAATACATGTTGTAAAATAAGGATATTTTGATAAAATGATATTATTTTTACAAGTTAGTTTACAAAAATAACCTTCCTTTTAAAACATTACTGTGTAAAGTGTTGTGAAAAATGACGAGCGTTTATCATTTATCGAGGAGAATACCCATATCAGCACTCGAGTAGCTGGAACAATGTAAGCTACATCTTTCTCTCTAACCTTCTATTTAGAGCCAACTTGCAATTCTTTTATTTTCTTTTTGTTTTCCCTCAGTTGTAAAGAGAATTGCAAATTAGGTGTTTGTGAAAAAGTCTCACACACCGTGAAAGCTTATCGAGAGCCTTGTATTATATATAAAGAGAATGTAAGAAGGATATGTATTTATACAGGAAACGGAGTAACGTTATAATTTTGAAAAATATATTAAGATGATTCGGTGCTTGATTGTGTGGTTGTCATATTTGTGCTTGATTGTGTAGGCAGATAGGGCATCATTTAAGAAACATGACCCTGTAACTATGTTTTTGTAGATGTTAGAAATTGTTGCGGGGAAGAGCAACATGAAATATCGACCAAATGAGAATTATGTATGCCTTCTAGATTAAGTAAGATTGATCTAAATCCTTAATTATATGCATTTAAGAAAGCTTAGACATGCATCCCAATCTGTTCCTATAGAATCGAGTAACAAAATAAACTAAACGAGCTCAATATTGGGAATGAGTTCACATGTCTTTGTTTTCGTGAACATAGTTCGTTGGACACATAGTTTTGCTTCTTTGTGCTTGAGTTCTGAGTTCGCATACTTCAAATATATGTATAATTTGTTTATCTTGCACGTTTGGTTATGTTGCTCTCTTCTATTGATTCTCTACTTTTCATTTCCATTCTTTCATGTAATGCTTATTCCAGGTCCTTGTTCTACAACAAAAGGGTGATCTCTAATGGAGCAGGTGGATCTAAAGTTGGGCTCCGAGATCATCAAGGAGAAGGCAATAAGAATGATTAAAGTAGCTCTACCTTGTGCAAATCCATCTCCAGCATGACTCACCATGTCTGCAGTAGTAGCATGCTTGAAGGCCAAATTGTTGCTAATGAAGATATCAAGGATCCAAGCATATATGGAAATGAATATAGGCTTAGAGCTTTAAGAGACCAGTTTGATCAGATCCAACAAGTAAGGAGTTGTTCAAGTGAAATTGAGACCCTTATTCATTCATCAGATCCCACATGGTCTGGAACTTCTACTTTTGCCCATGACCTCTATCCATTCAATCTCGATAATCGATAATGTTAGCAAAATATTTTTCCCTATCATGCAAGATATTTCTTCTAATAATAAGATCATACTATATTTGCTTCACCAATCGTAACTTCCAAGAGTTTAAGAAACAACCCTAACTTTAAGTCCATGCTTCTTAAGGATTTTGGTTGGGCGAAACAGTGGTGGGGAAATCTGCTTTTAAGATGAAGATGTAAGATCCTTGTTTTTTTAATCAAATCCTAGAAATGCTTCCTCTAGATTACTTGTATTATGATCTGGAAATTATAATAACTAAATGATAGGAGTTAATGTTTTTAGGCTAAGCACAAGTCTTCTATCTTCTTGTTTTCCTTGACCACATGTTAACATCGAAGTCTATCCCAAAAATGAAGGATAAACAACATTGAAAATTATGGATTACTTTTTATTGGAAATCTGTAATATATATATATATAATATATATATATAAATATATATATATATAAATATATATATATATAAATATATATATATATATATATATATATATATATATATATATATATATATATATATATATATATATATGAAGTCACTACCCCTCAACCTTTCGCTCTACTTTCTGTTGAAATCCTTCTTATGAATTTAAGTAGAAAGGAAGGGGAAGACCAGAAACAGAGCAGCAGTAGAAGCAAATTAGGGTAAAATTCATTCGTGACTGTCATAACACCAACTTCTACATCACGTCATATTTGTAAAAGTAAAAGAAATTGAAGATGCCCCTTCATATCATGAAGGGGATTTGTTGAGCATGACAGTACAATGAAAAGGTAGAATTGAAGGTTGGACTTAAAAAGGAACTCAAATATAGCCAAATAAAAGCAACATTATGCTTTAAGTGGTCTGTCTAATCTACATATGAGTTTTGCAACCAAATTTGTTTGCAAATGGAACCTCAACTCTCAAGGCACGACTACAGAGTCCTAGAATGCACAATGTCACAGCTCTCAACTCTCAAGGCACCCTATATAGTCATGAAGTACAAATGAGGTAGGTGGAATTGTCGAGAATGAGTCTAGAGAAAAAGTCAAGATTTCAGACTTTGAACCTCATTCCCCCCTGATCATGCAATGTTGGGGGAAATCTACAAAGAATGATACAACTTTTATAAGCACCAAAACTAGTATACGCACACAACCCTCGCTTATGGCGGTGGAATACTGTGATTACAACGAAACACCTGGGGGTTACAATAATCACAAAATCCCAAACCAAGTATTAAAACCATTATTCAAATCAATCTAAACAATACACAAACAAACTAAGACCAAACAAAACCTACAAACAACAATTAACAATAAAAACCATCACTCTAAATCATATTCTAATATATGGAAGACCCAGTTTATCAGTCCTAATCATAGCTTTGAAACTGATTTACAAACGTACGTCACTACATGCAATCATTATTTGGAAGGCAAATTATCCTGTAGAAACTTTTGTTTGATCTTCTGCAGTTGAGCTGAAACACTTTTTACATCGATCCTTTGTTCAAGCGAATCTGCACAGCAGTTCAAAGCCAATCCCATAATGGAGGACAAACAATTCTCCATAACAGAATAATCACTGTTGTCTCCCAATAAATTGATATCAACAACTTCCATTATTGAAAGGAATAACGAGTCTTCTACCAAACGATTCAGGCTCACTTCACCCGTAAATATATCATCTGTAGGCTTCTTTTTCGTGAAAGTTTCCATCAATAAGATACCATAGCTATAAACGTCGCCTCTTGTAGAAACAATACCTTCAGATCCGTACTCTGTACATATATACATTATAATGAAAAAAATTAATACAGAGAAACAAAAGGAAAATGTCAATATTTTATCAAAAGAATATGATAAGCTTTTATGCAAGACTAGAATGTGAATCTCACCTAGTGCCATATACCCAATGGTAGCAAGAGTCATGGTTTGCGTGAGAGAAACCCCGTCACTTAAGAGTTTGGCAATACCAAAATCAGCAACATGTCCAACCATATCTTCATCTAATAAGATATTGCTAGGCTTTAAGTCACAATGAACAATAGGTGTTGAATAACCCAAATGGAGGTATTCTAGTGCCATTGCCACATCAATCATTATATTTAGCCGTTGTAACATATTCAAATGGCGGCTTCCATGGTACAAACCATATGTCAAGGTTTGCATTAGGCATGTATTCCATTACAAGGGCTTTGAAGTCCATGTTACTACAAGCACTAATGATTTTGATGAGATTTATGTGACAAATATTCCGTAATACCTCACATTCTATGTCAAAACTTTTGAATGCCCCCTCTACTTGCAACTTGAGAACTTTTATTGCAACATTCGTGCCATCTAAGAGTGTTCCTTTGTAAACAGATCCGAAGCTCCCTTCTCCAAGTAAGTTGTTTACACTAAATCCTTCTGTTGCATGCAGAATTTCTTGATGCAAAATTCTTCTCCATGTTGCTAATGGGGATATTTCTAGACCACCTGACGATCTGACATTCCTCTTCCTATGTCTTGCTGAGAGTAATGCAAGAAACACTATAAGTAGAGTTAACCCAATTGTTGGTAGTACATATTTAAGTATATGTGCTGATCCTGTGGCCTTTTTTTTGCATGGTGGAACTTGCAGCCGAGTATCACCACAAAGTGCATCGTTTGACATAAAGGACATAGCTGATAAGTTTACAAACAATCCTCCTTTAGGAATTTCTCCTCGAAGTTTATTGAAAGATAGATTGAGATATTTGAGATATCGAAGTGCTTCTAAGGACTTAGGAATCTCTCCAGATAACTTGTTACCAGAAAGATCTAAGAACTCTAAGCTTACCATTTTACCAAAAGATTCTGGAATTGAGCCTTCTAGTTGATTGCCTGCCAAGGATAGGTTAGCAAGATCTTGTAGCCCACCAATGGTTTCTGGGATAAAACCAGATAATTGATTTCTTGACAGATACAATAATCTCAGGGTCTTCATATTTTCAATCTCTAATGAAAGAGAACCACTAAGAGAATTTGATTGCAGGTCGACTTCCAAGAGATATGTAAGGCTCCACAAGCTCAAAGGAACTGTAGAAGTTATTTGGTTGGAGCCTAGATAGAGATTTCTCAGTGAAGTTAGATTATTTATGCATGCAGGAATGTGTCCAGAAAGCTCATTACCGCCAAAACCAATATCAACCAAATTGGTTAAGTGACAGAGATCAGATGGGATCCGGCCTTTCAGTCTATTACCTTCAAGGTACAGACCTTGCAGCATGCGTAATCTTCCAACTGTATTTGGAATAGGTTCTTCCAGTTTATTGTAGGCAAGGCTTAAAACTGACAAGCTACTTAAATTACCAGTTTCTGTGGGAATTCCACCTTTAATACTGCAATTAGATAGATAAAGATTTTGCAGAGAGCGAGAGGGGTTGCCAACAGAATTGGGAAGGATGATGTCAAGCGGATTCTTGAACAAATTTAACTTTGTGAGATATATGCAATTCGATAAAGAAGAGAACAAATCCAAAGAGTCTAAGGTCATATTGTTGATTCCAAGGTGGAGAAGCTGAAGGAACCTTAAATTTCCTAATGTTTTAGGAATCAAACCAGAAAATGAGTTCCAAGACAAGTCTAGACGAGTGACCTGTGAAGCATTAGAGATAGAACTTGGAATTGTTCCAGTTAATTCTTTGTTTGCCAAAGAAATCTCCTGAAGATTTGGAAGGAAAAGGCCAATATTGGGTGGAAGATGGCCCGAGAGGTTATTGAAATCCATTGCAATATATTGTATTGTTGAGATATTGAAGATCCCAAATGGAATTGTGCCAGCAATACTACTGTTTGTGATTGTGAAAACCTCTAGATTTTGTAGATTGCCAATTTCTCTTGGTAATGCACCTGTCACAAAATAAAAAATCATATATAATCTTATTCAAAAAATTGTGCTTATAAAACTTAGCACATTCCTAATGAAACAACCAAGACTTCATAGAGCTAACAAACTCAGCACATTCCTAATGAATCACGTGGCCAGTTAGTTGTTCAGGACCTCAATCATGCAACTTCACTAAACCAACCATTTTGAACCAAGGACTTCATATATGTCTACAACATGTTTTCATCCAACTCTAGGATTATTTGGGTTTTGACTTAACATGATATTTTGTAAGTTGCTAAGGTCAAACTCTATAGCATTACTTTGGTTGAATCAATGTTGACATCCACATAATCGACCCAAACAAGAGTACTCATCATACCTTTAAAGTTGTTGAAGCCAAGATATAATCCTGCAAGCATGGTTAAGTTCCCTATGTCTGGGGGTACGCTTCCTGTGAAAGTGTTGTGGGATAATGACAAAGATTGCAGCTGTTGGCAGTTGAACAAAGCAGATGGGATAGCACCTGGGAAACCGTTTACCATTCCAAATAAAAGATCGAGTTTTTTCTTACAACCCAGTAACGGAAAATATAATCGGCTAGCCAAGACTATATATACCTTCAAAGTTGTTGTTGTTAAGGTCTAGAAATATAAGCATGGTTAAATTCCATATCTCTGGGGGTACTCTTCCGCTGAAATTATTAAATGTCAACGACAAAACTTGTAGCTGTGTGCACCTGAACAAAGTGGATGGGAGTTCAACATTAAGGACTCGTTTGGATTTTGGCCTAGCGGTCAAAATGAGAGAGCAGAGTAGGGCCGCACAAATTTTATTTCTCCCTAAAAATAATTCATTGTCCACATATATATGGTGTTAATGGGGCTTTTTATAATCAAAGCCGGCCATGGTGATATATATATATAAATATATATTATATTGCTTCAAGTGTAAGATATGTAAGTGTATATATGTATGAATCATGTACATATATATATATGTATTATATATGCATGTAATTAAGCAGTAATTAGCTGCTGGGGGCGAAAGTGCCCCAAAATTTGGAAACAAAATAAAAAAATAAAATTAATGGTTTTTATATGAGTTGCAAACTTTATAAAGACTAATTTAATTTGCCCTCAAAGAATTATGATGAGTCTTCATGGAAGGTACATACTGGTACAATTTAAGAATAATATTAGATATAGTTATTGGTTGTATAAGCATCACACACCCATTTTAAAAAAGAGTGTTGAGGTCCACCATTAACAAGATAGTTTTTTATCAAAAAATTTTATGTACAGTCACTTTTGCATGCTTATTGCACACTCCACTAATGTAATTGGTTGCGTCACTTTTTTTTATATAAAATAACTGTTTTGACCAATCACATCAGTAGAGTGTGCAAAAGTGACTGTATGAAACAGAACTCGTTTTTTATTTAATCATTTTTTTCAATAGAAGTGTGTTGCACTCTATGATTACAAATATTATTTTTTATCTTATAATTTTTATATAAATTTTAGGGTATTAAAATGGAGAGAGAAATAGCACATTAATTAGGATCCTCATCGATCCCCAACATGATAAAATATGAGTTATGGATCCTCATCGATTCCCAACATCCTAATTAATTATTAATTAGGTCCCATATAATTAATGTTCCTGGCCTTCAATGAGGTTTCCTTGTCAAAGTATGAAATCGATGAACTGTTGTACAGCGTCAAATCTAGAATGTTGGAGATTTATGTTTTTTTTTTTTTAGAAACAGACTCATTTTATTAATGAATCGAAGTTATAAATGTGACTTATCAATATATGAAAAATTTAGACTATAAGTCAACTACACATCAGCTCTGAGACCTCCCCACACACAAATTATTTTGTGGCGGATATTATCTTAACTTCTAAAAAACTCTCTCCTAAACAGAGAAAGCGCTCTGTATAAACAGAACTAAAAGGCCCCTCAAACCGCCATAGGAGGATGAGTACAGGACACTGCTATAGATATCAAATCTAATAGCCTATTTCTATTTTATTACTAACTAAAAAAACCAAACTACACCTAAATACAAAAACAACTACAGGACCCCAAGCACTGGTGAGACCCCGGACGTCACGCCCACCGCAAGTATCGGCATCTCGAGCCCTGACTAGACGAGCACCCAACTCACACACGGACCACAACAGCTCGGCCGTACGACCACCGGCATAACATCGTCCACCACTCTCGAACAGCTCTTGCCCCGGATTACGTCTGATCCAAAGGCTCAATACCACACTTAGGTCAACAAAATTAACAACAAAATAGAAAAATTAAAACAACTACAAAACACTGTTTACAAAACAGAAAATTAAACAACAAAGAAAACTGAACAAAAAAGGATGAACATTGCTCAAATATTCGGCATTGGCGCCTGCTGGACTCTGTTCTCTCGGGGAGGAAAATCAACAGTCAATCTTGGAAGCCCTGGAGTCAGGGAGCCCAGGGAAGCCGAGCGTGGTGTCTGTAGAGGTCTCCTAGGTGGCGCGTGATGACCACGCATCGACGGGGTCCGGAAAGTTCGTCTCACGCGTACGGGCTATGCGCCACTTCGATGGACGCCGGATGTGGAGGTCTTGAAGATCAGCTACTAGGCATCCTCCTGGTGAGGCACGTGTTAAGAGGCGACGGCTAGAAAGACTCGAACAACGATCCTCCCTTATTTGAGCTGAAAAAACAAAGAAAAATCTAAAAAAAACACTACAACAGAAAGGAAAGAAGACAAAAGAGAAGGGAGGGGGAGGAGCTGAAGCTCCCACCCCCATTCGTTGGTCTGAGCTCAAGGAGTTTAGAGAGAGACGAGAGGTTTTGTCATTTTTCTAAGCAAAAGAGGAGTTGGGGCTACCAGCGTAGCTATCATCTCTAGGCATGATCATAGGAAGCCCTCTCTGCAATGAAATGTATGGTTTGAGCGATAAATAATTCCCAATGGGCAAGCTTGTCACCACAACACCACCTAACTATCAGCTGGTCCAAAACTCATCCCATAGACTCTGGTTAGGCACTACTCCCACAAGCAGTTTCAACTTACGCCCAACTCGAACTCCTGACCTCGAGGTTATGGAATACCAGCTCATACCATTTTAGATTACAATTTTAGATTTTAATTCGATCTTTTTCTCTGTAGTGTACTTAAAATTTTTTGAGGTACAAAAATTTTCACTTGACTTTCGTTTAACACTGAATATAACTCATGTTATTTTAATATAAATGCCTGGTATATATTCCTGATTTAATAAATATATTAATAATATCTTTTGTATCTTAAATTATGTCTTTTGTTTGTGTAATAAATATATATAGCACAATATAGATTACAAAAAAAGTATCAAAATGTCTTTAATGGCTCTAACACTAGTTCGGCCTTTCAAAAATGAATTTATGTATTCGAAGAAGAACAACAAGGAGTTTTTTTTTTTTCTAATCTTCATAGATAAAGCTCATTAGCATTTAACTTGAAAGTGGTTTAATTAGTTTCTCTAACAAATGAGTGAAATGGAATTCATACCATCATGCATATCATAAACTTCAAAAGCTCAAAACTTTGAGTCATTCCTTATCAACATAGGTAAAGCTTGATTTTGGATAAAACTCCATAAAAGAGAACACATAATGATTATTAAATGTTAAAAAATAATTAACATTATGAAAAAAAACTTAGTAAATATGTAAAAAGGAAATGAGTCCTTTACCCAATTCCGCTTCAAAACTTTCAACATTATCTAATGAGGCATAAAGATCAATAGATATTAAATCTTTCAACCAATTTTGTGTATAAACGAGTGCCTCAACTATTCTTGAAGATAACGAATTATGAAATAGGTCAACCACACGACTCCTTGCATTGAAGGCTGACTCAAAAGAAATAGTAGAAACAGGAATGATCATCACATCTCGTGCAACTCTTACTGCCAAAATATGATACTTTACTTCATTGATCTTCCACAAATCCAAAATATCAAAATTTAGAGCTTGTGCCTCACGACTATGTTCCAAGTATTGATTGATCTCTAATTTGTTCATTAAATTAGATTCAATAATTTCTTCCTCATATTCAACCTAAAAACTCTGTTCAGAATTAGAATCATTCATGCTATGATCAATTGAGAAAGGAGGCTCAAAATAAGGAACAACTCCATATATTATTTTGAACTCAATCATCAACTATTTCACTTTTGTAATCATTTCTTCTACTAAATTACCGACATATATTGTGTTGAACCAAAAATGCAAAAAACGAAATTTGCATCTTAGACTAAGAACAACAACAATGAATATCATCAAGTAGTCTTTTCAATTGATCTCCAATATTTGTCATACTTCTCCCCTTATTCGCCACCATACATCTCAATACTGGATACTGGATCATTACTTTGACTCATTTTTTATAAATGTGATTGGATGCCGCAAAGTTTCTGGAAATAAGCATTAGATGTGACATATAAGGAGCCAAAAAGTCTCATAGTAACATCATAAAAAAATCTTAAAAAACGTTACCAATACTCTGACTCTCTCCCAATCACTAGAGTCTAGAAGGCTCAAGTTCACACTATAATAATAATGAAAAAATAATCATCATCCTTATCCAATCACAAAAATGATTTTGAAACATTTCTACTACTTCCAACATGAGATAAATTGAGTTTCATATTGTGGAACATCAAGATGCATCAATTTTGAACAACCAATTTTCTCATTCTCTATACATTTTTTGAATTTTTTCATTCTTGCTAGAGATGATCTAACATACCTAACCAATTACGCACCCTCGTGATTGAATGATCACAATCTATTAGCCCATCATTCACAATGAGATTCATAATATGAACACAACACCTTATGTGAATATACTTCACTTCCAACAAACGACCTCCTAAGAACTTCCTCAAATACTCGATAGCAACATCGTTTAAGGAAGTATTATCAATTGTAACAGCAAATATTTTTTCAATATCTCAATCTTGTAGACATGAATCTACATACTTTCTAATTGTGTCTCCTTTGTGATTAAGAGTCATACAAAAGTTTAATATTCTTTTGTGCAATTTTCATTCATAATCGATAAGTACAGTAATACACATAATTTAAGTTCTGAATTGATGTCCATGTGTCAATGATTAAACTAACCCACCCAACTAACTTAAGTATTTTCCTCAACTTCTCCTTTTCTATTTTAAATAGTTTAATACAATCTCTCGGAGGTGACACTTGGAACCTTAGTTCAAATGACTTACAAATCTTCCTAAATCCTTGGGGTTCTACTACCCTAAAAGGAACCTGATTACAAATTATCATCTCCGCAATCATCATTCATACATTTTTTGAAACAAACTTATGTGAAGTTGTTAAGCTACTCACATCGCTATCTCCAACTCCCTCGAGAGCTCCCTTACGACTCATAGGTACTTTGATGACCTATAGGTTTAATTCTATGAGGACATCGCTTACAAGCACTAAGATGATGCCGCATACTTGATGTGCCATGTCTTTTGGGATGACAAAAGTAAGTCTTGCAACAATAATTACAGTACTTCACTTTTGGTTCATTTCAAGGGCATCCATTTATTTTTGTGAGATGGTCTCACACTGCTGAGGGGTCCTTACTTTCCCTATTTTTAGGAGGATGGAGACTTATGTTATTAGACAAGTTAATATTTGAAGCCATATGTGATCGACTTTCCAAATGATTAGTAGTAGCATGTCATCTCATAAATTTGTAGGAGTGCCACTTTCGAAACAATCTATCTATGAATTGACATATAAATTTTGAATTGACATATTTTTAACATAGCATATAAAAATATGGCAAGTAAATAAGGATATGAGAAATAAACCATATATATATAAATTCTTCAAACGGGCGAATAATTTAGCTGAATGGAGTGGCGCGTGAGCCAGACGCGCAGCCCAAAGGGAGCATGTATATTCCACGCACCACCACTCAGGGTGCCCTTCTACTACCAAGCGCAGCTTCTTTGGGTTCAGGACCACGACTACTTTAGACCTAACTGTCCGCCATACCACTAAGGTGGCGCGTGGCTCTCATGCACAATCACAGTCGCTATTTGTATTTTTTTCCTTCCAATGTTGAAAATGTGGATCTATATCTTTATAAGATGTAATTCGTTATTTTTTCATGTATTTTTAATTTTTGTAATGTCTTTTGTTTTTAGAATAATAATAATAATAATAAAAACACATAGTTTCTTAGACTTTCATCCGTAGGTATGTTCTCAACTTCATCTTAGACGAAGTGTGGGGTTTGGTTTAACCCTACTCTATCTTAAAAGGAGTATGGGGTTTGGTTAACTCTATCTTGGACAAAGTAGTGTTGTCTCTCAGACTTTAGGTCTATAGAGGTTTGCAGTTTGAACTAGACCATGTCAGTCACGAGTGTGTACTGGGAAGCTATTAATATTGTAGTTGGCTTGTAGTGTATGTTTCAAGTCAAGTTTGTAAAGTCTATTATTAATGAATGCAATATGATTTATATATATATATATATATATATGTATGTATGGATGCATGATAATGCCAGCTAAAATCATGATGTACAAAAATGAAAGTCCAAACACATCTTAGTCATCATCTACTAGCTAGAAAATATTGAACAAAGTTTCCATCCCAAACCAGACTTGAATAACTTACTAGTTATTGCTAGTAGCCTACTACATTAGTACTCCACTCCAACGTCTAATTTTTCTTTTCTTTTTTTCTAAAAAAAAAAAAAGATCAATCGTAGGATATTTAGACTTTAATTAAATAGTTATACAGTGTGCGTAATATTATACCTATTCTAGGTATTTATAACAAAAAATTCAAAATGCTAACCTAGGCTCTACTTAGCAAATGGATCAAATCCGAACTCACAAACAGATTGGGTGTAACGCCCCGCACCCGGATAGGTCGGAAAATTACTACTTATCACTTACAATCATATCTCCCAAAACTCAAATATCATTCTCAAAGACTCCAAAACACGAAAACATAAACTTATCTACTTCAACTTAAAACATAAATTTATCCACAAGGTCATTAATATGATAAATCCAAGAAACACAAATTTACATTTCCGCAATCGCTAGTAACCCCAATCATAACATTCAATTAAGTACATAAATCTCAATAATTCATAACAAATTGAAAATCTATCTACCAAATAAAAATTCTCTAATCATCAATAGTACCCTTAGGTACTCAATCTTTCTATCTTTAGCTAGTACAATCACTATTCCTAGTCCCCAACTGAACAGTCAACATCATCTAAAAATATTATGAAGATAAGGGGGTGAGTTATCAACAAATCAGTAAGCAAATAACATATACTAATATGTAAACATGAACCTCTTTAGAGAGTTCAGAATGTAGAAACAAAACATTTCAATTTCAATATGTAGATCTCAAAACATGTTATCAGAAAATCAGTGAAACATTTCAAACTGTTTATATTCAAAACTCAACTGTTCATATTCAAAGACCCTTTGGCATAACATAATTGAATATCTTCATCTTATCATATCATTTCATATCGTATCGTATCATCATATTACCATATCATATCATATACCATATTTAACCCTCGTGGTAGGGTTGTGCTATCTCTTATGGCCAAACCATGCAGTATCAAAATATAAAACTTTCCCTTATTCATTTTCTGAGTCCCGAGTATGCACATAGGAATGAACACATAGATAAACCACTTTATTGCCAAAATGGGTGCACTCATATCAGATATATTGGTACCAACCATATAACAAAATTAGAATCATCGTATCATAACTAGAAACAAAATCAGAAATTCATGCCAAAGGTTTTCCAGATGCATATCATATCAAACAGAGTGCTGAACATATTCATATCATTTTCACTTAATCAAAATAGATTCAGAGCATCTTCATAACACATGTACAAAATTTTCAAATTTCATATTCGCTCTTTTTCACATTTCAAAAATAACATGTCAAAATATTACTTATGTCTACATTAGTCATGTCATTAAACATTTTTATCTTTTTTACATATTTCATGAGTAATGCAGAACGTATAACTGAGGTTGTTTTCCCATTTCTTTTCAAAACATATTATGCACATTTTCATAAACCAACTTTAATTCATTTTCTTTTTATACAAAGTCTAGTATAGAAATCCAGCTTACCTAACTCTTACAACACATTATCTACAGTTTGAGATTGTAATCTAGCCTTGTCACAATAACCTAAATAAAAGAAAATTTTGTTCACGCGTTAAAACTCACATACTAGTACATAACTTAGCTAACAAATATTTCACCTTCACAATAATAGAATAGAACAAGCTCATAACTAGTTAAATATACGAAACCGCCTACAAACCAACCACCACCCATTTACTCCTGGTATGTAAACCACTCAACCATTTCACATACTACACTATCATGCAGATCATAACCAGCCCTCAACACTACATTAGCCACTCTCCACATGTTACACACAAACCAAACTGGAATATAATACCTAACCAGCCCACAAGTCAAACTCATACATCCACACGACTTGCAACAATTCCAGCCCGACACACTTCATCACTCAATCAGCCAAATAAACCACCCGAATAGCCAACATCAACTCAAAAAAACCTGAATACAAATCCTGAAAACTATTAACGTGGACTCAACCATTAGTATAAATCTACAACACAGCTGACATATAACTCAAAACAACCAACTAGTAACATACTAACCCGAGCCTACATATATCAATCCAACAGAATCAACCCAATAGCTACAACCATAGAGCAAAACTGGACAACCACATAATATCACATATCCCATAATCAACATCAACCCAAACAGTAAAATGTACATCCAAACAATCTAACATTAACTCTAACAGTTAGTATATAACTCAAACAATAACAAACAACCACTCCTCAAGCCCCGAGCATCCACTTAACACCCTGCACGTCCAACACAATTTTTCCAACCTTAAGACCAGTCCAACACAATAAGCCCGCTTACAAAATCCCACGCAACCACCACATCAACCACACGCTATCCACAGTTTAAACCTAACCAAGAAATCACAATTCTCAATACACAACAAAGTCAGCAACGTCTTCCAATAGGTACCAATATACACATCACTCTTAACTAAATAATAAAAAGGTAGTGCTAACGCTCTAATTATCGTACCAAATTTTATGCGTTTAATTCAATAAAACTCGATGGCTAAGAGAAGCTGTCTAAGGCTTATTTCAGTGCCTTGTGATACAACGTAATGGTGTTAGTCGAGATTTGCATATGAGGTTATTGCATGACAAAGTGAGAGAGGGGAATTTGAAAATTTAGACAGAAATGGAAAAGAGAAAAGAATAAGAACAATGGAGTTAACGGTGAGGAGTGCTTACCGACATTCAGCCTGAAATCCAGCTAGAGGATTTGACGGCAACCAAGACTCTCAAATAATGGTGGTGTTGCATGGCTATACAATGGAAAGGCAGAAACAAAATTAACCATAGAAATAAATGTATGCATCTCGGGTAGAGAGACGAACACGGAGAGAGATCTAAAACTTAGTGAGAGAGAGAGAGAGAGAGAAAGAAAGAACAGTGTAGAAGATCTAAATTTTCTTGAGTGAGGAGTATCATATGCAAACCGAGAGTTGAGGAGTGTATTACCTACGTGAAGGAAAGATCAGCGATGATGTCCTTACTGATGGTGTTGTGCAGCAAGAACGTGGTGGAGACGCTCGATGATCGTTAATTTCTCTAGTGATGGGGCTCAACGGCCACATGTTTCCACTGCTCATGAATGCACGACATCAAGAGTTTTAGAAATTTTGTAAGAGAGGGAGCGAGATTCTATTATGAGTGAAAATAAACAAGAGAGAAATTAAACTAATAAAACCTAAGTAATGATGTAACTGTATATGCGTGGAGATTGGAGGAATTCTTGGGAGAGAAAAATGGGGGAAGAGATTAACTGCTCAGACGTGAAGGAGGGGAAATTGGGAAGAAGAAACTGAAAGGAGGAAGAAAATTCACCAAAAGACGTTGTTTCGTTAATTCAAGGGCTAGGCTCTTCGTGGGCCTAGGCCTGGGTCGTGGGCATGGGCCTTGGGTACTACATCCTCCCCCATTAAAAAAAGTTTTGTCCTCAGAATTCACTACCGACCATCAATATGTCCATTGCATATGTGGGTATTTGACTTGCATCTCTCCCTCAAATTCCCACGAAGCTTCTCTGATAGCATGATTGTTCCACAACACTATAACCAAATGTATGGTTCGAGTTCGCAGTACTTGTTCCTTCCGCTCTAGAATTTGCACTAGTTCCTCAGCGTAAGTCAGATATTCTTGAATCTGAAGTGGCCTATAGTCAATAACATGGGTGGAGTCGGGGATATACTTCCTCAACATAAAAACATGAAATACATTATGCACCCCCACAAGTGTTGGTGGTAGTGTCAACCTATATGCCATTGGTCCAATCTGATCAAGAATCTCAAAGGGATTGATTATCTAGGACTCAACTTGCCCTTCTTCCCAAATCTCATAACTCCTTTCATTGGTGCAATCCTAAAAAACACTTTGTTTCACACCTCAAATTCTAACTAACGATGACAATATCTACATAACTCTTTTGTCGACTATGGGCTACTTTTATTCTAGCCTAAATGATATCTATCTTCTCTATGGTCTTCTGGATGAGTTCTGGCCCCAAAAATTTTCTTTTCACTCACTTCATCCCAATTAAGGGATATTTGCACCTTCTACCATATAATGCCTCGTAAGGTGTCATTCCAATATCAGTCTAATAATTATTATTATAAGCAAACTCGACTGGCGGTAAATGTCGCATCAAAATCCCCTTGAGGTCCATCACACATGCCTTTAACATGTCTTCTAAAATTTGAATAGTCCTTTCTGATTGTCCATCCGTCTGAGGATGAAAAGCAATGCTGAAATTTAACCTAGTGCCCATGGCATCCTGTAAGCTTTGCCAAAACTTTGAAATGAAACGAAAATATCTATTCGACACAATGAATACCAGTACCCCATGCAATCTCACTATCTCCTGTACATACAGCTCGACTAGGTTCTCTAGCTTATAAGAAAATTTAATGGGCACGAAGCAAGCAATCTTTGTGAAGCGATCCGCGATCACCCATATTGCATCATGTCTGCTCAATGTCCTTGGTTGGCCTGTCACAAAATTCATGGAGATATGCTCCCACTTCCATTCTGGAATCTAAAGTGGTTGTAACAAACTTGCTAGTCTTTGATATTCTGCCTTCACCTGTTGGCAAGTTAGGCACTCTTCTACAAATTTTGCAATTTCTCTTTTCATACTGTTCTGCCAATAAGACTCTTTAAAATCTTGGTACATTTTGGTACTCCTTGGATGAACTGTGTAAAATGAATGATGTGCTTCCTCAAGAATTACCCTTTTTAGTTCATAATTAGCAGGCACACAAGATTTACCTCTAAACCTCAAAACTCCATCATCAAAAACGATGAAATCAGATTTATTACCTTGGCCGACTTTTTCTATCAGCTTCACTAATCCCAAATCCTCTTTCTGGAAAGTTTTAATTCTGTCTACCAAAGCTGGTTGAACGATCAAACTGGCTACAAAAGTCTGTTGATCACTGGTGATAACCATACCTACTCTATCTAAATCCATTAACAACTGGTGTTGAGTGGTAAAAGTTGCAACTGTTGGTCCCATTGACTTCCTGCTTAGTGCATCGGCTACAACATTAACTTTGCCTAGGTGATAGTTGATAGTGCAATCATAATCCTTGATCAACCCAAGCCATCTTCTTTACCTCATGTTTAATTCCTTCTGAATGAAGAAATATCTCAAACTCTTGTGATCCGTATAAACTTTGCACATTTCCCCATATAGATAATGTCTCCAAATCTGAAGTGCAAAAATGACTACTGCCAAGTCTAGATCATGCGTGGGTAATTTTGTTCGTATGACTTCAGTTGTCGTAAGGCATATGCTATGAATTTCCCATGTTGCATTAATACACACCCCAAACTCAATCTCGATGCATCACTGTAAACCACAAATCCCTCACTAGCAATGGGAACCATTAAAACAAGGGTTGTCACTAACCTTTGTTTAGACTCCTAGAAGCTTTCTTTCACATTTCGTTGTTCACTCAAACTTAATTATTCCTCCTGGTGAGGGCAGTGAGAGGAACTGTTATTTTGTAGAAACTGTCAATGAATCAGCTGTAATATCCCACCAATCCTAAAAAAACTTCTAACCTCGTGCACATTCTTCGGCACCAACCAATTAACTACTGCTTCCACTTTTCTCGGGTCCACTGAAATGCCATCTTTTGAAATTACATGCCCCAGAAATGAATTTACTCTAGCCAGAATTCACACTTCTTGAACTTAGCAAATGACTTCTTATCCTTGAGTGTCCCGAGTACCAATCTCAAATGTTCTTCGTGCTCAGTCTTGCTTCTAGAGTATATCAGTACGTCATCAATAAAAACAACCACAAATGTATCCAAGAAGTCATGGAACACCCTGTTCATCGAGTCCATGAATACAGCTGGGATGTTAGTCAGGCCAAAAGGCATGACCAGATACTCATAATGGTCGTATCTAGTCCTGAAAGCTGTCTTGATTGCATCCTCTTCCCTGATTTTCAATTGATGATATCCCGACTATAGATCGATTTTTAAAAATACTTGTGCGCCCTGGAGTTGATCAAATAGATCCTATATGGTGGTAGTGGATATTTATTCTTTATAGTCACTCAATTAAGTTCTCTATAGTCAATGCACATCCTCATCGTCTCATCTTTTTTTTTCATAAATAAAACTGGGGTTCCCCAGGATAATAAAAACCCTTGTCTAATAAGTCTTGCAATTGTTTTGTAACTTCTGCGAGCTCTGAAGGAGCCATTCTATAAGAAGCCTTAGAAAGAGGTGTCGTGCCCAGAACTAAGTCAATAGCAAACTTCACCTCCCGTTCAGGTGGTAATCCCGACAAGTCTTTAGGGAATACCTCTAAATATTCCCTCACGATAGGGATCTCCTCTAACTTCAACTCTTCCTTTGGTACATCCACCACGCAAGCTAGGAATCCTTGACAACCTTCACGCAACAGCTTTCCAACATGAATAGCATATATAATTGGTGGGTGCAATTACACTTTCAACCCCGCAAACCGAAATTCATCTCCTTCAGGGGGTTTAAATATCACTTCCTTTTTAAAACAATCAATACTAGTGTGGTGGGAAGCTAACCAATCCATACTCAATATTACATCAAACTCGACCATGTGGAATACTATTAGGTTAGCTGGCATTATTCACCCTTCAAGGGATAATGGGCACCCCGACAAAGCCTCCTCACAGATTATAGAATTTCCTATTGGGGTCGAGACAACTAACTTCTACTTCAGCTTTTTAGTTTCTAAAGTGCAAAACTTAGAATAATCCATAGAAAAAAAAAGAATGTGTAGCTCCAGAATCAAACAACGTAGTAGCATTGTTGGAAAACAAGGTAAGAGTACCTGTGATCACGTTCAACATCATCCATGAATTAAATAGCCATTGACTTAATATCGGACAACATGTTAATTTCTTAGAGCAAGTGAAAGAAGTCATCCCTGAGATCACGTCATTTTTATTCTCAACCTCTCCAGGCATTAGTGCAAAAACCCGTGAAAGCGCAGTTGTCCGCTTATTGTTACCTCCTGTTGTCCCTTTGGTCCTGTGTGGTGGTGGTTTGGCGGTCCTATTAATGTTCAATTGCAATGGATTGTCCTTGAGATAATGACTCGGCTTGCCACAACGGAAACATAGGCATGCCTCCTTCTTGTACTCTCCAGCGTGTACTCGGTTGCATGTCCTACACTGATATGCTTGTTGGTTGCCTTGAACCGGCTTCTTACCAGAGCTACTACCTTCATTCCTATTTTTCCATAAGCCTTGGTCCATGTCAAAATAAGACCCAGATGGAGTAGTCCTCTTCCTCTAATCTTGCAACACAACACTTTTTTGGAGGTTTTGTTCGAATACTGTGGCCATATTCACTAACTCCGAGAAACTTCATTCAACCCCTGCTTGAACTTCCAAGCCTTCTTCTCCTAGTCAAGGATCAGATATGTGGCAAATCGTGACAGCTCAATAAATCTGGCCACATACTAATGCACTGTTATAGCTCCCTGCACCAAACTGGCAAACTCCATGGCCCTATTATCTTTGACAGAGCTTGAGAAGAAGCGTTCCAGAAAACTTTGCTTGAACTGGGCCCAATTGACTACTTCTATCCCTTCAGCTTCTCTAATAGTTCTCTCATAAATCCACCACCTTTTTTCCTCATGTTAGCTTGAAGGTAGAGTACAACACCTTATGTTTGTCAGTACAGTTTAGGACACGAAGTATTTCCTCAATATCTTGAATCAAGTCCTCTGCCAAAGTTGGGTCGCCTCGCTCATCAAAAGTGAGAGGGTGCATCCGATTAAACTACTCTATGGTACATCCACCCTCATCACTTATTGCATTCAAGTCTGCAATGTTTCGTACATGGCGACAAGTTGCCATCCTAGAAGATCCACACTTGATTAAACACTTCACACAAGAATTCAAAAATAATAATGGTAACAATAATTTAAACATAATTGTATCTATTAAAAATGAATATATACAACAGTTTGAGCAATTCTTGATCAAAATCTATACCTCATAATCGATCAGTTCATACTTTAGAGTTTACTAATTCTAAAGCCTAGTATTCTTCAAGACTATGTACAACTATAACATTAGAACCCACCTAATACCTCAAATACCATGAAAACAATTCTCAAATATTTCACAAAACTAAGTCCTCATATATTATATAACTTAATCTCTAAAATTTACAATTTATGAAACTGTAAGTAGTAATGTAATCATTTCCTCCAAATTTGAAAATCACCTCCTAAAACCACAGAGATCCAACACCTCATATGATATAGTCTGCAAAACTTCAAATCTGGCTCTAATACTAACTTTAACACCCCAATAGAAAGCCCAAAACCATATAGTCTATACTCCAAAAGAACTAGTCAATAATACTAAAGATGAAAACCGAAGGTATCGATGCAATTTTGGTCCAAAATTGAAACCACATTGATACCTTGAAATTGTGTAAATCTCGACCAAAACCAGCCAGTGAAGGGGGAGAAAATCGTTGAAATCGGTCTCGGTATAACTCTGGTTGGTTCATCGGCGTCTTTGGTGGTGATCGAGGTGGCCCTGCATGCGATGGCTCCACAGTGAGAGAGAGAGAGAGACGATGACACTGCAGTGACTCATTGAGAGATAGAGAGAGATGACGCCGCGAGGTGCGATTTGAGAGAGAGAGAGAGAGAGATGGTGACAAAGGTGGCTGTGTGCGCCGTAAGAGATAGAGAGAGAGAGAGAGGAGGGGGTGGCGCTATGAGAAGAAAGAAATGAGAAAGAAGAAGGTTGTGTGCGGGTGTTTAAACCCTATAGTGAAATGGCACCGTGCCTGTTTCCTTTATATTTTTTTCAAACACTAAGTCCCAAAACGACGACGATTCACTCACTTAAGTGAAATGACGTTGTTTTATATTTGTATAATTTAAATCGGGACTGAACCACTGAACATCGGTTTTGGCCAAATTCAACCGCCAGTCGACCGGTTCTATGCTGGTTTCGGCCAATTCTGAGCTCCGACAGCCGGTTTGAGTCAGTCTTGGTCGATTTTACGGTTTCTTGTACACCCCTAAATAATACAATTGGAGTCCCATTGGAATATTATAAAGAACAAGAACTTCTCCTTCTCAAACAATATGGGATCTCATACACCATTTACTCTTATCGTTATTATATAGGGTATCACATTGGGTTCAAGAAGAGATCATAAAGATATAATATATATATATATATATATATATATATATATCTATTCTATGAATAAAATAGGCTATCCATGAATGAATAGTTGATTTTTTACTAAATTTGTTTTCCCTTCTTGCCCTTTTGTTTTAGTATTTTTTCCTTTTTATCCCTCTGATTTGCTTTAATCTGTTCACATATTTACATTTTTGCCCCTCCTTTTTGTTTCTTTTCCCTTTTTGTCCCTAGGTTTGCTTTTTATTTTATTCGGATTTTATGGGTGTGTCCCTCAGTCCCATAATCATTAATTTTTAGACCACTTTTTCTTTCTGTTTTTGTCCCTATGTTTTATTCACATATTTACATTGTTGCCCCTCTTTTTTCTTTGTTTCCCAATTTTTTTCCCTCGGCTCCCTTTTGTTTTATTCATGTTTTTACGTTTTTTTCCCTAAATTTCACCGACTTTTTAATATATCACACACTTTAGATGAATTATTACTATAATTTACTTATGTGAAAACATTTTACTTTTTAATATATCTTTTTTTTTCCACCAACTGGGCGCTACGTCCCTAAATTACATTGTTGCCTTGCACGTACCACCCTTACTAGTATATATATATATATATATATATATATATATATATATATATATATATATATATATATATATATGTAGTTACATGTAGGTTTTGAGCTTTGCTTTTGGTGTTTGATGGAACTCGTAGAAGTTCATCATTCATGACACGCTTTTCCGTCTTCCCAAATCTGTCTAGCTAGAAGCCTTCCATGCACACAACTTAGAGCATTAGGATTGGTTTCATCAAAAGTCAATACATCTTTAAAATTTGAATAAATGTAGATAAAATTATCTACATTGGCTTTATCAAAATGCAAAAGTTTAAGTTTTGAGGCTACAGTGAGTTTAAGTACATCTTCAAATTTGAATATGTACTGTTCATCATAAAAAATAATATTTTATTAAAAAATTAAAACCAACTTCTTTCTTGCGTAAATGTTGTACAATAATATAATAGTTTCTTATAATAATAACCCAATTAAATTCATATATGGTTAATACTATAGGGTTATAGCTACAATAATTTTTATTTGTTATAATAATATAATATAATATTATTAGCTAAAAAATCTGATGCTCTCATCTAATTCCATACCAACAAAAAAGTTACCAATGCTATATGGGATGTCTTCCATTTAATTTTTGATTAGTAATCGTTGGGCTTTCTTTGGATAGTGTAATTGTAAAATATGAAAAAAGAAAATTAAAAAAATTATTACGGTCATTTGTTTAATCAAATGTATCTTTAAAATTTAGGTAATATCACACTTTTTTATATTTGCCTATTTCATTTAAATTCAATCCCCACATTGAATCAGCCATTCACTATCTATCTAATAATAAAGTATTATTAAATTTTATTTAATTTATTAGTATCACATTTTATAATTCTATTAATTTAATACTAATAATAATTATATTCTAATTAAATTAATATTAAAAAAATCATCTTTTTAAAAGTTATTTAATGCTAATAATAAAAAATATTTGATTAAACTCATATAAATTTCTATCTAAATTTCTTAATCACAAATTAAATAATATTTTTATTGAAATGAAAAATTAATATTTTAATATTTATTTAGAATAAAAAATTAATATTTTAATATTTAATAAATCAATAATCATTTTCCATTTAAGCCATTTACCAAGGCAACGTGATTGCGCTTATAAGCTATGACGTTCTTACAGACAAAGACTGCGTGCAGCAGATAATAAATATTTAAAGCATTTAAATATTGGTTCTAGATCTCATTTATTGATGACCGGGGGAGGGAGGAAGAAGACAAAATAAAAATAATGGAGATTTCTAATTATTGTATCACCTTGTCATCAAATTCAAAGTCAAAGTGATTAAGAGGCCACGTACTATAGTAGTACTACTACTGTGTGTGTATATATATATATATCAACTTGTCCACACCGCGTACTACAGCACATGTTTGGAAGCTGCAGATCATCATCACCTCAAGGCGTTGGAGCTGGGGAAAATGGCGATACAAGCTCAGAAAGTAGCAAAGAGTCAAAGACGATTGGCTTGAGTCTTAAAAGTACGCTCAGAAAGAAGACAAAATAAAAATAATGGAGATTTCTAATTATTGTATCACCTTTTCATACTACAAATTCAAAGTCAAAGTGAATAAGAGGCCACGTATTATATTAGAGAAAATGATAGACTTACTCCTCATTTACTACTTATTTATTATTTTTTTTATATTTAATTTTTTTTTATAATTTTTTATTTTACTTAATAGTTAAGGAAGTGAATATTAATAAAATTATATATTTTTTTTAATTTTTTCTTAATGATTAAGAATGTTAAAAAAATACTTAAAAGAAAATGAGTGTAAAGAAGTAGTGAAATAGTGAGAAGTGTATCATTACCCTTATATTAGTACTACTGCTTTATGTGTGTGTGTAGTGTGTGTATATATATATATATATATCAACTTGTCCATACGGCCGCGTACTACAGCACATGTTTGGAATCTGCAGATCATCATCACCTCAAGGCGTTGAGCTGGGGAAAATGGCGATACAAGCTCAGAAAGTAGCAAAGACGATTGGCTTGAGTCTTAAAAGTACGCTCGTATTGCTAATTGTTTTGGTGGGAGTATTCAAAGTGAAGGCACAAGGTGGAGTAACAGGGCGTCTTCCTGATGATGAAGGTAATTAAAGCCTACTCTTTCTACTAATTTCTTCTCTTTCATGAACTAATCATCATTGATTGAGTTCATGCGGATGATAATTTTCCAGTATTGATAGTACGTACTGAAGCGCATGCAGTTGATTATTAATTCATGAGTCATGATTGTTTTGTTTTCTTTTTTTGATTCGTTATTTTGTTTGGAAAAGATGTCGATTTTCTGAGACGTTGTTTGAACTTTGAAAAAGTTCTCGACGACCCCCGGCCTAGCTTTAAATCCAGGTTTTGGACCTATATATATATCACTATATTTAAGGGCTTGATCTTTTCCCTCTTAGAAAAGAAGGGGAGATCATGATATGTTGATTCGGACGAGATGAGTCAACCTAAAATCAAAATTCAAAATTCATTACCTATAGGACATGATGAGTCCTCGCATATTTTCATAATTATTCTCAATTCATTTCATTTTATTTAATTATTATAATTTTTTTAAATTTTTATATAAAATAAAATAAATAATTTAACTTTTTTAAATCTAAAATATATATATATATATATATATATATATAAAAACATATTCTCATAATATTTTATTCAACTTTTTAACTTTAATATCAACTCATCTTATTTCTATTAGATTCAGTACTAATTCCTTTTAATTTTTTATGTTTGATTTCTCTTTATATATAAATGTCACGTAAGTCATAAACGGAGACTTGAATAAATAGGAATGAAATTTTTTACATAAAATAATATGCAAACAAAAATATCTAATGTAATTCATCTCATATAAAATAGATTTAACATATTATATTAAATCACATTAATATATAAACTTTTTTATATAAACTTTGTGTATAAATTTAATATTCTTAATAAAAAAAAAGCTATTGAATGTTATCATCATAATTATTGCATTTGAACTCTAGCTTGCGTAAGCGAGAATACCGTAAAATAAATTTATCTCAATTTAAAACATTTTTACATATAAGTTTTAATCTTTTTTCAACTCAAACCTTTTCTCATAATATTTTTAATTTTTTATAAATACATCTTAACTCATTTTAATGTCTAAATACATATAAATTTATTTTAAATAAATCTGATAAAATTTATTCTATTATTAATTCAATTCACTACTCTTTATAAAGTACTCAACTCTTCAAAACTGAACTAAATATCTAAACGAGACCTTACAGTCATATTGAGATTTCCATCCTAATCCTATTGCTAAGAAATTCGAGTGTCATGCGTGTCGAATCGAGAATTATAAACATGTTTCTTATATGTCTTCATGGGGCCCACATTTAGCATAGGTATCTGTTTAATGTAAGATCATGGGAAATGGATAAGGATAGGAAGTAATAAAAAATTGTATCACTTCGTAATAGTTTTTGAGAAATCTCGGTAATAGTACCCTCACTTGATGAAAAAAATATCAACTTTTATATATTCTTGTGAAGAATAGGTCCATAATCTAAGAAAACAACATGAATCAATCTATTCCAAGTATTAAAGTTAACAAAGATTAATAGGTTATTAAGAATATAATATAAATAATTAAATTTATTTTTTCTTATCAATTTAAATTTTTTGAACGAGCGGTGATTTAACATGATATCAGAACAGAGATTCTGAATTCGAACTCTAACTCTATGCTCTATCTAATTTAATTAAGGTTACGTTTGGATACTAAGATAAGTTAAGTTGAGTTATAAATAGTAGTATCTTATGAGTCCCATTAAAATGGGTTTAATTTTTTTAGGTTGAGATGTGTTAAACTTTTTAGGTTAAAATATATGAAGTAGGTTGAGATGTGTTTTAAAATTTTTATGAGCAGTTGAAAAAATAGTAGGTCCTATCAATAATTAGTTTGAGATGAATTGAGTTTAGTTCAACAAACAAACACAACCTTATATTTCACGTATGTGATCCACTCATGAAAGATAATGTTAAAAATATAATACAAATAATTAAATTTATCTCTTCTCATCCATTCAAACTTTTAGGATAAATGATAATTTAACAAAAATTAAAAGAATCTAATAAAATATTGAGTGTTTTTATCTTTATAATTAAGATTCATATCACGATTGGAATAAAGAAAATGATTTACTTACAACACTTTTCACAATATTTTACATAACTATATTTTAAATGAAAAATATTTTTATAAAATAATTTATAAAAATAATATGACTTTATGAAAATACTCGCATCTTCGCGTTAAGAATTATTCAGAATTGCAGTAGTACTGTTCTTTACTTTAGGAAGTCTAGCTTAATTTCCTTGAAGAGTTTTGAAATTTTTTTGATTTTCTTGTAACTCTTGGCGTGAGTCTCCAAGAGTTTATAAGAAAATAATATCAAAAACTCTTAAAAATGAGCAGTTGGGTTGTATTATGATGCAGTTGGTGCCCTGAGGGAAATAGCTACGCAACTGGGGAAGGATGATTGGAATTTCAGAGTGGACCCATGCATCAATGAATCAAGTTGGTTCACAGCAGAAGCAGATTACAGTTCCAAGCCAGCAATGTACAACAATTCTCTAATCTGCAATTGTTCCTTCCCTACAGCAGCTGGTACTGTTTGTCACGTGGTTTCACTGTATGTACCCTTCCTCCTTTTCCTTCAAATTATACCCAGATTTTACTCCTTAATTCCACCAGAGCTAGAAATCCATTCAAGCTTCACCGGTATGTAGAGGTGAGTTGAATTGAATTGAATTGAATTGTAAATAGTATCTCGTGAGTTTCATTGAGATGAATTAAATTTTTTTAAGTTGAGATGGATTTAACTTTTTAAGTTAAAAAGTACGAAATGGGTTGAGATAAATTGAATTTTTTTATGAGAAATTCAAAAAGTAGTGATCCCATCAATAATTGGTTAGTAAATGAAATTAGTGCCATAAAGTGAAATCTTCATTTCCCTCCCCATTTATGTTATCATTAAATGAAAATAAAAATACATACCATTCAATTATTAAAAAATTATATATAAGTTGTTAATTTCTTTTTAAAATTCTCAAATATTAAAACTATAGTCTTCAAGGCTAAATCATCAACTATCCCATTGTATTATTATTAAAGGAAAATTAGTACAATAAAGATTAACACATCCCCTTCTCATTTAAAAGTTATGTTTGTTATATAAGTAATGCTAGATACAATTTTAAAATATACAAGTTTTTGTATCCTTTTTGTAAAAAAATGGAATTTATTATTAAAAAAATAATTTTTTTCATATGAGTTCAAGATTTATCTACTTTTTTCAAAAAAAATAGGATCCATCATTAAAAAATAATTATTCTATATGATTCTTGGATTAATTGATGCCCGAAACTCCTACATGTAGTGCAAATATGATTTCTCCCCTTGTGGTGAAAGTCTTGGTTTTGGAGTATCATTTCTTTTAAGGTCCAAGGTTCAATATCTTATGGGTATAAACAATCCTTTGAAGTCATACCTCCTAGTGAAAAGTTAGCGATTTAACTAATTTCGTATAGAAAAATTTTCAAAAATACGATAGACGAGATCGAGATTTATTCTGCAGGGATAGGTCCTGAAAGGCCTGCCTTGGAAAGGTTCCGACATTAAAAAAAAAAAAAAAAAAAAAATTTGTCTACAATGCATCGAGAAGTTCTAACATAAAAGGTTGTACAATTATCCCTGTCATACAGATTTCTTAAAGGGCAGAATCTTTCTGGTGAGCTTCCAAAATCTCTGGTAAAGCTGCCTTTCCTACAAAAGCTGTAAGAAGATCAACCCGACTAATTCTTTTTTCTAATTATTAGATTTGAAAATTGATTTAAGCGTCTAATTCTTTCTTATTGTTTGTAGTGATCTCACTCGAAACTATCTTTCTGGTACAATACCATCCGAATGGGCTTCTGCAAACTTGACATTTCTGTGAGTTACTACTCGTTGCAGAGATATTCCTTAATCAAAATCATAAAGCTCAAGGGTTTAGACTGATTATATTACATTAATATCTATGGTGATTATAATTCGCTACAGGTCGATTAGTGTAAATAATTTATCAGGACCGATCCCAAGCTCCCTGGGAAGCATGACCACGCTTGTATATTTGTAAGCTCTTCTTTTATCTTTTTTACTCACCATTTTCATTTGTAACATTGTTTCATAGTTTGTTTTGTTAAATCCTTTCTTTAACATTGACGAAGACCGTCGTAATATCAGGAGCATAGAGACCAATCTGTTTTCTGGAAGTGTTCCCCGTGAGCTTGGAAATTTGGTTCACTTGGAGAATCTGTCAGTATTTCCTCCTATCCTGTCCTTTAGTTCTGAAATCACATTTTATAATTCATTTCACAATTCCCAATATGTTGAACTTCCGGCCATTTGTTGACTGCAGTATTCTTAGTGCTAATAATCTCACGGGAGAGTTGCCACTCGCTCTCACTAATCTGACCAAATTAACGGAACTGTAAGTGGTTGTAACTTTTAAGCCATTTCTATTATAATAATAATTTTACATTCCTACCTGAGAAAACTCATGTTTCTATGTTTCTATTTTGAGCCGGTGCAGTAGGATTAGCAGTAACAGCTTCACCGGAAAAATACCTGACTTTTTCCGTAGTTGGAAAAACCTTCAGAAATTGTATGTGTTTTTACCCTAATGATGTTGCCTGAATCTCTTCTAGCAGAATACTCAGGTGTAACCTGACTCATTATATTTATCTTCTTCACAGGGAGATCCAAGCTAGTGGTCTCTATGGGCCCATTCCTTCTAGTATTTCTGTCCTTAGTAATTTAACTGAGCTGTAAGTTCTGCTCTTCTCAGGATTCCTGTTGTAAATTCTCTGCGATATCTTCCTTTGTACTCGAATGAACAAGATTTGTTTGATTAATATACTAACAGTCATTGATGATGCCAATTTTGTGCAGAAGAATTAGTGACCTACATGGTGCGGATTCTAAATTTCCGCTATTGAGTAACATGAGGGGAATGTCAAGATTGTAAGTCATTGTTTAACTGCAAAATGTTAGGAGCTTGAATAATACAAACTTCTAGAGTTGTTTCTTAGACGATGTTGGTTAATGTTGCAGAATGTTGAGGAGCTGCAATCTCTATGGAACAATCCCTGCAGATATATCACAGATGCCAGAACTCCAAATTTTGTACTTCTTCCATCCTTTCTGTTTTTTTCTATTTTATATTTTCATTTACTTAAAAACCGAAGAACTGAAAACTCCAGATACTTGGCGCAGACCCTGTTCATTACTGATAAATATAGATAGATGTGTGAAGGTTCCTTTTAAAAAAAAAAAAAAAATTCTTTACTGTGTTGTTGTATTGTTTCAATATGGATTTTTTTTTCTAATTCTTTAGTAGAATTAAGATCATATGCTGAAACCGTTCACTATGAGGTACTGTACTTTTATAGCAACATTAGATTGAAACAGGAGTGGGAAATATTGTTCTGCTTAAATCAGCTATGTACGGTTGTCAATTTTCTTCCCATAGACATTGATGCACAGCAGCAATGATCTACACGTCATGTTGCTTAGGTCCATTCTTAGATGCCCCAAGATATCTATGCAACATTGCTTTCACTGGACTGAAAATAAGAGAACCATTAACTTTTTTATAGAAACTTTTTTGAGCTATCCCCACCCTTACATGGACAAGGAATCTCTTTCAATTTGTTTATCCTGTGTATTGCATCTTCTTGATTTCTATCTTCGCTTTAAAAACTGAACATGTTGTTTATAAGGTTTACCAGATTCACTTTTATGCAGCTTTATTATTCTTTTGTAGAATTATAGCTACTTTATCCTTTTATCTGTGCAGAGATCTCAGCTTCAATAGATTAGAAGGAAATGTTCCAGATTTTAAAGATCTAGCAAAGCTGGAATACATGTATGTGTTGAATCAAAACCCTAAATCTATTTCTTTTTTGATGAAGTTCAAATAAACAATTAAGAAGCAGCTCAAAGCACACCACGACAAATGAGTTGATTCGGCAAGTCCTATGCTCATCCTTACATGGTTGGGTCAGATAGGACAATTGCATCTATGTAGTCATGACTGGGAGCTTTGCATATTGAATCCCCTGTGTAGTCATGCAGGACAATTGCATCTGTGGTGCCAATCCACTGGATTGAAGAACAATATATGTATTCATCCTTACATGGTCGGGTCAGCTACTTTAGTTATAGAATTATATTGGTTGTAGAACTATATATGTAATCCACCTGTTCAAGTATCCTTTTTGGTCTTAATCTGGACTTAAAACAATATGTATATTTATATATATATATATATATATATATATAGCAAAGGTATCCTTTTTGTTTTAATCTGGACTTAAAAAATTTAATGGATACCATTGCTGAACCACGTGATAGCCAAACTACAAACACTCACAAGCTAGCCATCTCCCTAGGGAATGCAGTCATACCAAGGGATGGGCCTGACTTTCGTAATGTGCAACATAACAGTAACTTGTCTATGTAGCTAAGGCTTCATACAATTATTATATCATCCAAATTTAGTACCTTAAATTTTCCTCAGTTTTCTTCCTTTAGTAATGATATGAGTGTGTGTTTAACCAGAATGTGATTATTTTGCTCTTCGAACAGGTTTCTGACAAGCAACTTGCTCACAGGGGCTATTCCGAAGTGGGTCCTAGACAGAGATCCTCGCGAGTATGTAGTTCATCTTAAATTATACACTAGATTTGCATGATAATATTTTTTTTGTAATTTTTTAGGGTCTGGTGGATATATAATTTTTACAAGTACGCATAATGTTGAAATATAAATCACTCTGGAAGCTGATTCATCTTATGATATGGTCAACTATAGGTCTTATTCACTCATCATATACAATGGGTGGATTAAAGAAATTTTTCTGGAGAATTTAATTTGCATCATACACCATCTGTCACCAGTAGAAAGGAGTAGTAGATGAACTTGTTTTACATTGTTATGTAGCTAAGTCTGTTATATGTCAACAGTATATTGACAGTTAAATGTCAAGTTGGCCAGAGATGTTTGATGGTCTGAACCTGAATGATATTGAAGAAATTTATGGGCCTAACTCATCTCATAAAACCGGTTCTATAAGAGAGAGAATTGCTCATTGCTTATAAACATGCCTAAGACCTTGTCCACAGGTAATGTGAGATTATTCCTCAACACCCTCCCTCACGTGCAGGCCAGTATTTTTTCTGATCCTTGTCAAGGGGTAAGTAGTGTGGGCTCCCATTCATCCTGTGGCAGGTTCTGATACGATGAAAAAACCTATAAACACAATAGATGATAGCGAAAACAGAGAGGCCAACTTAGTCTCTCCTTCTTCTTCATTTGATTTAAATAGTACAATCTACCAATCGGGAATTACAGCTTTACAAAGATCAATAAGGAATTACAGCTTTACAAGAATTAAATATGGAAATATAAAAAATGGAAATAAGACTTTTAGCATAATAAAAGAGAAAGAGGAAATCAAGGAGGCGTTGATCACGCTGGTTCTGGAGGGAATTGAGCTGTTGCTACAGATTTGGAATGTGTAGGAGGATCGGCTACAATTGTGAAATCTCCAGGAATGGCTGGTCTAACAGGATTAACATCAACAAAAACCAAGCATAGATTTAGGGAAATGCAATATGGTAAAAACATAGCACAGCTGATTTAGATTACGATTTTAGATGAGGTCAATCATGCTACTTCCTCAAGGGTCATCTTCCGGGCTATTTCAGTTAATGAAATAGTTTGGTTTTACAACCTGTAACTAGTCATTTTTTTATTTCTTTTGGGATGTATAATGAGTTCTTAATGAAAATTATGTTCATGTGCAGCCAACTAGATCTTTCTTACAATAACTTTTCAGAGAGCTCTGCGGGATCTATTTGTCGAGAAACCCTGTAAGAACATTTCTTAGCCTTAATATCGTACAACCTGACCTTTGCATACACTTCTCTCCAAAAACTTAAGCTTTATAGTTTTTCAAAAAATAACGAGTTTCTCGTTTCATCAGCAATGTGTTTGAAAGCTCTCTTGGACAGGACAACTCGTAAGTTCTCTCTCTTTAACTTTTAAGAACAACCAAAACTTTTCTCTCTCGCTTTGATTTTGCCAAAGCTTTTCCTTTTCAACTGTAATTTTGCATAAGCTCATGCTTCTTCTTGTATTACACTAATCTAGAAATACTGGGGAGTGCCAAAAGAACATTCCTTGCACAAAAGGTAATTACATACCTTCAAATAGAACTTTGAGGCCTATGCTTTATTCGTGCTGTGAGGCTTCCATTTTTATACCTGCTTTCAAACATGAAAAAACAGAATACAGTGAAATATTTAAGAAAATGAACCAAGAAGATAAAACTAATAATTCTTCCCTTTTGACCTATAATGCTTACTTCCACAAGCTGTTGTTTGTGTAGACCGTTATTCAGTGCATATAAATTGTGGCGGAAAAGCTATCACCAGTGGAAACATAAAGTACGAAGCGGATCTGGATCCAGCAGGTCCGGCAAAATTTGTTCTCGGGAGTGAGAACTGGGGAATAAGTTCAAGTGGACACTTTTGGGATATTAACAGTGCCTCAAATGTATACATAGCGAACAATGTATCCACACTCAGAATGAACAGTTCTGAATTATACATGAGTGCACGCCTCTCTCCCCTTTCTCTCACCTATTATGTGCGTTGCTTGGCAAATGGGAATTATACCGTGACACTATCCTTTGCAGAGATAGTATTCAGGGACGATAGATCCTTTTACAGTCTTGGAAGACGGATATTTGATGTTTATATCCAGGTACGTACAAAGTTATTTGTTTCTCTTTATATGTAGAACAAGATTTTAATTAGTCAATTTGTCACAGGAAAAACCGGTGTTAATGGATTTTGATATTGAAAATGCCGCACAAGGGGTTGATAAAAATGTGTCTAGGACATATAAAGCAGTTGTGAACAATAAAGTTTTACAGATCCGCTTCCATTGGGCTGGGAAAGGGACGACAGCTGCTCCCAAGAGAGGAACGTATGGTCCTCTCGTATCAGCCATCTCTGTGGAATCTGGTAACCGTTTCCTGGAATATGAGAATTCTTCTATCCTTTCCAAATTGTTTCACACTTCTTAGATTGGCGAACAGCAAAAGTATACAGAAAATCAGTTTTGTGTATGGAGCTTCAAAATCGCTTTACTCAACTCCTTTTCTTTCTTCAGATTTTGGTCCCCCTGTGAAGGTTGAGAAATTTATCGTGATTGGAGCTGTTGTATCAGTGCTATTCCTCATTCTTATGATTCTAGGCATTCTTTGGTGGAAAGGATGCATAGGAGGCAGGATATCAAGGGACAAAGGTACTCAAATCGTGTCTTAGATCATTCCTCGTGTGTGAAATCTAAGCGAAGTCATTTCGAAATGGCCCCAAAGTCACTTGAGAATTAGTTTTTCTGTTGAATATTCTTTTACAGCAGTAAAATGATCTTATTTTAAATGCTAAGAGCAGCCAAAAGGCACATATCATGCTAAGGGATGTACCAATCAAATATATCTCTTTTTCGTTTGGTTTTTGATTCCCAATACACCTGTGATTGTTTAGCAGACTTAGAAAATGAAATGAGACTGTCTTGTAACAGCTTGGGTTAAGTAGCTGATTGACTAGATTTTTGTTCCTTCTCACTGCATTTTAGTGGTCTCATTCTCCCTAAAGTCATCTGATTAGTCAAGAATGCCAAATAGCAATAAAAGAGTAATCTCATCATTTATAAGATGCAATCTGACATCTTCCCCTATCCTTTCGTTCCTTTTACAGAACTGAGAGGATTAGATTTGCAAACTGGTTTTTTCACTTATAGGCAAATCAAAGCTGCCACTAATAACTTCGATCCTGCAAACAAGATTGGGGAAGGAGGTTTTGGATCTGTCTACAAGGTATCTAACGTCTTTCCCACTGAGCTTTTAGGATTTCCATTTTTCATATCCTACTTGTTCATCATATCTACAGATCTCTCAGTACATGATGGAAAACATGCCCGATGATACTTTTCTATTTTGGATACAGGGTGTTCTGTTAGATTGTACTGTCATTGCAGTTAAGAAACTTTCTTCAAGATCAAATCAAGGAAATCGTGAATTTGTGAACGAAATAGGCATGATATCTGGTTTAAAACACCCGAATCTTGTTAGATTGTATGGATGTTGTGTTGAAGGAAGTCAACTTTTCTTGGTGTATGAATATATGGAAAACAATAGCTTAGCACGTGCTTTGTTTGGTAAGTTTATTGCTTATACTTTCTTATTTTATGTTGACTTTCAAAAGTATGGGAACCAAAAACTACGGATTGTTTTTATTACGAACCAAGTTGATGAACTCCATTGGAGTTTTTATGAAAACTGCAGGTCCAGAGGAATTCCAATTAAACTTGGAATGGCGTACAAGGCAGAAAATATGTGTTGGGATTGCAAGAGGTTTGGCTTACTTGCATGAGGAATCGACCATAAAAATTGTTCACAGGGACATAAAAACTACAAATGTGCTACTAGATGGAGAGCTTAACCCAAAGATTTCTGACTTTGGTTTGGCCAAGCTCGATGAAGAGGAAAACACCCATATCAGCACCCGAGTTGCTGGAACAATGTAAGTTAAATCTTTCCCTCTATCCTTTCTTTGGAGCCCACTTGTAATTGTATTCTTCCTTTTCTATTTTCCCTCCTTAGCTGTTGGCTGGGAGATAATCCGGAGCAGACATTGATGTTTATCTCTCTTTGAGATGGTACCAGAAACTAAGCCAGAAAGGGTAGCATTTAAAGTTTTAGCATATTATTAACATTCATAGATGGAAGGTACAGTAGAAAACTCTTGGATTCAGTAGTTGGTAGGAATTTCCATACGTTGGTTGTCTATATTCGCAACACCACCATGCGTGTAGAGAAATTCATTCCTGCCTAAATTACCATTCAGTGTTCACTATTTACAAAAGAGTGCAAACATTAAGCATGTAGCTATAATTTGCTTATGTTTTTTTTATGCCCAGACTTTTGATGCAACAAACAATCAGCCCAATTTTGAGAGAGAGAGAGAGAGATTTGTATTCAACCATTAACATAAATCCTACTCCTGGAATCTAACTCCCTATTCTTAAATTAAAACTTGTGTCAAATATTCTGTTTTTATCGAGACAAGTATAGAAATAGTTATTGAGAAGAATTTTTTTTTTTATACAAGTGGTTATGGATTATACAGAAGAAAATAATACGCATTTATATCCTTAAGAATATTTTAGCCATTGCTTGGTTGGAATTTGCCTTATCTTGTAGCCGTTGATTGATAATTTCTTGAGCTGTAGTTACCATTTAAGATAGTCTCAAAATTCTCTCGTGTAACCAAACGGGAAAAAAAAGGAAGTACTTGAAATCTAGCATAATCATAAGCAGCCCCCCTCCCCCACCCCCAAAAAAAAGCAAATTACACTTTGAGCTCAATGCCCTGACAACTTATCTCACTTAGGAGATGTTTGGGGAATGAGATAAGATGAGAATTTTGTGAATAGTAGTAAAATGGTTTGTGAATAGTAGTAAGATAGTTTGAGTTAAGTATTTATTGGATTTTGAGAAACGAGAGAAAAAAAATTAAATAAAAATATTATAAAGTTAAAGATATTGTTAGAATATATAATTTTTAATATTATTTTTATTTTGAAATTTGAAAAAATTGAATTGTTTTTTGTTTGGAAATTTGGGAAAGTTATGATTAGTTTGAAAAAGTTGTAATGATTAGTTTGAAAATATTTGTGTTTGAATGATGTTTGGGAAGGAAATGAAGATTCCGCTCATCTCATCTCATCTCATCTATGTAAAATGTTCTTCCTTGCCGATAAATATATATTTCTTAATCTTTCATGGCATGAAGATTCCGCTCAATTATATGCCTTACTAATTGCATGCTAAATGGGTAGGAAACTCATCCCGTAACTATGTTTCTATAGATGTTGGATTTTTTGGATTTGTTTTTCAATATGAGCGATTAGAGCTTCGTACTAGTGAGCTACAAGTCATAATGCAACATTCATTTTGTAGAGGATACATGACCCCGTTACTATTTTCCTATAGATGTTGGCTTTTTATTCGTGTTCCACAAATAAATGGGAAGGAAACATGACCCCGTAACTATGTTTCCATAGATGTTAGATTTTATCCAATATTAACGATAAGAGCTTCATACTAATGAACTACATGTCATATGCAACGCTCATTTTGCAGAGGATACATGGCACCTGAATATGCATTATGGGGTTTTTTAACCTACAAGGCAGATGTCTATAGTTTTGGAGTAGTTGCGTTGGAAATTGTTGCAGGGAAAAACAACATGAAATATCGACCAAATGAGAATTATGTATGCCTTCTAGATTGGGTAAGGTTGATCTATACCCTTAATTACATGCATTTAAAAACACAGGCATGAGTTATGTTTCTTCTTTGTGCCTTTCCACCCAATTTGGTTGGCATGATCTGCTACTCTAGAGTCAAGCTACAAAGTATACTAAACTAGGTTGATAATATTGTTCAACTCATTGACGTCAGGCATGAGTTTCAGGTCTTTCTCTTTGATCTGATTCGCTACTTTTCATTTCCATTTCCATTCTTTCATGCATGCTTATTTCAGGGCCTTGTTCTTCAAAGAAAGGGTGATCTAATGGAGCTAGTAGACCCAAAGCTAGGCTCCGATTTCAACAAGGAGGAGGCCATTAGAATGATCAAAGTAGCTCTACTTTGCACCAATCCATCTCCAGCGCTTAGACCCACCATGTCTGCTGTAGTAAGCATGCTTGAAGGCCGAACTGTTGTTAATGAAGATATCATGGATCCAAGTATAGATGGTGATGAATATAGGTTTGAAGCTTTAAGAGGCCAATTTGATCAGATCCAACCAGTAAGGAAGAGCTTAAGTGGAGCTGAGAGCCTTATTCATTCGTCATCAGATCCGGCCTGGACTGGAACTTCTTCTACTTCTGCCCAAGACCTCTATTCAATCAATGATGATAGTCGATAATGTTAATAAAATATTTTTCCCACCATGGAAAATGATTTTTCTAATCATGAGAAGGGCTAGATTTATAAAGAAATCTTACAATGGTAAATTTAGAGAATGATGTGATTTGATGTGATACATCAAACCAACTTTATAATAAAAAATATTTTCACAATCTAACATATTACATCAAACTATGTCAGTTTGTAAATTTACTTTCGTAATGTTTCTTTGTAGACCAAGAATTCTCTTTTCTATTAAGTCCAAGAATCCTCTTTTCTAATAAGGAGGAAGATACTATTTTTTATTCGTGATCCAAGAGCTAATTGAACAGCCATGTGCTTTTTAAGTTCATAATGCTGCCTAAGGATTTTGGTTAGGGATGTGGAAGAACGGTGAGGAAAATTTCTGTAAGACAGCTCGATATTTTTCTTATCAAATTGTATAAATTATGTGGGAAGTTTTATGAGAACACGTGTGTTGTAATCTACATGGGCTAGCAATGTGAATGGGGGTGTATAGGTGTCATTAGTAATGTGAATGGACTATCTTTGTAAATAAATCTTGTAATCCATGCATTCAATCTTTGTTACAGAAGAGTTTATTAATAAAACAATCTTTATTTAAAAAATAATTTATATATATATATAAACTTAATACTTACTAACCCTATCTTCACTCATATATATATATATATATATATATATATGGCTTCAATGACCAAATCATGCCTTTTTGGTGCACCATATTTTATGTTTCCTTAATTTTAGGAAAGAAGATTTTAACGATGTTCTTGCATTTTAACTTTTTAAGCATTTTGAGACAGGTGTTTTTTCTTGATTGGTGCATGATAGTCGTGGGACTATGACTAGCTAGTCCATATATTAATGTTGATATCTTTCTATCTAGGAGGCAATACTTAATTACTATCATCAATAGATACTTTTTTTTTTTGTTAAAAAAAATAGATACATTTTTTTATGGATTGTTTATCCTTATCTATCACCTATAATATTTCATTTAAACAAATACATATTTTATATTTGGGCAACACTAAATCTACGTTTGGATATTGAGATGAGATGAGTTAAGTTCCAACTATTCAATGAACAAAGTATCACTAATAATACTTTGTCACGATCAGCATAAAAATGATACAAGAACCCGCTTATTTATGAAAGATAAATTATTTATATAGTTTTAAGGTGCGCAAGTTTTTTACTGTTCTCCATTTGAAAAAAAGGACAAACCAAATACTTAAAGTAAGAAAATTTTATTTTTAAAAGTGGATCATATTTCTTTCGAAGAGGGCACTGAATTTGCGTACCCCTACCTTATAACCGTGTCGATCTAACAACAAACTAATATTATTTCTTTGCACTCTACAAAACTTCGAGAAGAATAAACTTTACATTTATTGTATTAATCCAGCCCCCATATTAATTATTAAGATCTTAAATAAGGTAGTAGTCGGCTAGCTTCCAAACGCACGTACATGAATTCATTCCATAATATATCCGACCAAAAACTACAAGCTGGAGAGCATGACATATCTTATCTCTAACCTTCTTCTATCTTTTACATTAATTACGATCCAACGTCCCAGATTATGTTCTTTATCGATATATTAATGTCTTTGTCATTAATAAGTACATTTTCTCAACTAATTATTAGATATTTTTTATAATTTTGGTTGACTCCCGGAACAAATGTGAGCTTATTGCACCACTTGAGAATATATTCTTCACTTATTTCTATAAAAAAATTTATGATATATACAAATTTAAAATATACAATTCTAAAATTTTGTTGATACATGTTACACAGTATTGATTGGCTTCTCACACCAAATCTTGGCCTCTTAGGTCAAACTTTATATAGAAGGAAGACAAGACAATACAGTAGTCTTAGATCACTAGTAGTGAAATAGCTAAATTTTGACTAAAATATTTACTTTTATAAATTTAGCTAGTCACTTTTCAACAACACAAATAACAAATTCTCTAAATCTATTACTATTCTATTAAAATATTAATTTTTATATTTTTATTTATTTTAATTCTAATTGTAATTGAAATATTTATTATTAAAAAAAGTATACATTAATTATCTAAATTTCATATTTTACCAACGGATATAATTTTTTCAATTGTTGTATCTTGAAATCAAATGTTGATGTATTCACCTTGAAATCAACACCTGGCATGAGAAACCAAAGTTTTATTCCTGTATATCAAGGCATACTGAAAGTTTCATATAAGTGAATTTTAATAAGTTTAAAGGTCACATGCGGGAATCAATTTTTTATAGATAAAAAACTATTTGGCCGGTCCAAAGGGTTGGCCAAATTTAATGTACATGTGGCCAGTTTGGTGTAGGAGATTTTTAAGCCAGTTGGCTAAATTTTGGTCAAAATTTAACTATGACTCTCTCACTATTAGTGCTCTTACTTGAGCAATGTGGGACTAACTATTGAACCGCATAATACATGACCCTCCACTTCCTCAATGCTCACAGCCTTGTCTAAGATCATCTTGAAAATTGAGTTTCTCTTCCAAAAATTTCCAAGACCCTCAATTTCTTCTTGACTAAGTTCCCTCTTTGTCCCAAGTTCTATCGCCCAACAAGTTCCCTCGCCGTAGTTTCTACACAAAAAGAATTCCTATGTGTTTTGTTTTATGGTTTGCTAATTAATTTCAATAGAGAAAAGAAAGTATGCTTCACGTCTTTTATCTGGAGACTAGGGCTATGAAGGCAACCAAACCTATTTGATGGTGAATGCTCATGGTATTTGGCGAGGAGGGAAATTTTTAGAGGTTTAAGTTTGCAGATTCACGTATGAGGTCAGATTTGTAAAAGACCGGCTTTTCTTGTTTGAGAGAGAGAATGTTACAAGCTCTAGCTACCGAACGCGTTATTGGTGGTTCAACTGGAAATGAGGCCGGATCAAGCCTCCTTGCCTTACTTATGTTGAATAAAATAAGAAAGGAAAATAATCAAGGTTGATGAGGAACACGCATCTTCAAGACAAGATTGTGAATAACTTTTCTGATATCTTCCATTCATCCTCCCTTACAATAATATAGTTCTCACGTTATTCAACTTACCAAAAATAAGCATAATAAATAAATTAATTACTAATTGATTTATTCCAAAACAGAGCAATATTGCCAAAACAGAATATTTCCTATACTTGCTGGAGTTGATCTTGTTGGATGCTCCTTCCTTATTCGTAATGCAATAAAAATGGAAAGAACTTCCGTAACATTCCTTCCCTCTTTAAGATTTTCCTTGTCTCCAAGGAAAAATTTTCAGAAATTGAGCTTTGATCACCTGTAATCTACTCCTTCTTCGTCCTTCATTACTTCCTCAGAAAAAATTCCTTCGATCAAAAATAATTTTTTGCAATGATGGCCGGGAACAAAGTTCTCGTCGCAATTAAAGCAGAGTCCCTTCCTCCTCCTTTTTTTATAACTCACCAGGACTAAGGTGCCGAATAGGTGGTGCTTTTGTTCTTGATAAACTTGCCGAAGGCAATGGGGGTTCTGTTGGTTTCATGGACTCAAATTGTTTGGCCCCTACTGTCAATGGTTTCTTACCATGTCTTGCTTCAAATAATCGGGCAAGGCCAATGGCGTCCGTGATGGACGTTGGTCGAGCCGCCTGTACGTCAGTTTGCACCGGTTTCTTGAGTCCACTTATGAAACATCCTAGTTGATGAGTTGGGGCCAACTCCCCAACTCGGCTCAGTAATTGCTCAAATTGCAGTTGGTATTCTCGAACTGTTCCAATTTGACACAGCTTGCTCAACGAACCAAAATGATCCTCGAACATTGTTGGTCCATACCGAATACGAAGTCCTCTTTTTAGCGCCTCCCAGGATGTGATTTCTTCGGTATCTTTGAATAATTGATACCACATCTGTACCTCCCCTTCCAAGTGATAAGCGGCTAGTGGTAATTTTTCAATCTCCTCCGTTTGTTGATAGTCAAAAAATTGCTCCACGCGGTAGATCCAACTGGTCGGATCGTCCATGCCATTGTATCTTGGAAAGTCCAACTTGGCGAGTTTGGGAATTGCCGAGTTGTTACCACCACCATAGTTCCTTCCGTTCCTATTCCTTGATCCCGATCCCTCTCCATTACCAGAACTCTTGTTGGCCAAAGAATCCACTTTCGCACTAGTCTCCTCGAATTTTTTCATTAAGTGTTCATACGACTCTCAAAATTAGCCATTTGTTGTTCCAACCGCTCAATTCGAGAGTCCGCCATGACCTGCTCTGATGCCAAAATGTTACAAGCTCTAGCTACCGAACGCGTTATTGGTGGTTCAACTGGAAATGAGGCCGGATCAAGCCTCCGTGCCTTACCTATGTTGAATAAAATAAGAAAGGAAAATAATCAAGATTGATGAGGAACACGCCTCTTCAAGACAAGATTGTGAATAACTTTTCTGATATCTTCTATTCATCCTCCCTTACAATAATATAGTTTTCACGTTATTCAACTTACCAAAAATAAGCATAATAAATAAATTAATTACTAATTGATTTATTCCAAAACAGAGCAATATTGTCAAAACAGAATATTTTCTATACTTGCTAGAGTTGATCTTGCTGGATGCTCCTTCCTTATTCGTAATGCAATAAAAATGGAAAGAACTTCCGTAACAGAGAATAAAAGAAAGTTGGCAATTAGTGACGAAATTATTCTTTACATTTTTCTTGTGAAAATTTATCGGTCAAATTTTTTTTCCCTTTCATTTTAATCTGATATATGCACCAGTCTCGAGCACTTTAAAGCTTCTCTGACGGCAGTTGAAGGAGTATTTTTTCTCAAATTTCCATGTCGCAAAAATTGTGGCAAGGACTGCGGTGATGAATAATTTCTCTTCTCCAATTGGATGAGGATTGTGGCAAGGGAACTTGGTGGGCGATGAAACTTTGTGTGGCGATGCGGTTGTCCGATTGTGGTGGTGACTAAACTAGTGTCATGCGGCATTCTGGAATTTGTTACCGGTTCCCAAAGTTCACTTACAAATAGGATGAGGACTCCTTTACTTTGTTAGACCTTCACTTATGTTGATTTTTTAGGAAAGATTTTTGACTGTTCAATTAATTAGAAAGCAAAAATAAGATATAAAAGGAAATATTATTGACAATCTCGAAAGCGAAAGCCACCTACCTATTTTCAACCATATTAATAGCATCAATGGTCAAAGAAAGCATACTAATCCAACGGGAGATTTTGATCATCATCCATCTCTTGACATCTACGGCTCTGGCTCGCTTGGATACACAGTTTAGATTAGATAAGATGAGATGAGATATTTTAAATAATAATTAAATAAAATATTAATAAAATATATTTTTTAGTATTATTTTTATGTTGGGATTTAAAAATATTAAATTATTTATTATATTTTTGTATGAAAATTTAAAAAAATTATAATGATTAATATAAGATAAGATAAGATAAATATTAATTTTGTGTAAACAAACAGGGCTTAGACTCCCTATTTTAATGCTAGCTTGCTTTGACAGTTGGCGACCGCCTGCATGTCTCAGGTTTTTTTTTTTATAATATTTCTCTTTATGCGTGACTCTTTTAATTATAAAACTATTAACTATGAGATTTGCTACACAACCTCCTACTATTCACCCACACTTCACACTCCATATTTTTTAATATTTTATAATATTTTTTTAAAATTTTTTTTTGAATTTTTTTTTTAAATATTTCAGATTTTTTATTCACTATTCATATAAAAAATATTTGATAAAAAAAATTAAAAAAAAAGGTGGAGTGTGGAGTGTGGTGAATAGTAGGAGGTTGGGAAGATTATTTCTTAATGAATATACTATTCACGCACACCGTATCCCTTACGCTGGGTTTGGTTTTAGACGGACCACTTGTACTTTCTTTCCCGTTCTTTATTTTTTCTTTTTATTTTTAATAAAAATGTGATTGATTTTTTAATAATAATAATAATAATAATAAGAGTTAGTTAACATATAATCCTTAAATGAAGATTGCTCATGCAAGTTCATAATGTTATATTTAAAAAAAATTTAAAATTATAATAATATCATTTTTAAAATGACTTTTTTTCTCCTTTTACCTCTATTTATTAATAGGACTGCATATCAGTCCCCCACTCAAGATTGTAAATAACATTTATCTAATAATAAAATAAAAAGGTAAGGAAGCTTTCATTTTAAGTTGGATTGGGTATTTATTAAGAAAAATTTTATGCATTAGTCACTATTCACTATTCTCACCTCACACTATATGAAAAATATTCTTACATCCTATATAAAAAAATTATAAATGTGAAGTGTGAAAGTGAACAATGACTCATGCGTACATACGTATACCAAACAAAAACTAAAAAACTAAATAAAAACAACCACATGTACGTATGTAGCCATTCTTTTGACTAAAATTTGTGAAAATGAACAATGACTCATTTTATGGTTTTGGTTAAAATATTTAGGGAACAACATAGTCATCCCCTAAACCTTTTGTCTCAAATATTTGGGAAACTACTTTTCATTTCCTAAATATTTTTTCTAAAATAAGAATTCGGATGTAAGAGAGATTTTAACCAAAATCGTAAAATGCGCCTCAAGTTATAAGAAAAATAGTGTTACGAGACACCGGTTGTGAATGCTCTAAGCATTGGAACTATGTGTAATAAGATGACAAAACATCATTAATATCCAAGAGCTTGTCAGAATGTGATTTAAATAATTAAGTTTATTTATAAGATTAAGATAAAAGATAAATATTTTAATTATGAATTTTATAAAAATAAATTCATAAATTGATATGATATTTACTGTAAAATAGATTTAATATATCACATAAAAAATATATTAGTTTATGAGTTTTATTTTATAAAATTTGTATAATTGTAGCACTATAAATGATAATTTAATTGAAAAATAAAAAAAAATATTTACAGTGCCAGATTATTTATCTGTTGTCACCAATGTATAGAATGATTCCCATAAAAAATGAACTTCTTTATTGATAGCTACAGTTAAACAATTGAAAGAAGAATTCTAAAATTGAAAAAAAAAAAAGAGACGTGTAAAGTGTGCTATGGATCAGTCGTAAACAGTGGTTGATTGACTATATTATAAATTCAGTGTTTATATTTTTTAGAATTGCAAATGTAAATTGGAACACACAAAATAAGCTACATATTTTGCAAATCTTAAAAAAGAGCATAATTCTGCTAAAAAAAAAAACAGGAAACAGAACGTGTACTGTACTCTTGGTTTTTTTTTTTTTAAATGATGCAGTTTGGAATTTAGGAGAACTTCGTTATACGGTTTCTTGTAATACAAAAAGTCGGGATTTTCCATACTTTGAGGCTTTTCAGTTTGAACACTTTGTGAATTGCTCAGAGCTCGTTCATTTATCAATATAAGGTTTTAGGATCGTCAAGAAACAAAATAAATTTTCGTAATCACAAAAGCTTTAAGTGATTTGATTTTGATAAAATGTAAGGGTGTAAAAGAAATGATATTTATAGTTGAGAAATAATATTTATAATTGTATTTTTTTTAAATAAATGATTAAATATGAAATTTATGTAAAAACAATTAATTTTTTAATAATAGACTGTTTTAAGTGCACACTCTGCTACTACTCTTCCAGCATGTCTTGATCAGTTATCAAATTCGATTCACGGACGAAGGTCGGTAGTGTGACGCCCCGACTCCCACGTACAAAAAAATCTCGAGAATCGTGACGTCAGGATGATGACAACTCGGTCACGCATCCCAACGACAAGTGTCAAGTGTGTGCAACAAATAAACAGTGCACAATTAAAAACACAGCGGAAGGTAAATAAGTCAACTAGTACCAGAATTTTAGTTAATACAGATATCCAAAATACAAATACCTTAAAAACAAAGTCAAGTCCCAAAATAAAATACAAGTCTGATAAAAAGAACTACAACACGAGTGATGCCAGATCACTCCTCCAGCGGAGCCAGATCCTCAGGCTCGGCATCTGCATCAACAACAAAGTCTGCAGTACCATTAAATGGTACCACAGGTAAGTTATAACCTAACCAAGTCTAGAGATAAAATATATCTAAACAATTAACCATGCATGCACATAATGCAATATGCAACACACGCCAAAAATCTCTTTGGCACAAAAATCATTTCCAATAAAATCAATTTCCACCATTTTCCCAGAAAATGGCACACAAAAATCATTATCTATCATTTTCCCAGAAAATGATACACAAAAACAACTCACGCTATTTTCCCAGAAAACAACCAATTTCCAATTATTCCAATTAACCATATGCACCATGGTTTCCCCTATGGACCATCCGCACGTCCTGGCTACTTTACGAGAGATGCCCAGTTCCGCACCCGGTGCGTTTGTGGCCAGGTCATCCTCTAGCCCCTGCCAGCAGAAGGGCCACGGAGTCGGTACGTCTAATGTCCGATCCCGTTGTCGCTCGGCGACAACCCAGGGGACGTCACTCAGTATCTTACGCTCCCGAGTGACCAGAGGAGCTCCACCAAGATAATGCCACATCTCGGCTTGGGGTCGTGATACACACGCACCCATAAATCCAATTCTCATGAAAACCCAGTTTTCAAAATAATCACATGAACATGAATGCAATACAAGAAAACCCAGTTTTCAATTTACGAACATGCCATGTGTGCAAAAATGCAATGAACTAGATCAATCATCACAACTAATGATCAACTCCCAAAATCACAATATAACCAAAATATCTAATATCCAAAACCAAACCACAACATAACAAATCTCTAACAATAATCAAACCACAAATAATCCAATCTCCAACAATCAACCAGATCACAATAATCACACACAACAAATACTCCGATCAATTCATCCACCCCCGAACTCCTCGGACTCAGTCCGGAACCAACGAGGATACATATATATAAAATATAGCAGTTAATTGCAAAAAATATAATTAAATCTCAAAGAATTGTTTAGGAAATACTTACAGCGCTTTAAAATAATTTATGGAAGATCACGGAGGAACTGGAAGCACCAAAACAGCAACTGTCACAGTGCAAAAACACTGTGGCCGAAATTCACAGTGAACCCAAAAATACACGGGGTCAAACGAAGACTTGAAATTGATAGGGTAGGGCCTATAGGAGGTGGATAATCTAATGTTGGTGATGGTTGGCCGTGGGTGGCGGCCGAAACAGTGGTTTTAAGGTCGAACAAGTCAGTTCAGATTTTGAGTTCGATGGGACAACTCCGGCGACGGATCGGAGCCGAAAATGGGTGGAAAAGCTTCCTAGTGAGCCGGTGATGAAGTAGCTAGGAGATGGTGGTCGGAGGTGGCCGGACGACGGCGGAATGATGCGAAAACCACCGCGGCTTCGCACGGTTACTGGCGGCTAACGGCGGCGTTAGCCGACCGGATAATTTATGGGTGAGGTCGCCGGTGGCTGAGGGACCGAACGGCACCGGCGGTGTCGACCACTGCCGGCCGGCGACGGTGCTGCGTGGAGGAGACCGAAACCACGCGTGGGTGAGGAGAGAGAGAGGAGGGGCTGTTCGCGCGGGAGAAGAAGAAAGAAGAAAGAAAAAGAAGAAGAAAAAAAAAAAAAGAGAAAAGAAAAAGAGGAAGAAGAAAAAGGAGATCCAGTTTTTTCAACTGTGATTTTGAAAGTGATCCAACGAAAAATATTTTAAAACCACTAGATAAATAAAATAATTCAAACTTAAGGAAATGCTCAATTAAAACAGTAAAAATATTAATATCCAAAAACAAGTCCATTTAAATAAAACAATAACTATTTTTTTTAAAACAATTAAAATAAATAAATCAATTTAACTCAAAATTAGCTAAAGTAAAATATTAAACTCTAACAAAAATATCCTTTAAAATAAAGAGGAATTAAATTGCAGATCACTAATTAAAATTAATCAAACGCAGTGAAATGCTTTAATAAACAATAATAATTTTAAAACACATAAACAACCCAATTTAAATTAAAGATCAATTTAAATTCACCACAATAATTAACAATAAGAAAGCCTAGTAAAAATAATTTTTCACAATTTAAAATATTCTAAAATAATATTCCAAAACTCCAAAAATAATAATTAATAAAAATAGAAAAGTCCAATAAAATAATAAAGTAAAATCTCTAAAATATTAAAACAAGATAATTACGCAATAAATAATTAAAATAAACATTCATTAAAAATACACTAAAATTCGGGATGTTACAATCTCCCCCCCTTAAAATAAATTTCGAGGAAGGGTCAAATATCAATGCTAAAGACAGGCATGAGATGCGACTAAAAGTATTCTTAAAAGACATACCGCCGATCAATCGAACGATTGCTGATATTGTTCCATCATATCTGCTTATCTTTTCCAAGAGAAATCTTAAGCCAGTAGATCACCCCAAGCTACCTTCTCCAAATGTATCGACTTAGATCTTAACTTTTACTCCTTCCAATTTACAATCGACATTAGAGCAACCTCCTAAGTAAGGTCAGGTTGAGGTTCGATGCGTCTTGGGTCGACAAAGCGCACCTCTTGCTGACCAAAACCTTTCTTGAGAGCACATGGAACACATCAAGAACCTTTTCAAAATACTCTGGCAAAGCAGTCCTATAAGCAACAGCCTCATTCATCTCCAAAATCTGAAAAGGTCCAACAAATCTTGGGCTAAATTTTTCTCTTTTACCAAAACGCTTAACGCCTTTCCTAGGAGGGACTTTAAGGTAAACTCAATCACCTTCCTCAAAAGACAAATTTCTTCTCCTTGATTCCGCATAACTTTTCTGACAACCTTACTCTTCCGCCATAACATCTCTTATCACCCGAACTTGATCTAACATCTCTTTTATTAACTTGGCCCAATTAATATACTCTTACCAATTTCATCCCAACACAAAGGCGGTCTGCACATTCTCCCAAAGGCACATCATGATTATCATTCCTAGAGCGGCCAGGTAAACCAAAATCTCAATATCCACAAAACCTTGACACAACACCCAAGGAATTCCAATGATTACTAGCTCCAATTGATAATCTGAACTAACCTCTATTGGTTCCTACGGTAAAACTTCCAAACCTTCGCTGAATACTACACTTTAGTAACCTAGTGGCCACTTCCAAAAATTAACCATCAATAACGAAATTGTATACACAATAATTAATCTCCAATTACAGGTATTCCTCAAAAATTCTAAGTCATCACTAATTCCTCAAACTCAGCACAAAATTTGAACTCCTTATTACAACCAAAGTATCACACTCCTACTACGCACTCTCATATTCGCCACATACCGAAAATTCATGTCCTCCTAAAATAACACCATTGAGTACATGGTAGTTCCATACCTACTAACCAAGAAACTCTTACCACAATTGGTGGAAGTACCCTCCTCCAAAATCATGAATTATCACACATTACTCAAATAACTCCTACTACTTTAAACAAGATCAATATTCCAAAAAGAATACATCCACGATCAATGACAGAAAACTAATATTAATCAACTTCAGTATCGCAATTGAAAACAAGTAACACTACCACAAAGTGTATTCATCTCCTCTTAAGATAAGGAACTTGCTCTGAAAGACTCGAATCCAACCCGTCAACCAAAAAGAACACTTAACAACTTCTACGCGACTACCTAAACCCGAAATCTTAATATCTAAATTCTGAATATCATCTAATCTAGCGATGACTAAACTCACTACGAACTACCAAAATCTTATCAAAACTTTCTTGGTAACTCACCCACCTACTTCTACTCCTATAAGCTAGTTTTAACACAACTAAATCCTTCAATAACACATCACTAATAAACCTCGAGGCACACCATACTACTTAAACCATCACTCCACCAAAATTATTGCACAACATCCAAGGATCTTAATATTTTATTAACTCATATACTTGATTATGCTATCCACCGTTGATGCCTAAGCTTCAACTTCCAAAATTTATCGTACACCAAACATGACCCATCAATCTTTCTTTAAGTCAAATAACAATGTACTTGATTCTCTCAACTGGACACTCAATTTCCAAAGAAAAGTATAGTCTCAAAATTTTAAATTCCTATGTGACCTCAAGTCACAATTAATTCCTTTAGGTAATCAAAACAATTATTGTCAATCATCATTCTATCGAGTAATCTGCTTCGACTACACACTTCGATCAACTCACCAAAACTCTTGAACTTAATACTGTCGTAACGACTCCTTTACAACACCTATAAAAACCACCTCTTCCAAGCCAAAAATGAGACTGGAACCTGTACACTCCGGAATCCCTACAAACTCACCACTATTACACGTCGATCTCGTGCATTCTCAGCTAGAATCAATATTCTTCCAACGTGCAAGTGATCTATCACTACCATTACCATCATTTAGACCTATATCCTCGAAATCAACAACAATAATTTCTTAAATCAACACCATCTTAATCCTTAAAATTGATATGGATCAAATTTTTAATCTACTATTGTAACCTCAAGCTAAAAAAAAACAATCATTTACCCGAATTCGATCCAAATCTACAATCCTCAGAAAATACACGAGCTAAATCATTACCTTCCATCTCCAAAGAAATATTCTCATTAAAAATTCCTATACTAATAATTCAACTCTGATCAACCTCATTTTAATGGTCACTGACTAAACAATCTCCAAAATAAATCAAGCTAGCACACCAAGCTTGAGGAATTAAAAACTTAAATCTTAATGCAGATCAATCCTTCAAATCTTGTAATTCTAAAACCTTCAACCAAATAAGAATCCTCAATATCTATGATTTTAAATCTAAAACACTCACCTTACAAAACTTGCAAAATTCTAAAATCTCAAATGATACCAAAGTGCTTAACTGAGTCGGCAAAAATCTAAAACTTCTAATTTAATTAGTCCTTCAAGTGCTTGTTGAACCTACCACCTTAGATCCTATAAACTTATTTCCTAAAAACTATAGGGCCTCAAACCTTAGATAACTTCTCAAAAATCTATCCTCGAAATTCGTTGAACTTATGACCTCTTACTCCTTAGACTCAACAATTAATCCTATGGAACTTAAGACCTCAAGTATCCTAAGCGAATTAAAGCTATTCCCACCTTAGCTGCAACTTGAGTTCCTACTCCATAGAGTTCACTTAGACCATGTCGTTGCCTTCGAGTCTCGATATTAAAACATACCAATTGCTAAGAGTTCAGGCCTACTGCACTAAATAATCAAGCCTAACAATGACATTCATAGTCGTACCATCTACCTGTCATAGTGTAGCCCTTAACTCACTTTTCAACTAAAACAGATTAAAATCTAATTATGAAAAAAAATAAAAAAAAATAAAACACAACAAAATGTCATTAAATAAAATAGAATATCAACCAACCAAGTATAACAATATACAATAAGTTAAAACAATTAAAGTAACATACCTCAAACAACATAAAATCAAAACAAAACAAAATCTCACAAATAAAATAAAATTCCATAAATAAAATGACATTCAACAAAATAGATGAAACCAATAAAAATAACAACACATAATAAATTAAAACCATTAAAAATAACATACTTCAAACCAAATAATTTTCAATCAGAACTTTTAAAATTTCTGGTACTTCACCTAAGGAACATGTGGCTTTACCCAGAGTCGAACTGCTCTGATACCACCTGTGACGCCCCGACTCCCACGTACAAAAAAATCTCGGGAATCGTGACGTCAGGATGATGACAACCCGGTCACGCATCCCAACGACAAGTGTCAAGTGTGTGCAACAAATAAACAGTGCACAATTAAAAACACAGCGGAAGGTAAATAAGTCAACTAGTACCAGAATTTTAGTTAATACAGATATCCAAAATACAAATACCTTAAAAATAAAGCCAAATCCCAAAATAAAATACAAGTCTGATAAAAAGAACTACAACACGAGTGATCCCAGATCACTCCTCCAGCGGAGCCAGATCCTCAGGCTCGGCATCTGCATCAACAACAAAGTCTGCAGTACCATTAAATGGTACCACAGGTAAGTTATAACATAACCAAGTTCAGAGATAAAATATATCTAAACAATTAACCATGCATGCACATGATGCAATATGCAACACACGCCAAAAATCTCTTTGGCACAAAAATCATTTCCAATAAAATCAATTTCCACCATTTTTCCAGAAAATGGTACACAAAAATCATTATCTATCATTTTCCCAGAAAATGATACACAAAAACAACTCACGCTATTTTCCCAGAAAACAGCCAATTTCCAATTATTCCAATTAACCATATGCACCATGGTCTCCCCTATGGACCATCCGCACGTCCTGACTACTTTACGAGAGATGCCCAGTTCCGCACCCGGTGCGTTCGTGGCCAGGTCATCCTCTAGCCCCCACCAGCAGAAAGGCCACGGAGTCAGCACGTCCAACGTTCAATCCCGTTGTCGCCCGACGACAACCCAGGGGACGTCACTCAGTATCTTACGCTCCCGAGTGACCAGAGGAGCTCCACCGAGATAATGCCCCATCTCGGCTTGGGGTCGTGATACACACGCACCCATAAATCCAATTCTCATGAAAACCCAGTTTTCAAAATAATCACATGAACATGAATGCAATACAAGAAAACCCAGTTTTCAATTTACGAACATGCCATGTGTGCAAAAATGCAATGAACTAGATCAATCCTCACAACTAATGATCAACTCCCAAAATCACAATATAACCAAAATATCCAATATCCAAAACCAAACCACAACATAACAAATCTCCAACAATAATCAAACCACAAATAATCCAATCTCCAACAATCAACCAGATCACAATAATCACACACAATAAATACTCCGATCAATTCATCCACCCCCGAACTCCTCGGACTCAGTCCGGAACCAACGATGATACATATATATAAAATATAGCAGTTAATTGCAAAAAATATAATTAAATCTCAAAGAATTGTTTAGGAAATACTTACAGCTCTTTAAAATAATTTATGGAAGATCACGGAGAAACTGGAAGCACCAAAACAGCAACTGTCACAGTGCAAAAACACTGTGGCCGAAATTCACAATGAACCCAAAAATACACGGGGTCAAACGAAGACTTGAAATTGATAAGGTAGGGCTTATAGGAGGTAGGGAATCTAATGGTGGTGATGGTTGGCCGTGGGTGGCGGCCAAAACAGTGGTTTTAAGGCAAAAAAAGTCGGTTCAGATTTTGAGTTCGATGGGACAGCTTCGGCGATGGATCGGAGCCGGAAATGGGTGGAAAAGCTTCCTAGTGGGCCGGTGATGAAGTGGCTAGGAGATGGTGGTCGGAGGTGGCCGGACGACGGCGGAATGATGCGAAAACCACCGCGGCTTCGCACGGTTACTGGCGGCTAACGGTGGCGTTAGCCGACCGGATAATTTATGGGTGAGGTCGCCGGTGGCTGAGGGACCGAACGGCACCGGCGGTGTCGACCACCGCCGGCCGGCGACGGTGCTGCGTGGAGGAGACCGAAACCACGCGTGGGTGAGGAGAGAGAGAGGAGGGGTTGTTCGCGCAGGAAAAGAAGAAAGAAGAAAGAAAAAAAAGAAGAAAAAAAAAAAGAAAAAGAGAAGAAAAAGAGGAAGAAGAAAAAGGAGATCCAGCTTTTTCAACTGTGATTTCGAAAGTGATCCAACGAAAAAGATTTTAAAACCACTAGATAAATAAAATAATTCAAACTCAAGGAAATGCTCAATTAAAACAGTAAAAATATTAATATCTAAAAACAAGTCCATTTAAATAAAACAATAACTATTTTTTTTAAAACAATTAAAATAAATAAATCAATTTAACTCAAAATTAGCTAAAGTAAAATATTAAACTCTAACAAAAACATCCTTTAAAATAAAGAGGAATTAAATTGCAGATCACTAATTAAAATTAATCAAACGCAATGAAATGCTTTAATAAATAATAATAATTTTAAAACACATAAACAACCCAGTTTAAATTAAAGATCAATTTAAATTCACCACAATAATTAACAATAAAAAAGCTCAGTAAAAATAATTTTTCACAATTTAAAATATTCTAAAATAATATTCCAAAACTCCAAAAATAATAATTAATAAAAATAGAAAAGTCCAATAAAATAATAAAGTAAAATCTTTAAAATATTAAAACAAGAGAATTATGTAATAAATAATTAAAATAAACTTTCATTAAAAATACACTAAAATCCGGGATGTTACAGGTAGAGCCCACGTTGAGAAACTAGGGGAGGATTTGGTTTGGTATGTAAGTACTTGCCGCCGAAGGTTGTCATAAATTCTAATGGTATGCACATATATCTGCATTTCTGTGCAAGTTTGTAAGCGAGGAATACGGCAATCCAAGTTGATCGGTGGAGAAGAAGATGACATGCCGGAGTCATAGTTCAAAGACCAGCTTTACTTTTCTTATGCTTATACTGATCGTGTGCATAGGAGCTAAGAATGTCAGAGCACAAGCTGGGAGTCTTCCAGATTCTGAAGGTATTTTCTAGCTTATATGTTATATTTGTATGATCTGTTTATTTCTTGGGTAAGCTCAAGTAGATGGAGATGAAATTCAGTAGAATTGAAAATTAACATATCGTTTGATAGTGCCTACCTTAGTTATGACAGCTTGCAGAAACAGAGTAACAAGGTCTTTAAATTCAGGGAATAACCATGATACAGCTTATATGTTAAATTCATGTTGATGCGTATTTTACCTTTTGTTTTCCGGGTCTTCTTCTTTTTCTTTCTTTTTTAAAATCCTGCTATGGGTGATTTGTTTGATGTGTGCAGTGGAAGCCCTTCGAGAAATAGCTGCACAACTGGGGAAGAAAGACTGGAACTTCCGCGTAAATCCATGCAATGACTCAAGCTGGATAACACCACTTTCAGAAGAGAGGCCATTCAACAACAATACTGTCAACTGCAATTGTTCCTATCCTAATGGTATATGCCACGTGGTTAAGATGTACGCCCCCTTAGCTCGCATAATGCAAACTTATCCTTCTTGACCTTTCTTATGATGCTTAATGGCATTTAAAAGAAATAAGTTTATGAATATGATGTAATTTGGTTTGGTAGTGGAGAACACCTTCCACTTTGTTTAGCCAAATTTTTTCTCTCTCTCTCTTTTTTTTTTTTTTAAGTCATCCTATATAATGCCCCATGGGCGGCATGGCATGCATAGCGAGGCTGCCTGCGCCTGGTGCCCACAGCATGCATGCCCCATGGGCGGCATGGCATGCCCACGCATGCACAACTAATTTTATCTAGGAAATAGATCTGAAATTTTTACCTATGAAATTTGTAATGTATCCTTTTTTCTTCCTGACATGCAGATTTCTTAAAGGGCAGGATCTTCGAGGGACACTTCCACCTGCAGTAGTGAAGCTACCCTACCTTAAGGCAATGTATGAAAGACCTTCCAATTATTTATTTTGTTGTTATTACACCATAAAAAGACCTTAAACTTCTATACTAACATCACACTTTTCTCTTGCTTATAGTGATCTCAATAGGAGCTACCTCAGTGGTTCAATACCAATAGAATGGGCTTCTACAAAGATGGAATATTTGTAAGCAACTTATAGAACTTTCACATCCAAAGTTTGCCAGTAAAAAAGTTAATTACTGAATTAAAGGAATGAATCAAGTGCAGGTCCATCAGTGCAAAAAACTTATCAGGACGTATTGACTACTTGGGAAACATCACTACTCTTCAAGCTCTGTATGCTCTGGATCTCTTTGTTAAATCATTGAGAAGTTGCATTTGGTTTAGCGTTGCTGTAACCTTATAGGACTCTTTCAGGAGCATAGAAAGCAACCTGTTTTCTGGACCCATTCCCCCTGAGCTGGGAAACTTGGTTGACTTAGAGATTCTGTCAGTGGTTCTTTCCTTCCTCGTTTTTATCCAGATAACACTCAATTAATCATTTCTATATTTTCATTGATTTTCCTAATAAATTAACAGTATGTTAGTTGAGCCACTCTTAAGTTTCAAACTGATGGTGCAGCATTCTTAACGCTAACAATCTCACTGGAGAGTTGCCTATTGCTCTTACAAATCTGACCAGATTAAAAAGCCTGTAAGTGGTTGTAAACTATTCCTTGGCTTACAAACATTAACTTCAGATTTTTGCTTGAAAATGTTAGGTTTTATTCCAAATCTCTATTCCATTTGCCCCTTATGTAGGAGGATTAGCAGTAACAACTTCACCAGAAGAATGCCCGATTTCTTTCAAAGCTGGAGACAACTTCAGGCATTGTATGTGATTTTTCATACAATACATTGTAAATTGCTTCTACCTAGAAGCTTCAGTTGCAATCTAAATGGATCCAAAATTGTGTTCTTACAGAGAGATTCAAGCTAGTGGTCTTAAGGGGCCAATTCCTTCTAGCATTTCGGTCCTGAGTAATTTGACTGAGCTGTGAGTTCTTCCTTCTAAGTAACTGTTCTTGAGTTGCATAATCTCTACGACGTCATCAATATGTTCTTGTGATTGTTATATTGATAAATTTGTATTGCTTAAGATAATAACACTGAATGATGCAATTCTGTGCAGAAGGATTAGCGACTTGATTGGAGAGGGTTCGCCTTTTCCACCATTACAAAACATGGGAGGACTGGTAAACTTGTAAGGAGTGTTTAGTTAGTAAAAAGCTGTGCAATTGGAGCTGACATATTGTTGACATTTTGCTTACGTGAAATTGGCTTACGGTTCAGGATGTTGAGGAGCTGTAATATCTCTGGAAAAATCCCTCCATATATATCAGAAATGACAAAGCTGAAAAAATTGTAATTCTTTGGTTCATCCATCTCTCTACTTGTTAGGTTGAAATTCATACCCATAATCCCACCCGTGGAGCTTCTTGCAATTTGATTAGTTACTAATAACGGGGGAGGTCTTATTAGAAATAAGTAAATGTTTGGATGATAACTATACATTTCCCTCTTCATTATTCCCTAATATTATGGTGATGAGATGAATCATAATAATTCAAAAATGAATCGAGGTTGAGACTAGTTTTAAAGAGCGCGTGATGAAAAGAAGTCTAGCTGTTTAAGCTTTATTCCAACAGCTGCTATGTAAAAATACCATTTGTGTGCACTTGGGTTACTACGTGCAATTATTTCCTCACCTGGTCCGTACCTGGAATTCGTGGATTATTAGAAGAAACTATAATGTATATTTACATCTATAGAGATTAAGTAGTTGAACATTTTAGCAACATCTATATCAATCTATAATGTCTACTGTTAATAATAATTATGTCCGTACATAAATACAAGAAAGGAGAATACATGGATACACTATACCCTGGTGCTTCAAAATCTAGAAGCCAACTGTCAAAGAAGCCTAATCAATTTTCTCTCTCTTTAGTTTCTTTCTTTCTTTCTTCTCTCACGTTCTAAACTTTCCTCTCATTCATGGAACATGCATATCTCTTAATTTTTACCATGTTCACTAGAATAGTATTTAATAATCTTTTGTTCCTATAACATCAAATTTTTGCCCTTTTCAGAGATCTCAGTTTCAACAGATTGGAAGGAGACATTCCAAATTTTGGAGTTCTAACAAGCTTGGACACTATGTAAGCAATCTATATTCACGAGGGTAGCTAACTTACAGCATGATGACTGGGAGTCTTTTCAGTGGGTCTTAAGCTTGAAATACAATATTTGCTCGCTTCCCAAAATGATTCAATCGGTTTGGTAATTTTTTCCTATTTTATCATTGATGAACCTAGCTAAATTATAACAATAGCTTATGTTTATGGTACTAGTTCTGTAATGTTTTAACCATTCAAGCACACGACTAGTCATAAATTTTAATAAAAAAAAATAATGCAGCAGCTAGTTTGGGTACTAAATTATAACCTTTCGATTTCAAGAACACAACTAGCACATATTTACAAAATCATCACCCCTAAAACTTTAGCTTAGTGAAGAGATGAGGCAAAAGTCTCAACATTCATACTCTTGGAATGGGGCATTTTGATACCAAATCACATGTCTGAAATGCTGCATACATGTAGAGTCAACTCACAGAAGATTAAGGCCTGGTTTGGTTTGGGAGATCATCTCATCTCATCTCATCTCATATCATATAATCATTACAACTTTCCTAAACTCCCACACAAAATATAATAAACAATTCAATTTTTTCAAATCCTACAACAAAAATAATATTAAAAAAATTATATTCTAACAATATTTTATCCAACTTTCAACTTTTATTTCATCTTATCTCAAAAGCTCCCCTTTGTATGGAGTTTGAAATGATATCAACACAAAGGTATCTAACCGAAATGTGTTTTCTTCATCACTGGATAGATATCTGACAGGTAACTTGCTCAATGGACCTATTCCAGAATGGATCAAGGGAAGAGATAGCCGCTAGTATGTTTTCCATCTGAACTACTGCAAAACATTTGCATGAGATCTGGATCCATTTATGTGTTTTTTTATTTGGGACTCAGAAGCATATTCGTTTATCTATAATATAATTTTCAAAGCATGACCTTTGCTTCTGTTGAGTCAAGTCATCCATTTTTCTGTTAAATAACCAAAAATTGGGTACTTTAAGTTTAAAATAATTTGAAATGTTGTGTCAACAAATATGTAACGTGTTGAGGGAAAATTAGCTGATTGGCATGTTCGTGTGAAAACCTATGTAAAATTATGTTGTAACTAGTGTTGATGCATTAACACATTAAAAGAACTGAAGAGTGCTCAACACGGCTCGAGCGGGCCCAACTGGCGCTCGAGCAAAGTCAGGCAGAGTGTACCGCTCGACTACCGCTCGACTCAGCGCTCGAGCGAACTCAGGCAGAGTTCATCGCTCAACCACCGCTCGATGTTCCGCTCGAGCGAAATCCTGGAAGTTAACCTGCGCTCGACACTTCGCTCGAGCCAATGTTCCAGAAACTCAAATCTCAGTGTTTTAAGCGCCGTGAATCAGAGGGACTATAAATAGAACATCTTGTTCTATTCTTTGGTGTGGAAAAACAGAGCATAAACCCTAGTTGCCTCCAAGAGCCATTGAGAGAACATTTTGCCCACCTTGTGAATCTCTCTTGGAAGAACATATCTCCACCACACACACACAAGATCAAACCTCATACAAGTCCATCGAAGTGAACGTGTTTTATTGGCCGGAAGGTTTCTGGAGCTGCTGTTGATGCAAAGATCGAGAGGTTTCACACTCCCTCACCCACCTTTTAATGTCTTTTTTCATACCTGGCCAATAGAAGTCCCTCTTGGCCCTTTGATAGGTCTTTAAGTACCTCGAATGTCCCGCCATAGGGTCTGTATGAATGAATTGGAGTACCTTCTGCTTGAAAGGTGAGTCTGGAACTATGAATATTATGCCCTTCCTCAAGATTATTCCCTGCTGTACTGTTGTCCCCTTAGGAACCTCTAGCTGCTTTAACAACTTTTCCATCAGACCGGAAGCTTCTGTACTATTTTTATAGCTGAGTTTTAGCTCCTCCACCCAATCTGCAGTAGGGAATGAAATCTGGGCCAGCAATCCAACCCCTTCCTCTACAATATCCCCTTTTCTCGACAATGCATCAGCCACGACATTCTCTCTTCCCTTCTTGTACTCAATCTTAAAATCGTAGTCCATAAGCTTGTTCACCCATTTGTGTTGGGCTTCCGTTCCATTTTTCTGCTCAAGCAGAAATTTCAATGCTTGCTAGTCCGTTTTAATGATAAATGGCTGCCCCAAAAGGTAGGGCCGCCATTTTTGCACCACTGTTACAATGGCCAAAAACTCCTTCTCGTACGTTGAGAGTAGTAGAGCCCTCCCCTTTAACATTTTACTCAAAAAAGCGATAGGTCTTCCTGACTGCATAAGGACCGCCCCTATTCCCTTGCCACTCGCATCACACTCCACTACAAAGGGTCTTGAGAAATCTGGTAATGCAAGGACTGGTGGACTAGTCACTGCTATCTTTAATTTATTAAAGGCCAGCTCTGCTTCTTGGTTCCACACAAACCCATTCTTTGTCAGTAGTTGAGTAAGTGGGGCTGCAATCAGCCCGTAATGCTTTATAAATTTTCTGTAATACCTCGTCAACCCCAAGAAGCCTCTCAAGGCCTTAGTTGTCTTAGGAGTTGGCCAATCCAACATTGACTGAATTTTGGAAGGTTCTGCCCTGACCCCTTGTCTAGAAATTATGTGACCCAAATAATCCACTTCTTCCACAGCGAATCGACACTTGGATTTTTTTGCATACAAGCAATGCTGTTTCAACAGTTTTAAAACCTCTCTCAAATGAATCTCATGCTCCTCTTGAGATTTACTATATACCAAGATGTCGTAAAAAAAAATCAGGACAAATTTCCTCAAAAAGGGCTTGAATACATCATTCATTAACCCTTGAAATGTGGCTGGAGCATTGGTGAGGCCAAAAGGCATCACCAAAAACTCGTAGTGTCCCTCATGGGTACGGAAAGCCGTCTTGGGAATGTCACTAGGCACCACTCTTACTTGGTGATAGCCCGACCGTAGGTCGAGCTTAGAGAAAATCACCGCTCCAAAGAGTTCATCCAGCAACTCATCTATCACTGGAATAGGAAACTTTGCCTTCACTGTTTCCTTATTAAGTGCCCTATAATCCACACAAAGCCGCCAACTTCCATCGGCTTTACGAACCAGCAAAACAGGATTAGAAAACGGACTAGAACTGGGCCTAATCACTCCAGATTTCAACAACTCAGCCACCATTTTTTCAATTTCTGTTTTCCGGTAATACGGGTAGCGATATGGCGCAATTGTTACGGGTTGAGTACCCTCCTTGAGAACTATTTGGTGGTCATGGGAACGGGGTGGGGGTAACCCCTGAGGTTCATCGAATACTTCCTTAAATTCTTCTAACAGTTCTGAAACTGATTCAGCCCCATTCCCGTCATCCGGTTCCTCTTCCCCAACACACATAATCTGTAAGAAAATACCCTTTCCTTTTGCCACAGTGGCCTTGCAAAATTTTTCACTCTCCTCTATACTAGAAGGATTTAGTTTCAGCCCTTTCAATTCGATGGCCTTCCCCTCCAATCAAAAACTCATCAAAAGCTTGGAAAAGTCCCAAGTAATAGGGCCCAATGTTTCTAACCACTGGACTCCTAAAACAATGTTACAACCCGCGAGGACTAATAAATGAAGAGGAAGTTGGAGTAAGTTACCTTGTACCTTCAGCTGCACTGTTCTACACAACCCATCACTGCTTAGGCCTTGTCCATTAGCTACCCGGACCTTCAAATTGACTAAATAATCAACTGGCAGCTATAACGTAGAGACCAAGGTTGAATCAATGAAGTTGTGTGAGCTTCCTGAGTCGACTAAAATCACCACTTGCTCTCCCTTTATACTCCCCACTAGCCTCATTGTTCTCACCGTAGGAGTGCCTGCTATAGCAGCCAAGGAAATTTCCAGCTCTTCCTTGTTGCTGGTTGGTGTGGCTGGAGTTTCCAGCGCTAGTTTGTCTTCACTTTCCACCACTGGCAGTGTTTCTTCTTCTACGCAAGACTCTTCATCCACCTCCAATAGATAAATGCGAGGAGTTTTACACTTGTGTAAAGGATTCCATTTCTTGTCACAATTAAAACATAAGCCCTTGCGGTGCTTTTCATTAATTTACTCGGAAGAAATTAGTTTGGCGCCTTCCATAGGTTTCCGCCATTTGTTGGGATAGTCACTAGAATAGGACCTGGCAGAAAAATTCCCCCTCCCATGGAAGTGGGTCTGTCCCCCATAGGTTTAGTGACTTTTCTTATACTCGGGAGGTATTCCTCTTGCATCTTTGCCAAACCAAACGCTGCATTTAAATTCATCGGGTTCAACATCCGGACTGGAATGTGGATTTCATCTTTCAGGCCGCTGAGGAAACAACTCAGCTTATGGAGATCCGAAAGACCCCTCAAACGATTGGCTAATGTTTCAAATTGTGCCATGTAACCAGTAACTGAACTGGTCTGCTTGAGCCTAGTCAACGCTTCCATGGGATCATCATAGGCTGTTGGGCCAAAACGGAGGAGTAACAATCTGGAAAAGGCATCCCAATCCCTAAATAAGCCCTCATCTGATGCACTTTGGAACCACACAAGGGCCTCCCCTTCCATGTGATAAGAGGCCATCAATAATCGCTGGGGTAGTGGTGTTTGGTGGAAGTCAAAGTAATGATTGGCCTTGAAAAGCCATGCAGCTGGATTAACCCCCTGAAAATGAGGAAAATCCAGTTTGACCCCCCTATGATTGAATCGTCTCTGGTCTGGGTTTTCGTTTTCTGGAGGAAAGTCATGGTTGGGGGGTGGGGGTGGGTTTTGTCGTTGGTGAACAAGGGTATGTAGGATGTCTTTAATTTCTTGCACATCTCTTTTGACCGTATTAACATCATTTTTCACAGTATTGACATCTATTGTTAATTCCATGATTTCTTGATGGTGGTGCTCAACTTGATGCTGAAGGAGCTCAACTTCATGCTGCTATTGCTTGGATCTGGTATTATCGGCCATGGTATTTCTGGGTTATGTATGGGGTTCATTGGTTATTTCTGGGTTGTGTATGGTGCTGTTTGGCTATTTCTGGGTTGTTTATGGTGCTGTTTGGCTATTTCTGGATTTTGTATGGGTTGTGAAAATGTATGGAATGTATAGAATGTGTTTGTAAAATGCGTGTAATGGCTATTTCTTGTTTGGCTATTTCTTGATGTATAATCGGTATGGAAATGCGGGTAATGGCTAAGCAATGAAATGATAGGATCGGTTTGGACAAATAGGGTAGGATCGGGGACTTATGATACCACTTGTAAAGATTCTCCAGGATGAACAGTAACAGGATGAATGCAATGCTATCACAGTGACAAAATGCACAAACAGAGATCTGGAAAATACCTCAAATTCATACGCAGTGGGGATTCGAGGTCCCACTTCCTCCTTAGACCAAATGCTAAACTCTAGCTAAAAGAAAATGCTCCAGAATGAATCGGACAAACCCCTCTGGCATGATACTTAATTGCCCAAATGGAAATTACCTAAAACTCCTTTGCAACCATAATATTCATAGACTACAACACACCGTTTCATAACAGACTACTGCTAATTTAGACTAAAAAAATGCTGCCATTTCTTCTCTTTATTAAAGTGACGTCATTTACTACCTTCCCTGCCTCTACTGCGTCGTTTTGCAATCTATCGGCTTATACGAAGCCTGGGTCAATCAATCCTCATTTCTTCATCTTCAAGTCCGGTTTCTCTTTCCTCAGTAGCCCTAAAGCTCTCATCTTTACCTCTTCGTCTTCATATATCACCGAGCTTGAAGGTTTCCTAACACTACGTCAATATAGAAGATAAATTAACTGAGGTTCTTTGCTGTAGGATAAACTGGTCCTGAAGGATTTTGATATTGAAAAAGAAGCAGGAGGAGTCGACAAACTAGTCATTAGGAATTTTACCGCAGTTTTTACAAAGAAAACTTTGGAGATCCGCTTTTATTGGGCTGGAAAAGGGACACAAGATGTCCCAAGGAGAGGAACATATGGTCCTCTCATACCAGCTATCTCCATAGACTCTAGTAAGTGACATAAGTTGTATGTTCCATATTTCTTTTAACATGGGGAGACATGACTATAGTATGCCTCCTCCTCTCACTGCCATTCTATTAAGTGTTGGAGTTTGTTGTTTTCCACGTCTAATTGAACAGTAGATTTAAAGAAATAATGGATGCATAGAGCATATAGTGGATGTTGAAGTAGTCCCAATAACTATTGGATGCAAAATACATTACTTGAAAGAAGGTTGATGTGCTGCTTATTGAAAGGCGTAACAATTTTTTTTTCTAATTCATATCTTTTGTTCTTGATCATGAAATAGCATGTGTCTTGAACCATTGAGTATTATCCTTTTTTGCACTTGATTGACCGCGCTACTACAATCACTGTCAATAGTTACTTTCTTTCTTCTTCTTTTTTTGGCAGATTTCCATCCTCCTGATGATAGGAAAAGAAAGATATTTCTCGCACTTGGAACCATACTTTTGGTCTCAGCCCTGGTTTTCACAATTTTAGGAATTCTTCGGTGGAAAGGCTACTTAGGAGGCAGGACATCATGGGAACATGGTAATTTAGTTAAGATGTATGTTTTATAAATGCTTTACGATAGAGTCCAACATCTTAACCTTGTTTTTTTTACAGATCTAAAAGGATTAGATCTGCAAACTGGTTTTTTTACCTTCAGGCAAATCAAAGCTGCCACAAACAATTTTGATGCTGCAAACAAGCTTGGGGAAGGTGGCTTTGGATCTGTATACGAGGTCATTGTCATCTATATTTATTATTTATATAACTACATTTAGATGTTTTTCTTTTTTCCCTTTCACATTTGCACTGGTCTGTGAAATTCTCCAATATACCTTATTGTTGTTCATAGTGTGTAAAGCCTCATATGCAACTATAATATTGTCTGTAATGAGTCGGCCAGGTACAAAAGCTGATTGATTAGGGGAGATCACCTCAGGGAGTATTTTCTTTAGTCTATTAGCAATTGTTTTTTAGATAACTTTGTAAAAAACATTACAAAGGCTAATCTGCCTGAATTCAGTCACTTTCGTAGGGGATTTCTTTTTAGGAATCAGAGCAATAAAGGTTTCATTAGCTTCAGAAATCGACCCATCATCATTCAGAACATAGAGAGCAGCTTTAGTAATATCTGGCCCAATTGAAGACCAGTGATCTTGATAGAAGGCAGGGGGAAACCCATCAGGTCTAGGAGCAGTCAGGGGATTCATGTGAAAGACAGCAGCCTTGACTTCTTCAGCTGTGAATTCCTTAGTTAACATTCTGTTCATCTCTTCTGTCACCTTTGGTGTCATGTTCTGTAGGCAAGCCTCAATTCCACTCGGGTTATCTGAAGAGAACAGTTCAGAGAAGAACTTATTGAATTCACTTCCAATGTCCTCTAGTTTTGTCAGTGTCTCTCCACCATCATTAGTGATTTTTTGAATGAAATTGGTCTTCCTTCTCTAGTTAGCACACTGATGAAAGTACTTAGTATTCCTGTCCCCTTCCTTTAACCATTTCTGTTTGGCCCTTTGTTTCCACCTCACATTTTCTTCTTCCAAGAGCCCCTCCACTTCTTTACTAAGGGTTTTAAATTTGTCATCCTTCTCCCCCCTCTGTAATTCCTGCAATTTAGCTAGCTGAGCCCTCTTTCTGTTAATGGATTTTTCAGTGTTCCCAAAGTTAACTTTAGCCCATTCTATTAACTTTTCTTTACATCTCTGTATATCTCCTGTCACTTGAGCCAGATTGTGGGGACCTAATGTGTGTTTTTTCCATTCCTCTTCTACAAGTTGCTTACATTCCTCTTTTAAAGCCCAGCAAGCTTCATATCTGAAAGGTTTGGCTCTTCTTGGCTCGAGAATCATCTGTTTTACCATGTTGATCACAATGGGGTTATGGTCAGCGCACAAAGCTATCTCATTGGTCACAGAATGAAAGGGAAAGAGAGTTATCCATCTCGAGTTGGCCAGTCCTCTATCTAGTCTCTCTTTAGTAAACTGTTGGCTCTCTCTATTATTCCTCCATGTGAATTTATCCCCCATGTAGCCTAAATCACTGAGTTCATAGTCTTCCACAGTTCTTCTAAAGGCTCTATTTGTGAAAGAGGCCTTATGTCTGCTCCGAATTTCTCCTCTTGTAACAAAACTTCATTAAAATTTCCAACACAAAGCCATGCCACACCAGCAGGTGGTTTCACAGCTCTGAGCAGTTGCCAACTCTCGTGTCTCCTAGCTGTTTTAGGATGTCCATAAAAACATGTTAACACCCACTCCTCCCCTACCAATGAATCAGTAATCCTCAATGAAATGTGGTGTCTAGTGTAGGATACCAGAGTTGCTTCCACATCTTTTTTCCACATGAAAGCTATGCCTCCACTTAGGCCTTTGCAATCAATTACAAAACTACAGTCATAACCCAACCTGTCTCTAATTGCTTCCACCTTCTCTCTATTACATATAGTCTCGATTAAGAAAATAAAAGTGGAGTACTTAATATTCACCAAATGGTGGAGTTCTCTAACTGTCCAGGGGTTCCCAAGCCCCCGGCAGTTCCAGCCCAGGCAACTCATTGTTGTTGGTGGGGCTAATCAACAGCCACCACCATTTCATTATGAGATAAACTCTCTCCATATGAGTTTATGGATTTGGCCTTTTTGTGAAAACCATTCGTTCCCTCCCCAAGATCTAGTACAATTCCTTTTCTTTTTAGAGGCACTGGTCTTACAACACCCATTTCATTATCATCAGTAGCAATGGAGGAATGAAAAAACTTGTCACGTGCCATTCTTTTCCATTTTGCAGATTTTCTAGAGGCTTGTAAAGCCTGGATTTGGTCTTTGAAAAAGATATCTAATGAGTTTACCTGCTCAGTAAGTGACCATTCCTTTTTTAGTGGGTGCTAGATCACAACAGTGTCTTCCATAACGTGCTCAGTTTTAATGACCATCGCTTCTGTCTCCCCTTGTTTAGCACCATACCTCTTGGGATTATTAATCTTTGTTGTTGAGTCCTTCGATACAGAGAGCATATCTTCCTTAAATCCTGGTTTGACTTCCATGTTTACCACCTGCTTTGGATTTGAGTCTTTGACTAACGTAGGGAAAAGTTTGAAAGTACTGTGATTTTCCTTGGGGTTGGCAGGCTCCTTGCTCTTTGCCTGACCTGAATCCTGTTCGACAGGTGCCTTGCTGGCACTTTCCTTCTCCATTCCTCCGTCAGGGAACTCCCTATGCCGTTCATGGTGGGGCTACTGAGTATGAACACCCCCATATCTTCTCTACGGATCACCTCCCACTTTAGGAGCATTGGTACGCAGCCAAGGACCATATTGGGCCTTTCCCTCATCAGAATCCTGATACCTACCAGGGGACCAAGTGCACCCTTGATTACCATGCTTAATAACACCACATTGAAAGCAGAATAATAGGAGTCTTTCATATTTAAAAGGCAACCATATTTGTCTTCCCTCAACCGATAAGAATCTGCCTCGAGCCAATGGAAGGTTTAGATTTACTACCACCTTAATACGCATAAATTGACCCCATCCTATACCATTACTATCTACCTCAACTTCCAGAACCTCTCCTACACCCTTACCAATCTGTAAACCCACCTCTTTTGTCATGCTTGCCAGTGGCATGTTGTGGATTTGCACCCAAAAAATCTCTAAAGTGAAAAGGATTTCCTTGGGAGGGGAAGTCCCATCAAAGGCCTGTATACAGACTAACATTCTATCGAAGGACCAAGGTCTGCCCTTCATCACCTTTGCTTTATCCTTCTCCAACTGGAACTCTATCAACATTCTATTTTCACCCACTTCCTTGAACCTGATCCATCCTTCTAGTTTCCAAGCCGCTAACATGGTTTTTTTGAAGGCCTCCTTGTTCACTATCTTTTCAGCTATCACTTGAGAGAGAAGGCATGTTTTGCCTTTTAATGTAGACTCTTGCATGGCTTCTGAAGACAAAACTACTGCTTTTTTTTTTTCTGTGTCCGTGAGGCTAAAGGAAGCCCACATTTTCTCTAGTTCACTTTCCATCCTCCCTCTACAGACTGAGTCAGAAGACCGAATCCAAGAGAGAACCTCTCTGCCGAGGACAAAGAGAGAAGCCTCACCCTATCACGGAGAGGAAAAAAAACCATAAGATGTAAGTTGTAACCTGCCGCTTGTTTGTTAACATAGTTATATGTTTAATGTAACATCATGGGTAACGGATAAGGATAGGAAGTAATACAAAAATGTATCACTTGGTAATAGTTTTTGAGAAATCTTGGTAATAGTAATTAAGTGTACATTAGGTTTGGATGGAATTTTTAGTTTGAAATGAAAGTTAAAAATTGAATAAAATATTATTTTTTAATATTATTATTGTATTGAGATTTGAAAAAATTGAATTGTTTATTATATTTTATGTGAAAATTTGAAAAGATTATAATGATTAAATAAAATGAGATAAATTGAGAGTAGTTATGAAAATATACTAGAACTCATCATATCCTATAGGCAATGAATTTTGAATTTTTGATTTTGGGTTGATTCATGTCAACCGAATCAACATATCATGATCTCCCATTCTTTTCCAGGGAAAGATCAAGCCCTTAAATATAGTGATTACAAGAGATATAAGATGAAAATTTTGTGTTTTAAAAAACTTTCAAACCTAACCTAAGTGTACGTACCGCCGTACCCTCACTTGATGAAAAAAATATCAACTTTAATATATTCTTGTGAAGAATAGGTCCATAGCCTGAGAAAACAACATGAATCAATGTATTCCAACTAGAGGTGCACAAAAACGCCGAAAACCCGGCCCGACCGAAATGCCGACCCGGCCCGACCCGAATTAACCGAACCGTTTGCGTTCCGAAGCGGAAACGGAATGCCCGTTACCCGATTCGTTTTTAAACGGGTAATACCCGTTTACCCGATTTACTGTAAAATTTCGTCTAACCGAATCACTCTCTCTCGCTCTGTCGCAGCCTCTCTCGCTCTGTCGCAGCCTCTCTCGCTCTGTCGCAGCCTCTCTCGCTCTCTCGCAGCCTCACTCACTCTCTCGTAGCTGACTCTCTCCATCGCAGCTGACTCTCGCTGCTCTCACTCTCTCCATTGCAACTCAGAATCAAGGTTAGTGGGTCTGTCATTTGGTTTATGGGTGTTTGGATGGTTGGAAAACAGAATCTTGCTCCCTTGCATGAGATTAGTTTGTTAGTCGTGGGTTTATGAGTGTTTTGATTATTTTCTTACGAAGGAATGACTATACTGAATATTTTGGATTTATGGGTGTTTATGGGTGTTTTGATTATTTTCTTACGAAGGAACCAACCATTTATACTGAGATTGCGATTGATAGATGTACCAATGGTCACTAAAGTTCAAGCTAAAATTTAGGCATTATGCAGCTTAAATTTTGAAATGAAATGCAGAGCAACTATCATAGCTAAGATTTACAGTGTTTTTGTGAGTGCAAAAACAGAGAAGATGTGGGTGCAGTAGCCATGGCCAAGAAGGGTCTGATGCATTGACCATTGGTTCTCCATTTTCACAATAGAAGTATATATTTTATCTTTTTGAAGGAAAAGAAAGAAATCAATTAAGGGGAAAAAGTTTGAATGTGATGTTAAATGGAACTCCGACCAAACAAATAAATAAATTAATGGATTATTCAAAAGAGAAATTTATAATTATTCTTTTTCCATTGGAGCTTCGTCACTTCACATGCATATATAAAGGCAAAAGACAGATTTGGAGGCACCGCCCCATCTCAGACTTGATCAAATTTATCCTATACATACTTTTATCTTCATGAAAAAAGCAGGGACATTTGGAAGATACTAAATCCCCGCCTCAAAAGCTTTATAAATTGAAAGAATAACATGGAATCTGCTACCCTTTTTAAACTTTTTGAAGTTCTTGGAATCCTTAAGACTTAAGTTACCAACAATAGAAAATCTCACTTAGATTTTAGATTAATTGTACAACAATCGAACAGATACTTCTGCACCAGGAATTTTAGATTTGGAAAAATCTTTAGATCTAGCATTAATTGACAATTAATTGTTGTATCAAGCTGACTTCTCCAACCCAACACTAAGCCTATTAATCCAGAAGATAAGGATAGGCAAACACCAAAGAAAAAGTCGAAAGACAAAGAAAGAGATCAGGAGAAATTCAGTAGTGATATTGAAGTTCTGTACAGAACTAAGGAAAGTATCTCTAATCCAGATAGTACTTATTTCATGGTAGGATTCAAGTTTAGTGGATGCAAACAGTATCACATTCATGCCTACATTGATACAGGAGCAAGTATATGTGTTGCAAACCAATACACATTCCCTCTTTGCAGATGGGAAAAAGCATGTACTTTTTTTAAAACTGTCATAAAGTACTCTCACAAAAGTGGTGTGAAAAAGACTTGGGTAAAAGTTTCAAAGCTAGGCACGAAAGTTTGAAAGCAAGCTTATTTTAATCATCTAATACATCCAAATGTTATTAAAGAATGTCCCACCAGGTGTTAGGCAATATGTCCATCTCAGCTAATGGGATCGTGGTTTTTAACTACATATGCAGGCCCCAACATTTTTTAGTAACACCTTTGCATTAGGCAAAGCTTTAGTAACATGTTCCTAGCTACTATTATCAATCTGTACGTGCATATACTATATAATATGTTAGACAGCTGCAGTATTTATTGGCTCCCTTCCTCTTTCTTAATTGTCTGGCTAGCTTTTTGTTAAAGCTGCATGCTCTTCCTCGCTCCCTTTTCCACGTAATTAGATCATGATAATGATCGTCAAGCTAGCTAGATTCTCTCAAGTTGGCTATGACGAATGTTGTTGACTGACTTGTCTTCTTTTTTTACAAGACGAAGAGATTTTAAGCATTAAATTAATTCTTACAACAGAAGAAGCAAGTATTGCGTATCTAGGCTTGTGGAATTTGTGTTCTAGTTTTGTAGAAAATTTGTGTTCTCTAGCCTATTAATCAAGCAAAATGCTAATTGAACTTATGAATATAGCTATATATATATATTAGGCAGTTTAGATTTATAGGGTAACTGTTCATGCACCAGAATATATATGTTGGTGACTATTTTTTTTTTTTTTGGTTTGATAGGCTATTTCTGATCATTCCATTAATCTTACTCTTTTTTTTTTTATTGCAGTTGAACTCTATGGAACAAAGTGCTGCTATGCCTTCATCTGGGTCTGAAACAATGCCCAATGTGATTCATTTGGATAGTACTCTATCTCCAACTTTGGATAGCTCTCTCCCAACAACTAGTCCACAAGCTCGCCCTCCTATCACAAGAAGACGGGGAAGATCAGATGTATGGCAACACTTTACGAGGATTGAGAATATCGAGGATCCCAATGAGCCCAAAGCCACGTGCGATTACTTGGTAAGGTTTTGTTATGTCATCCTAAAAAACAAGGTACTTCATCCTTAAAGTATCATCATCAGACATGTAAAGTTTTTAATGTTAGTGGGGTTGGAAGGGATAACCCTCAATCAAAAATGACCGGGACTAGGAAGACGGGGGTGGATGGTACAACTAGCAGTCCTAGTATTGGACTTGCCAAGTACAATGAACAGAAAATACGATTGGCGGTAGCTAAAATGATAATCATGGATGAGCTACCGTTTAGATTTGTAGAAAAACAAGGTTTTAAAGACTTTATGGCCGTAGTTGAGCCTAGATTTCCAATCCCCTCTCGCATTACTGTTATGCGAGATTGTATGAAGATGTACATGTTAGAAAAAGATAAGTTGAAGAACATGTTCATGACATCTGATTATAAGATTTGCATCACTACTGACATGTGGACATCAATTCAGAATCTTAACTATATGTGCATAACAGCTCATTTTATTGATGATGATTGGATCTTGCATAAGAGGATTATAGATTTTAAGAAAGTTCCTGATCACAAAGGGATAACAATAGGAAAAGAGATTGAGTCATCTATACTTGGATGGGGCATAAAGAAGATATTTACAATAACAGTAGACAATGCATCGTCTAACACTACGGCCATCGATTATTTGAGGAAAATTGCCAAACTTAGGGATTGTATGGTATTAGACAATGAACTTATGCATATAAGATGTTGTGCACATATTTTAAATCTCATTGTCCAAGATGGATTGAAAGAAATTGATAAATCAATTGTCAAGATTCGAAATGCAGTTAAATATGTGAAGTCTTCCCCTGCAAGACTTAATAAGTTCAAGTCATGCGCAGAGAAACAAAATATTTTTAGTGGTGGGCTTCTTTGTCTGGATGTTCCAACTAGGTGGAACTCAACATATCTAATGTTGAGTGTGGCTCTCAAATATCATGCGGTGTTTGAGGTGATGCAAGATGAAGACAATGAGTTTGGCCCATATTTACGTGAGGTTGGACAAGGAATACCAACTTTACATGATTGGGAAACCATCAAGGTATTTGAACAATTTTTGAAGCTTTTTTATGATACGACTTTGCGGGTTTCAGGCTCAGTTTATGCAACTTCAAATTTGTTCATTGGAGAAATATTTACAATTTATAATCATTTGAACAAATTTTCTATGAATGAGAGTAATATGCTGAAAACCATGTCAGATAGGATGTTATTGAAATATGATAAGTATTGGGGGAATTTTGAGAAATTGAATAAAATGTTGTTTATTGCATCTATGCTTGATCCGCGCTTCAAGTTGGAAGTTTTGGAGTTTTGTTTTAGAAATATTCTTGGGAATGAGCGAGCATCTGAACTTGTTGATTGGTTAAAGAGGATGATTGAGCGGATGTATAAGCAATATTCAAAATCCAGTGTAGGTTCAAGTAGAGGCCAATCAAGTGTTGTTGAGACCCAAATCAACACTTCTTATGATAATGTGGATACTGTATTAAGTATGTTTGAAAAATATCAAGCATCAAGAGGTGTGGTAGAGTCTAAATCTGAATTGGATAAGTATTTTATGGAAAGTGTTGAAGGATCGGCACCCGACTTTGATATTATATTATGGTGGAAGGTGAACTCAATCAGATATCCGATCCTTGCCAAGATGGCTCGAGATGTGGTAGCTATTCCTATATCTACTGTTGCTTCTGAGTCGGCATTTAGCGTTGGGGGTCGTGTCTTAGATTCATTTCGTAGCTCATTGGCCCCAACAACAGTTGAATCTCTTATCTGTACACAAAACTGGTTAATGGCTCCCTCCATTAATTATGATTCCCAAGATGTAATGGAAGATGCTGAAAGCTACAAGTTAGAAACCGGTAAGTTTAATTAATTATATGTTTTCTTATAGTTATTTCAATTAATTATATGTTTAACATAATTTTGTATTTCATGTAGAGATAACTTTGAAGAATATTTTGAATGAAGTCGATTGAATATTACAACAAGGCCACAGCTACAAGTCCATGTATCTTGACACAAGTCCATGTATCTTATATTCGCTATTGTATTTTTACTGCATGGTGAATCAAATGGAAGTAAACATGTTAGAAGTACAATATGACACTGTGTTGCAACAATATCCATTTTATGCTCTTTGAAGCAAAATGACAACATTACATGTCTTTTTCATATTTTGATTGAAAAGGTCACAGCTTTATGTCATTTCCAGGGCATGAACTATCTGCATTTCTTTTTTATTTGGATCAAATTGATTTCTTTTGAATGTGTTGATACTTTCATTTTTGTCACTTAAAATTCACTTATGATATTCTAACTTGGCATATATTACTTGTCAGCAAAAATGAGAACTAAAAATAAAAAGTATTCTAAGCTATTACATATATAAATCTCTATATTAATTTACAAGATTCTAAATAAAATTACACAAACTAGAAATACAAATATTCTTCCCATTTCAAATATTTTGCATAGAATGGTAATAAGATACAAATATTCTTCCCATTTTAAAATTCTACTATATATATATATATAGTATTTCTAGTAATATACAAATATTTGAAATATAAAATATTTGTATACAAATATAAAATTCACTTACAACAACAAGAAAAAAAAAAAAAAAACCGGGTCGGAATACCCGAATTTCCGAAAACCATTGTCGGGTCGGGTAATCGGTTAATGCCTTAACGGGTAAACGGTATAAGCCTTGTCGGGTCGGGTCGGAAGTGGCACTATCGGGTCGGGTCGGGTCGGATGAACAGCCCTAATTCCAACTATTAAAGTTAACAAAGATTAATAGGTTATTAAGAATATAATATAAATAATTAAATCTACTTTTTCTCATCAGTTTAAATTTTTTGGACGAACAATGATTTAATATGATATCAGAGTAAAAGTCTTAAGTTCGAATCTTAATTAAATATTTCAAGTGTTAAATATACTCGTGAGAGAGTATTACGAATATAATACAAATAAATAATTTTTCTCTTCCCGTCCACTCAAACTTTTAAAATAAATGACAATTTTACAAAAATTAGAAGAATCTAATAAAATATTATTGAGTGTTTTTATCTTTATGATCAAGATTCAAATCATGATTGAAATGAGGAAAATGATTTATCCACAACATTTTTCATAATATTTTACACAACTATATTTCAAATGAAAAATATTTTTATAAAATAATTATAAAATAATATCACTTGATAAAAATACTCGCATCTTCGCGTTAAGAATTATTCAGAATTGCTGTAGTACTGTTCTTTACTTTACGAAGTCTAGCATAATTTCCTTGAAGAGTTGTGAAATTTTTTTTATTTTCTTTGTAACTCTTGGCGTGAGTCCCCAAGAATTTAGAAAATAATATTAAAAACTCTTAAAAATGAGTAGTTGGGTTGTATAATGATGCAGTTGGTGACCTGAAGGAAATAGCTACCCAACTGGGAAAGGATGATTGGAATTTCAGAGTGGACCCATGCAGCAATGAATCAATTTGGTTCACAGCAGAAGCAGATTACCGTTCCAAGCCAGCAATGTACAACAATTCTCTAATCTGCAATTGTTCCTTCCCTACAGCAGCTGGTACTGTTTGTCACGTGGTTTCACTGTATGTACCCTTCCTCTTTCTCCTTCAAATTATCCCCAGATTTTTCTCTTTAATTCCACCAAAACTATGTCTGAATATCGAGATGAGTTGAGTCGAGTCGTAAATAGTAATATCTTGTGAATTTTATTGAGATGGATTTAACTTTTTAAGTTAAAATGTATGAAATAGATTGAGATGAGTTTAACTTTTTTATGAGAAGTTGAAAAAGTAATAAGTCTCATCAATAATTGGTTTGAGATAAGTTGAAATGAGTGGAGTTTGGTTCAACAACTAAACATTTTCATTCATCTTGAATTTTCAGTCCAATCCAATTAATTGATTGTCATGCATTAAGTGACTTTTTATTTAAACGATCGTTATACGAAATTACATAATATATAATATATTAATAAATGTGATTAAGAATGATAAATTTTTTGATCATATATATATATATAACATTTTTGAAGCATAACTAATAGCTATTTATACTATCGTACATTATTATTATTATGAAATCATCATTTATACTATCGTACATTATTGTTATCATTAAATGAAAATAAAAATACATACCATTCAATTATTAAAAAATTATATATAAGTTAGTAATTTTTTTTTCAAATTCTCAAATATATTAAAACTATAGTCTTCAAGGCTACATCATCAACTATCCCATTGTATTATTGTTAAATGAAAATTAGTACAATAAAGATTCATACATCCCCTCCTCATTTAAAAGTTATGTTTGTTATATGAGTAATATTAGATACAATTTTAGAATATATATATATATATATATATATATATATATATATATAATATAAGATTTGTGTATCCTTTCTAAAAAAAAGTGAGATTCACTATTGAAAAAATAATTTTATTTTATATGAGTCTTAAATTTATCTATTTTTTTCAAAGAAAGCCAGGTCTATCATTAAAAACTAATTTTTCTACACGAGTCTTTGATGAATCAATTTATAAGGAAAACGCGCGAAACTCCTACATCACTTCTCTACCATGCATAGAGAAGTTCTAACATAAAAGGTTGTACAATTATCCTTGTCATACAGATTTCTTAAAGGGCAGAATCTCTCTGGTGAGCTTCCAAAATCTCTGGTAAAGCTGCCTTTCCTACAAAAGCTGTAAGAAGATCAACCCAACTAATTCTTTTTTGTAATTATTAGTATTTGAAAATTGATTTAAGCTTCTAATTCTTTCTTATTGTTTGTAGTGATCTCACTGGAAACTATCTTTCTGGTACAATACCTTCCGAATGGGCTTCTGCAAACTTGACATATCTGTGAGTTACCACTCGTTGCAGAGATATTCCTCAATCAAAATCATAAAGCTCAAGGGTTTAGGCTACTGATTATATTACATTAATATCTATGGTGATTATAATAATTCGCTACAGGTCGATTAGTGTAAATAAGTTATCAGGACCGATTCCAAGCTCCCTGGGAAGCATGACCACGCTTGTATATTTGTAAGCTCTTCTTTTATCCTTTTTACACACCATTTTCATCTGTAACATTGTTTCATAGTTTGCTTTGTTAGAACCTTGCTTTAACATTGACGAAGACCGTCGTAATATCAGGAGAATAGAGAACAATCTGTTTTATGGAAGTGTTCCCCGTGAGCTTGGAAATTTGGTTCACTTGGAGAATCTGTCAGTATTTCCTCCTATCCTGTCCTTTAGTTCTGAAATCACATTTGATGATTCATTTCACAATTCCCAACATGTTGAATTCCTGGCCATTTGTTGACTGCAGTATTCTTAGTGGTAATAATCTCACGGGAGAGTTGCCACTTGCTCTCACTAATCTGAACAAATTAACGGAACTGTAAGTGGTTGCCATTTCTATTATAATATTAATTTTACATTCCTACCCGAGAAAACTCATGTTTCAATGTTTCTATTTTGAGCCGGTGCAGTAGGATTAGCTGTAACAACTTCACCGGAAAAATACCTGACTTTTTCCTTAGTTGGAAAAACCTTGAGAAATTGTATGTGATTTTACCCTAATGATGTTGCCTAAATCTCTTCTATCAGATTACTCAGGTGTAACCTAACGCATTATATTTATCTTCTTCACAGGGCGATCGAAGCTAGTGGTCTCTATGGGCCCATTCCTTCTAGTATTTCTGTCCTTAGTAAATTAATTGTGCTGTAAGTTCTACTCTTCTCAGGATTCCTGTTGTAAATTCTCTGCGATATCTTCCTTTGTACTCTAATTAACAAGATTTGTTTGATTAAGATACTAACAGTCATTGATGATGCAATTTTGTGCAGAAGAATTAGTGACCTACATGGTGAGGGTTCTAAATGTCCGCCATTGAGTAACATGAGGGGAATGCGAAGCTTGTAAGTCATTGTTTAACTGCAAAATGTTAGGAGCTTGAATAATACAAACTTCTAGAGTTGTTTCTTAGACGATGTTGGTTAATGTTGCAGAATGTTGAGGAGCTGCAATCTCTCTGGAACAATCCCTGCATATATATCACAAATGCCAGAACTCCAAATTTTGTAGTTCTTCCATCCTTTCTGTTTTTGTCTATTTTATATTTTCATTTACTAAAAAACCTAAGAACTGAAAACTCCAGATACTTGGCGCAGACCCTGTTCATTACTGATAAATATAGATAGATGTGTGAAGGTTTCTTTTTTTTTTTTTAAAAAAAATTCTTTACTGTGTTGTTGCTTTGTTTCAATATGGATTTCTTTTCTAATTCTTTAGTAGAATTAAGATCATATGCTGAAACCGTTCACTATGAGGTACTGTACTTTTATAGCAACATTAGATTGAAACAGGAGTGGGAAATATTGTTCTGCTTATGAATATGTACTAATAATATTTGTTTTCCCACTTTAGCCTGGTAAAAACATTATAATTGCTTTCAATCTTTACAGACCATCTTTTAGAAATCAGCTATGTACGGTAGTCAATTTTCTTCCCATGGACATTGATGCACAGCACTAGCAATGATCTACACGTCATGTTGCTTATGTCCATTCTTGCAGATGCCCCGGCAAGAATTTTGTCAAGATATCTATGCAACATTGCTTTCACTGGACTGAAAATAAGAGAACCATTAACTTTTTAATAGAAACTTTTTTGAGCTATCTCCACCCTTACATGGACAAGGAATCTCTTTCAATTTGTTTATCCTCTGTATTATGTCTTCTTGATTCTATCTTCGCTTTAAAAACTGAACAACATGTTGTTTATAAGGTTTACCATATTCACTTTTATGCAGCTTTATTATTCTTTTGTAGTATTATATAGCTACTTTATCCTTTTATCTGTGCAGAGATCTCAGCTTCAATAGATTAGAAGGAAATGCTCCAGATTTTAAAGATCTAGCATACCTGGAATACATGTATGTGTTGAATCAAAACCCTAAATCTATTTCTTTTTTGATGAAGTACAAATAAACAATTAAGAAGCAGCTCAAAGCACACCACGACAAGTGAGATGATTCAGCAAGTCCTATGCCCATCCTTACATGGTTGGGTCAGATAGGACAATTGCATCTATGTAGTCATGACTGGGAGCTTTGCATATTGACTCCCCTGTGTAGTCATGCAGGACAATTGCATCTGTTGTGCCAATCCACAGGATTGAAGAACACTATATGTATTCATCCATACATGGTCGGGTCAGCTACTTTAGTTACAGAATTATATTGGTTGTAGAACTATTTTTTTTTTTATAAATATATTGGTTGTAGAATTATAATTACAGAATTATATTGTATATATATATTTAGCAAAGGTATCCTTTTTGTTTTAATCTGGACTTAAAACATTTAATGTATACCATTGCTGAACAACGTGATAGCCAAAGTACAAACACTCACAAGCTAGCCATCTCCCTAGGGAATGCAGTCATACCAAGGGATGGGCCTGACTTTCCTAATGTGCAACATAACAGTAACTTGTCTATGCTGCTAAGGCTTCATACAATTATTATATCATCCAAAATTACCTTAAATTTTCCTCAGTTTTCTTCCTTTAGTAATGATATTAGTGTGTTTAACCAGAATGTGATTATTTTGCTCTTCGAACAGGTTTCTGACAAGCAACTTGCTCACCGGGGCTATTCCGAAGTGGATCCTAGACAGAGATCCTCGCGAGTATGTAGTTCATCTTAAATTATACACCAGATTTGCATGATAATATTCTTTTTGTAATTTTTAGGGGCCGGTGGATATATAATATAATTTTTACAAATATGCATAACGAAAATTATGTTCATGTGCAGCCAAATAAATCTTTCTTACAATAACTTTTTAGAGAGCTCTGTGGGACCTACTTGTCGAGAAACCTTGTAAGGACATTTCTTTGTCACTATTAGGTTGGGTATGTTTATGAATTGAGATTAAAATTAAAAATTGAATAAAATATTTTTAAAATATATTTTTTTAATATTATTTTTATTTTAAAATTTTAAAATTTTAAAAATTTAAATTTTTTATTTTATTTTATATAAAAATTTATAATAATTAAATAAAATGAAATGAGATATATTTAAAAAAAAATTGTAAAAACGAACGAATCCTTAGCCTTAATATCGTACGACCTGACCTTTGCATACACTTCTCACCAAAAGATAACGAGTTTCTCGTTTCATCATAAATGTGTTTGAAAGCTCTCTTGGATGGGACAACTCGTAAGTTCTCTCTCTTTAACTTGAACAACCAAAATTTCTCCCTCTCGCTTTGATTTTGCCAAAGCTTTTCCTTTTCAACTATAATTTTGCATAAGCTCACGCTTCTTCTTGTATTACACTAGTCTAGAAATACTAGGGCGTGCCAAAAGAACATTCGTTGCACAAAAGGTAATTACATACCTTCAAACAGAACTTTGACGCCTATGCGTTATTCGTGCTGTGAGACTTCCATTTTGATACGGCCTGCTTTCATAAATGAAAAAACAAAATACAGTGAAATATTTAAGAAAATGAACCAAGAAGACAAAAGTAATTTTTGACCTATAATGCTTACTTCCACAAGCTGTTGTTTGTGTAGACCGTTATTCAGTGCATATAAATTGTGGACAAGCTTTCACCAGTGGAAACATAAAGTACGAAGAGGATCAGGATCCAGTAGGTCCGGCAAAATTTGTTCTCGGGAGTGAGAACTGGGGAATAAGTACAACTAGAATATATTGGTATTCTGACAGTACCTCAAGTTTATACATAGCGAACAATGCATCAACACTCAAAATGAACAGTTCTGAATTATACACGAGTGCACGCCTCTCTCCCCTTTCTCTCACCTATTATGTTCGTTGCTTGACAAATGGGAATTATACCGTGACACTATCCTTTGCAGAAATAGTATTCAGGGAGGATAGATCCTTTTACAGTCTTGGAAAACGGATATTTGATGTTTATATCCAGGTACGTACAAAGTTATTTGTTTCTCTTTATATGTAGAACAATATTTTAATTAGTTAATTTGTCACAGGAAAAACCGGTGTTAATGGATTTTGATATTGAAAATGCCGCACAAGGGGTTGATAAAAGTGTGTCTAGGACATTTCCAGCAGTTGTGAGCAATAAAGTTTTACAGATCCGCTTCCATTGGGCTGGGAAAGGGACGACAGCTACTCCAAAGAGAGGAACTTATGGTCCTCTCATATCAGCCATCTCTGTGGCATCTGGTAACCGTTTCCTGGAATATGAGAATTCTTCTATCCTTTCCAAATTGTTTCACACTTCTTAGATTGGTGAACAGCAAAAGTATACACAAAATCAGTTTTGTGTATGGAGCTTCAAAATTACTCAGCTCCTTTTCTTTCTTCAGATTTCAGTCCCCCTGTGAATGTTGAGAAATTTATCGTGATTGGAGCGGTAGTATCAGTGCTATTCCTCATTCTTATTATTCTAGGCATTCTTTGGTGGAAAGGATGCATAGGAGGCAGGATATCAAGGGAAAAAGGTACTCAACACTTCGAAAATAATGATTTAGATAGTCTAGATTTTTTTAATATCTTCTTCAACTATGTACTGCGATCACCCTACATGCCCAGCATTCCAAATTACAATGTGGAAGGCAACTATAGGATTGCTGCATTGCAGAGCATAAGAAACGGTCTTAGATCATTCCTCATAAGTGAAATCTAAGTGAAGTCATTTCGAAATGGCCCCAAAGTCACTTGAGAATTAGTTTTTCTGTTGCATATTCTTATATAGCAGTTAAATGATCTTATTTTAAATGCTAAGAAGAGCCAAAAGGCACATATCATGCTAAGGGATGTACCAATCAAATATATCTCTTTTTTGTTTGGCTTTTAATTCCCAATACACCTGTGATTGTTTAGCAGACTTAGAAAGTGAAATGAGACTATCTTGTAACAGCTTGGGTTAAGTAGCTGATTGACTAGATTTTTGTTCCTTCTCACTGCATTTTCGTGGTCTCATTCTCCCTAAAGTCTCTGATTACTCAAGAATGCAAAGTAGCAATAAAAGAGTAATCTCATCATTTATAAGATGCAATATGACATCTTCCCCTATCCTTTCGTTCCTTTTACAGAACTGAGTGGATCAGATTTGCAAACTGGTTTTTTCACTTTTAGGCAAATCAAAGCTGCCACTAATAACTTCGATCCTGCAAACAAGATTGGGGAAGGAGGTTTTGGATCTGTCTACAAGGTATCTAACGTCATTCCCACTGAGCTTTTTGGATTTCCATTTTTCATATCGTACTTGTTCATCATATCTACAGATCTCTTGGTACATGATGGAAAACATGCCCGATGATACTTCTCTATTTTGAATACAGGGTGTACTGTTAGATTGTACTATCATTGCAGTTAAGAAACTTTCTTCGAGATCAAATCAAGGAAATCGTGAATTTGTGAACGAAATAGGCATGATATCTGGTTTAAGACACCCGAATCTTGTTAGATTGTATGGATCTTGTGTTGAAGGAAGTCAACTATTCTTGGTATATGAATATATGGAAAACAATAGCTTAGCACGTGCTTTGTTTGGTAAGTTTATTGCTTATTTTATGTTGACTTTCAAAAGCATGGGAACCAAAAACTACATATTGTTTATACTAAGAACCAAGTTGATGAACTCCCCATTGGAGTTGTTATGAAAACTTCAGGTCCAGAGGAATACCAATTAAACTTGGAATGGCCTACGAGGCAGAAAATATGTGTTGGGATTGCAAGAGGTTTGGCTTACTTGCATGAGGAATTGACAATAAAAATTGTTTATAGGGACATAAAAACTACAAATGTGCTACTGGATGGAGAGCTTAACCCAAAGATTTGTGACTTTGGTTTGGCCAAGCTCGATGAAGAGGAAAACACCCATATCAGCACCCGAGTTGCTGGAACAGTGTAAGCTAAATCTTTCCCTCTATCCTTTCTTTGCAGACATTGATGTTTATCTCTCTTTGAGATGGTACCAGAAAACTAAGTAAGTCGGAAAGTGTAGCATTTAAAGTTTTAGCATATTATTAACATTCATAGATGGAAGGTACAGTAGAAAACCCTTGGATTCAGTAGTTGGTAGGAATTTCCATGCGTTGGTTGTCATTCCTGCCTAATTTACCAATCAGTGTTCACTATTTACAAAAGAGTGCAAACATTAAGCATGTAAAACTTTTGATGCAACAAACAATCAGCCCCATTTTGAGAGAGAGAGAGAGAGATTTGTATTCAACCATTAACATAAATCCTCCTGGAATCTATCTCCCTATTCTTAAATTAAAAAAACAATAGCATGTAAAACTTGTCAAATATTCTGTTTCTATCAAGACAAGTATAGAAACAGTTATTGAGAAGAATTTTTTTTTTATATAAGTGGTTATGGATTATACAGAAGAAAATAATACGCATTTATATCCTTAAGAATATTTTAGCCATTGCTTGGTTGGAATTTGCCTTATCTTGTAGCCGTTGATTGATAATTTCTTCAGCTGTAGTTACCATTTAAGATAGTCTCAAAATTCTCTCGTGTAACCAAAAGGGAAAAAAAAGGAAGTACTTGAAATCTAGCAGAATCATAAGCAGCCCCCCTCCCCCACCCCCAAAAAAACCAAATTACACTTGAGCTCGATGCCTGACAACTTATCTCACCAAGAGTGATGCTTGGAGAATGAGATAAGATAAAAATTTTATGAATAGTAGTAAAATAGTTTATAAATAATAATAAGATAGTTTGAGTTTAATATTTATTGGGTTTTGCAAAAAGAGAGAGAAAAAGTTAAATAAAAATATAATAAAGTTAAAAATATTGTTAGAATATAATTTTTTTAATATAATTTTTATTTTAGGATTTGAAAAAATTGATTTGTTTTTTGTTTGGAAATTTAGGAAAGTTATGATCAATTTGAAAAAGTTGTAATGATTAGTTTGAAATTATTTGTATTTGAATGATATTTGGGAAGGAAATAAAGATTTCACTCATCCCATCTCATCTCATCTATATAAAATGTTCTTCCTTGCCGACAAATTTTTTTTTTTTTTTAATCTTTCATGGCATGAAGATTCCGCTCAATTATATGCCTTAGTAATTGCATGTTAAATGGGTAGGAAACAAATCCCGTAACTATGTTTCTATAGATGTTGGATTTTTTGGATTTGTTTTTCAATATGAGTGATCAGAGCTTCATACTAGTGAGCTACAAGTCATAATACAATGTTCAACAATTTGTAGAGGATACATGACCCCATTACTATGTTTCTATAAATGTTGGCTTTTTATTCATGGAACACGAGTAAATGGGAAGGAAACATGACCCCGTAGCTATGTTTCCATAGATGTTAGATTTTTTCCAATATTAACGATAAGAGCTTCATACTAATGAACTACATGTCATATGCAACGCTCATTTTGCAGAGGATACATGGCACCCGAATATGCATTATGGGGTTATTTAACCTACAAGGCAGATGTCTACAGTTTTGGAGTAGTTGCGTTGGAAATTGTCGCAGGGAAAAACAACATGAAATATCGACCAAATGAGAATTATGTATGCCTTCTAGATTGGGTAAGGTTGACCTATACCCTTAATTACATGCATTTAAAAACACAGGCATGAGTTATGTTTCTTCTTTGTGCCTTTCCACCCAATCTAGTCGACATGATCTGCTACTCTAGAGTCGAGCTACAAAGTATACTAAACTAGGTTGATAATATTGTTCAACTCATTGACGTCAGGCATGAGTTCACTTCTTTTTCTTCAATCTGATTCGTTACTTTTCATTTCCATTCTTTCATACATGCTTATTTCAGGGCCTTGTTCTACAAAGAAAGGGTGATCTAATGGAGCTAGTCGACCCAAAGCTAGGCTCCAATTTCAACAAGGAGAAGGCCATTAGAATGATCAAAGTAGCTCTACTTTGCACCAATCCATCTCCAACGCTTAGACCCATCATGTCTGCTGTAGTAAGCATGCTCGAAGGCCGAACTGTCGTTAATGAAGATATTATGGATCCAAGTGTATATGGTGATGAATATAGGTTTGAAGCTTTAAGAGGCCAATTTGATTAGATCCAACCAGTAAGGAAGAGCTTAAGAGGAGCTGAGAGCCTTATTCATTCGTCATCAGATCCGACTAGGACCGGAACTTCTGCCCAAGACCTCTATTCAATCAATGATGATAGTCGATAATGTTAACAAAATATTTTCCCACCATCGAAAATGATTTTTCTAATCATGAGAAGGGCTAGATTTATAAAGAAATCTTACAATAGCAAATTTAGATAATGATGTGGTTTGATGTGATAGGTCAGATCAACTTTATAATAAAAAATATTTTTACAATCTAATATATTACATCAAACTATGTCAGTTTGTAAATTTACTTTCGTAAGGTTTTTTTGTAGACCAAGAATTCTCTTTTCTAATAAGTAGGAAGATACAAGTTTTTATTGGTGATCCAAGAACTAATGGAACAACCATGTGCTTTTTAAGTTCATAATGCTGCCTAAGGATTTTGGTTAGGGATGTGGAAGAACAGTGAGGAAAATTTCTGTAAGACAAAGCTCTATATTTTTCTTATCAAATTGTATAAATTATGTGGAAAGTTTTATGAGAACAGGTGCGTTGTCATCTACATGGCTAGCAATGTGAATGGGGCTGTACAAGTGTCATTAGTAATGCGAATGGACTATCTTCGTAAATAATTCTTGTAGGCCTTATTGTAGAACTGGCCCATGAATAACTGTCTTTCCCTTCCATCCACTTTGAAGTTTTGAACCCCTAGGACTCAACCCCTTAAAATTATCAATCTATGATCCAAAGTGCCATTGTGAAAACTGAGAAGTCCCACAGAATAGGACCTAGAGTACTTAACCACTGGATTCCTAACAACAACTCTGTAAAGCCAATAGGAAAAATCAGTTGAAAATTTGATCCCCATGCACTACAAATGTCCACAAGTTAACATGGAGAGGTACTACAAATGAACTGTTCTCAATAAGGAGTGCTTATCATATGCAAAAAGAAATACAAGAAAGAACTAAAGTGCAGCCATCCAATAGTAACAGATAGAGAAGAGTGTGGCAAATAGTCTGGAAATTGAATGTCCGAAATGCAGACAAAGTCTTCCTGTGGCGAGCATTCTTAGAAGCTATTCCTACAAGTTTGAATCTATTCATAAAGAATTTGTTGATAACCCAATTTGCCCTATTTGTTTAAAGGTTGAAGAGTCTATGAATCATGCCTTGTGGGAATGCATTGTAGCTCGAGATGTTTGGAGTCAATGTTCCAATCAAATACGAAAAGCAATAATCCTAAGAGGAGCTTTATGGAGTTGTTGGAAAACTTCCACAAAACTTTTGAGAAGGAACAAATTAAGGAAGAAGCTATGGTTGCTAGAAGAATATAGTTGAGAATGAATGATTTTGTTTTTAATGTAAATTTAAACAATCCAAAGTGTTTTGTTCAAAACAAATATTGCAAAAGAAAGTCCAGGTAGAGAGAACAAGCTTATCAGAAACTAATAGAAATCAACTCAGTCCTAGACTTCTCCTCCATAGAATATCATTAAGCTCAATTGGGATGCTATAATTGACAAAGCTAAATACAAGATTGGAATTGGGAGTATAGCTAGAGACTGGGAAGGTAGAGTCATTGCCACTATGAGAATGAATAGAAGCTTATTTCTTTATTCATTCTTTGAAGAAGCTTTTGGTGCTCCTTAAGCAAGCATCTTAGGAACTGAACTGGGGCTGACAAACATCAAACTCGAGGGAGACTCTCTTCAAGTAATTCAAGCCATCACTAATGATGGAGAATCTTGGACCAGTACTGGGATGCTTGTTAGTAACATTAGAAGCAAACTCCAAAGTTTTACATGTTGGTCAGTACACCATGTTATAAGAGGAGCAGATGAGATAGCTTATGTCCTGGCCAAAAACGCTTCGAATATTTTTGATGTAATTGTGGATATGGAGGCTAGTCCTCCATGCATTCAATCTTTGTTACAGAGGAGTTTATTAATAAAACAATATTGATTTAAAATATATATATATATATATATATGGCTTCAATGGCCAAATCATCTCTTTTTTGGTGCACCATATTTTATATTTCCTTAATTTTAGGAAAGAAGATTATAACGATGTTCTTACATTTTAAGCATTTTCAGAAAGGTTTTTTTTTTGGTCCTGACTGGTGCATGATAGTCATGGGACTATGACTAGCTAGTCCATATATTGATGTTGATATCTTTCTATCAAGGAGGCAATACTTAATTACAATCATCAATAGATACATTTTTTTATGGATTGTTTATCCTTATCTATCACCTATAATATTCATTTAAACAAATACATATTTTATATTTGAACCACTAGAGCATTCACATTGGTTTATACATATGCATATACAAAATCATCTCTTTTGGAGATCCACTTTGCCATTCAAGCAAAACTGCTACATTGGCTGGCTTATGCATATTTGAAGCAAAATAATAAAAAAATTTTATTATTATTAATTTTTTGCCTAAATGCTTTTTTTTTTTTTAAAGAGTTTGCAATTAGCACCCAATAGAAATTTCATTATTTAACCTATGCTAAAAAACAACAATTTCATGCATCCAAATTTAGCAATTCCTATAATAAAATATATCAAATTTATATACACCAAAAATGAATCTTATGTGCTCATAAAATAGTCCCCGGAGGGGGGAGGGTGTTGTCGTCGAGAGAGAAAGAGGGAGGAGAGAAATAATGAGTAAAATTTGTTTTGGAGAGTGAATAGTAGATTTCCAAATTTACATAGACACTGTTTATAGCTAGTTAAATATTTGGATATGCATAAGCTAATGTAGAGAAATTTAGGCTCATATTATGCAAATATGACTTTGCATATGGAGATCCATAGACCAATATAAATGCTCGTAGTCATATATATAAGAGACATGCTACATTCTCCTTGCATGCATGACACATCATGAGTTTCTTAATTGGAGGATGGAAACTGTAATATGACTATTAGGCTATGTTTTGATGTTGAGATGTGTTGTGTTGAGTTGAGTTGTAAATAGTAACAATTTGTAAGTCCCATTGAGATGGGTTTAACTTTTTTTAGGTTGAGATGAGTTTAACTTTTTTATAAAAAGTTGAAAAAGTAGTAAATTTCATTAATGATTAGTTTGAGATAAGTTGCGTTTGTTTCAACAATCAAACATAACCTTAAGTCTATTCATTTCATGACTCTCCCACTTGCGCCAAGAGTTGAATAAAAATGATACTCCTTAGATAGGAAATGAATAATGCTATTTGAATGCATTTATATTACACACAATCTATGTGGTATAATTTATTTGAAAGAAAAATTTTAAAATTTGAATCTTACAAATCAAATTATACAACGTGGATGGTGCGTAGTACTGAAAATGTCTTCAAATAAAACTTTTCGACAAAGAATATTTCATTCTATCCATACATTACAATTTAAGATATTTGCACTAATAGAGTGCACAAGTGTCACGCACTCCTTTAAAAAAAAAAAAAAGTAAATATGAGATCCACATGAAAAAAAACTATATGTTTAATGGTGGATCTCACTCTTTTTCAAAATGAAAGTGCAATATGTGCACAACCAATAATTATATTTAACATTACTCAAACTCATATATATATAGTTTGAGTAATGCTTGATATAGTTTTGAAGTATGTAAGTATTGCATACTTATTTAAAAAAAAAAAAAACATGGTTCATCATTAAAAAATGATTTTCTCATGTGGGTTCCAGATTTACCTTTTTTTTTTTTTTAAATGGAGTGAGCGAGACTTGCACTTTCTAAGATTTTAAATATCATTTTTCATCTAATTTTGTGGTGTTGAAAAATTGTAAGAGTGATCATATATATATATATATATATATATATATATCTTTTGTAACTCTTTTTAAAATCATGGTTTTTCTTAATTTTATCATGTCTTGGGTATGTAAAAAGGGGCTTCCAATGGAGGGTGTACATACATAATATTTTTATAAAAGACAAACAGTTTACCATACATACATATAAGGATATGATCATGTTACTTACCTTGCAGTGCTAATCCACTATTTTCAGCGCGAAATCGGTCGTGAGAGAATGACCATGGCTTTTGGGCTTGGTCGTGCTGAACGGCGGAGCTGGGTGGTTCCTCGGTGGCTCAAGGGCGTGGTGGTCCAAGGCATAGTGTAACCGAGCTGCGGCTGTGTGGTGTGGACCTATTAAAAAAAGATTAAGATTTAGGTCCGATTTGATTACACAATACAGATGTACCCTACAATAGTTTTCTCAACCTAAACACACTATACTCTAAATTTTAAAAACGTTCACTTAAATGAACAATAATGAATTGTGAATACTGACAGTGAACAGTGCAAACCTGATATGAACAATGCACTTTTCAATTCTCTAATCAATAGTAGCACCCACACCTTTTTCAAATCCCAAAAATTAAAAACCATCTCCTCTTATCTTACTATTTAAATACATATTTTTTTTTTTACAAATTATTTCATCTCATTTTAACTTAAAATTTTCATTATTATTTAAAATATCTTATTTCATCTGAATTGTGTAACTAAACGGGACCCTGAGTTAGTGTACTCTTGTGAGCTTTAGCACCATAGCACGCATATAGATTTTGCCACGTCTCGTATTTCATTCCTATCCCGAAATGTGTTATTATCCATGAATCATTTAAATATATATTTTGAAAACAAATGATAATCTAACGGTTAAAAGCGAGGCGAGTGGTATCGCATTATGATTAATTACAACACAATTGGATCCAAATTCATACATTTAATTTGTTTTGTTGGGGTTGAGACATAATAAGAGCAGTTAGCAGTAGATTAAGAAAAGTCAAAGTTGAACCATTGGGATAAGAGAGACTGTTCTCTTGTGAGCTGGCATGTATGTTGGTGGCAATTGGTGTTTGGGTCATGTTGTGTGAATATTTGATTATATAGATTAACCTAAATATTATCTGAGCTGGTCATACTTTTAAATCTTAACACGACCTATTTAAACAATGAATCGAATTGTTATCTATTTTGATTCATTTAATAATTAATTAGAAATAGATCAATATGACGTGACTCATTTCAACCCATTTTGCGTAAATAAATTGAACTACCTGCATATCCCATTTGATCTAATTAATATAATTTCATATAAAAGTTAAAATATATATTTATTAGTAGCCACAATATTTAAAAAAAAAATTACCTATTAAAAAAAAGTATCAATATCTTTCAAATTTTAATCTATAATAAACCAATAATACAAATCCAACAATAACAAATATAAGTATGAATCTAGAAGAATTACAATCCCAATAATAAAAATATAAGCATATTAAGAAATACAAAGTGACCTATTTAAATAATGAATCGTATTGTTACATGGTTTGATCCATTTAATAATTAATTAGAAATAGATCAATATGACGTGACTCATTTCAACCTGTTTCACGTAAATAAGTTGAACTACCTGCATAATCCATTTGATCTAATTAATATAATTTCATATAAAAATTAAAATCTATATTAATTAATAGCTACAATATCTTTAAAAAAAAAAAAGAGAGACTATCTACTAACAAAAAGTATCAATATCTTTCAGATTTTAATATATAATAAACCAATAATACAAATCCAACAATAACAAATATAAGCATGGATCTAGAAGAATTACAATCTCAATAATGAAAATATAAGTATATTAAGAAATACAAATATTACGATCAAACAATAATAAAATTGTAATTTTGAAATAAAATTTAAACGGATTATTGAGTGATGATATCGGATTAAGTGGATTGACTCGTTTATTAATCATGTCTTAACAAGTCAACTCATTTTGACTCGAACATATTTATATCAAACTCTAACCTGTTAATTTTGTATCAGGTTCATGGGTCGTGTCACGTATTTCTACTCCTCTATGTAGATATTTTTTTTAGAAAGAGTTAGGGTCACTTGACCAAAAGTGACCCATTCTCAATTTTATTAATAACCCTCACTTGTGACGGAGGAAAACCGTAGTTACAAATCAAGCATCTGGGGTACGAAAGAAAACCCAGCATGCAGAAAAAAACAAACTAGAAAAATAAAAATCCAAAGAAAAACAACATAAAACCATAAACAACAAACACACAAAATTAACTAAATCGAAGCGAAAGCAAATCGGAGTAATCCATGTGGATAAGACCACGCAACGCTCGGGGAGTCTCCGTCAAGTGCGAAAAAAGTAAATCACTACTAGAAGCCTTATGTTTGACTAACCAATCTGCAACTTTATTTCCCTCCCAAAAAACATGATGAATCGAGCACGTCATGGAGTTCATAGTGTCCATTATTTTCTCCCAAAAGTCCTCTAGGTACCACACCCCACATCATTTACTTCTCCACTAGGAAATAACAGTCATAGAGTCAAGTTCAATATGCACATAATTTAAAGAGAAGGATTTACAAACTTGGAGCCCATGAAGAAGAGCTAAAAGCTCAGCCTGATTATTAGAACCTGTACCAATGAACGAAAAAAAAGCATGAATTAGCTAACCATGATTATTTCTAATAATCCCACCTATACCTGAGGCACCCGAATTATGCAAACTACTGCCATTTGTGTTCAGTTTAACCCATCTCGCCGAAGGCCGTTGCCAAGCAATAATTTTGCAACACCAGATTGGGGGAAAAACAGACTGGACATTCAAGCCCTCAAGTACCTGCAAATCAAGACTAAATATGTGAGAACTAGCATGTATATCGCGACAAATAAAACTAATCCATCGACGAACAGAGTGAATAATGTCAGAGGTAGATTCAAAGCGACCCTCTATACGTGTCAAACAGCGCCGCCGCCAGATTCTCCAAGTGATAATCACCGGGAGAATTCCCACAATAATGCCAACTTGAGACGATAGTTTCGCACTGCGAAACCAGATCTTCACCGTGTCTTTCCAATTCCGGCCAATTGAGATCCCAAGGCTAGCCCTAAAATAAAGCCAAACGGTGTTCACAATATCACTTGCAAAAAGAACATGATTTTGGTCCTCATAATGACCGTTAGCACAACAATCACAACGGGAGGTAATAGGAATACCAATACGTCGAAGGTGATGATCGACACTAAGGGCCATAAACCAAGCTTTCCACATGTGGGTAGACATTTTAAGAGGAAGACTCTTATGCCACATCCAAGAGTGCCCCTCAATAGTATCACCCCTAATACGAACACAATCCCAAGCCAACTTAGTGGAAAACAAACAATTATCATTATTCGTCCAAATCAACACATCTATACCCGGTTTAGCCTTACAAATATCCTCTAAAATACCATCAAAGTGATCCGGCCCAACTAATTGAAGAAAAAAATCCATATTCCAATCATTATTTAATTGGCAATCCTTCACTTAAAGATGAGGATCACCCACAATATGCATATCATTAACTAAAGGGCCGTTGTCCCGCCATTTATCATACCAGAAAGAAACCAAACCATCTTTAAGGCGCCACTTCGAATTATCCAAGACCAAAGAGAGGGAATTAGCAATCATTTTCTAGAACCTCGTACCCTTAGTTGGATCAACCAGGGCCCAAGGTTTAGAACCCACATACTTACTCTTAAAAAAATTTGCCCATAAAGAATTACCTTGAATGAGATTCTAAGCAAATCTAGCATAAAGGGCTTGTTGCATATCATCAAGGTTCCTAAGAGCCAAACCACCTTCCTCCACGGAACGGCAGATAGAATTCCAGGCCACCCATTTTTTCTTACCTTTACCATTATCCTCCCCCAAAAGAAAGTACACATCATACGATGAAGGGCATTAATAGTGGATTGCGGGACCTGAAGAACGGTAAAAAGATGGAGAGCCATAATAGACAGTACATGACCAAGTAAAATAAGACGCCCACCTGCCGAAAGAAATCTCATATTCCATCCCAATATTTTCTTTTGAATATTAGACACCATATCTTCCAGATGTACCTATTTAAGATGACCCAAAATAATAGGCACTCCAAGATATTTGAAAGGGAAAGATCCTTCTGAAAATCCAGTCTTCCGTAATAATAACCTTTTACGCATTAAAGAAATATTTTTTGAGCAATAAATGGCAGATTTAGAGTGATTGATACACTGACCCGACCAACACTCATACTTATGAAGCACAGATAAAATCTCCCTTAGGGCTTTAGAGCTACCATTAGAAAAAAGTACAACATCATCAGCATACATAAGATAAGAAATTATGGGCGTACCTCAGGCCTGAGAGAATTGACCAAATTTTCGAGCCTGCACAATTTGCTTGATCAATCTAGAGAGAATTTCTTGAAGGATAATAAAAAGATAGGGAGAAAGGGGATCACCCTAACGCAATCCCCGGCCACCTTGAAAAAAACCTTTAATTGTGCCATTCATCATAATCAAATACCAAGGAGTCGAGATGCATGTTCTGATAAGTGCACAAAAATCAAAGAAAAACCCAAAACAACAAAGAACCTCCAGAAGAAAAAGCCAATCCACTCTATCGTAAGTTTTAGCCATATCCAATTTAATCATGATATTACCACCATGGGCCTTCTTGTTAATGGAGTGGACCATTTCCTGTGTGATACTAATATTTTCAAAGATGCTTCGCCCCAGAATGAAAGCACATTGTTCCCATGATATCATTTGTGAGAGGAGACCTGTCAAATGATTAACAATGATTTTGGAGCATATTTTAAAACCGAGCAGAGACTGATAGGCCTATGCTTATCAAACCCAGAAGGTGTATCAACCTTTGGAATTAAGACAAGAAAAGATGCAATAAAAAATCTTGGAAGCTGCTTAGAATTAAAAAATTCAAATTGGCTTCCAAGACATCCTCTTTCACAATCTCCCAATAGCTTTTGAAAAAACCAGAACCAAAACCATCAGGCCCCGAGGAACTATTAGAAGGAATAGAGGATAGAGCAAAGAAAGCTTCATTCATAGAAGGCACCACACAAAGCATCGAGTTATCAGAATCAGAAATAATAGGAGAGATAAGAGTCAATAAATCAGGTAACAATCTAGCCAGCGTGCCCTACAGAAAATTAGAAAAGAAATCCACAACCCCCTGATGAATACACTCTGGCGAATTGAACACCATACCATTCGAAGATCTCATTTCCACCACTCTTTTACTACGTTTTTTAGCAAGGCAACCATGAAAAAACTTCGTGTTACGATCACCATCCATGTGCCATTTTAACTTAGACATTTGAGTCAATCTAGTATCTTCACGACGGAGCCAATCCTTCAATTCCGCAGAAGATACCATAAGCTCCCTCTCCGTATCTTCATCCCAGTTTTGCTAAAACTTCTTTTCAAGCTCCTCAATTTGCTGCTCAAGAGAAGTAATATGCATATTAGTAAGATTGATGACCTTTTTATTCCATTCACGCAAGGCGACCTTAGTGTTCTTCAATTTAAACACCAATTTAGTAAGACCATGACCACCAACAGGAGCAGACCACGCCTGGCGAACACACAACAAAAATTGCGGATGATCCACCCACATTTGTTGAAAACGAAATGGCGAAGGGCCATAAGAAAATAGATCCATCTTGAATTCTATAACCATAGGAGAGTGATCAGACGTGGTGTGTGGAAGATAAGAACAAACTACATGAGGAAAATAATCGAGCAGAGAGAAATCCATAAAAACCCGATCTAACTTCGCCCAAGACAAAGCAAGACTCGATTGCCCATTACAGCAAGAAAAATTTCTGCCCTTAGACTTCATTTCAACCAAACCACCTTGATGGACCCAGGTATTGAAGTCCTCCATCGCCGCATTTGAACGAGGTGCACCACCCCTCCGTTCTAAATTGTTCCTGATTATATTAAAATCCCCAGCAAAAAGACAAGGTTCCGATCCCATAGCCTGGGAACTAAGATCCTCCCATAAATTTTTCCTCTCATACATACTGCACTTAGCATAGATAATATTACACAAAAATTGATAGGACCCCATGTTAACACAAAGAGAAACAAACTGCAAATTAGTCCACACCACTTGAATATCAAGAGTATTGTCCCAAAAAAATCCAAATTTTACCACCATCAGCTACATTCGAAATAAAAGAATCAAAGTGTAAATAATGTTGCAAACGGATGGCTTTGTCCAGTGCTTGAAACAGTTCCAAAACCGCAACCATCTTAGGCTTAAACTTACAAACTAAATTCTTTAATCTAAGACTAGTGGTACCGATACCACGGGCATTCCAAACAATAATGTTACTCATAAAGACAAGGTAGAGGGACGAGTAATGACCCGACTTGAGCTTTGAACTTTCTCAAATTTTTTCTTTTGATATTTTTTCTTAATCGATTTACCTTCAGAATCTTAATGATAATCCTTGAACTGAGGGAGCACTTCTGGAGGGATATCAGTGTCAAGCTTAGAAACAATATCTTCAAGATTATTTTCCAGATTTTCCTGTAGAGTCCCAACTGCTAGATTGATTGCATCTTCGCCTAGATTAATATTAGGAGCTTCCTCCAGAATCGGAGGAAATGGCTCTTCTACATTAAAAGAAACAACGTTGGTATGGTTCGAAAGAGTACTTGTTAGGGACCCCGGTTAAGTCCCTAAACACTATGATCTCCTCGCTTATGTCCTCCTTGTATTGACCGAGTGCCAAGTCCTCTCTTGCTTGGATATGGCGCAACAATGGTGATGATGACAACTTTGGTATGGTGAGGTTAAGTGTTTAGGCTAGATGAAGTGTATGGAGTGATGGGAAAATTGGCTAAGTGTTGGGGTGGCTAGGTGAAAAGTGGTGCACGGCACTAAGGTGACTTAGGGTTGGTGCCACTTGAGGGTTTAGGTTTAGGGTTTGGTTGATGGTTTAGGGTTTAGGAGATGAAAGATAGGTTTAGGGTTTGGAGGTGGGTGGCTAGGGCTTGGCCGAAATGTGGGAGAGGGAGATATTTTAGGAAAGATTCCTAAGTGATAGGAATCTTTATGGAAGAAGGAGATTTCGGTTTTGGCTTGTTTAGGCAAGTCAAAGGTTGACTTAAGTTGTTTTAGGAAAGATAGATTTAAGGAATTGAATGTGATTGACAATTCCTTAAATCAAGGGATTTGATTTGGAAGAGGTCAAGGATGCCAACAAGGTAAAGGTTACCTTATATGGACTAGGGTTTCGGCTAGGGTTGGTGGGAGTGTGAAGATGGAAAGTATTTTTGGTTGGCTAGGGTTTGTCGAGTATGGCTAGTGGTAGTCTTTAGGAATGTTTCCTAAAAACTAGGGATATGATTTGGGATAGAAGGGTGGCCGACCAAGAGTGTGGAAGGAGTCAACTAGGATTTCCAAATTATGGAAACACTAATATGGGAAGTGAGGTGGTCAGTTAGGGTTAATTCAAATAAGGCAAGAGTGCCAAAATTTGAATTCAAATTCAAATGGAAGTGGGAGTTCGGCTAGGGCTAAGTGGAAGAAGGGGATTAATTATGGAAAGTTGACAAACAAGGAGGGTAGTCGAAATTGAGACTAGAATGGATTGAATGAGCCAAAAATATAATGATCTCCAAGAACACAAGATGAACACTCAAGAACAAAAATGATGAACTTGAATGAACAATGAAGATAATTCAACAATTGATTCACAAAGTGCACAAGTGTTGAATAAACCTCAAATATTGATAAATAACAAGAACAAAGATAAACACAACTTGGATTCACGAATTGCACCAAGTTGTAAGACAAGATAGTTGAATCACTCCAATTCACGAATTGCATGGAATGATCATCTCTTTGGGATTCACGAATTGCACCCAAAAAGCCCAAGTGCTAAGCACCGATGGTGATCTCGCAAACAATAGTTCTCCCTCTAGGATTTTTGCCAAAAGATCCTAGAGCAAGAAAAAGATGTCCTATTTATAAGCAAAACAAGTTGGAAACCCCCAATAGGTCCCTTTGAAATAAATGAAATAAAATAATTAAAATAAAGGAAATAAATAAAGATAGTGTCATGAACCACATGGCCGTGGCATGCATGAGCCAATGGTTCGGCTAAGGTGGTGCATGGGGGTCAAACTTTGGCTTGATTTCATACTGAAAATGCCATTTTTGAGGTTGGCTTGACTGTGGCTCGACCCTGGCTCAAGGCAAGGTTCGCTCGACACTTCGCTCGACTCCGCTCGAGCAAATACAACCTAAGAGCTCCGCTCGAAACTCGCTCGACAATCTGCTCGAGCGATTATGCAACCCGAGAGCTCCGCTCGAGCAATATGTGTGCATATGGCCAAGGTGCAACTTTAGAGGCGATTTTACGTGGAGCTCTAACAGTACCTGCCTCCTCACTTGGCGCTAGCATCCCTCCACCATCATGAACAATGATCTTCGTGGGATTAACCCCTGGGTAGGGATGGGGAGGCGTTGAAAATTTGTACCAGAACTAGTTCGGCAATCTCTGTTTCAGGAAGATCCTCACGAAAAAGAATACTTGCCTCTTCGCTTGGCACTAGCACCCCTCCATCATCATGAATATCGACCTCCGTGAGAATAACCCTCTATGCAGGGGATGGGGAGGCGTTGGAAGGTTGTTCCAGAATCACAAACAGTTCAGCAGACTCTGTTTCAGGAAGGATATCCACGGAGTTGTTCATCTCACCACCCTGAGTATTACCAGAACGAATGCCACCATGTTTTGGTTCTCCTTTCTTACCACCACGGTTTAGATCCTTTCCAACATGACATGTCTTTAAATTATGACCCTGAACTCTGCATTTTCCATAGTACGCAGGCAATGCCTCATAGAGGACCTCTTATTTCCGACTTGTAGGCAAACCTGGAGCACCAATCCAAAAATAAGAAATCGGCTCCTTGGCTGAGTCCATCTCCAAACAGAGTCTAGCTCCATCAATCCGGGTCACACAACGCTTAGGGTTGTCCCTACGAATAAACCGGCCAATAGGAGCAGTGAATATCCGAAGAAAAGACTCTTGATAATAGTTGGGAGGTAATCCTGGGAGCAAAATCTACACGGGTACATTAGAAGGTTCATGCTCCTCATTGAATTCTGGAGACCAGTGAAAAGCATGGTAAGCCACTCCATTCACTTCATAGGACTCACGGGATAGGGCTTTCACAAAGTCTGCTTCCGTAGCCATCTGAACAAAAATGTTGCGTGGCAATTTCATTGAGGAGACCACCGAAGTAGACGAGAGGCCCCAACAGCTAGAAATAAAAGCACGTATAAAGTCCAGAGAGGGCCTTTGTTGAAGGAACTTGATCACTATGGAGAAACGGAATGGCTCCGCTGATCGACTGATTTCTTCTTTGGAGAATTGGAAACAAATCTCACCTCCATGACTTTGAGAGCATGAGGGGTTATAGAAATTTCAGGAAGGGGCTGCGGTACCGCAACAGCCATTTCGGCAAAGGTTTGACGGCCAAAAGCATGGCCATCCACGGCTGCCATGCAGCCTCGAACGAAACAAAGGCCAAACGGAGAAGATAAACAGTGAAACACACGAAAACCCTAGCAAAGCATGTATCTCGACACAACTTAGTGAACTCATCCCATAAACCGAGAGAATTCCTCTATGTAGATATAGTTTTGCTTATATCATAAGTTTCAACTGTTTAATGAACAAAGCATCATCAAGAGTATTTTGTCACGATGAGCATGAAAATGATAAGAGAATCTGCTTATTTATGAAAGATAAATTATTTATATAGTTTTAAGGTGTGAAAGTTTCTCACAATTCTCTATTTGAAAAAAAGACAAACCAAGTACTCACATTAAGAAAAATTTATTTTTAAAAGTGGACCATATTTTTTTGGAAGAGTAGACTTGCATACCGTTACCGTATAACTGTATCGTTCTAACAACAAACTAATATGATTTCTTTGCACTCCAGAAAATGTTGAGAAGAATAAACTTTAGATTTATTGTATTCCAACCCACATATTAATTATTAAGATCTTAAATAAGGTAGTAGTCGGCTAGCTTCCAAATGTACACGCATTCATTGTTGAGTTTGCTCCTTTTGGAGTCTCACACTGGTGGGATTTGAGAAGAGAGCCAAAGTCAAATCCTATAAAAGAAGGGTTAACATATTTAATTATGTGCACTAGTCATAAGCTTAGTTAGTAACTTGTGGCTCTAGTAAAATTCTTCTGTTGGCTTTTTTTGTAAAAGGGGAAAAGGTGAGAGTTAAAGTTTTACTAGTGGGAAGTTTTGTGGGTATCCTTGGAGTGAGTAGAAAAATTGTGTGATTGTAACAATTTTCACATAGTGTATTATCTTCTCTGGGTTTAGTAGTTTTTCTCCTGTTTTAGAAATTTTCCACGTAAATTCTAGTTTTGTTACTATTTCTCTATTTTTCTTGATAATCCTACAAAGGGTGAATCCTAGGGGACAAATTTGGGAGATCCAAATTCCCAACAAGTGGTATAAGAGCCTGGGGTCCTTTTGGTGGGTAGAGTTTTGGTGTGGTAGTGTGGATACGTACAATCTATAAAGATTCTGTCTAGGAGATTGGAATTTAAGTAGGACCATTGTGACCCTCCAATCTTTCCTAGGAACCTTGAAGTTTTGTCTAGGAAATAAGAATCTTTTCTAGGAACTTACTTAGTGAGTATTATTCATTTATACGGTAAAATTAATCAAGGCTTATCATGAAGTATGGCTTCAAATCTTATCAGATTTGAGGTGGAAAAATTTAATGGGAGAATCAATTTTGGCTTGTGGAAAGTGCAAGTCAACGATATTTTGATTCAATCATGATTATACAAGGCGTTGAAGTGCAGACCAGCCCCCCTAAAGTCAGCAGTGATACTAGCGAGGGGTGAAACGGCTAGTACAAGGAGCAAATTCGGCAAGTGGTTCCAAGTCAATAAATGGAGATATTGAAAATGAAGCTAATTTTTTGTCTCTCTCCATGGAAGAAGATTTCCTTTAAAGAGAGATATGTACATCCTCATGGCATGCCGCTAAATCCCAAAATTTCCATGATAGTGATAGAGAATGTGTAATGTTAATGGATCCACAAGTTTGCACACAAGCATTGGTTTGACATTGATGGAGGGTCTGTGGTGAAAATTCATGTCGATGGCTGATAAACTATCAGGAAAGCCAAACTTGGAAGTGACACCATAATTTTCGACAAGGTTATTTTTTACAGGGGCCGAAGTGAAATGATTGAAATTAGTTTATTCTGAGTGTGTATGCTTTTATGGTGGAGTATGATAGCAGAAGTTATGAAAATCTTCATCCAGGTGGAGCGTGACTGTGGGACCAACCATTATCGCAAGGAGGAGATTGTTGAGTTTGCTCCTTTTGGAGTCCCACACCGGTGGGATTTGAGAAGAGAGCTAAGGTCAAAGCCTATTAAAGGAGGGTTAACCTCCTTGATTATGTGCACTAGTCATAAGCTTAGTTAGTAACTTGTGATTCTAGTAAAATTTCTCTTTTGACCTTTTTTGTAAAAAGGAAATATATGAGAGTTAAAGTTTTGCTAGTGAGAAAGTTTTGTGGGTATCCTTAGGGTGAGGAGAAAAGTTGTGTGATTGTAATAATTTTTCACTTAGTATATCTTTTTTCTTTAGGTCAGGCGGTTTTTCTCCTATTTTGAGAGTTTTCCACATAAATTCTTGTGTTGGTATTATTTTTTTATTTTTCTTAATATTCCTACAAAGGGTGGATCCTAAAGGGTGAATTTGGAAGATCGAAATTCCCAACATTCATTCCATCATATATCCTAACAAAAACTAGAAGCTGGAGAGCGTGACAATATATCTTATCTCTAATTTTCTTCTATCTCTTACAAGTATGATCCAATCCAGATTATTTTCTTTATCGATATATTAACGTCTTTGTCAATAATGAGTACATTTTCTCAACTAATTATTAGATATTTTTTATACTTTTGGTTGACTCCCGAAATAAATGTAAGGTTATTGCATCACTTGAGATTAGATTATTCACGTATTTTTATACAAAATTTATGATATATACAAATTTAAAATATACAATTCTAAAATTTTGTTGATACATGTTACACACGATTGATTGGCTTCTCATGCAAGCTCTTACCAAATTTTGTACTATTTTGGCCTCTTAGGCCAACCTTTATATAGGAGGACAATGTAATGCAAGAGTCTTAGGTACAGTTTAGATAGTGAGATGAGATGAGATGATTTTAGATGAAAGTTGAAAGTTAAATAAAATATTATTAGAAATATTATTTTTTAATATTATTATTATTTTAGGATTTAAAAAAGTTGAATTGTTTATTATATTTTGTGTGAAAATTTAAAAAAATTGTAATGATAAGATAATATGAAATAAGATGAGATAAGACACTTTCACTATCCAAACGAGATCTTATAGTACTAGTAGTGAAATAGCTAAATTTTGGCCAATTTTTGACTAGAAAATCTACTTTTATAAATGTAGCAAGCCACTTTTCAACAACACCAAATAACAAACTCTCTAAATCTATCATTATTTTATTAAAATATTGATTTTGACCTTTTCATTTACATTAATTGTAATAGTAATCAAATATTTATTCATTATTAAAAAAGTACACATTAATTATCTAAATTTCATATTATTCCAATAGATATAATTTTTCCAATGGTTATATCTTGAAATCAAATGTTGACGTACTTCACCTTCAAATCAACACCTGGCATGAGAAACTAAAGTTTTAATCTTTTATATCAAGGCATACTAAAAAGTTTCATAGAAGTGAACATTAATAAGTTTAAAGGTCACATGCGGGAATCCTTTTTTTATAGATGAAAAACTATTTGGCCAGTGAAAAAGGTCTGGCCAAATTTATTGTGCATTTGGCCAGTTTGGTTTAGGAGATTTTTAAGCAACATGGCTAAATTTTGGTAAAAATTTAATCATGACTATCTGACTACTAGTGCTCTTAATTGAGTAATGTGAGAATTACTATTGAACCGCATAATACATGACCCTCCACTTCCCAAATACTCATAGCCTCGCCCAAGATCATCTCGAGAATTGAGTTTCTCTTCCAAAAATTTTCAAGACCCTCGATTCTTCTCGACCAAGTTCCCTCTTTGTCCCAAGTTCTATTGCCCACTAAGTTCCCTCATTGCAATTTCTACACAAATAGAATTCCTATGTGTTTTTTTTTTTTTTGGTTTGCAAATTAATTTCAATGGAGAAAAGAAAGTATGTTTAGCATCTTCTATTTGGAAACTAGGGCTATGAGAGCAACCGGACCTATTCAATGGTAAATGCTCATGGTATTTCGCGAGGAGGGAAAATTTTTAGAGGTTTAAGTTTGCAAATTCACGTATGAGGTCAGATTGGTAAAAGACTAATTTTTCTTGTTTGAGAGAGAGAATAAAAGAAAGTTGGCAATTAGTGATAAAATTATTCTTTACGTTTTTCTTGTGAAAATTTATTTGTCAAAATTCTATTTTTCCCTTTCATTTTAATATGATATATGCGCCAGTCTCGAACACTTCAAAACTTCTCTGATGGTCTTTGAATGACTAATTTTTTCTCAGATTTTCATTCCGCAGAAATTGCGGCGAGGGAACTTGGTGGGCGATGAAACTGGCGTCGTGCAGAAGTCTGAAATTTGTGTGGCGATGCCTTTGTTTGATTGTGGTGGCGACTAAATTGGTGTCGTGCAAAAGTCTGGAATTTGCTACCAGTTGCCAAAGTTCACTTACAAATAGGATGAGGACTGCTTTGCTTTGTTAGACTTTCACTTATGTCGATTTTATCGGATGTGAGAAGTCTAATGATATGCAATGTAGTATTGTTGACATGACCGGCTATTATTGGGTGTTGTTAAATGCCGAAGAGGATCTGTATGATAAAAATGTACCAAATAATTAAGAACAGATGAAAAAAGCTTAGCAAAGAAATAATCCAAAGATGCAGTAATGAGTTCCATCGATCACAACAACCACTGCATACCTCAAATGATGTGGCACATAAACTAGCAATGGAGGCTATTTTTCTTTGTACTGAGTTAGTAGATATTTACAATATTTGTAATGGTCCTTCTTGTAAATCAGTGTAACTTGCGGAATTTGTTGTAATGTAAAAAGGATTGGGAATTGCTGCAATGTAACAAGGATTGCTGTAAAATGAAATAGAATGAATTGCGGAAGAAATTATAGACGCAGAGAAAGTGTTTGATAAAGAGTCTCATAGACTCATATGCTTTGATGAGGGAAACTTCGAGGGTTTCCAACCTCCATACTCAGATCAGTTCTTCACAAGGTTCCAGAATGCCTCTCCCTCCCTTCAGTCGCTTCTCATATACTCATGCAGAATAACAAACCATACAAATGAAAGACTGACATGTATACATCTAATAACTAACTATTAGAAAGAGACAAAATACAATAACAAGCTGAAATTCTCTCATGATGCCAAACGCTGCGTATAGCACCGATTATTGAAGCTGTGCGTTTAATCTAATTTCTTCAAACGGTGCGCTGCAGTTTCCTAACAATATTGCTCTATATATATTCAAGTCTCTTGTACTGGTTCAGAGCCAATTTTCATACTTTTCCGTTTGCATAAGTTTTTTATTTTCAACCTTTTAGCATTCAAACTTTTAAGTCCGTTTGGAAACACTTTATCTCATTTTATTTAATAATCTTATTATTATTTATAAATTATCTTAACTCATCTTATCTCACCGTTGAATTCAAAATGCCAGATTTTTCGTTTACATAAGTTTTTTGAAATTTTTTTTTTTTTTAAACAAAGCTTTTTGACTGTTCAATTAATTAGAAAGCAAAAATAAGATATAAAAAGAAATAATATTGACCATAGCGAAACATAAAGCCTCCTACCTATTTTCAACCATATAGCATCAGTGGTCAAAGGAAGCATACTAATCCAAGGGACGGGAGATTTTGATCATCATCCATCTCTAGACATCTACGGCTCTTAGACTCCCTAATTTAATGCTAGCTTGCTTTGACCGTTGGCGACCGCCTGCACGTCTCAGGTTTTTTTTTTAATAATATTTCTCTTTATGCGTGACTCTTTTAATTATAAAACTATTAATTATAATTTGAAATTCCTAATGACGAGCTTTATTTTCATCCCTATAACCTTTTTTGGATACAAATATTTTTAATAAATATACTGTTTACGACTAGTCACATCGTGTCCCTTACGTTTAGTTGGATTTGGTTTTAGAAAGGAATAATGCTAAGCGTCCGCTGGAGCTACCGCTTGCATTATAATGTGTTTCTTATGTGTTTTTTTTAGAAAATAAAAAAATTTATAATATCATTAAAAAATATTTTCTTAATCACGAAATAAAATAAAAAAATAATTTTTTATTCTACTTAATGATTAAGAAAGTATTTTTTTAATATTTTTTTTACTTTATGATTAAAGAAGTGTTTTTTAATAATATTTTAAATTTATTTTATTTTTTAATAATATTTAAAAATATTAAAAAAATATATATTAAAAATAACTGAAAAAAAATACATAAAAAAAACATATGCCAGAGCTAGCAGTAACTCCCAACGGGAGCCACCAGCGATGCTCTAGCAGTACTCTTTAGAAAGAAAGCCTTCTTTTTTCAATTCTTGATTTTTTCTTTTTATTTTTCTTTTTAATAAAAATGTGATTATTTTTAAATAATAAAATAATATAAGTTAGTCAATATACAATCCTTAAAATATAATTACTCAGGTAAGTTTATACAGTTATATTTAAAAAAAATTTAAAATTATAATAATATTTTTTTTAAAATGATTTTTTTTTTCCTTTTATCCCATTTATCAATGGGGGAGTGCACACGCAGTTCTTCACTCAGGACTGTAAATAAAATTTCTGTAATAATAAAATGATTTTAATTAGAAATGTGGGGAAGCTTTTGTTTTAAGTTGGATTGCATATTTATCAAGAAAAATTTTATGCATCCATTACTATTTACTATTCTCACTGCACACTCCTTAAAAAATACCCCTATATCCTATAAAAAAAAAATTATAGGTGTGGAGTGTGAAACTAAACAATGACTCATGTGTACGTGCGTATACCAAACAAAAACTGAAAAACTAAATAAAAACAACCATACGTATGTACGTACCTACTGTTTTGGTTAAAATTTGTGAAATTGAACAATGACTCATCTTACGGTTTTGATTAAAATATTTAGAAAACAACATAGCCATCTCCTAAATCTTTTTTCTCAAATATTTGGGAAATTACTGTTCATCCCCTAAGTCTTTTTCCTAAAATAAAATCGAATGTATGAGAGATTTTAATCAAAATTGTAAAATAAGCCTCAATTATAAGAAAAATAGTGTTATGGGACACGAATACTCTAAGCGTTGGAACTGTGTGTAATAAGATGACAAAATATCATTAATATCCAAGAGCTTTTCAGAATGTGATTTAAATAATTAAGTTTATTTATAAGGTTAAGATAAAAGATAAATATTTTAATTATGAATTTTATAAAAATAAATTCATAAATTGATATGATATTTATTATAAAATAAATTGAATATATCACACAAAAAATATATTAGTTTACGAGTTTTATTTTATAAAACTTGTATACTTGTAGCACTATAAATGATAATTTAATTGAAAAATAAAAAAATTATTTATAGTGCCAAATTATTTATCTGTTGTCACCAACATATAGAATGATCTCCATAAAAAATGAACTTCTCTATTGATAGCTACAGTTAAACAATTGAAAGAGGAATTTTGAAATTAAAAAAAAAAAAGATGAATAAGGTGTACTACGGATCAACCGTCAACAACGACTGATTGACTATATTATAAATTCAATGTTTATATTTTTTAAAATTGTAAATGTAAATTGGAACACTCAAAATAAGCTACATATTTTGCAAATCTTAAAAAACAGCATAATTCTGCTGAAAAAAAAAAAAACAGGAAACAGAACGTGTACTGTACTCTTTGGTTTTTTTTTTTTTTGGGTTGTTTTTTTTTTTTTTAAATGATGCAGTTTGGAATTTAGGAGAATTTTATTATAGGGTTTCTTGTAATTCAAAAAGTCAAGATTTTCCGTACTTTTGAATATCTCAGAGCTCATTCATTTCTCGTTTTAAGATCGTCAAGAAACAAAATTTATTTTCATTATCACAAAAGCTTTAAGTGATTCGATTTTAATAAAACTAAGGGCGTAAAAGAAATGATATTTATAGTTAAGAAATGATATTTACGTACATAAACGTTATAATTTTTTTTAAAAATAAATAATTGAATATAAAGTTTATGTAAAAAAAATTAATTTTTTAATAATAAACTGAGTTATTTTTTTAAAATTATGTTTGAAAGTAAAGATGAGAAATCTCATCTTATCATAATATCTTTTTTAAATTTTCATATAAAATATAATAAACAATTTAATTTTTTTAAATTTTAATTTAATTTTTTTAAATTTTAAAATAATAATAATATTAAAAAATAATATTTTAAACTTTTATTTTAATATTATTTACAAAATTTTTAAAAATCCTTATCATATCTCATCTACGTAGCATAACCTAAGTCCACACTCTCCTGTTACTCTTCCAGCCTGTCTTGATCAGTTATCAAATTCGATTCACGGACGAAGGTCGGTAGAGCCCACGTTGAGAAACTAGGGGAGGATTTGGTTTGGTATGTATGTACCTGCCGCCAAAGGTTCTGTCATAAATTCTAATGGTATGCACATATATCTGCATTTCTGTGCAAGTTTGTAAGCGAGGAATACGGCAATCCAAGTTGATCGGTGGAGAAGAAGATGACATGCCAAAGTCATAGTTCAAAGACCAGCTTTACTTTTCTTATGCTTATACTGATCATGTGCATAGGAGCTAAGAATGTCAGAGCACAAGCTGGGAGACTTCCAGATTCTGAAGGTATTTTCTAGCTTATATGTTATATTCGTATGATCTGTTTATTTCTTGGGTAAGCTCAAGTTGATGGAGATGGAATTCAGTAGAATTGAAAATTAACATATCGTTTGATAGTGCCTACCTTAGTTATGACAGCTTGCAGAAACAGAGTAACAAGGTCTTTAAATTCAGGGAATAACCATCATACAGCTTATATGTTAAATTCATGTTGATGCGTATTTTACCTTTTGTTTTCCGGGTCTTCTTTTTCTTTCTTTTTTAAAATCCTGCTGTGGGTGATTTGTTTGATGTGTGCAGTGGAAGCCCTTCGAGAAATAGCTGCACAACTGGGGAAGAAAGACTGGAACTTCCGCGTAAATCCATGCAATGACTCAAGCTGGATAACACCACTTTCAGAAGAGAGGCCATTGTACAACAATACTGTCAACTGCAATTGTTCCTATCCTAATGGTGTATGCCACGTGGTTAAGATGTACGCTCCCTTAGCTCGCATAATGCAAACTTATCCTTTTTGAACTTTCTTATGATGCTTAATGGCATTTAAAAGAAATAAGTTTATGAATATGATGTGTAATTTGGTTTAGTAGTGGAGAACACCTCCCACTTTGTTTTGCTAAAGTTTCTCTCTTTTTTTAAGTCATCCTATATAATTTTATCTAGGAAATAGATCGGAAATTTTTACCTATGAAATTTGTAATGTATCCTTTTTTCTTCCTGACATGCAGATTTCTTAAAGGGCAGGATCTTGGAGGGACACTTCCACCTGCAGTGGTGAAGCTACCCTACCTTAAGGCAATGTATGAAAGACCTTCCAATTATTTATTTTGTTGTTATTACACCATAAAAAGACCTTAAACGTCTATACTAACAGCACACTTTTCTCTTGCTTATAGTGATCTCAATAGGAACTACCTCAGTGGTTCAATACCAAGAGAATGGGCTTCTACTAAGATGGAATATTTGTAAGCAACTTATAGAACTTTCACATCCAAAGTTTGCCAGTAAAAAAGCTAAGTACTGAATTAATGGAATGAATCAAGTGCAGGTCCATCAGTGCAAACAACTTATCAGGACATATTGACTACTTGGGAAACATCACTACTCTTCAAGCTCTGTATGCTCTGGATCTCTTTGTTAAATTATTGAGAAGTTTCATTTGGATGATCACTTCTGTAATTTGAAAGGACTACTTTTCAGGAGCATAGAAAGCAACCTGTTTTCTGGACCCATTCCCCCTGAGCTTGGGAACTTGGTTGACTTGGAGACTCTGTAAGCGTTTCTTTCCTTCCTTGTCTTTTTCCATATGACACTTGTTTAATCATTTTGATATTTTTTATGATTTATTTAATAATCTAACAGTAGAATTAGTTGAATCAGTCTTAAATTTCAATCTGGTGGATGCAGCACTCTTAATGCCAACAATCTCACTGGAGAGTTGCCCACCACTCTCACAAATCTGACCAAATTGAAAAATCTGTAAGTGGTTGTAAACTATTCCTTGGCTTACAAACATTAACTTCAGATTTTTCCTTGAAAATGTTAGGTTTTTATTTCAAATCTATATTCCATTTGCGCCTGTGTAGGAGGATTAGCAGTAACAACTTCACCGGAAGAATGCCCGATTTCTTTCGAAGCTGGAAACAACTTCAGGCATTGTATGTGATTTTTCATACGATACATTGTAAATTGCTTCTACCCAGAAGCTTCAGTTGCATTCTAAATACATCCAAAATTGTGTTCTTACAGAGAGATTCAAGCTAGTGGTCTTAAGGGGCCAATTCCTTCTAGCATTTCGGTCCTGAGTAATTTGACTGAGCTGTGAGTTCCTCCTTCTAAGTAACTTTTCTTGAGTTGCATAATCTCTACGACATCATCAATATGTTCTTGTGATTGTTATATTGGTAAATATTTATTGCTTAAGATAATAACACTGTGAATGATGCAATTCTATGCAGAAGGATTAGTGACTTAATTGGAGAGGGTTCACCTTTTCCACAATTACAAAACATGGGAGGACTGGTAAACTTGTAAGGAATGCTTAGTTAGTAAAAAGCTATGCAATTGGACAGGGCACATATTGTTGACATTTTGCTTACGTGAAATTGGCTTATGGTTCAGGATGCTGAGGAGCTGTAATATCTCTGGAAAAATCCCTCCATATATATCAGAAATGACAGAACTGAAAATATTGTAATTCTTTGGTTCATCCTTCTCTCTACTTTTTAGGTTGAAATTCATACACATAATCCCACCCGTGGAGCTTCTTGCAATTTGATTAGTTACTAAATGATGTACTTGGAAATTTGTAGAAATTAGAGACCTTTTAGTTCCAAGCACACCTATAGCTTTTAACACAAGTAAATTGCCTTGATCTTGTACATCTGTTCATCACAGAAATTTCCGATTGCATTCTCCTAGGTATGTTTGATAACTAAGAATGTTTTACTGCTTAAATACATGATTCATGAAAGTGACAAGTAGATCTAGAATTTATACACGAGTAGCTTAATATCGGGGGAGGTCTTATTAGAAATAAGTAAATGTTTCGATGATAACTATACATTTCCCTCTTCATTATTCCGTAATATTATGGTGATGAGATGAATCATAGTAATTCAAAAAAGAATCGAGGTTGAGACTAGTCCTTTAGGTATATCACATAAATCTTTGTTTTAAAGAGTGCGTGATCAAAAGAAGTCTAGCTGTTTAAGCTTTATTCCAACAGCTGCTATGTAAAAATACCATTTGTGTGCACTTGGGTTACTACATGCAATTATTTCCTCACCTGGTCCATACCTGGAATTTGTGGATTATCAGAAGAAGCTATGATGTATATTTACATCTATAGACATTAAGTAGTTGAACATTTTAGCAATATCTATATCAATCTGTTATACCCATTTATATAGCCTTGGGGTGCAAGCTATTGTTAATTAATGTCTACTGTTAATAATAATTATGTCCATACATAGATACAAGAAAGGAGAATACATGGATACACTATACCCTGGTGCTTCAAAATCTAGAAGCCAACTGTCAAAGAAGCCTAATCAATTCCTCTTTATCAATTTTCTCTCTCTTTAGTTTCTTTCTTTCTTCTCTCACGTTCTAAACTTTCCTCTCATTCATGGAACATGCATATCTCTTAATTTTTACCATGTTCACTTGAATAGTATTTAATAATCTTTTGTTCCTATAACATCAATTTTTTGCCCTTTTTCAGAGATCTCAGTTTCAACAGATTGGAAGGAGACATTCCAAATTTTGGAGGTCTAACAAGCTTGGACACTATGTAAGCAATCTATATTCACGAGGGTTGCTAACTTATAACATGATGACTGAGGGTCTTTTCAGTGGGTCTTAAGCTTGAAATACAATATTTGCTCGCTTCCCAAAATGATTCAATCGGTTTGATAATTTTTTCCTATTTTATCATTGATGACCCTAGCTAAATTATAACAATAGCTTAAGTTTATGGTACTAGTTCTGTAATGTTTTAACCATTCGAGCACACATGACTAGTCATAAATTTTAATAAAAAAAATAATGCAGCAGCTAGTTTAGGTACTAAATTATAACCTTTTGATTTCGAGAACACAACTAGCACATATTTACAAATTCATCACCCCTAAAACTTCAGCTTAGTGAGGAGATGAGGCAAAAGTCTCAACAGTCATACTCCTGGAATGGGGCATTATGATACCAAATCACATGTCTGAAATGCTGCATACATGTAGAGTCAACTCACAGAAGATTAAGGCCTGGTTTGGTTTGGGAGATCATCTCATATAATCATTACAACTTTCCCAAACTCGCACACAAAATATAATAAACAATTCAACTTTTTCAAATCCCAAAACAAAAATAATATTAAAAAATTATATTCTAATAATATTTTATTCAACTTTCAACTTTTATCTCATCTCATCTCAAAATCTCCCCTTTGTATAGAGTTTGAAATGATATCAACATGAAGCTATCTAACAGAAATGTGTTTTCTTCATCACTGGATAGATATCTGACAGGTAACTTGCTCAATGGACCTATTCCAGAATGGATCAAGGGAAGAGATAGCCGCTAGTATGTTTTCCATCTGAACTACTGCAAAACGTTTGCAGGATCCATTTATATGTTTTTTTATTCGGGACTCAGAAGCATATTCGTTTATCTATAATATAATTTTCAAAGCATGACCTTTGCTTCTGTTGAGTCAAGTCATCCATTTTTCTGTTAAATAACCAAAAATTTGGTATTTTAAGTTTAAAATAATTTGAAATGTTGTGTCAACAAATATGTAACGTTTTATACATCTAAATTCATATGCATGAAATCTTACTCTAGATGGGGTTTCTTCGCCTGACCACTTTAGGTGTTATTTTTAGAACATATGTTGTGAAATGGGTGATATAATCCCATCTTGCAGGCAGCTTCATTTGTATCTTCATCCATGTGGTGCCACCAAGAAATAGTGTCAATTTTCATTACATTATTCAAATTTTCTTGATTTGTCTCTGGTAAGATCATATGCCATTACACCATTGATGTCTGTTCACAATTCGGTTTTAATCTGCATGTAATTATGGCAAGAAGACCTACGAAGCTTGTGCTTCTAGGTGGTTAATAAGGTCATAAGTTTGTATACAGCTTTCTGAATTATGAAATGATTTTTGGTATGATATCTGGCCAAATTAGTTCAGTTAGTATTAGAAATCAACAGCTTGAATATATATATATATATATATATATATATATATAGTTTGTTAGGGAGGGGAATTGTTAAGATTAAAGGAATTATGTTTTGTGCAGCCAAATAGATGTTTCTTACAACAATTTTTCTGCAAGCTCTGCGCCGAATACTTGTCCAGACACCCTGTAAGAAAGCTTTTCCCCCTTAAAGTGTCAGCTTAGTTTGAGTATTAGAGCCTTTCACTTTTCATTTATTTCTTATTTTATCCGTGAAATTAACTCGTTGATAATTCAACAGAAATTTGTTTAGAAGCTTTTCTGGAACAGACAACTCGTAAGCTTCCAAGTTATTGAACTTTAAGGAAAAAGGAATGCTCTCTTTATTTTCTTTTTCATTTCAATTTTAGTCATAAACATGCTAATTCTTCTTTCTTATGTTATGTTTTATTGTAGAATACTTACGGAGTGTCTGAGGGACAATCCATGCTCAAAAGGTATATATCTGTCCAAACCAAAGTAGAATTAGATGCTTCAATCATTAATAGTAGGCCTTCCACTTCAGTGTTGCTTTATTCAGAAAGGAGAAGAATTTGGCCAATATTTTATTAAATTATTAAAGTTAATTGAATATGCATTCTACTATGTTCATTTGAATCTGATGACCTTTTAAATGTTGCTCTCTCTAGATCGTTACTCTTTACACATAAATTGCGGTGGAAATGCAACAACTATTGGAAGCATCAAGTATGAAGCGGATTTAGAACAGGGAGGTGCTGCAAAATTTGTTCTAATGAAAGATTATACTTGGGGCTTTAGTAGCACTGGAGATTTCTGGAATGTTTGGAGTACCTCAAAGGACTATATTGCAGAAAATGTATCCATGCTCAGAATGAGCGATTTTGAATTGTACAAGAATGCACGTCTCTCTCCACTTTCTCTCACATATTATGCGCGCTGCTTGGCAAAGGGAAACTATACTGTGAAACTTCACTTTGCGGAGATAACCCTGAGAAACAACAGATCCTTTTACAGTGTTGGAAGACGGATTTTTGATGTTTATATCCAGGTACTGCTTGCCAACCAGCTTATTTTGTCTTCTATGTCGATATAGAAGATAAATTAACTGAGGTTCTTTGCTGCAGGATAAACTGGTCCTGAAGGATTTTGATATTGAAAAAGAAGCAGGAGGAGTCGACAAACCACTAATTAGGAATTTTACCGCAGTTGTTACAAATAAAACTTTGGAGATCCGCTTTTATTGGGCTGGAAAAGGGACACAAGATGTCCCAAGGAGAGGAACATATGGTCCTCTTATATCAGCTATCTCCATAGACTCTAGTAAGTGACATAAGTTGTATGTTCCATATTTCTTTTAACATGGGGAGACATGACTATAGTATGCCTCCTCCTCTCACTGCCATTCTATTAAGTGTTGGAGTTTGCTGTTTTCCACGTCTAATTGAACGGTAGATTTAAAGAAATAATGGATGCATAGAGCATATAGTGGATGCTGAAGCAGTCACAATAACTACTGGATGCAAAATACATTACTTGAAAGAAGGTTGATGTGCTGCTCATTGAAAGGCTTAACAAATTTTTTTCTAATTCACATCTTTTGTTCTTGATCATGAAATAACCTGTGTCTTGAACCATTGAGTATTATCCTCTTTTGCACTTGATTGACCGCGCTACTACAATCACTGTCACTAGTTTCTTTCTTTTCTTTTTTTGGCAGATTTCCATCCTCCTGATGATAGGAAAAGGAAGATATTTCTCGCACTTGGAACTGTACTTTTGGTGTCAACCCTGGTTTTCACAATTTTAGGAATTCTTCGGTGGAAAGGCTATTTAGGAGGCAGGACATCACGGGAACATGGTAGTTTAGTTGAGATATCTCGTTTATAAATGCTTTACGATAGAGTCCATCATCTTAACCTCGTTTCTTTTACAGATCTAAAAGGATTAGATCTGCAAACTGGTTTTTTTACCTTCAGGCAAATCAAAGCTGCCACAAGCAATTTTGATGCTGCAAACAAACTTGGGGAAGGTGGCTTTGGATCTGTATACAAGGTCATTGTCATCTATGTTTATTATTTATATGACCACCTTTAGATCTTTTTTCTTTTTTCCCTTTCACATTTGCACTGGTCTGTGAAATTCTCAAATATACCTTATAGAAAAACATAATGCAAATTATACTTTCAACAGGGAACGTTATTGGATGGTACCATAATTGCTGTTAAGCAACTTTCGTCTAAATCAAAGCAAGGAAATCGAGAATTCGTGAATGAGATAGGCATGATATCTGGTTTACAGCATCCAAATGTCGTTAGACTGTATGGATGCTGCATTGAACGGAATCAACTGTTGTTGGTATATGAATACATGGAAAACAATAGCCTAGCACATGCTTTGTTTGGTAAGCATAATTTTTCATCTTTGGAAAGCAAATTGTAATAATTTCGGAAAGAAGGGGAATCAAATGCCTTAAATCATACAGGATGAAACTAAAAATTTCTGATATCATTGATTGAGCTATCTACATCAACTGCAGGTCCAGAGGAAGGCCCAGTGAAATTGGACTGGCATACAAGACAAAAAATATGTGTCGGCATAGCAAGAGGTCTGGCTTTCTTGCATGAGGAATCGCCACTGAAAATTGTTCATAGGGATATTAAAACTACCAATGTACTACTGGATAGGGATCTTAACCCTAAGATTTCGGACTTTGGATTGGCCAAGCTTGATGAAGAGGAAAACACCCACATTAGCACCCGAGTCGCAGGAACTATGTGAGCTACTTTCTTTTCTCATTCTGCTCAAGTTATTCTTTTCTTTTTGTGAACCATATGGATCACAATGTCTCTAAAGTCAAGTTGCTTCCATAGAAGTTAATAAGACGACAGCAATTGAATTCCCTGCAAACAGGTTTAATTTGGCCCAATACCAGGGAAAAGATCCTGGCTCAAGCATAAGTAGGAAATTGTTTATCTCAGCTTCTGCATTCACAACCCAAATGTACTCTCAGTTGGTGTTTTTTTCTTTAGGAAGTGTTCCTAAATTATACACTTGGAAATAATCTGCACGTTCTGTTTTCCCCAATTCTATGTACAATGACAACAATTCAAATTTCTCATAAAATTGCAGCTGCAGAATGCAGCAAAAGAATGTGTTCTACTTTCATCTATGGCTAATGGTGCATGACTAGATCAATTATCAACTTGCTCATATAATGATTTTCTTTGCAGAGGATACATGGCGCCAGAATATGCATTATGGGGGTATTTAACCTATAAAGCAGATGTATATAGTTTTGGGATTGTTGCATTGGAAATTGTTGCTGGAAAGAACATGATGAAATTTCGACCAACTGATGATTTTGTGTGCCTTCTTGATTGGGTAAGATAGATCTCATCCTGTTTTTCTGATGATAAGGATAGCTTTAAGAACCAATCGCTAATTTGAGAACTTCTCTATTTGGATTTTTTATTATTTTAATCTATTCATAGATTTTCATCAGATTCAAAGTTTTGATTTGTACACTACATTTTCTTCATTGAGGTAAATTAGGTGGGTAGAGAGCAGCCTAGGGTAATAATACAATATGATAGATTGAAATCAGTTGATGTCGGGGGTACATGAATGCCAAGAATCTGAACAATATTGATTACAAGTTGTTGCCTTATCATTTGGGTTGTGTACCGTTATGCTCAACATTGATATGTCAGACTAAAGTTGGTCAAAGATTTTTTCTTGTAATTCTAATTTGTTTCTTTCTCCCACTTCCTCTCTTTCCCTATACAGGCCCTTGTTTTACAACAAAAAGGGAATTTGATGGAGTTGGTGGATCCAAGGTTGGGGTCAAACTTCAGTAAGGAAGAGGCAGCAAGAATGGTTAAAGTTGCTCTATTATGTACTAATCCATCACCAGCGCTTCGGCCCACCATGTCTGCAGTAGTGAGCATGCTTGAAGGACGAACTGCTGTTCATGAGTTGATTATGGATCCAAGTATTTATGGAGATGAGTCGAGATTTAAGGCTTTAAGAGACCAGTTTGATCAAATCCTAGGTCTGAGCTCAAGTGATGTTCAGAGTCTTGTTCATTCAACGGATGCAACATGGATTGGCTCCTCCACTGCATTATCAAGCAGATCTTGACAGAACAAGACGGCCATAACATTGCCTCATTGGTGATGCAAAATTCCGTTTTAGCAATAAACAAAATACATATCGAATGCTCTGACATCAATATTGGATAAAAATTCTGTAACATGAAGTTTGGCATTGCAATGTTCGTCTTGTCGTCCTGTCACGTTGAGATCATTAAGTAGCTTCACACTGTCATCATATGATATTCATGCTTCTTGGAAGTACACTTCACACTGTCATCATATGATATTCATGCTTCTTGGAAGTACACTTCACACTGTCATCATATGATATTCATGCTTCCTGGTTCAAAGGATGTTTTCCTTTGTTCAATCCTTGGAAGAACTGGGAAAAGGAATTCACAATAATTAAAAAAAAAAATGCAATAATTATAACAAAGAAAGTAATTTATTTATTTTTAATTGAAGATGTTAACTATTTCAATAAAAATGTTGAATTCAACTAGTGAGATAAAGTATTACAAAATTCAAGATGAAAATAACATTTTCCTATACCAAAGTAGTACTGGCATGCCTATTGGAATTTTGAAATGCTCACCTTGTACTCTAGAGTACAAGAATCCTCATAGACTCGTTTGTTTTCGCAAATGATTTTCAACTCATCTAATCATTATAACTTTTTTACATTCTTACACAAAATAAAATAGACAAATCAATTTTTTCAAATTTCAAAATAACCTTTGTTTTCACAAACTCCTCTCAATTTATCTAATCATTACGACTTTCCTAAATTCTCACACAAAATAAAATAGACAATTCAATTTTTTCAAATTTCAAAACAAAAATAATATTAAAAAAATATATTCTAATAATATTATATTCAACTTTTAATTTTAATCTCAACTTATCTACAAAAATAAATGAGGCATGTGATACGGTGGCTGGAAGTGAAGTGAAACAAGAAGGGGCATCTGAAGGAAATGAAATCAAACCTTAAGTGTGTTATGATGTCATGGGCCATTGAAGGGAGACTTGGTGTTGGGCTACCGTTTAGAGAAGAGGTGAAGTGGGCGGACTCAAGCAAAGAGACGTTGGGCTCAATTAGTGGGCCAGGCTATGTTATATTTAAGTTATTAATTGAATTTCTATTGTAAGGGCATGTGGCCCAGTTATGTTAGGGACTTTAGATTAAATTACTTGTTTGGGTATATTAGGTTCCTAAACGGACTTGACCTATTATCTAGAATATTCTACTGTTCATTGTTCATATGGAGGTACTTTCCCTCGAAAAAAGTGTATATGTTATCACTGTGAGGAAATACAGAGTACTATTACTACTCATCTTTTAATCTACTACATTTTACTATATTCTATTACAATTAGTATCAAAGAGCCCAGATTCTGCAACTTTGCAATTTAATGGTAGACAACACCTGTTTGAAAGATCTTCATGAAGGCATCACTTCTTTCAAGAGATCCATAGAATCTCACATAAAGAACACTGAGTCACAATTTAACACCATTGGCGTTGAGCTCCTTGCAATCTACAGGTAGATGGACTCAGTGATGCAACAGTTTTCTGTGTTGGCATTAGATCTGTAGAAGGGAAATGCAAACAATTTAGGCAGTAATAGCAACAATGGAGAAAATAGTGGATAGTAGGTGGTACCTCATTCTAGCGACATCCAGCCCAGATCTGTGAGGCATGAGTTTCCATTGTTTGGTGGGGATGATCCACATGGTTGGCTTTACAAGGTAAATCAATTTTTTACATTCCACAATACGTTACCACAGCATCATTTGAGATTAGTATCTTTTAACATGACAGGGAAGGCTTTGGTATGTTTCAAGACCTTGATGAGTCAGGGTTGTTAAAAGGGTGGGATGAATTTGTAAATGCCCTCCTAATGCATTTTGGCCCTAGTAGTTATGACGATCCTGTGGAGCAACTCACTAGGCTCTGACAAGTTGGCATTGTGGAAGAATACAAATATGCCTTTGAAGCTCTTTCTAACAAACTGAGGGGTTTATCTGAGAATTACAAGCTAAGTTGTTTTCTCAGTAGCCTACGAGATGATATTCATTTGACTGTTAGAATGTTTAACCCTACCACTTTAATTACAGCCTATGGACTTGCCAAAATCCAAGAGGAAAATGTAGCTCTTTATAAAAAGCCAAACACACGACCTGTTTTTTCCCACTACACTGAACCAGCAACCATTAAATACTAACCATCACAAAACCACTCCAACTCAGAACCAAACAAACCCTATAACAAAGCTATAGTATCAGTCCATAAAATCAGTCAAAGCCAAATGAAAATAAGAAGAGACAAGGGTTTGTGTTATCATTGTGATTCTAAATGACATCTTAGACATCGATGTAATAACTCTAAGCTATATTTGATTGAAGAAGTGGATGATAAGAGTGACAAGTTGTTGGAAGATATTGGCCAAAATGCTGACTAGGGTGAGGAAGGAGGTCTGTGCAATGTGGAAAAGGCCCTAGAAATTTCCTTACATGCTTTTATTGGATTAGTGGGTTCTAAGACTATGAGGGTAAAAGGAAAAATTGGCAATCAATGGGTTGTTATACTTATTGATTCAGGAAGTACCCACAACTTTCTAGATTTAGCTGCAATGTCTCAAGTTCCTCTCACTATGGTGGAAGATGACAAGGTCCAACTTAAAGTTGCAAATGGGAAGCTAGTGGACAATGAGGGTAAAGTGAAATGAGTGCATGTTGGCATTCAAGGGGCAGTGTTTGTGATGGATATGTATGTCCTAGTGCTTGCTAGTTGTGACATGGTTCTTGGAGTGCACTGGTTGTAGGGATTGAGGCCAATTCTTTGAAACTTTAAGGAGTTAACCATGCAGTTTAATTACCATCAGACTGCAGTGAAGTTAAAGGGGCTCACGGGCCAAACATGGATTGAAGAGGGCTTTATGCACAAGTGCAACAGCATGGAACAAAAAGGGGTAATGTTACAATTTATTGAAAACTCAACCAATCACCAAACCAGCCAAATTCCAGAAAACATACAACATCTCCTCAACAACTACCCAGATATTTTTTCCACCCCAAAAGGCCCACCTCCCACCTATTCCCATGACCACACCATTACTTCACAACTAGACACTAATCCCATTTCTATTCGACCTTATTGTTATCCCTATTTTCAGAAAAAAGAAATTGAGAAAATTGTAAAAGAATTGCTGGATACAGGGGAGATTCAACCCGGCCAAAGCCCCTATTCCTCTCATGTTTTGTTAGTAAGGAAGGCAGATGGCACATAGCACATGGCGGCTATGTGTGGATTACAGGGCTTTAAACAGTGCTACTGTTAGGGATAAAGATCCTATACTAGTGGTAGAGGAACTATTGGACGAGTTACATGGAGCCAAGGTTTTCTCTAAACTTGACTTGAGGTCGAGCTATAATAAAATTAGAGCAAAACCATAAGACATTCCCAAGACTACCTTCCGGACTCATGAGGAACACTACGAGTTCTTGGTTATGCCATTCGGCTTAACCAATGCACCATCAACTTTTCAAAGTCTAATGAATTAGATTTTTAAACTTTCATCAGAAAATTCATTCTAGTTTTTTTTTTCATGACATATTAGTTTACACCCGCGATGCAGAAACTCACTTGAGCCACTTAAAGGTTACATTTGACACTTTAAGATAGCACAAGTTGTTTGCTAAGCTGAGCAAATGCTACTTTGAATGTGAGGAGGTATCCTACTTGGGCAACTTAATTTTTGGGCATGGAGTAAGGGATGTCCTTGAGAAGTTTAAGGCTATATTGGATTGACCTAAGCCACGGTCTGTTAAGGATCTTAGAGGCTTTCTAGGCCTCACGAGGTATTATAGAAGGTTTATAAAGGGGTATGGGGCCATAGCTGCCAAGTTGACTGACCTTTTAAAAAAGGAGAAGTTTAAGTGGGAATGTGAGGCACAAACTGCATTTGATAAACTAAAAATAGCAGTGACACAACCCCCTGTTTTAGCATTACCAGATTTTCAGTCCCCTTTTGTGATTGAGTGTGATGCCTCGGGTGAGGCCATTGGTGCTGTTTTAATGCAAGGTGGGAGATGATGGGCTAGGTTTGGGTAGTGAAAGTATTTGAGAATGTTTATGAATAGTAGTGAAAAAATAGGTGAAAAGTAATGAATAGTAGTAAAAAGTGGGTGAAAAGTAATAATAAAGTAAAGAATAGTAGTGAGAGTGTTTGAAAGTACTTGAGATACTCTAAGTACTCAAACCAGGCCACTTCAGCAAGGCATTGAAGGGATGGGCTGTGGGAATGTCAACCTATGAAAAAGAACTTTTTGCACTAGTTTTAGCCGTGCAAAGTGGAGACCCTATCTATTGGGTCAAGCCTTTGTGGTCAAAATTGAACATCAAAGTCTCAAATTCTTACTTGATCAAAGGATTGGAACTACGATGCAATAGAAGTGGATTTCAAAATTGTTGGGCTATGACTTTTGTGGTGGAATTTAAAAGGGGAAGGGAGAATATTGTAGCAGATGCCTTGTCTAGATAGGGAGGAGACACTGAAGTGACATTGTCAATTATTTTCTTACCCATTTGGGACTGGATAAATGAGATAAAAGAGCTATATGGGGAGGACTTAAAGCTGCAAGAGTTATGGAATGAACACCAAGTTAGTGATCTAATGAGTCCATATGCAATAAAAAATGGACTAATGTTATACAAAAATAGGTTGTATATCCTTGCTAATCAGGTTTTATTAAAAAATTGCTGGAATTAATTTATAGTAGTCCTATGGGGGGACATATGGGGTTTGCAAAACCTTACACAAGCTAAAAAGGGACTTTTATTGGCCTGGATAGAAGGTAGATGTGAAGGCATTTCTTAAGAAGTGTGATACATGTCAGGTGAAAAAAGTAGATAACACTCTTCCTTGTGGCCTTTTACGACCCATGCCCATTCCCTCAAAGCCGTGGATAGACATTACAATGGCTTTTATTGATGGTCTGCCTAGTTCTGGAAGGTTCAATGCCTTGTGGGTTGTTATTGACATATTTACCAAATATGCACATTTTGTGCCTATTTGCCATCCATACACTGCTATGGATGTGGCTCAACTATTCATCAAATATGTATTTAAGTTACATGGTATGCCTAGTTCTATAATCTCTAACTGGGACCCAACTTTCACAAGCAGGTTTTGGAAAGAGATTTCTCCCAACAAGGAGTCCAGTTGGCCTTTAGCACTGCATACCACCCTCAAACGGATGTCAGACAGAGACTGTGAACAAATGGGTGGAGAACTACCTAAGATGCTATGTGGGGAATAGACCTAAAGATTGGGCTAAGTGGATTGAGTTAGCAGAGTGGTGTTACAACTCAAGCATGCATGCATCCACAAAATTTACTCCTTTTGAGGCACTATATGGGTACAAACCCCCTATGCTAGCAAGCTATGTTTTGGGAACAGCCAAATTGGAAGAGGTAGAAGTTACCTTGAGGACTCGTGAGCAATTATGGAGCTTGTTGAAGCAAAACCTTGTCAGGGCATAGGAAAGGATGCAAAAATATGCGGATAGGAAGAGAAAGGAGCAGACTTACCAGATCAGGGAATGGGTATTCTTGAAGCTGCACCCCTACAAACAATCAACCGTCAGTCACTGGCAAAGCCTTAAGCTTTCCCCTCCATTCTACGGCCCGTATCAAGTTGAGCAAATGATCGGCAAGGTCACATATTGGTTGAAGCTTCCTTCCACAGCTCATATCCATAACGTCTTCCATGTATCCCAACTTAAGCCCAAGCTCAGTCAAGGGGTGATTCCCTTAGCAACGTTACACCCTATAGACAATAACGGAATCATCAAGGCTGAACCTGAAGAAGTGTTGAATCGAAGTCTTAAAAAAGTAAAGAACATACCTTTGGTTGAAAGCTTGGTCCGTTGGCAAGGCCAAACTGCGGAAGAGGCATCGTGGGAGATGCACCATCGTCTTTGTGAAGACTTTCCCCACCTTGTGGGCAAAGGTTTTCTAAAAAGAATGTGAGTTGTGACACGACGACTAGAAGTAAAGTGAAATAAGAAGGGGACATCTGAAGGAAATGAGATCAAACTCTAAGGCCTGGTTTGTTTTCAGAAAACTCTCATCTCATCTCATCTCATCTCAATTTCATCATTACACTTTTCACAATTCTAATACAAAATAAAATAAACAATTCAACTTTTTCAAATTCATCTCATCTTCTCTCACCTAATCATTACAACTTTTTCAAATTCCAATACAAAATAAAATAAACAATTCATCTCATCTCAAAAGTTTTCATCTCATCTCATCTCATCTCCGAAAACAAACGAGGCCTAAGTGTGTTATGATGTTGTGGGCCATGTTGCTGTCGTGGGCCATTGAAGGGAGACTTGGTGTTGGGCTACCGTTTAGAGAAGATGTGAAGTTTGTGGACCCAAGCAAAGGGACATTGGGCTCAATCAGTGGGCCAGGCTATGTTATCTTTATGTTATTAATTGAATTACTATTGTAAGGGCCTGTGACCCAATTATGTTAGAGACTTTGGAGTAAATTACTTGTTAGGGTATATTAGGTCCCTGAACGACTTGACCTATTATCTAGAATATTTTACTATTCATTGTTCTTGTGGAGGCTGTACTTTCCCTTGAAGAAAGTGTATCTGTTATCATTGTGAGGAAATACAGATTACTATTACTACTCATCTAATCTACTACATTTTACTATATTCTATTACAAGGCATATACTCTCCTTTTATAGTACTCTTTTATGTGACATATATGCCGAAGTAGAATTCGCCAGTATCAGTGTAATCTTTTTAGCTTCATTTAAAATTAACTTAAATAAATTTTAAGAATTAATTAGTTACAAAACTAAAAAGACATCACTTGAGAGAAACAAAAGACTAAAAGACAAACGAAAGTACTAACTTAATTAGTTACATTACATTATATTTAATAATTTCTAGTTTAGTTATTTATTATTTAATTTTATCAAATATATAATGACGGCCTTTCTCAAACACGCGACGTTGAAAAATTATTGAACTGAAATTATTAAATCACATTAATTTACAAGGGAATTAATTTATTTTTGTAAAATCAATTCTCATCTAATATCGCATATATGACTTTTCTCACTCACACCCTTTCAATTATAATTTTTATTGGCACTTGTTACAAACTATATATGTATATATACCACCTAGTACGGGAGATTACTAGCTTGTTTTCAAGTGTTGGACGTAATTTAGTTGTTATTATTTTCTTCTTCAATCAGATCCCACCAGAAGATAAGTCTGCTCCCCATTATTCGTCCTTTCCTGCCGTGCCGACACTGAGAATTACATGCCTGCATGTGTCGACAGAAGATCATACGCATACCAAGCAAAGGACGAATCCAACCTTGCAATGAATTTCCATCGCATCCATCACTGCTTTATCTGGATCAAGATGGCAAAGACGGACACAATTCTTTTAATATCTCTAAAAAGAAATATCATACGAATAATAATAAATATTATGATATATTTTAGTTCTATATCTATCCTTCTTTTATTCAAAGCTCTCATATTTTAATAAGAAATTAGATTTTTTTTTCCTGCTTACCAACCTGCACGGTGTCATGAAATGGAAGATATGATTGTACTTAAGAGTCTTAGGCCATCAGTAAGTAATAATAAAATAATAAATAAATAAATTATAAATAATAATAAATTATTTATAAATAGTAACTTGCACTTAGGTAGGAAGCAAAGATAAGGAACACTATAAGAAATAAGACTTTTTGCAGCGATTTTATATTTGTTGAAAATAAAATCGCCGTAAAAAGTAGTTAATTGCAACTATTTTTACATTGTCGCAATCTTTTTACATAAAATTTTGAAACTATTCTTTTGCAGCGATTTTTATACTTTTTGCAACGAACATATTCGCCGCAAATAATAAATTAGTTTTTTGCAGCGAATTTTTGCTTTTTGTGATGAAAAAATTCGTTGAAACATTAAAAAGCTTATTGTGACAATTTGTTAATCGCTGCAATTGTAAAAGTAGTCTTCTGCGGCGATTTTTATAAGATTATTTACAGCGATTGTTTGATTGCCGTAAATTGTGTAAACAACAAATAACGTTTTCCAGCGACGTAAATTTAGTCGTAAAAACTCAATTTTAATTACTCAGCGCCAAGAATCATTTCCCTCACTTTTTTCCCTCCCCTCTCTCTCTTCCCCCAGTGCCGTTCTCGTTCTCCCCCCCGATCTCTACTCTCCACGCCTCCACGCAGCTGCCACTGCACGCCGCCGTCGACCCACCTTCGGCGTTCACCTCCACCGTCGCCAGCCAACCCAGTCAAGCCCCTCCCTCGCGGCTTCTCTCTCTCCCGCAGATCTCCCTGTCTCTTCACCCTCAAAGTTCTTTCTCCCTCGGGTTCCCAGTGTCGCCGTGTCCTCAGCTGCCGCACCACCTCCAGCTACCGGCGTAGCTACCACCCAACGGTCACCAACCCCTCCACCGAAGCTCTCCCTCTCTCTCACTGTCGATCTGCTCTCTCCCTCACGGATCTCGCTCAAGCTCCTCGTACAAGCCCTACGCCGCCTTCCTCGACTGCGCAGCACCACTGCAAGTCAGCCCTCCACACGTCCGCAAGGCCACCCCCATGCTCCACCGCCTCCCCTTCAACGCTGTAAGCCAACCCAGAACAGAGCAACCCTCTGCTTTTGTTTTCCAGCATATATGAAATTAAGTAGCTTTTATCTCCAAATATCGAAATTCTTAGCGCCTTGATGGTGGGTTTGGTAGATAGTTGTGAATATAACTCCTAAATCTAGCAGCTGTTTCGGTTTCTCGGATGTTTTGTTCTTCCCTGATTTTGAATTATTGGCCTTTTTGTTTGTAGACTAATTTCTAGATGTTTGAATCTAAAATCATGTCCTTTCTTGCACAAGATTCTTCGGTATCTCGGGATTTTCTGTTCGTGTTGATGTGGGTATTAGATTAGGGCAAGATTTTGGCGTTGAGTATGATTTTTCCTATCTAAGCAGAGTTGCCTTTTGAAAATTAGCATAGTTTTCTTTTTGGCTGTTAGTAACTTACAGTTCAGGGCAAGGCACCATTTTTAGTGGCTTTTAGTGCTTGGAGTTTTAACTCAGTGAGTTAAACTTTTCTTTCCACCATTCTTTGACTAACCAAAAGCTTTGTTGTTGAAATGTGTACATTTATGTTATAATTCACAGAAGATATTCAAGCTTATTGGCATTCTCAAGCTAATAACCACAACGAATTGATATCACCCACTTTTAATTACCTAGTACATGGTTTTTGCACCATTGAACTTCTATAATTTTAACTCTTGGTGTTCAATAGTAACAATGATAACATCAGACATTATGGGTCACCTAAAACTCGTGTAACTTAGATTTGAATTTCAAATTTCCTAATCCAAATATCCTGTGGGTTTCCAGTAATGTTTTCCAGTAGTATATGATAGAAAATTTCTAGTGGAACAATATAACATAACATCAGAAGATGCAGAAGAAAAAGAAAAAGAAAAAGAATGCAATATAAGTTGTGCCAATTAATTAAAGAATGTTCCTTTCTCCATCTCATGACTGGTGTTTTATTAAGGGTGATCTTCCTAATATTGATAGTGATTGGCATAAAGTGGCCAAATAATTACCTGTGCATCTTGTTTAAATCACAACCTAGAGTCCTCCTCTAAGAGCCTGTCAATCTATGGTGCATCAAGTGCAGGGAGGGTTACTCTTCCAATGGTTTTTGAAGAGGTAGCTCTCCATTGAATAAAGTAATATGGCTGTCATAATGCTTGTAGAATCAATGCAATCTCAACCCCTCTGGGGGCAATATATATATATATATATATATCAATCATCCATGAATCATAATTGCGGTATGATGCTACTATATATATAATAAGTTTAATTATATTTTGATTATTTGAGATTTAGCTAACTACAAGAGAACCTAATGACCACAAACAGGGCAGATCTGTGGAATGAGCTTGGAGGACTACATTCTGTCGCGCTCACCTCCCTCGGAGAGGTCTTCACTTGGTCTGTTCTAATTCTATTTTTTTTTTCTTTTAATAAGTTGTTCTAGATTTACTTTATACTCTCGAAATAGAAGATCTCATTTGCTCATATTTCAATTCTAATTTTACTAATATGCATTTTGGCTGTTGGAACTAACAATACTTAGTTGATAAATCAATAAAATATGGTGCTCATATTTTAAGCCATGGTAGAATTTACAAATGTGGCCAATGTTGCTAGCTGGTGTAGGAATTGAATGGTTAGATAGTAAAAACAGATTGAAAGTCAATTGTTTGGAATTGTTTGGATTTGAATGTTTTATTCAATTATCTTACTTTGTGAGGCTTTGGTTTGATATTAGGGGAAATTACAAAATAGGGCTTTTATGGCTGTGAACTTAGCCATATAACTATTTTTGAGTCCATATAAATCTTGCTGGATAAGTAAGAATGAATTACAAATTTATGTCAATTTGTTCTGATGCTTTCTAGAATTTCGTGGAACTTGTGTTTGCATTAGTTTAATTGTTTAAATAAAATTGCTAACAATTGATTTACTGCAAGCTTTAGTATAATGATTACTGCAAGCTTTTATTTCACTTTAACTTATTTCATTTATTGTTTACTTGAAATGCACTTTCAATTAATTGAACAAATAAATTGGCACAATAGGAATTAGAGAAGGTCATAACCACCTCAATCTACAGGTTTATGTAGAATTGGACAATGGCATGGCTGATTCTATGCTAACCAAAGAAGGTATCAACACGGGAAGAAGATTGAGATGCTAACCATATTATGTGTCACTGAAGCTTCCTAAAGAACCATCACGGCTTTGTGTTGATGAGGTAAATCTAGGCATTCAATGCTGTTTTCTCTAGTATTATTTGGATTTTTGTAGCTTCAGCACTGTTTTTAAGGGTTTATTATCTAGATTCTAACTTATGATCTTTAGTGGGCTTTCCAATATATATTCTTGATATCCTTGGGGATGATATAATCCTTTGTAAGAGTTTTTCTCTCTTACAAAGGATTATATAATATATATATATATATATATATATATATATATATATATAGTGTTGGATAGTACATTAATAATATATGGAATGGTATGATTGGAAAAATTGCAACCTAAAGCTTGAAGAGATGAGATGATTTTCTCATTTGTTTTCTTATAAAGAGAGGAAACCAAGATGTGTACAATTTCTACAAAAAATTCTGCTATAGTTTTAGCTCAACTTCTTCCTATATTTGAATCACTTTTTAATGATGTTGAAGCCTTCAATTTTACGTGTTAAATCAGTAGAGGTTAGTAAGTTTCTTCCCCATTGCATTTTCTATCTTGCTTATATTTTCTTGGAATTATTCATTTTCTTAGAGGAGATTACCATACTAATAGAAAAAAAAAAAAAAAATCTTTGGGAGAAAATTTTCTTGACTTAATAAGATTGTTGGTCCTTTGGATGTATAGATAGAGTATGAGGCATGTAAACTAAAATTATAAAAACTCGATTTTGTTCTGCAGCAGAGATATCTATTTATATATGTGGCTGCGAGTACATGATCTATAGGATCATTTTTCAGAATGTCAAAAGAACATTGCAACCAATCTGCAAGGCAAAAGTCTGCTGGCAGTCTTTTTTTTTATTATTTTGTTAAAACACTTTTCCGGCGAGTTTTATTCGCCGGAAATATTTTTTCGTGCATAAAAGATATTTGTGGCGACAAAATATCGCCGCAAATAAGTTCTTGCAGCGACAATACTCGCTGGGAATGTATTCTGCCGACTATAAATTATTGTTTCCAACGAAAATTCTAACTTTTGCAGCGATTTTACTAGCTTTTGCGACGATATATAAGCGCCGGAAAAAATTTTTGCCAGCGATTTTCAAGCATTTCCAACGCAATGGGTCACCTGGTGGAGGGGCTTTTTCCAGCGCCTAAATGCTTATTTGCGAGGAGTAAAAATCGTCACAAAAAATGATGTTTTCCTGCACTTCTCACAAACGGGCGAGTTTGAGCTTTTGCGACCATTATTTCGCGTCCAATGTGCGTCGAAGTTAGAATCGCCGGAATATACTATTTGCAGCGTTTTGGAGGACTTATTGCCACATATTAAAACGCTGAGAAAGGCCTATTATGTTGTAGTGGAAGACGCTAACATTATAAAAGCATATCACTCAATGAAGTTTCCATGGTCAGAGAGGGCGGGCATAATAACCCACGGGTCATGAGTCATGAGGCTTTACAAAAGTGAAAAGTCCCAACATGTCCAGATAATCTTAAAAACTCTCGCTGACCAGTCAACCCGTACAATTCTCTAATTAAAGGTGATTCAAGAGATCCAGTGGTTCTGTTGTTTGGCTTGTCAATTTCGGTTCATACTTCATACACCAATGCTGGTGGAGCCCACATTGTCATTGGTTTTTAAGGCTTGGAAAGTAGGAACCTCTGATGAAGACGTCTGCTTTAACCGAAGTTGATCATTTGAGGAGAAGATGGCAAGCCAGACTTGGATTCCAAACACCCGCCTAAGTTTTCTTATGCTTGTGGTACTCATGTGCATGGGAGCAAAGAAAGTCGGAGCACAAGCAGGGCGTCTTCCAGATGATGAAGGTATTTCTTGCTAATATATCTTATATTCGTATGATTTTGTTTAGTTAAAAGAAAGAGAATTCAGTGGATTGAGAAGCTTCGGCTGCATTTCGTTTGATAGTGCCAAAACTGAGTTGTCATTAAAGCATTTATATTGGTTTATACATATGTATATACAAAATCATATTTACATAATATGACTCTAAAATCACATACATTAACTTATGCATATGCATAAATTTAGCTAACTGTTCATTTCATTAAACATATTTTAATTGTTATTTCTTTCTCCTTCCATTCTTTCTCTCTTAATTTTTTCCTCTTCTCCCTCCCTCAACAACACACAAATCTTCATATACACATTTATTTTATTATTATAATATATTATATATATTTTTTCATTTTATTATATTTTTAATATAATATATATAAAAAATTATATTTTTTATTATTATATTTGTATTATTAATGTCAAATGTATGTAGTGGATGTTAATTACAAAAAATATATAAAAATTTTGATTTTAGAAAAAAATTAATAATAATAACAAAACAATAATATTATTTGATCTCAAATATGCATAAGTCAATGTGAGAGTTTTGCTTGAATGGCAAAATGGTTATATAAAAGAGATAATTTTACATATACATATGTATATACCAATACTAATGCTCTTAGGAGCTTGGTATGTTTCTTTGTAATTATCCCAATAGCAACAGAACACAGAGAAAAGTAGAAATAACTAATTACCTCAAACAGCTATGATCGCTTGCAGAAACAGAGTAACAAGGTCTTAAAACTCGACAAAAAAAAAAAAAAAATGATGTAGCAATGATTCAAAAATTTGTAATAACCCAAAAGTTGCTCGGGAAAACTCCAGAACTCACAAAGCCTTTTGACTATGCTTGAGATTTGCTTTAGGAACCTAAATTAGATAAGATCACCCAACTTTATATGTGAATCTTCTTCCTTGGCATCCCATGCAGCAGTTAACTTGGTGGGTAGAGATAGCCCTAGGTAATAATAGAATATGAAATGATTGAAATCAGTTGATATTGGCAGAAATGAAAGTCAAGAATCTGAACAAATTTGATTACAAGTTATTGGCTCATCATTAGGTTGTGTCCCATAATGCTCAACATTCATACGTCAGACTAAACTCAGTTAAAGATTTTTCCTTTGTAATTCTAATTTATTTCTTTCTCCCACTTCCTCTCTTTTCCTATAGACAGGCCCTTGTTTTACAACCAAAAGGGAATTTGATGGAGTTGGTGGATCCAAGGTTGGGGTCTAACTTCAACACTAAGGAAGAGGCAGCAAGAATGGTTAAAGTTGCTCTATTATGTACTAATCCATCACCAGCGCTTCGGCCAACCATGTTGTGCTACGTGCAGCAATTATGATGAATAATACGGAAAAGAGAAAACAAGAAAACAAACAGAATTTAACGTGATTCAACCGTGTGCCTACATCTACAGGAGCGTGGGCTGAATTTTCACTAGATATGAAATTAGGATTACATCATATGTATTTAGATTAAACCCTAGCCGTTGTTCTGCTCCGCTTGGTACGCTTTACTCCCAGCATCAACTTGCTTTCTCTATATATGTGTTCCACTCAATATGAGTCACATACTACAACACACTATGTCTGTAGTAGTGAACATGTTTGAAGGCCGAACTGCTGTTCATGTTGATTATGGATCCAAGTATTTATGGAGATGAGTCGAGATTTAAGGCTTTAAGAGACCAGTTTGATAAAATCCTAGAACAGAGCTCAAGTGATGTTCAGAGTCTTCTTCATTCAACGAATGCAACATGGATCGGCTCCTCCACTGCATTATTAAGCAGATCTTGACAGAACAAGACGGCCATAACATTGCCTCATTGGTGATGCAAAATTCCGGTTTAGCAACAAACAAAATACATATCGAATGCTCTGATATCAATATTGGATAAAAATTCTGTAACATGAAGTTTGGCATTGCAATGTTCGTCTTGTCGTCCTGTCACGTTGAGATCATTAAGTAGCTTGGAAGTACACTTCACACTGTCATCATATGATATTCATGCTTCCTGGTTCAAAGGATGTTTTCCTTTGTTCAAACCTTGGAAGAACTAGGAAAAGGAATTCACAATAATTGTTTGATTAAATACTCCTTATACGTTGATTAAATTAATTATTTCGTCATTATTCTGTTATTTTTTTTAAAAAAATGCAATAATTATACAAAAGAAAGAAATTTAATTTTTTTTTTCAAAAAATTGAAGATGTTAACTATTTCAATAAAAAAAAAAATCCACTTAAAATGTTGAATTCAACTAGTGAGATTAAAGTATTACAAAATTCAAGATGAAAATTACATTTTCCTATACCAAAGTAGTACTCGCATGCCTATTGGAATTTTGAAAGGCTCACCTTGTACTCTAGAGTACAAGAACACTCATATCCTCATTTATTTTTACAAACTCCTCTAAACTCATTTCATCTTATATAATTATTATAATTTTTTTAAATTTTTACACAAAAATAAAATAAATAATTCATTTTTTTAAAATTTCAAAATAAAAATAATATTAAAAAATATATATTTTAATAATATTTTATTTAACTTTTAATTTTAATCTAAACTCATTTCATCTGTAGAAATAAATAAGATATAGACTCTTCTTTTACAGTACTCTTTTATATGACATGTATGCCGAAGTAGAATTCGCCATCAGCGTAATCTTTTTAGCTTGATTTAAAATTAACTTAAATATCTTTTACGAATTAATTAGTTACAAAACTAAAAAGAGATCACTTGAGAGAAACAAAAGACTAAAAGACAAACGAGAATACTAACTTAATTAGTTACATTACATTATATTTAATAATTTCTAGTTTAATTATTTATTATTTAATTTTATCAAATAATGACGGCTCTTTCTCAAACACGCGTTGAAAAATTATTGAACTGAAATCGTTAAATCACGTTAACTTATAAGGTAATGAATTTATTTTTGTAAAATCAATTCTTATCAAGTCGCATATATGACTTTTCTCACTCACACCCTTTCAATTATAATTTTTATTGGCACTTGTTACAAACTAGATATGTATCCCACGTACGTCTGATTATCAAGACTTTTCTGACTCGTACCTAATTCCCAGACACAAAAGAATGGGCCATGCATGCACGCATGCATGTACCTCTTAGCTTGTTTTCAAGTGTTGGACGTAATTTAATTGTTATTATTTTCTCCTTCAAACAGCGATCCCACCAGAAGAGTCTGCTCCGGCCCCATTATTTTGTCTTTTCCTGCCGTGCCGACACTGAGAATTACATGCCTGCATATGTCGACAGAAGATCATACGCATACCAAACAAAGGACGAATCCAACTTTGCGATGAATTTCCATCGCATCCGCCACTGCTTTATCCCGGATCAAGATGTCAGAAGACGGACACGTATAATGAAAACATATGAACAGTGCCGTTTGGTTATTCAATAGAAAAAATATCTGCATCAGTTTACTATTCGTATCATCTAACACATACTTTACGTGTTCACTTATTTTACTGTTCACTTATTTTACAATTTAATTTTTTCTTCTTGATGTGTGAGAGAACATTTGAAGGGAGAGAAATGATAGAGAGAATGAGAAGAGAGAGATCTATTTGATGAGAGAGAAGAGTTTGATGAGAAAAAATTGACGAGAGAGAGTTTAAGGAGAGAGAAAGCTTGATCATAGAGAGATGATGAGAGAGAAAGCTTGAGGAGTGAGAGAGGTCCACGGTGTGAAATGGAAGATATGTGTGTTAAGAGTATCAAATATCTGTAAATAATAATAAAATTTATATATAATAGTAAAATAATTAGTAATAAAATAATAATAAATAATTTATAAATAATAAAAAAGATGTTAATATGAATAATATTATATATAATCGTAAAATATGTAAATATTGTATAATATTAAAAAAATAATTTTTTTATATAAATTTTAAATTTATTTATTTTTTTCAAAATAATTTAACTAGATTTACACATTCACGACAACTATATCTGTCTTAATTTATTAAAAGCACATCATTTAATGAAGTTTCCTTGGTCAGAGAGGGCGGGCATAATAACCCACGGGTCATGACTCATGTGGCTTTACTTAAGTCCCAACATCTTCCAGATAATCTTGAAAACTCTCACTCACCAGTCAACCGTACAATTCTCTAATTATAGGTGATTCAAGAGATCCAGCGGTTCTGTTCATGTTTCGCTTGTCAATTTCGGTTCATACTCATACACCAATGTTGGGGGAGCCTACATTGTCATTGGTTTAAAAACGCTCAAGCTTGGAAAGTAGGAACCTCTGATGAATACGTCTGCTTCAACCAAAGTTGATCATTCGAGGAGAAGATGGCAAGCCAGACTCGGATTCCAAACACCAGCCTTCGTTTTCTTATGCTTATGGTAATCATGTGCATGGGAGCAAAGAAAGTCGGAGCACAAGCAGGGCGTCTTCCTGACGATGAAGGTATTTCTTGCTTATATAAATATATAAATATATATATATATATATATATATATAAATATATTCGTATGATTTTGTTTTGGGTAAAGCTCAAGTTAATAGAAATAGAATTCAGTGGATTGAGAAGCTTCGGCTGCATTTCTTTTGATAGTGCCAAAACTGAGTTGCCTTAGAGCTCGGTATGTTTCTTTGTAATTAGCCCGACAGCAACAGAACACAGAGTAAAGTAGAAATAGCTAATTATTACCTCAAACAGCTATGAACGCTTGCAGAAACAGAGTAACAAGGTCTTAAAACTCATAAAAAAAAACCATGTAGCAATGATTCAGAAATTTGTAATAACCCAAAAGTTGCTCGGGAAAACTCCAGAACACACAAAGCCTTTTGACTATGCTTGAGTTTTGCTTTAGGAACCTAAATTAGATCAGATCACCCAAGTTTATATGTGAATCTTCTTCCTTGGCATCCCATGCAACACTTAAGCATAACTTCCCATCTCAAGTTAATTCAAGCTCCTGATCATCAAAGTCATTGCTGGTGGTAGCATTTGTTAACAAGTTATGTTGCAATTTTAGCGGCTCCTTAGATCTAGCAAGACGCCAGCCCCACTCTCCGATTCTTTACCACTTGAGCATTTAGCGGGATTGCTGCATCATAAACTATTTTCGGAATATATTTAGTGACGAGGTCCTTGTATGTGCCAGTTATATGGGGAAAAGTTCTTTTTTTTTTTTTTTTCCTTTACCAGTTTTGTGCGTGTGAGAATTAAGACGAACAAACCATTCACTTCGGATATTATTCCCGACACACGACATGAACTTTGTCCCTTCATTAATTACGCCTTTTACACAGGCTTCCCATGACAGTGTCTGAGAGTGAAGAACGTCTAGATATCCTCTTAACTGGAGCCCAATTTAAATCTAGGAATACAAAGATTAGACCAACTAACTTTTGTTTTGCAGCACTATAAGAATTTCCATCCAACAAGTAGCATGCTTATCAATTATCTTATCAATTATTTAGGCCATTTGATGCGTGTTTTTCCTTTTGTTTTCCTGGTCTTCTCCCTTTTCGTTCTCTTTTTAGAACTTGGTAGGGATGATGTGTTTGATGTCTGCAGTGGACGCCCTTCAAGAGATAGCTGCGCAACTGGGGAAGAAAGACTGGAATCGCAGCGTAAATCCTTGCAATGCCGCAAGCTGGAGAACACCAAATTCAGTTGGGGTTCCGTACAACAATACTGTCAACTGCAATTGTTCCTACCCTGATGGTGTATGCCACGTGGTTCAAATGTACGCTCCCTTTGCTCCCATAAATTGCAAACTCTATCCTTATTGAACTTTCTTAAGATGCATTTTTTTTTAAGCAAGTTAATTTCATTAAACTAGAAAGTGATACATGAGGAGGGGGTGGGGTTTCCCAACAATCGCCCCAAAAAGTAAAAGAAAACAGTGCAAAGTACTGAACGAGTTTATTTGGGACCAATTTCTTGATCCCTACCCCTGTCCTATGAAAGGACGCTGTCTTATAGAAAGACGGAAATTTGTTCGCAAAAAAGCAAATGTTGGAACCACAGCTGGAGACGGTAGAACCTCCGCTGGAATCAGTGAAGGTGGCGGGTGCACTGTCACATATTGTTTGGAGATGATTTTTGGAGAGGTCCATGATCTCTCTTACGAGATCACTGGTTAGGGAAAATGATAATATAGGGTAGCAGCCGGAATCTAAGCCGAGTCACCAGTGACAGGTCAACACAGGCGGTGGTGGCGGCGCCACCTGAGGAGGTGAATGGACGAGCAGATCTAAAGGACCTGAGGCCTTTGAAGCAAGTGGGGTCGAGCATGGCCGCCAATGCCACTCTAGGATGCGGCTACGACTGGAAATCCCTCACGGCAAGGGCCGTGCTTGTGTCGAACGTGCTGAGTAGAAATGCGTTTTTCTTCTGTGAACATGAAGATTGGCGACCAGAGAGGCTGAACTGGCGTCGCGTGTTGGTCGGAGGTTGCCGGAAAGTAGTAGATCGGCAAGGATCGGCGCTAAGGAGAGAAAACTAAGGAAAAACCTAGGGAAAAAAGCAAACAGAAAAACATAAAAATTAAAAAGCCTCTAGGGTTGGCTAGGGGAGGAGGTGGTCGGAGCCTAAGCTCCAAACCCCCTCCGCCCAGTGAAAACAAGGGAAAACTCGGTCTGGGAATTTCAGAGAGAAAAAGAATAAGGAGAGAGAAAAACCTCGGGGTGAGATGATATGTCTCTTCTTAAGATGCTTAATAGCAAGTAAATGCAGTAAATTTATTATATGATGTGAAAATTGGTTTAGTAGTGGAGAGATCTCACTTTATTTTGGTAAAACTTTTTCCGCTCTTTTTTTTTTTGAGTCATCCTATTTAATCTGTGAACTTTGTAATCTATCCTTTTTTCCTTCTTTACATGCAGATTTTTTAAAGGGCAGGATCTTGATGGTACACTTCCACCTGCAGTGGTGAAGCTACGCTACCTGAAGCAAATGTATGAAGATTTACCAATTATGTATTTTTCTTGTTATTACACCATAAAATCAGTCTGAAACTTGTATACTAACACCACATTTTTTCTTTTGGTTATAATGATCTGAATAGGAACTACCTTAGTGGCACAATACCAAGAGAATGGGCTTCCACAAAGCTGGAATTTCTGTAAACAACTTACTGAACTTTCACATCCAAGGTTAGTCTGTAAAAGCTAATTACTGAACTAATGGAATGAATCAAGTGCAGGTCCATCAGTGCGAACAACTTATCAGGACATATTGACTACTTGGGAAACATCACTACTCTTCAAACTCTGTATGTTCTGGATCACTTTGTTCAACTATTGAAAAGTTTCAATTGGTTTATCACTTCTGTAATTTGAAAGGACTACTTTTCAGGAGCATAGAAAGCAACCTGTTTTCTGGACCCATTCCCCCTGAGCTTGGGAACTTGGTTGACTTGGAGACTCTGTCAGTGTTTCTTTCCTTCCTCGTCTTTTTCCATATGACATTTGTTTAATCATTTTGATATTTTTTATGATTTATTGAATAATCTAACAGTAGAATTAGTTGAATCAGTCTTAAATTTCAATCTGGTGGATGCAGCACTCTTAATGCCAACAATCTCACTGGAGAGTTGCCCACCACACTCACAAATCTGACCAAATTGAAAAATCTGTAAGTGGTTGTAAACTTTTCCATCTGTTTACAAGCAGTATCTTCAGATTTGATAACATTCGGGCTTTTGTTTCGTTCAATCTATATTTCATTTGACCCATGTATAGGAGGATTAGCAGTAACAACTTCACCGGAAGAATGCCTGACTTCTTTGGAAGCTGGAAACAACTTCAGGCATTGTATGTGATTTTTCCTACAATACATTGTAAATCACTTTTACTGAAAAACTTCAGGTGAAATCTAAATCCATCCCAAATTGTGTTCTTACAGAGAGATCCAAGCTAGTGGCATTGAGGGGCCCATTCCTTCAAGCCTTTCAGTCTTGAGTAATTTGACCGAGCTGTGAGTTATTCCTTCTAAGTATGACGGTTGTTGAGTTCTAAAAATCATACATTCTTTTGATTTTTATATCGGCAAATTCTATGGCTTAAGACAATAACAATTGTGGATGATGCAATTCTGTGCAGAAGAATTAGTGACTTACATGGAGAGAGTTCACTTTTTCCGCCATTACAGAACATGGGAGGAATGAAACGCTTGTAAGGTGTTTTTATTTGGAAAAGAACTATGCAATTAGAATAATGCAGAGTTTTTAGCAGTTTTACTTACATCTTGTTTGGTTTCTGGTTCAGGATGTTGAGGAGCTGTAATATCTCTGGAAAAATCCCTCCATATATATCAAATATGACACAGCTGAATAAATTGTAATTCTTTGGTTCATTATTCTCTATAATTTTTAGTGAAGTGAATGGATACCAAGACATTTAGAATGATTTTTATGTTGAAATGTGTAGATATAATCCCACCGGTGAAGTCTTGCAATTTGATAAGTTACTAAATGCTAATATTATAAATTTGTAGAAATTAGAGACCTTTAAGTGCCAAGTAAGCCTATAGACTATATGAAAAGTAAATTGCCTGGTTTTTGTACACCTGTCCATCGCAGTAGTTTGGTATGACATGAAGCTGATTACATTCTCCTAGTTGTGTTTGATGACTAAGAGTGTTTTACCGCATAACTTCATGATACATGAAAGTGACAAGCAGATCCAGAATTTATGTTAGGCATATCACATGAATTTTTTTTGGATAGTGAGTGAACGAAAGAATTCGAGCTGCTTCAGTCCATTCAACTGTTGCTATAGCTAAAAGTACCATTTGTGTGCACTTGGATTACTCCGTGCAACTATTTTCTCATCTGATCCATACTAGGCATTCGCGGATCCTAAAAAGAAACTATGATATATAGTTATATCTCCAGAGATTTAAGTAGTCGAACATTTTATTGACATCTCTATCAATCTGTTGTACCCATATTTGCATAGCCCTATGGTATCAATATACTGTATATTAATTTCTACTGATGATAATAATTATGTACCATACATGGATATAAGAAAGGAGAATACCCTGGCACTTCAAAATCTAGAAGCCATCTGTCAAAGAAGCCTACTCAATCCAGATTTATCAATTTTCTTTATCTTTAATTTCTCTAATCTTCATCTCATTTATTGAACATGCATTGCTCTCCATGTTCACTCGAACAGTTATTTAATAATTTTGTGTTCTTATAACATCGAATTTTCACCCTTTTGGCAGAGATCTCAGTTTCAACAGATTGGAAGGAAACATTCCAGATTTTGGAGGTCTAACGAAATTGGACACCATGTATGCAATCTAATTCATGAGGGTCACTAACTTACAAAAAATGATGACTCGGGGTCTTTTCTGTGTGTGTTAAGCTTGAAATACGAAATTGTCTTATTTCCCAAAATGATTAAATGTTTTTGGTCTTTTTTTTCTGTTTAATCATGATGAACCCTAGCTAATAGCTTTAGGCTTTGGAACCAGTTTAATTTTTAACCCATTCAAGTACTGTGACTATTTGCAAGTTTGTTAAAAAATTTTAATGCAGCAGCTTGTCTATGTACTAATAACTATACAATTAAAAGAACACAACTAGCTCATATTCACAGAATCATCACCCTTAAGACTGTAGCTTACGGAAGAGATGAGACAAAAGTTTTAACATTCATCCTCTTGGAATGGAGCATTATGATACCAAATCACATGTCTGAAATGCTGCATACATGTATAATCAGTCATAAAAGATTAGAATTCAAAATGTTCTTTTTTGTACGAAGTTTGAACTAAGAGCAACACGAATGTTTCTAACAAAATTGTGATTTTCTTGATCACTGGATAGATATCTGACAGCTAACTTGCTCAATGGGCCTATTCCAGAATGGATCAAGGGAAGAGATTACCGCTAGTATGTTTTCCGTCTGAACTTCTGTATAAAGTTTATTTACAGCTCTCTGAATTCTGAAAGAATCTTCTACACAATATCTTTCTAAATTAGTTTGGTATTAGTATTAAAAATCAACAATTTGAATACATACGTGCGCACACGCATATACATCTTCAGGAGGGGGGATTTCAATGATTAAAAGGGTTTGTGTTTGTGTTTGTGGGCAGCCAAATAGATGTTTCTTACAACAATTTTTCTGCAAGCTCTGCTCCGAATACTTGTCCAGTCAATATGTAAGAAAGCTTTTCCCCCTTGAACCTAGTTGAGCATTGCTGCATTTAATTTTTCATTTATTATGTATTTAATCATTGAAATTAACTGGTTGATTATCCAACAGAAATTTGTTCAGAAGCTTTTATGGACCAGATAAATCGTAAGCTTCCAAGTTATTGAACTTTTAGAAAGAAAGGAGTGGTCACTATATTTTTGTTTTTTCATTTCAATTTTAGTCATAAATATCCTGATTCTTTTTTCGTATGCTACGCTCTATTCTAGAATACTTACAGAGTGTCTGAGGAACAATCCATGCTCAAAAGGTATATATCTGTCAGGACCAAAATAGAATTAGATGCTTCAATAATATTAGGCCTTCCTCTTCAGTATTGCTTATTTCAGAAAGGAGAAGAATTTGGTCAATCTTTTCTGCAGAAAATAATTGAATATGTGTTCTATTAGGTTCATTTGAATCTGATTACCTTCTAAATGTCCCTCTCTCTAGATCATTACTCGTTACATATAAATTGTGGTGGAAATGAAACATCCATTGGTAGAATCAAGTATGAAGCGGATTTAGACCCGGGAGGTGCGGCAAAATTTGTTCTCATGAACGATGATACTTGGGGCTTTAGTAGCACTGGAGATTTCTTGGATGTTGATACAAGTTCAAAGGACTATATTGCAGAAAATGTATCCATGCTCAGAATGAACGATTTTGAATTGTACAAGAATGCACGTCTCTCTCCACTTTCTCTCACATATTATGCACGCTGCTTGGCAAAGGGAAACTATACTGTGAAACTTCACTTTGCGGAGATAATCCTGAGAAACAACAGATCCTTTTACAGTGTTGGAAGACGGATTTTTGATGTTTATATCCAGGTACTGCTTGCCAACAAGCTTATTTTGTCTTCTATGTCGATATAGAAGATAAATTAACTGAGGTTTTTTGCTGCAGGATAAACTGGTCCTGAAGGATTTTGATATTGAAAAAGAAGCAGGAGGAGTTGACAAACCGGTCGTTAGAAATTTTACTGCAGTTGTTACAAACAAAACTTTGGAGATCCGCTTTTATTGGGCTGGAAAAGGGACCCAAGACGTCCCAAGGAGAGGAACATATGGTCCGCTTATATCAGCTATCACCATAGACTCTGGTAAGTAATTTCTTTTAACATGGTGAGACATAAAATAATGGATGCATAACTATAGTGGGTGCTGAAGCGGTCCCAATAACTACTTGATGCAAAATACAATACTTGAAAGAAGGTTGATGTGCTGTTTACTGAAAGGCTTATCAAAATTTCTTATTCATATCTTCTGTTCTTTGACATTAATTACCTGTCAATAGCTACTGCTACAATCACTGTCAATAGCTACTTTCTTTCTTTCTTTTCTTTTTATTTATTTATTTATTTTGCAGATTTCCATCCTCCTGATGATAGGAAAAGGAAGATATTTCTCGCAGTTGGAACTGTACTTTTGTTGTCAACCCTGGTTTTCACAATTTTAGGAATTCTTCGGTGGAAAGGCTATTTAGGAGGCAGGACATCACGGGAACATGGTAGTTTAGTTGAGATGTACATTTTATAAATGCTTTAAGATAGAGTCCAACATCTTAACCTTGTTTCTTTTACAGATCTACAAGGATTAGATCTGCAAACTGGTTTTTTTACCTTCAGGCAAATCAAAGCTGCCACTAACAATTTTGATGCTGCAAACAAGCTTGGGGAAGGTGGCTTTGGAGCTGTATACAGGGTAGTCTAAAATCCTATCATTGTCTTATATCTTTGGATCACTGCATTTAATATCTTTTTTCTTTTTCCCCCTTTCACACACCTGGTCCATGAAATTTTCAGATAGAAATTATACAAAAATTATAATGCAAAGTATACTGTCAACAGGGAACATTATTGGATGGTACCACAATTGCTGTGAAGCAACTATCTTCTAAATCAAAGCAAGGAAATCGAGAATTCGTGAATGAGATAGGCATGATTTCTGGTTTACAGCATCCAAATGTCGTTAGACTGTATGGATGCTGCATTGAACGGAATCAACTGTTGTTGGTATATGAATACATGGAAAACAATAGTCTTGCACATCCTTTGTTTGGTAAGCATATTTTTTCATCTTTGGCAAGAAAACTGTAATGGTTTCAAAAAGAAGGGGAATCAAATGTCTTAAATCACATAGGTTGAAACTCAAAATGTCTGATATCATTGACAAAGCCATCTACATCAATTGCAGTTCCAGAGGATGGCCCAGTGAAATTGGACTGGCATACAAGACAAAAAATATGTGTCGGCATAGCAAGAGGTCTGACTTTCTTGCATGAGGAATCACCACTGAAAATTGTTCATAGGGACATCAAAACTACCAATGTACTTCTTGATAGGAACCTTAACCCTAAGATCTCTGACTTCGGATTGGCCAAGCTTGATGAAGAGGAAAACACCCACATTAGCACCCGAGTCGCGGGAACCATGTAAGCTACTTTCTTTTCTCTTTCTGCTCAAATTATTCTTCTAATCTTTTTTTGAAAAAGATGGATCATAATGTCTTTAAAGGCAAGTTGCTTCCATAGAAGTAAACAAGACAAGACAGCAATTGAAGTCCCTGTAAATAGGTTCAATTTGGCCCACTACCATGGAAAAGGTCCTGGATGAAACTATAAGTAGGAAATTGTTCACATCAGCTTCTGCATATGCAACCCAAATGCACTCTCATTTGGCATTTCTGCTTTAAAAACTATTCCAAAATGATACAGTTGGAAATGATCCGCATTTTTATTTTTCCCCAATTCTATGTGCAATGACATAACTGCTCAGACTTTTCATAAAATAGTAACTGCAGAATGCAACAAAAGAATATATGTTTGACGTTTATGTATGGCTAATGGTGCATGACTAGATCAATTACCAACTTGCTAATATAATGTTTTTCTTTGCAGAGGATACATGGCGCCAGAATATGCATTATGGGGGTATTTAACATATAAAGCAGATGTATATAGTTTTGGGATTGTTGCATTGGAAATTGTTGCTGGAAAGAACATGATGAAATTTCGACCAACTGATGATTTTGTGTGCCTTCTTGATTGGGTAAGATAGATCTCATCCTGTTTTTCTGATGATAAGGATAGCTTTAAGAACCAATCGCTAATTTGAGAACTTCTCTATTTGGATTTTTTATTATTTTAATCTATTCATAGATTTTTTATTACAAGTTATTGGCTCATCTTTAAGTTGTTCCGTAATGCTCAACATTCATACGTCAGACTAAACTCAGTTAAAAGATTTTTCCTTCGTAATTCTAATTTATTTCTTTCTTCCACTTCCTCTCTTTCCCTTTACAGGCCCTTGTTTTACAACAAAAAGGGAATTTGATGGAGTTGGTGGATCCAAGGTTGGGGTCTAACTTCAGTAAGGAAGAGGCAGCAAGAATGGTTAAAGTTGCTCTATTATGTACTAATCCATCACCAGCGCTTCGGCCCACCATGTCTGCAGTAGTGAGCATGCTTGAAGGCCGAACTGCTGTTCATGAGTTGATTATGGATCCAAGTATTTATGGAGATGAGTCGAGATTTAAGGCTTTAAGAGACCAGTTTGATCAAATCCTAGGACGGAGCTCAAGTGATGTTCAGAGTCATGTTCATTCAACGGATGTAACATGGATTGACTCATCCGCTACACGATCAAGCCAATCTTGACAGAGTAACAGTAAGATAGCCATAACATTGCCTCACAGGTGATGCAAAATTCTGGTTTAGCAACAAGCAAATATATGATGAATCCTCTGATGATCAGTCTTGTATAAAATTCTATAACATGAAGTTGAATACATATTAATTTGTAAGAATGGTCGCTTTACATGACTAATATTTAATATGTTTGATCTGGTTTCTCATGCTATGCCTCCGAAGCATTGTCCTTCAACACCAGTTATTTTGGCACATACTGTGGGGGCAAACTGACATTTCTAAACAAAAATTAAGGACATTAAGAGGCTAGTTTCAGTGGGAGTATTTTCTTCATTTTAAAAATGCTATTCTGAAGAAATTAGGTCACTCATATGCAGGAGTGAAAGGTGAATTGTGTCGGTAAATGCCGATAAGAAAAAAAAATTTCCAACATCTTTAAAACCAACTCACTGAGCCAAGATTTTGTACAAAGTCCTGAGCTAAAATTTTGTTCAACACTTATTGGTAACTATTTCATGAGACTTCTTCTAAATAGAAGTTGGCCTCTAATAAATTGGCTCCTCTTTGCTGCATACCTTGTTTTACAGGCATTCTTAGACAGGACTTGGGCTATTATTACTCAAAGAGAGATTTTAAAAATGCTGAATAGGTGGAGCTCCTTAAAAGGTTAAACAAAAAACCAAACCAAACACAAAATAGTTGACATATACATGCGTTTTAAGGGTGTTGATCAAGATACCCGGCTATAACCAGATCCGTATCCGAGTTTTGAAAACAAGGCAATTATCCACTTGGATAAACCCAGCCAAAATCTGGGCGAATAACCAGATATCTGAGTTTATTACATATTTTTTATTTTTACTTTTTTTTAAAAAAAGTCCTTTTAACACTTTTTGAAAGGTTTTTATAGACATTTTTTAAACTTTTTATTGCCATTTAAATTTTTATAACAAAAAAAAAAAATGATAGATTGCATACATTATGGAAATTAGATTGCATTCACTCGGTGAAAATTAATTAAAAGAGATATTGGAGGATTTATCTCATTTCTTTCTTGATCGGCTATATCATATATTGCATGCAACTTCGTGAGTGCGTAAAAACTCATTTTTCTCAAAGATTTGGGCCTCTCAAAGGCAGAAGTGAGTAAAAATCTTCTTTTTTTCGTTTTCAGTTTTCTTTTCTCAGTATACTTATTGTTGTATGTTGTCATGAATTTGACCTATCACTATTGGAAAATGTTAGCCGTAAGAACATCAATAATCACAGCACCCAAAGACCTGGTATTATTCTACCCGTCTGGGTTCAATCTGGATGAACAACTGTCCGGATTCATCCGAATTTTCAGATTCTGGACCGGACTGAAAAATAATCGGGTTCGGATGCACATCCCATTGCGTTTGCTGGGCACAAGGGTCAACAATCTAATATCTATTGCATATATTATTTTCAAGTCAAAATCCTTGCTTCCATAGGCTACATCAGGCTTCAGCACAACATTCATTTTAGAAATTTTGTTATTATAATATTTCAATCAACAAATAACTCTGACATATAGAGGTCATTTTAATTATTTACCTATATCTTCTTGTCCACCTTCTTTGTCCTTGTACATGAACAAAAGTAGTAAAAACCTCTCTATTGATCTTTCAAGGGCTAAAAAATGTTCGTCAATGATTTTCTTAACATGTTACTATTCAATATCTTTTATTTTTATTTTTATACTTTTTGGTAAAAATCGTCTCAACTTGGCATATAGCTGGAAGAAATTCTTCAACCCATGCGTGAATTGGGAGGCACAACAAGAACGTCGTTGGTTCGAGCCAATTATAAAATGGAAGAATCTGATCTCCCACCTAACCACTGCATGCGCCCATTGATGAGCATTAATATAAGACTTTTAAAACATGAAGTAGTGATTTAACACTACTGTATGGGATTTTTGGTGCCAAAAAACGTGATACACCTCAAACTCGTCTAATTAAATTAAGTACAGCCAGGTTGTGCAATAAGGCTGTCTGTTTAGGATCGCAACCCATCCACTAGTCTTTATAATTCACAAGAGGCCAGCCTAGTGATGGCATGCAGTACTTCTTCATCATTTTCAAAGTGTTAAAAAGGAAGACAAGTCAGCACTCCTTCCTGAATTACTCACATGATAGTTCTCTTTTTGTAGTTTTATCATCCCTAGCTAGCTAGCTAGATAGAAACTATATTATATAATATTCCAGCATTCTTTGCATAGTTGCATCATCCATATCAGTTCTTCTCTTTATATTTTTTAAAAAAAGAAAAAAAAAAAGCCTACAGCTGCTTAATTATAGGTGGAAAAGCTGGCTGCGTTTTTCAAACAATGATAGATCACTTGTTTATTTTCAATAGATATCGATCTTCTTCATGAAAATGATGCATTAATCTTTTACTGATGATCAACATGAGTATACTTCGGATTTTATATTCCCTCTTAATTATTATTATTATTATTAGTATTATTATTATTATTATGTCTATTTCCAAATTCATTTCTCTGCCATTTTTCAACGTTGAACCATGTGGTCCTTGAGGCAATTGGTGGATGGACCACACAACCTTTCGCTGTAAGTTCAACTACAAAAGGGATTCTTTAATTTGTGGAGTTTCTTAGATAACAACAGGCTAGGCCGGGATTCTATTAAATATATATATATATATATATATATTTATATATAGTCAATTGTCCAACTTGATCCTCTTCCTTTATACGAGCAGTTCTAGAAAACACGAGAATCGCGAAGTAATTAGTAATACACATTATGAATTGATACATGATGACAAAACACATGAACATGATCAAGCATGATCTCCACGTTTTCTACACATCCATCAGCTGGAACAAAAGACCAACATCCAAGAAACCCCGGATGTTGTGTTGATTAGCATATATAGTTGTGTTGTGTTGTATTGGTAGTTCAATGGGTTAGGGATCAGTGCATAACATGATCATGAGCCTGTTTTATCATCTTTTATATATACCTTTCTGAACCTTGACTAGCTAGTACTGTATTTGGCTCTATATATCTTGCGCCACTTGTTGGACCCTAAGCTCCCATGGTACACCTAAATTAATCAAACTTTATGACATTCAATATTGTACTTACAGACATATTTTTGAAGAGATCTACCGTAGGAAATAATATTATATATAGATCGGATACTCTTTAACACTTTCTTTTCTTTCAGAAAAATAGCATGATCCGTAATATCCCTAGCTAGCTAGAATCAGCCGGTGCAAACAATTTAGGCCGATCAAACGAAACAGATCCAACTAAGCAAGGATATTTTAGCCGGCAATTCTAATTAAGCAAGGAAGCTAGCTAGCTAGTTGATTGAGGCCGATCAATCGAAACAGATCCAACTATCATAGGGGTTTCTGCAGTACGTACGTTGCCCGCGGCCCCCACACATTTTGGACAAGTAGTGCACGCTTTATTTGCAATAATCGTTGATGACTTAGGCTTTTTTGGAAGAGAAGAGTTTAATTGAGTTAAAAGTTAAATAAAATATTATTAAAATAAATTTTTTAATATTATTTTTATTTTAAAATTTAAAAAAGTTAAATTATTTATTAATTTATTTTGTATTAATATTTTAAAAAATTATAATAATTAAATGATATGAGAGGAGATATATATGAAGTTTTATGAAAGACGCATTCTGGTTTCAATTTTCCTTGATGACAACAAAAAGGAGCTTTGCTGCGACATTATTGCCGGACCCCATATTTGAGAATAATGGTTGCTTTTGTTGATCATAATTTATGGAACAACGATGTTTGCAATAAATTATAAATTAAGGTTAGATCACTTTCATCGTTACCAGATCATACTTGATCCTGTAGTGGAAACGCGTTTACTTAATAATTTTACATGTGTATGTGTCATTAATTTGTGTATATTTGTTGCTAACGTTATTGCTGATGACTGGTTATAAAGGCCCATGCATATATACTTGTGTCCAAAGAGACTATATATTAGATTGATGACAAAAAGTCATGCATTTTTGGGACGACGCTTTAATTCTAATTAAGTGCAAGTACAATATATATAATATGCATGGAGACTTTCTGCCTGTATTGTTGCTTTTGTTATGCGTCTAGAATCATATATGCATTAATTATAAATAGATAATATCATAATAATTATATTATACCCCTATATTTCCTAAATATTTCTCCTTGGGATTCCATTAATATTTTTATTTTTATTTTTTTTCCCTTTATTTTCGGGGACAGTAATTTTTCCATGCATGCATTAGTTTGATCTTTAGAAGGGGGGACAATATTGGAATTGCATATATAATATACATAACACGAAGAAGAAAAATAAATTTACAGTTAAAGTTGTAGATTATATTCCTTCTGATGAAATTAATTAATTACAAGCTGCTCTTCGAGATATGATCAAGCCATGCTTGGCCCCTTAATTAGATATTTAATTAGGCTCAATTCAAGCTCGAGCGACGTACTCAAGCGCGAGCATTGCTATATGAAAAATTTACTCGTGAAGAAAGATCATATAATTACTATTAATTTAAACTCTTATTAGGTTTTTTGTAGAATTAAATAACATATTATAATCCGAACAATAATTGAACATGTATAAGATAAGCACTAACGAACATTAATATAATATATATATATATATATATATATATATATATATATATTATAGTACTACTGACTACGTACGAAATATTCATTTCGAGTTAATCATGAGCAATCGAGTTCAAATTCCATGCATGCATATACAAAATTAGATTTCTCTTTCTTTTTAAATATATATATATATAATAAATATGAGACCACAACGTACGCTTTTGGAACCGAGAGTGTTGCTTTCATGTACAGAGTACATTAATATTCTTACAATTAATTTGCTGGTATTAACTACTAAAAAATTAAGAGGTGACAGATACATATTATATTGTGATCAAGATGTTTGTATAATATATAGAGACGGCAATTTTCGGCATAAAATACACTTGCACTCAAACAAGCAGAAGGACGTCGATCCTGGGCATAAGAATAAGTCATCACAAACATACATGCAGTGCTCGATCTGGCCAATCACAGCGTTGGCACCTTATATTTATATATAGTAGTTAAACTCAGCAGTACTCTTATAAGCTTCCACAAAACTAGGTAGTAATATCACTCTGTAATTAGCACAAGCTTGCTGGGCACTAAAAGAGTACCACTGATCTAGCCACTGGCCATGGTATTTTGCTAGATCGTCTTCCCTCATTAATATTGTTACGTTTCCTAGCTAGCCTCTTATCATATATATATATATATATACAGTTTGCGTTACACGTACATTATTTTCATGCTTCTTATGCCGGCTATCCTTTGGGTTTCTGTAGGAGAAACCTGAGACCGTTGAAGGAAAGGTGGATTGGAAAGGAAGAGCGGCTGTTAAGTACAAACATGGAGGAACCAGAAGTGCTGTCCTCGTACTAGGTATGTACGTACGTAAGAATTTATTTGCTCAGAAATATATATACATATATATATATATATATATATATGTATGTATTTTCAGTGATCAGTACTTCTTGTTTAGATTTGATTTGTTTCAACGATCGAAAAACAGATCATGTTTGCGGAAAATGGTTTTTAGCAAATTGTTTTATAAAAAATATATAAATGTTTTCTCTGATCATATATGTTAATTTGATTGATTGTAACTTAGTTAGCTTGAAAATGAACTATTTTTCTGAAAATACTCTTAGTTGTAAGCGGTTTGGTACGTACCATGATCGATGCAGATCTTTTACGTACATATAATAATATGATATATGTTTTTTCTTATGATATATAGGTACTGATATTAATTCGTCAAATTATAGTAATTTTATACTAAAAGTTTTATTTATGAAATAGGGTTAATTAATGTAAAAATAGTCAGTCTTAAAATCAAATTGTAATGCTACCTGTGCTTTTTAATTGAATTTGTTACTCCCTTAATTATAATATGATTTCAAGATTGATCAGATTGGTCCTAGCTAGTACGTACGTTAGAAATATATTGGTAAGCTAATTTTATGTGTTTAACTACAGTACTACTGACATGACATGCATGAGAGTAGTAGTACATGATCTGGCCATGTGTTAGAAAACCAAAAAAAAAAACTTTAAAATATTTTAAAAAACAAAATAAAAAATAATTAATAACATAAAACAACATTCACCAAAAAAAAAAAACTCAAGAAAAATTACAAGTTAAAAAATCTAAAATATGAAACACTTGAAATATTAAATTAACAATAAAAATCCAAAAGCAAGGGTAGGGAATTAGGGAAAGAAGGGCAGGGAGATGAAGGCAACATGAAGGCCGGATGGACGGAGTATTAGGCCGCGTTTGGATGTTGAGTTGGGTTGAGTTTTTGTCATCTTGATAAATAATAGTGAGTTGAATAAATGGAATGAGTAATGTGGAGTCCATTTAAAATGAGTTTAAATGTGTTTGGATGTTAAGATGAGTTTAATACTATTTATGAAAAATTGAAAAAGGTTGTGGGTCCTACGTATAAAGATGTGTTGAGTTGAAAAAAGTTATGGATTCCACGTGTAAGGAGGTTTTTAGTTGAGATGAATTTAGTAATTTGAGTTGGGTGTTTGGATATTAGACTTGGTTTAAAATTAAATTGAATTGAGTTGATATCAGCTGAGTCCTGCAACCAAACGGGATCTTAGTGGATGGAGTATAATCAAACAAGAGAAATACTCTAATCACGAAGAGATTACACAAAAATAAATCTACAAAGTAATATGCTTGATATGCTAATACATCAGATTGTAAAGTATTGTGCATGCTTGATATGCTGGTACATCATATTGTAAAGTTACTTTTATCGTAAAATAGATTTAAGAAATCACATTAAATCACGTCAGTTTATGAATTTATTTTTGTGTAATTTTGCATCTATAGTGCAACTTCACATCAAACAATATTGAAAATCAGTTCTTCTGAAATTTTTGAGCTAAAGCTAATTTTAGAAAAGAAGACTTCTATAGGTACAAGACTACTTAGTTTTGCTCTAACGTCGGAAATCGTTTTCTGTTGACCGGTTTTTCCAAGTGTATTCAAATACACAAGAATTGATCTTCACTTCAAGTAATATAAGTTTGTAGTCCATGGCCGGCCTAATTTGCAGGGTTTATCAATTGTTTTGCATGTTTCAGGCGTGTTTTGTTTCGAGGGCATGGCAACCTTGGCACTGGCGGTGAACTTGGTGACATACTTCAACCGGGTGATGCATATGGAAATAGCCGATGCTGCTAACCAGCTAACCAACTACATGGGCACTGGCTACATTCTCTCCATTCTAGCAGCTGCCCTTGCAGACACCTACATTGGCAGATTTAAAACTGTCCTCGTTTCAGCATGCCTGGAGTTAGCGGTATGCCTACAAATCCAGCTCCACCAAATGATATATAATATCCAATATTCCAATAAAACAATCATAATTATAGATGATACAACAGTAATGATTATGATGATGGACTAAGATAATTAGTCATCTGGTTGATATATAATCCTATTAATTCGCTTAAATCGTTGCACGGAATGTTTATCCTGCAGGGACTAGCTTTGTTAACAATACAAGCTCGCTATCCTGGGCTAAAGCCCCCAACTTGCAACATCTTTGATCCAGCTTCGCGCTGTGAGAAAGTCGATGGTGGCAATGCTGCCATCCTCTTTGTTGCCCTATATTTTCTTGCTGCAGGGGCTGCAGGAGTCAAAGCTGCATTGCCATCACATGGGGCTGATCAATTTAATGAAAAGGACCCCAAAGAAGCAAGGCAGATGTCCAGTTTCTTCAACGGCCTTTTACTGGCCATATGTATTGGTGGTGTTGTCAGCTTAACACTGATTGTGTGGATCCAAGATAATAGGGGATGGGACTGGGGCTTTGGGATCCCTACCATCGCCATGTTCTTGGCTGTGATTATCTTTTCTGCGGGATTGCCAATGTACAGGATACAAGTTATTCAAGGAACCAGCGCCATCACTGAAATCATACAGGTAATTTTGCATATATAATTGGTTATTCATTAATTCCTGCCAAGAAAATCTTAAGACCCTTCTGTTATTTATTGCTAAAGGAGCATCTCTAGTTGTTCTTCTTTTAAATCTCTTTCTCTGCCTTTCAGTAAGATCAAGTTTATAACCAATACTGCTCAAATTTTTTTTTTCAGGTGTATGTTGCAGCCATACGTAACAGAAATCTTCACCTTCCTGAGGACCCCACTGAGCTCTATGAAATGGATAAGGACAAGGAAGCTGCTTTGGAAGTAGAATTTTTACCTCACAGAGACGTTTTCAGGTTCTATCCCACAACCTTAAATTTGCACAAAAATTCTGTTCTCTAGAATTTGCACTATATCTTCTTATCTATTGCAACCGAAAGTTGTACCATTTAGCAGGTGCGTGCTCCTATATATTTACCCCTTTTATTTACTACTCATGCTAAATCCTTTGTAGGTTTTTAGACAAAGCAGCCATCCAACCAACATCTACAGGGCAGCATGGCAGCCAAGAGGCTGCAAACCCATGGAAACTTTGCAGAGTAACTCAAGTGGAAAATGCCAAAGTAATACTAGGAATGGTCCCAATTTTTGGTTGCACAATTATAATGACCCTTTGCCTGGCTCAGCTCCAAACCTTCTCAATCCAACAAGGTGTCACCATGGACACAAGCCTCACCAAATCTTTTCACATCCCACCAGCCTCACTCCCGATCATCCCAATTCTGTTCATGATCATTATAATCCCCGTCTACGACCGGATTTTTGTTCCCTTTGCAAGAAAAATCACCGGCATCCCCACCGGAATCACCCACCTGCAACGCGTAGGAGTTGGCCTAATTCTCTCCGCCATCTCCATGGCCGTGGCTGCTATACTGGAAGTGAAGCGAAAAGGCGTAGCAAGAGACAATAACATGCTTGATGCCATCCCAGTGACACAGCCATTGCCAATTAGCACATTCTGGCTATCGTTTCAGTACTTTATATTTGGAATTGCAGACATGTTCACGTACGTGGGTCTGCTTGAGTTCTTCTATTCACAGGCACCGAAAGGCCTCAAATCCATCTCGACTTGCTTCCTGTGGTGCTCCATGGCTCTGGGATATTATTTCAGCACCATAATTGTCCAAATTGTTAACAGAGCAACAAAGGATACGAGAAGTGGAGGTTGGCTTGCAGGGAATAATATTAACAGGAACCACTTGAACCTCTTCTACTGGTTGCTTTCTATAATGAGCTTGATCAACTTCTGTATCTATTTGTTTGTGGCTAAGAGGTACAAATACAGGCCTGAGATCAATCCCGTCGTCTCAAACGACAACAAGGAATGAGCAAAAGAAAATGATCTTGTCTATTATAAATTATGTTGTGATACTAACGGAATGATCATCAGCAAAAGAACAAGGTGGATTAATGCATGGGCGGCTAGCTTGATCGACTTGATGATCTCTTTTATATATATATATATATATATATATAGATATTATTTACTTGTAATTTTTTTCTTTCCTTGCCTTTAATTCCTAGATTTGATGATCTTATAGCTGATCAGATCAGCTTATATATGATATGTGTGCTGTTTGTTAATTAAAACATTGTGCGTAGCTTCAAGTATCATGTCTGTGTTGTAATGCAAAGAAAAATAATATACAATATATTTCACCTTCCTTTTAAGAATAAATCATTTTTTATAGATATTATTAAATGCCACGTTAATAATAATAATAATGGGAGGATGAAAGACCAAGTTCTTCTAACTCAAGACTTTGGTCTGAATTTTGAAATTTCGAGTCTCCCCTCGTTTTCTCTCTAGCTCTGGCTTGAGAGAATAGGGGTGGTGTTTTGTCTTTTCTTCGAGTAAGTCTCATGGAGGAGATGCAATCCATGTGGGGAAACCTACGTCTGAATGAGGAGGAGGACAAGGACATTGCTATCGATGGTGTTTCTGCACCGAGTGTCCAATGCAAAAGCAATAGAAGTCTGATAGGGAGAATATGGTGTGATGGTTTGGTGGGGAAGAAAATTGTTGAAGTAACAATGGCAAGAATCTGGTGCCTCAGCAAACCAGCCTCGGTGAAGGAGGTTGGCAGCAACTTATTTGTATTTATATTTGCAAATCATGTGGATAAACAAAAAATCGAGAATGGTAGACCATGGAACTTTGATAATCACTTACTGGTACTCATCCCATTTGATGGTCTCACCCCAATCCAAGAACTGAAGTTTGATCAAGCACCCTTTTGGGTACAGTTTCATAACTTGCCTCTGTTTGGTATTAATAAGGGATGTGGAGAACAACTAGGTGGAACACTGGGGACAGTCGTGGATGTTGAAGTAGATGAAGATGATGTGGGATGGGGAAGATGTCTGTGGGTTAAGGTGCTCTTAAATCTTAAGAAACCTCTCGCAAGAGGACGCACTATCACTCTTCAAAGGACACGACTTTGGAGCCCTATACAGTATGAACAACTTCCCAGATTTTGCTTCACATGTGGTCGTCTAATCCACGAGGGTATAAGCTGTAAACCATCAACAGAAGCTCACTACCAGTATGGTCCTTGGCTACGTGCAGATCAGAGGAACAAAAGTGCCTGGTTACGCACTGAGCAACCGTATGGAACTACCTCAACCCAGGTGGTGAAGGACTGGAGTAAGGAGACTGAGGGTAGCTCGACGGAGGTGGAGGAATGGACAGATAATGCTAGTAGGCTCGTGCCTGTAGTTAGCAATCATGCAGAGGGACCAACTAGTCGAAGGGACTACGGGCAAACGGTAGAGAAACCAATCATGGCAGCTAAAGAGCCGAAGTCCAGGAACACAAATCATGACACTGTGAGTGCAGGAGGAGAGCCGATAACTATAGCAGTTGAAGAACCGAAAAGTATGGAAAATGATTCCTCAGCAGAAACAAAAACAGGAAATGAGTATACTATACGAGAGACAAGAAGCTTGGCAAAGGAACAATAGATGATACGAGACGGAGAAGCAGCTACACGGGGAAGAAGAAACAGATACAGTAGCAATAGAAATGCAGTCGTTTCAAGCGGAAACAAACTTTGGGCTGGAAAAGAATGGTGGGCCATACTTAGCTACTGTGGAATGGGGAGAAATGAAAAACCACATGATGAATACACTACCGGATGGCCAAGGAGACCGAATGATGGAAAGTCACGTGATGAATGCACTACTGATGGAAAAGGGGCATCAGCTTTGGACTTTTGACCAGGGAGACCGAATGAAAACTTGGGAACAAAATAATGACGAAGGGGCTTATGCAATTGACCAAGTGATGAATACACTACCGGATGGCCTCAATAGCAGACGATGGAAAAGAATATCTCGACTGGAATCCAAGGTAGACTTGAGAAGACCTTCAACAACAACTAGAAACCAAAAACGAAAAGGTGAAAATAGAGAAGTAGCAGAAAATGGCCGGTGCACTAAGAGGGGAACCTCAGAGAAGAAAAGTGAGTTTTTAGATGACTCAATTAATCATGATAGATCGGTGGTGGCTGCTAGTCAGCCCTGCTGGAAACCATGAAAATCATCAGTTGGAATGCTCGTGGGCTCAAGAACCCACGATGCATTCGAACCCTCAGCGACTTGGTGAAAAGGGAAGAACCTGACATTTTTTGTTCTTGCAGGAGACTCGTCTTCTTGTGCATGAATTCAAAAGCTGTAAGTTCAAAATGGGATTTCAAAACTGTTTAGCTGTTGATTGTTTTGGTAGAAAGGGAGGAATTGCTTTGTTATGGGGTAATGAGATTAATTTGTCTATTATAAATTATTCTTACTATCATGTTGATGCTATTATTAAAGATGATAGTATGAGGGGTTCTTAGTTTTTGACGGGTATATATGGGGAACCAAAGACTGGTTTGAGACACAAAACATGAAATTTAATATGAACTTTGTGTAGGGTGAATGGGGAAGCCTGGTTGGTCATGAGAGATTTTAATGAAATACTACACCCTCATGAAAAATGGGGAGGTAAGATGAGGCCAGATAGGCAAATTACTGAATTTAGAGATGTGGTGGATGAATGTACATTGAAAGACTTGGGTTTCAGAGGATAGATTTTCATATGGTGTAATAATAGGGAAGGGGCTCATTGTGTCAGTGAAAAACTCGATAGGTTTTTAGCAAATGAAACTTGGGAGAGCCGATATCCCAATTCTAGTGTGACCCATGGCTTGGCAGCATACTCTGACCATGTGCCAATTTGGGCAAACACTGAAGGAGAAGAGGATTTTCAAAGGGCAAAAAAATTGTGGTTTGAAGTCATGTGGGTCGGGGAGAAGGATTGTGAGGATATTATTCAGACTACTTGGAGTAGAAGTGATGCTCCTGGCAATAAGGGACAAGTGATGAATTTAATAGAGACTTGTGGGCACCAATTGGTTGGATGGAACAAGAATTCTTTTGGTAATGTACAAAAATAGCTCACATTGGCGAGACAACGGATGAAGGATTTACATGAGAGAGATCCTATGGGGGCTAATACTGAAGCACAAAAGCTAGCGCGCGAAGAGATCCATAAATGGATGGAAAGGGAGGAGGTAATGTGGAGGCAGAGATTTAAAGCATTATGGTTAAAGGAAGGAGACCAGAATTCAAGTTATTTTCATATGAAGGCGTCTTAGAGAAAAAAAAAAAAAAACTTTTGATAAAGATTAAGGATGAGAATGGAATATGGCAGGCAAAGACCAGAGAGACAGGGTCATTCTTAAGTATTTTGATAAGCTGTTTGAGAGTCCAAACCTGAGTGATTCTACTGAGTTTCTAGGGTCTTTAGCAAATAAGGTGACAAGCTTTATGAATGAGACGCTGAGTAAAACTTATTCAGAAGAAGAAGTTGTGGCAGCTTTGAAATAGATACACCCATCAAAATCTCCAGGACCTGACGGGATGTCCCCTATTTTCTTTCAAAAGTACTGACATGTGGTGGGCAATCAAGTTAGTTCAGCAGTTCTAGAAGCTTTAAATAAAGGTGAATTCTCAACTCCTCTTAATCACACTTTTATCACTCTTATTCCCAAAAAGAAGTCTCCTGAGACAGTGGCTGATTATAGACCTATTAGTTTGTGCAATGTGCTCTATAAGTTAATTACAAAGGTCATTTCCAACAGATTGAAATCTGTATTACCTAGTATTATTGAGGAGAGTCAAAGTGCTTTTGTGCTAGGTCGTTAGTTTACGAATAATGTGTTGATTGCAAATGAATTAGTGCACTTTCTAAAAAATAAGAGAAAATGAAAGAAGGGATTTATGTCCCTGAAGTTGGATATGAGTAAGGCTTATGATTGGGTTAAGTGGGGATTTATTAAAACTGTGATGGAAGTGATGGATTCCAAAAGACTTTTATTAACTTGATCATGTATTGTGTTAAAACTGTCTCCTTCTCCGTGTTAATAAATGGGGAACCAAAAAGGCCTATTAGACCAAGTAGGGGATTGAGACAAGGGAATCCTTTGTCCCCTTATCTTTTTCTCTTTTGCACAGAGGGGTTGATAGCTCTACTAAAGGAAGCAGGGGTGAGAAAAGAGATATCTAGTGTCCAAATATGTAGAGGTGCACCAAACATTAACCACATTCTATTTGCATATGACAGAAGTGGAGGAAAACCGGCGTGTACAAGCTGTGCTGGACAAGTATGAAAGGGTATCGGGGTAGAGAATTAATAATAAAAAAAAAACCATGATTTTCAGTGATAATGTGAGAAGGGAAACCAGAGAAGAGATTGTCCAATTGTGGGGCAATGGTGAAATCCAACAATATGAGCAATACCTTGGATTTCCTCCAATGGTGGGCAAATAAAAAAATAGAGCTTTTCAAGCAATCAAATAGAAAGTGTGGCAAAAACTGCAATGTTGGAAAGGAAAGCTTTTGTCACAAGGGGGTAAGGAGATCTTATTAAAAGCTGTTACCCTTTCCATTCCAACATACTCTATGCAATGTTTTCTCCTTCCTACAAGTTTTTAATGAACTTGAAAGCTTGATGTCAAATTTCTGGTGGGGCCAAAAAAAGAATGAACAAAGAATTCACTGGATAAGTTGGAAAAAAAAATGTGTGAGAGGAAATCAAGAGGAGGAATGAGCTTCAAAAAATTACGAAATTTTAACCTTGCTCTTCTAGCAAAGCAAGAGTGGAGAATTTTGCAAAATGTGAACTCATTGCTGCATAGACTCCTCAAGATAAAATATTTCTCAAAATCCTCTTTTTTTGAAGCTGATTTGGGTTACAATCCTTCATACACTTGGAGGGAATTTGAGAGGCAAAAAAGTAGTTGAAAGAAGGATGTAGATGGCGGATTGGGAATGGAAAATCAGCTCTTTTATGGACTGAGAAGTGGATTCCAGGTCACAAATCTCTAGAAGAGGAGGGAGCTTCAATAAAGATGGATAATCGAGAATCCCTAATTGCATCCATCATAATGAAAATACAAGATGGTGGAATGTGAATAAGATTAGAACCCTATTCAGTCCACAGGTGGCAGCAGATATCCTAAAAGTTGAGATACTCTCAAGAGCCAGTGTAGATAAATGGTGTTGGATGCATGAAAGAAATGGTAGATTTACAGTGAGGAGCTATTATAGATTCATATCAGATCAGAGGACGAACTCAATGGCAGAACCCTCAAATGCTAAAAGACAACAAGCTTTATGAAAATCATTATGGAAATTAAAGGTCTTTAATAAAATTAGTGTTTGCATGGCGAGCTTGTAAAGAATGCCTCTCTACAAAAGAGAATCTGATGAAAAAGCAAGCCATTTCAGAAGAGAAGTGCAGTTTTTGTTTTCATCCAGTTGAAGACCTTCATCATGCCCTTATTTCTTGCAAATATTTGGCAGAGGTATGGCAACAATATTTTCCTTCTATAATTCGAACTGGGACTTCCCTAGTTGAAGTGGCTTTACACATTGTTGAGGGGAGACACAAGGAAAGTTTAACACTTTTCTTCTCACTAGCTTGGGGATTCTGGTACAAAAGAAATAAGATGGATTTTGAGAAGTTGCAGGTGAGTTCTAGACAGGTAGCAGAAACTACTTTGACCCTTATAAGTAGGCATAAGGAAGTACAATCAATTCCAAATGCAGCTCTTAAACAATTTTTACATTGGAAACCACCTCCCATGGAGTTTCTAAAACTTAATGTAGATGGAGCTACTTTTGGTGGACTGCACAGGGTGGGTATAGGAGTTATCCTAAGAGATGAAAATGGCTAAGTGGTTATGGCAGCCAATATGGCGGAACAGGCAGTGAAAGAACCTGAAGCTATCGAGCTACTAGCTATTTTCCGAGGGCTTCAATTTTGTGCTAGTATGGGGATCTCACAGCTAATAGTTGAAAGTGGCTGTTTAAGGATTGTTGAAGCTCTACAGCAAAACACTATGACAGATTCTATCATTGGTGTGTTATTTGGGAAAATTGCAAAGATCTCAAGTTGTTTTAGTTCTTGCTCTTTCATTCATATTTATAGAGAAGGTAATATGATGGCTCATTGTTTAGCCCATTATGTCTGGAATGTTGCAAACATTGAAATCTGATGGGGTTGTATTCTAGATTTTCTTTCTCAGGTCATTTGGCTTAGAAAATGTCTGTAATCCTCTTTATTAATGATATGTTCGTTTTCCTATAAAAAAAAATAATAATGGGAGGATGATATATATGGTTTAAGGGACGATGAATATATATAGGGTCACTCTTTTAATAAAATAAATATGCATTTTAACTTTGCATTATGAAACTAGTACTATTAAAACCAATAGATTCCAACATTAAATATCAAAAAGATAATAATAATGTGCAGTACTACCATTCATTAATATTTTAAGATCATGAGTTGTTCCATGTCACCTATGTCGTTCCAGCACCTCAAGTACAATTTTTAGAGATACAGCCGAATGATCGGTGCCGCAGCAAGGGAATCTGTCGATATCATAATTCATAGCGCACTACCCGGCCGTCATCAAGTAGTACTGTTATAATTAGCATTCATGTATTTTATTCATTTATATTTTAAAATAATTCCAGCAAATATTGAGAACAATTTCATTTTCTAGAATATTAAGTATGGTACGTTATCGGCAAGTAATTAATTGTAGATTAATGAGACTATTCAAGCCTATATAATATAAATATGAAAAATGATATTTATAGTCGTGAGTGTATAAGTGTCGTGTAATTATTTTATAAAAAATAAAAAAAATACTAGACCTAGATAAAAAAAAATATTTTTTAATAGTGAATCTCACTTTTTTTCAAAACGATTACGCGACGTTTACCCACTCCATGATTATATCTAACATTTCTCTATAAATATAGCCCTCTTCTAGTACTCCCATTTTGCCCCTAATCATGTAAAAGTGTGTGTGTTTTTTTTAATATTTAAAAGGAGTACAAACTTTTATATTAGGGGGCAAAGTAGGAGCACTTGGGACACAGATCATGAGTATATAGCAGCCTCCATAAATATAAAATAAGAGTTGTTCAAAACTTAAATCTCCAAAAACATGAAGAATATATAGAAGCTTTTAATTATTTATAAGACCATTCTCAATGAATGCTGTAAAATACAGTTATATATAAAATTATATGCAAAATATAATTAATCAAAATAGAGATCCAATAGATGTTGTAAATCATCTTTATTTTCTAAAATATAGCTACAATAATAATTCAGCTACATCTATAAAATATTGTTCACACGTTTAAAATATTTTTAATTGTTTCTCTTTCCTCTGAATTAATTTTTCTTCTTTATCCTAATTTTGTTTCAGCTTGTGTGGCATCGGTCATGGTCTTATTTGTTTATCTATTTGCATTTTTCTGCTGGAGAAACAACCAAAGAGTACTATTGAAAAATGGATCCAGTTGGGTTTATTGGGATGCTAAGGAATTGAAAATTGGAACTCATGGGTTTCTCAATCTTTTTTTCGGTTTTTTTATAAGTAATTTAAAATAGGATATAATTTGTTTCTCTGTTTATATATATATATATATATATATATATATATTTTGAATCAATGTCAATTTTAGTTTGGCTAGCTTATAAATTATTTGCATTAATCTAGAATATTATATAATTATATGACATTATATATGAGGAGATATTATAAATATCAAAAGATATGAAGATACTATTGGTAGTTAGATGAAATATTTGAAATGAATAAAAAAACATTAAAAAGAATATTTAAATGATATAGAGAAAAAAGAATATTATAAAAATCAGTATATAAAATAGAAAAATTAGATTTTAGTGATGTAATTTGAAGAATATGATAAAGAAGCCATTGTGAATGCTCTAAGAGCTTGTTTGGGAAGTGAGATGATCGCATTTCATCTCAAAACTTCTCATAATTTCATTCTCAAACATCACTCAAACACAAAAAATTTCAATTTAAAATCTTCAATGTTTTTTCATCTAATCATTATAACTTTTTAAAACTTCCAAACAAAATATAAAAAATATTACATTTTCAAAACATATAATAAAAATATTAATATTAAAAAATTATATCGTGACAGTATTTTAACTTTATAATATTTTTATTAAACTTTTTTTTATTTTATCATTTTCTAAAATCCAATCAAGATCTTAAGTAAAACTATTTGGCTACTGTATACCTATCATTTTATTACTCTTAACAAAATTTTCATACAGTCTCATTTTATAAGCGAGCCTAGTGTTCACAAACATCTCTCTGCACTTGGCCAATTGTCCTCTCCATTTGGCACTAAACTTACCCAGCCTCAGCCACCTCATTTTGCATGCATAGCTACGTGTGATTCTCAAACCTCACCACGTTCTCCATGCATACGTATCTACATGATCTATAAAACAGTACTGATCCCCCGCTAGACCTCTTCTCGATCAGGCAAAATTAATTAAGCAAACGGAATAAAATTAAAGAGAAACATAGAGGCCGCAGATATCAGAAGAGAGCTGATCGCCGTCTTCTCAGTATATGGCTTCGAGCGACAAGACACCAGCTTCTGCTTTGCCGATGGGCGGCGACCCAAGGTCGCCTGGGCAGCCGATGACGGTGGAGCAGCACATGATAGACAAGGGAGCTCAAATACTACAGTCCCTGAAGCCGGTGAAGCAGATGAGCCAGCACGCCTGCACCTTCGCCTTGTATAGCCACGACATGACCCGCCAGATTGAGACCCACCACTACATCACCCGCCTCAACGAGGATTTCCTCCAGTGTGCCGTATACGATACCGATCACGCCCATGGTCGTCTCATAGGTACCCAAAAAAAACTTTTTAATTTTTAATTTTTTGATAAATAAATAAATAAACTTTTTAATTATTCCCGGCCTTTGTTTTTGCTTTGATCAGTGATAGCGAACAACACATTAATGTCCCTTCAACTTCGCCTGCTATATATGCAGGTATTGAATATATGATATCAGAGAGGATATTTGAAGGTCTGCCTCCTGATGAGCAAAAGTTGTGGCACTCCCATGCTTATGAGGTTGGACTTGTATTGTACCCCAGTTTTAATTGATTTCCTTCCCTTCTTTATATCCTATAAATGAAACTACGTACTCGATGTATGTGATGATCACGACTTAATTTGGATCACCATCCAGATCAAGTCAGGCCTCTGGGTCAATCCACGAGTTCCTGGAATACTTGAAAAGCCAGAACTCGAAAAACTCGTGAAAACATACGGCAAGTTCTGGTGCACATGGCAGGTTGATAGAGGTAAGAAATTAAAAGTACTCTTTAAAACTGGGCATCATTCGCTTTAGGTGATAGCATAAACAAGTATAGATGGGTTCGACTGATTTTGAGGTACTTTGGGATGTATGTTATATATTGTGAATTAGGTGACAGGCTCCCACTGGGTGCGCCGGCCTTGATGATGTCTCCACAACCGGTGAACCTAGGCCAGGTCTCGCCGGACCTGGTCCGTATGAGGGATAATAAGTACAGCATATCGACCGCGGCTCTGAGGGAATCGAGAGTGGAGCTCCCGGAGCCGGAGCTGATAAATTCGAAGGCGGACTACTGGAAACATCATGGGAAAGGTTTTGCCATCGACATAAAGGTCACTGATATGAAATTAAGGGCACCGTTTCCCTGAACGTACGTCCTACGTTATGTGTATGAAGATAGATAATATAATGGAAGAACTGTATGTATTTCTCTTTAGGTGCATGGAGTAGTTAATATTATATGGTTGTGTTTAGTACATATATATGTGCCATGAGAGCATGTCTCAGGCGTACTGCATGGGGTACATAGTACTCATGTATAGTGGTGTTAGCTAGGTATATATGGAGCTAGCATTTGGATTGTAAGAGTGTGGCTTCAAATATATATGCACAGATGTTAAGTTGAATAACACGTTGGCAGATTATACAGTATGTATATTATGAAAACTATTGAATTTCATGTTCATGAATGACATTTCAAGTTGATTTCTAATAACCCAATTTTATCCACACTTACTGACAGTGATCGAGATTGCACGAAACATGATATATCTTGATTTATAGGAAGTTAGTATTAAGACTTATGCCAAGAAGATGCAGAGTAAAAATTGTATTACTCAAAAAGTTAAGTTTACATGAAAACACTTCTTTATATAATCAACACATACAGGCGGGAAAAGTAAGGTTTAAATAACTAACTAAACTAACCTGAACTAGAATAAAAGTAAACTAAACTAAAAAGAATCAAGTATCTCTAATACCCCCGCCGCATGAGTATTAATAATGCCCAGCTTGGATAAAGAAGAAAATAAAGGAAAGCCTAAAAGTTTAGTGAAATAATGGGCTAATTGATGATGAGAAGACACATGAAATGTCTTTACAACTCCTCCTCCTTGAACCGTTTCATGAACAAAATCGCAATTGATTTCTGTGTTTCGTACGTCCATGAAACACAACATTAGTGGCAATCTGAATGGCAGTCTTGTTATCACAATAAAGAGCAGCAACTTTAGAATGAGAAATTTGCATGAGAAATTTGCAAGTCATGAATCAAGGATAGTAACCACACGAGATGAGGATCTAGAAATTGTGGACTGCTTCTTGGATTTCCATGAGATGAGAGATGAGCCAAGGAAAACACAACCTGTGATGGATCTTCGAGTATCTTGACAACCAGCTTAATCTGAGTTAGGAAATGCAGTTAAGTGAAGATTAGAACTAGCAGAGAAGAATAAACGCTGACGGCCAGGTGAATCTTTAATATACTGCAAAATTCATTGAGCAACATGAAGGTGAGGTGGTCGAGGGGAGTCCATGAATTGACTTAAAGTGTGGACTATAAAAGTGATATATGATCTTGTAATAGTAAGATAAAGTAGGCTACCCACCAATTTTCTATATGCTTGAGGATCTACCACAAGAGGATCTCATCCCAAGAGAGTTTAAGGTGTTGTTCCATAGGAGTTTTAATAGGTTTAGAACCCAGGAAACCAATATCTGATAAGATCTCTAAGGAATATTTCCTTATTTCCTTTGAGAAAGTGAAATGCCAGAGCTGTTTCTTGCAACCTCCAAGCCCAAAAAATACTTCAAAGACCCAAGGTCTTTATGCTTGAATTTCTGATCAAGAAATGCTTTGAAAGTGTTGACAGATTCTAGATCATTACTAGCAATAATGATGTCATCCACATACACTAGTAAAACAATAAAACTAGTACCTTGAAGCCATGTGAAGAGAGAATAGTCTATTTTGGATTGTTGGAAACCAAGGTCAAGAATGGTAGAAGAGAACTTAGCAAACCATTGTCTTGAAGCTTGCTTCAAACCATACAAGGACTTGTGTAATCTTACAAACTCTTTTATCATTTTTATCACCAAAACCAGGGGGCAAGGACATGTTGACTTCTTCCAACATATCACCATGAAGAAAAGCATTGTTAACATCTAATTGAATTAGATGCCAACCTTTAGCAGCTCCTATAGCAAGAAGACATTTGATAGTTACCATTTTAGCAACTGGACAGAAAGTGTCAAAGTAATCCACACCTTCCTATTGAGTAAAACCTTTGGCAACCAACCTTGCCTTATACCTCTTGAGTGATTTAAGTTTGACTTTACAAATCCATTTGCATCCAATTGGACTCTTTCCATGGGGAAGAGTAGTTAATGTCTAAGTGTTGTTAGTTTCTAAGGCTTAATTTCTTCAGCCATAGCAACTCTCCAATGAGGAAGTATAACAACTTGGAGATAAAATTTAGGTTCAAAAAAGGTGGCAAGAGCTAAGGTAAAAGTTTTGTGTTTAGAGGACAAATGAGAATAACCAAGTGACTGGGAAAGAGGATATGACTTACTTGATAAAGAACCAGAATTCCCATTTGAAGGTGGAGAGAACCAAGCCTGTGAAGATGCCAAATGGAAATGAAAATCCTGCAAGTAACCAGGTGGTCTGTGTGCTCGTGAAGATCTTCTAGGAAGAGATGGAGCTGGTAAAGATTGATGTGGAGATGACCGAGTAGAAACAAAATCTATATGAATAGGAATAGAAACAGATTCATGTGAAGTAGGAACTTATTGAGTGGGGAGGGAAATAGAGTGATAAAAAATAGGTTTAGGAAAAACGGGATAAGAATGTGGAGAAGCCATATGATTTTGAGTTGTGGATTGGAAAGGAAAGATGTGTTCATGAAAAACAACATTTTGAGAAACAAAAACAATATGGCTATCAAGATCATAAATTTTGTAGCCTTTAATTGCAAGAGGATAACCAATAAAATGCATCTTCTAGCTCGAGGAGCAAATTTTGAACGATTATGAGCTAGTGTAGAGGCATACCAAAGGGAGCCAAAAACCTTAAGATGAGAATATGAAGGTGGCTTTTGGAAAAGTAATTCATATGGGGTTTTATTGCCTAGCAAAGGAGAATGGATTCTATTAATCAGATAGACTGCTGTAAGGTTGCAATTTGACCAAAAAAATAAAGGAACATTGAACTGAAAGAGAAGAGCACGAGCAACATTAAGGATATGCTAATGCTTTCTTTCAACCATTGAGTTTTGCTGAGGAGTAGCTACTCAAGACAACTGTTGTATTATGCCTTTAGAAGAAAAGAACTGAGGCATTGCAAACTCATTACTATTATTAGTTCTTATGGTTTTTATTTTAGAATCAAATCGATTCTCAACCATGGTAATGAAATGTTGTAAGAACACTCGGGCATCGGATTTAGACTTCATTAAATAAACCCCAAGTAGTACGAGAAAAGTCATCTACAATGGTAAAAAAGGTATTTAAAACCATCTAAGGACTAAGATTGAAAGGGGCCCTAGATATCACAATGTACAAGCTTAAATGAACAAGAGGAGCTATGTTGGCTATGTGAAGGAAATGGCAATATTTTATGTTTAGCAAGTGGACAAATCGAACAAGGTATTGTCTTATTATTAACAGAAACATTAGGTACAAGATAAGACAACAGTTTTATCCTAGAAAAGGAGGGATGACCCAACCTGTTATGCCAAGCATCAAATGCAGAAAAATCAAAATGTGAAACAAGAGCAGATTTGATAGATAAATCTCTAGAAAGAGCAACAGGATCATCTGGTTTGTGCAGTAGGTGTAATTCTCATGTGGCTTTACCCTTCCCAATTGTTCTCCAATGGGTGAGGTCCTGTATATAACAAGCAGTATCAGAAAAAATCAATCAATAAGATGTTGATTTTGTTAGTTGACTAATAGAAAGAAGATTGAATTTAAAGGATGGTACACACAGAACATTATGGCTGTGGGGAGAGATGAATGGATCCTATATGTGTTACTGCTGCAAAAAATCCATTAGGCATTTTAAAAATGAATGATGAATAGGAAGACAAGAAGTGAAAAAAGGATGTAGAATGGATCATATGGTCCGTAGCACCAGTATCTATAATCCAATCATCATGAGCAATATACGAAGGGATACTGTTTTGATAAAAAAAAAAAAATAGAAGTAAAGGAAGATTTACCCGAAAGGTGATCAACTGGAGAAGTTACATTTGCTGCCTAAAAATCATGAGACTCAGAGTTGAGGAGTGCTAGAAGTTGTTGGCATTGTTGTGAAGTAAAAGGAAATGAGGATGGAGAATCAATAGGAGTAACTTGATGAGCTGAGGAAGAAGGATTGGAAAACTTCCCTTTGGAGCGATATCCAGGAGGATATCCATGTAACTTGAAACATTTTTTAATGGTATGCCTAGGAACAGAGCAATGGGAGCAAATAGGTCTATCTTTCCAAGATCATCATGAGCAATATACGAAAGGGATACTGTTTTGATAAAAAAAAAAAAAGAAGTAAAGGAAGATTTACCCGAAAGGTGATCAACTGGAGAAGTTACATTTGCTGCCTGAGAATCATGAGACTCAGAGTTGAGGAGTGCTAGAAGTTGTTGGCATTGTTGTGAAGTGAAAGGAAATGAGGATGGAGAATCAGTAGTAGTAACTTGATGAGCTGAGGAAGAAGGATTGGAAAACTTCCCTTTGGAGCGATATCCAGGAGGATATCCATGTAACTTGAAACATTTTTTAATGGTATGCCCAGGAATAGAGCAATGAGAGCAAATAGGTCTATCTTTCCGAGATGAAGGTTTATTCTGATGGACAGGTTTTGCTGAAGATAAAAGTGTAGCAGATGGAATATTTGGAAGCATTACCAAGCCAATATCTCTCTGACGCTCTTCTTAAAGAACAAGGGAGAAAACCTTGTTGATAGGAGGAAGATGATCAATGAGGAGAGTTTGACCACGCACTTGAGAAAAAGAATCATTCAACCTCATCAAGAATCACATAACATACTCTTGCTGGTGCATATCCATCAAGGTACGTAAACCTCATCATGAACAAACAGGTAAGGGTCTATAATTCACCAATTCATCCCATAAGCCCTTCATCTGAGTAAAATATGTGCTGCCAGAAAGATCATTCTGCATAAGAGAGGCAATTGACTTCTGCAATTGGAAGATCCGAGGGCTATTACCTTGAGAAAACCTTTCTTGAAGGTCAGACCACATGTCCATGGAAGATTCAACATAGATTACACCAGTAGCAATCTCTTTAGAATGAGAATTGAGAAGCTAGGATAAGATCATGTTATTACATCTGGTCCAGGAGGAAAAAAGAGGAGAAGTTTCATATGGTTTAGTAACAAATCCATCAACTAAACATATTTTGTTCTTGGTAGTTAGGGCCATGAGCATGGACCGATGCCATGTGTGATAATTGTCACCTGTAAGAACTTAAGTGACAAGAACAGATCCTAGACTATCACCATGATGAAGATAGTATGGACTGGAGGAATCAGAAGGATCAGTAGAAGAAGATGAAACAAATGAAGAAGACATAGTGTTTTGCGCGGGAACATGTTGTTCAAACTGATACCATATTAAGACTGATGCCAAGAAGATGCAGAGTAAAAATTGTATTACTCAAAAAGTTAAGTTTACATGAAAACAGAAGTGTTGCTTTTATATCAACACATACGGGTGGGAAAAGTAAAGTTTAAATAACTAACTAAACTAACCTGAACTAGGATAGAAGTAAACTAAACTAAAAAGAATCAAGTATCTCTAGTAGTTAGAAATTAAGTAGCGAGCGAAAAGTATTTCATTTGAAAACTCTCCCCTTAAAAACCAAAGTATGCATATTTTTACCCCTGTATGATTATACCAAGAGAATGAAAGAAAAGGCCTGTAGAAGTTTCTTCAAGTGGGGCAATGTTCATCTCTATTACAAATTTAATATATACGTGTAATTTTCTCAAGTACGGATACATAGAACCCACCCGGACTTATGGGTAGCGGATCTTAAGTCTGCCCCTTTAACATCTCGGGCAAAAGAAAGTCCTCTCTCTCTCTATTTAGAAGGGGATAATGGCGAAGTTAGTTAGTCTTCCGTTATTTCTTAGGGAATAAGGGGAGGTGCAGCTAGTTGCTACAGTGGACAATAGAGGAAATAAAGGAGGTGTGGGATCAATTGAGATTAAATGAAGAGGAAGTAAACCCAATTGAAGTGGATCTAGGCGACACGGATGAACTAAGAAGGAAAAGGGACAGGAGCTTGGTAGGGAAGATATGCTTTGAAAGAGCTTTAGGGAAGGAGGTCTTAAGGGCGACAATGGAGAAGATCTGGCGTGTTAGTAAGAAAATGGAGTTCACTGATATTGGAGTAAGCAGCTTTGTAGTGAGATTTTTTGGGGCTTTATATTTGACAACCAATACCAATTTTTTAGAGATTTGTGATCTACAAAATGAGTTGATTATGCTAAGCGAGAGTACTAATAGTTATTTGAGGATAATGGCCATAAATATGAGAACAAAATATGATAAATATTGTGGGTCATTAGATAGGATGAATTTGTTCATGTTGATTGCAATTGTGCTTGATCCACGAAGCAAGTTAGGGCTTCTTACTTTCCACCTGAAGAAAATCCATGATGAGTTTCATGCTGAAGAGTTGGTGTCGAGTGTGAGATAGTTATTAATAGATTTTGTATGCGGAGTATAATGCTACATTCAGTTTCACCACAAGTACCCGGGCACATGAGCCCCTTCTGACATCTAGAACCATGAAACGTAAGACAAAATGGTTCTATGAGTGGTATAAAGCATCTTCCATCATGGGATCTACTATTGCCAAAACAGAAGTAGATCGTATTTATCAGATGGTTGTGAGGCACTCAGCCCATTGTTTGACTTGTTGACTTGGTGGAAAATTAATAAGCCTAACTATCCTATACTTGGAGGATTGCACAAGACTTGTTGACCCAAGCATGTTTCCACGGTTGCATTCGAGTCAACATTTAGTATGAGAGGTTGTGTGCTTAATCATTTTCGGAGTTCGTTGGCTTCAAGAACTATTGAGGCACTTATTTATTCTCAAAATTGGTTAAAGCATCTGTCAATAACAATTGATATCCGGGAGACTATGGATAATGTGGAGAGCTTCTTAGTAGAATAGGGTAATATTTTCTTTATTTTCATTATAATTTAATTTTAGTATTTTTCATAATTCAAATTCACTAACATTTGATGTTTTATTCTTATTATTTGTTAATGTTTATATATAGAGTTGGGTGCACAATCAAAAGTGACAAATATGAAGGTTGAAGCAGCAAACATGAAGATCACTCCCAATTTATTGTCATTTATCTATATATATATATATATATATTGCATTGTTGTTATGCTTAAGACAATTTGTTTTTATTTATTTATGTTAGAGTTTTTACTTGTATTGTTGCTATGCTTAAGACAATTTGTCTTTATTTGTAATGTAATACTAAACAGTAAACATTTAGTGAAGTTATTTTTATTTTTTTTAATTATGTAGTAAGTAGTAAGTAATATAGTTAGTACTAGTATTATAATAATAGTATTAGTATTATAGTTATAGTAACTAGTAAGTAGCATCTATTGCTATTTTTTTTTTTATATTACAAATGATATTAAAATAAAAATGAAACTTAAATATAGAAATAATCATCTAGAAGTATTTTAAAGTAAATTAAGAGTTTAAAGCAATCTAAAAAAGGCCCAAAGTGATCTACAAATAGTGTATAAAAAATAGGCCCAAAATTAAGCCCAAAAGATGGCCCAAACCGACAATAGATTGATGAACCGGTTGAGAACCAAACCGGTATCCCTTCCCACATTCGGTTGGTTACGTCGGTTTCCCCTGTACAAAAATGCAAGTCAGTCAGTTTGGTTTTGGAAAAACCAAACTGATTATTTTGGTTTTCACCCCTAGGCTTGACTGAGCAAAAGGGGACTGGTGAGATACTACTTCAGGCTCTCGAATGCCCGGTCACATTCTTTGTTCCAATTATGTGCCTTTCGCAATACCTTGAGAAATGGCAAGCACTTGTCCATCAACTTGAACACAAACCTATTAAGAGCCGCTACCCAGCCAGCGAGTTTCTGCACATCATTGATGCTTCCTGGAAGTACCATATTAATTATGGCCTCCACCTTTTCTTGGTTGGCCTCTATTCCCCATTCTGAGACCATTTAACCCAAGAAGTTTCTGGATTCTAAGCCGAACGCACACTTGATCAGGTTGAGTTTCATTCGGTATTGCCATAGTACTGCGAAGGCCTCATGCAGGTTGGCTAGGTGCAGTCCAGGGGTCTTACTCTTCACAAGTAAGTCATCCACATAAACTTCCATGCTTTACCCTATCTATTCCTTGAACATGCGACTGACCAGCTGATGGTAGGTGGCCCTTGCGTTCCTCAAGCCGAAAGGCATGGCCATGTAGCAGTACAAACCCCTATCCGTGATGAACGATGCATTTTCCTCATTGCTAAGGTCAATGCAGATCTGATTGTAAGTTGAGTAGGCATCCATGAAACTAAGCATGCGTTGTCCCATGGTGGAATCCACTATCAAGTCTATTTAGGGAAAAGGGAAATTGTCCTTAGGGTAAGCCTTATTCAAGTCTTTGAAGTCGACACACATCCTTCACTTGTCATTGGCCTTCCTCACGAGCACAGCATTGGACAGCTAGTCTGGGTAGTGTGCCTCACATATGAATCTTGCAGCTAGAAGGAGATCGACTTCTTCCATGATGGCGATGCATTTCTCAAAACTGAAACTTTGTCGTTTGTGCTTGACTTTCTGGGCCTTAGGGTTCACGCATAAGTGGTGTTGAATGATGTCGGGGTCGATCTTGGGCATGTCATTGTGGTCCCAAGCAAACACATCCTGATGTTTTGTCAGTAGTAGTATCACAGTATGCTGCATGTTGGGCATCATTCTGTTGCCAAGTCTAATCATGGCCTCGAGAAAGTTTGGGTCCAATAGAGTCAGCTCAAATGGCTCATTTGGCTCCACTTGGAGGAGAGCCTGCTCATCCCAGAATTTTTCCTCCACGGGATGCAGTCATAGTTCCGAGGCTTTATCATATTGACCTTGCCTTTCATTGGCCTTAGCTCTTGCACGTAACATTCTCTTGCCAGAACCTTTTCACCGCTGATCTCTCTCACTCTCGTCGGGGTTAGAAACTTCATTTTTAGGTGGTAAGTCGATATCATTGCCCTCAGGTTGCTGAGTGTGGGTCACCCAAGTATAGAGTTGTACAAGGAGGGGGCTTCACCACTATGAAATCAACCATAGTGGAAGCGGTGTAAGGGGCCTGACCTGCTAAGATGAAGAGTGTGATGGTTCCCACTAGCTGAACCATGTCTCCCGTGAACCTTTTCAATGGCATGGGTGCTAGTTGCAAGCGGTCGGGATCAATCCCCATCCAAGAGAAGGCATCCCAAAAGAGGATGTCGGTGGAGCTTCTGTTGTTGATGAGGATTTGCCTGGTGGTAAAGTTGGCCACTTGCATCGTCACTACCAGGGTGTCATCATGGGGGTAGAGGACCTCTTATTCGTTGCCTTCCCTGAAAATGATGGTCGGTGCAAGCTCTCCTCTCATATGCTTTGTCGGGCAGTGTTCGACTGAATACACTTCCTCGAAACATGCTCTCTTGGCGCGAGCCTTTCTTCTGGAGAAAGTGGATCCAACCCCAGTGAACCCCCAAGCTATGGTTCAGATCTCACCAAAAGGGGCTGTTTTGCTGGGCAGGGATTGAAGGCAGTTTTGCCGGGGCTTGCATTCCACCCGCCACCTTGGACTCTCACTTCTTCTTGGCCTGGAAAACGTTTCCCTACTTTGTTTCCTTTCCTCTCGTTGGTTGGTGTTGCACTCAGGGGCGAGTACGCTGCTTTCCCTCTTAGGACTTGCAATCCACATTGTTGTGAGTTACGAAACGGTGGATTGTGCAATAACAGGCCTAGGTAGGCAATTTGTTCTCCTCCTCTATTGTTAGCGTTGGGCGTCGGCCCTCTTTGATGGGCGGGAATCATCTTGCCCTTTGTTGTAGTGTCCTTCTGTTGCCTTGTCCATAGTTTTGGATTAGGCTAACGTCTTGGCTCTTTTGTCAACTTGTTCTAGCTCTATCTTTCTTGGCCCTGTCAATGCCTGAAGCATGTCTTTAGAATTTATAAACCATCCCCTTGGTCCATGAAATCTCGTGGTGTGGTTTGGGTCTTCTTGGCCAACTCAAAACAGGTTTTGAGGCCATACTCTGCCCAAGAGAGAGCGAGACTAATGTTCTCATCTTGATCATCAGTGATCATGCGCTCTTTGTTAAATCTAGATAGATAAGGTCTCAAACTCTCATCCTCTTGCTGTTTAATGGTTAGGAGGTAAGCTACTAGATGCATTCTCTTCCTGCTAGCCATAAACTGTGTGACGAAGAGACGAGCCAAGTCCTCAAAGTTGTAGATTGAGTTTGGTGTTTACAAGGTGAAACATGCCCGTGCCACACCTTTTATTTTCTATATTTGTTTGTATGACTGAATGGACTAGGGACCAAACATCTCGGCTGGTTAGGACAGAATCATTAGCATCATCTGACACTCTAGCGACATGGCTGAAAATGAGCATCTTGATAAGGACATGGTAAATTAGGATAGGACACTTAGGGATTATTTACAACCTGTCCGAACTAGCACACCCTCATGCATAATCCAACCGGTGAATGCAGACATCTTTAATTTCAAACCTGGAATAATCCCATTGATTCCACACTTTCATGACATGGAATCTGAAAATCCTTACCTTCATATCAAAGAGTTTGAAAAAGTTTGTTCTACATTCGTTGATCAAACCTGCACTGAGGAGATTCTTAGACTAAAGTTGTTCCCTTTTTCCTTGAAAGATAAAGCAAAAACATGGTTAAATGCATTGAGGCCAAGATCCACATGGCAATAAATGCAAGCTGAATTTTTGAAAAAGTTTTTCCCAATGCATCGAACCAATGCTTTAAAAAGACAAATCAATAATTTTTCTCAAAAGGAAAATTAGGCTTTTTACCAAAGTTGGGAAAGGTTCAAAGATCTTTTAAATGCTTGTCCACACCATGGTTACGAGGATTGGCGCATCATTAGTTTTTTTTTTTTTTTATGAATCTTTGATGCCTAAGATGCGATAATTTGTTGAAACCATGTGTAATGGAGAGTTTTTTAACAAGCAACCAGGGGAGGCATTTGCTTATTTCGATTACTTGGCTGAAAACGCTCAATCATGTGACACTTCTTGTATTTATGACCGAGCTGACCATTTGAGGACTTTGAATGCGGGAGGTAAATATGTTTTGAATGGTGATTGAGCTGCATTATTGCATATTTTATACATTTAAAATCAATATATTTTTAATTATTTTACTATTTTATCATTGATTTTAGATGAAAAAATGATTAAGAGGCAATAAATCCAAGTTGTGATTTAAATTGATTAAAAGCATAGTTTATGCTTATTTTTATAACTTGTGATTTAATTTGATTTTGTTTCCTCACATGCACAACACACTTTTAATATTTTAGTCTAGTTTTGTTTTATCTTTATTTAATTATTTATTTTCTTTTTCTAGTTTTATTTTTATTTATTTAATTATTATTTATTCTGTCTGTTTTATTTTATTTTTATTTTATTTTATTTTTGATTTTCTGCGCAGGCTAAACGACATGTCGTTTGGTCAACAAGCCAAAACGACATGTCGTTTTGGGTTATAATTGTATTCAACTTTCTACTAAACGACGTGTCGTTTTGTCTGTCAAATTTAAGAGCCCCTCTGTTCTAAACGACTTGTCGTTTAGTCAATAGACGAAAACAAGTCATTTTCGTCATCTTCAACCTCTGTCCAGCTGCACACAGACTCCATGCATGCGTTCAGGCTTCTCCATGGAACCACCATTCTAGCATGACCACCTCCATACGCGGCCAAGAACCGATTGCCTGGGCTGATCAGTCTCCTCCGAAGCCACCACGTTGCACCTGGATGAACCTCACGCCATGCACGTTTGGACCAGCGGTTCAACCCAGTTGCACCCTCGCTGCTCAGCATCATCGAGAGACGTGTGTAACCTCCTCCAGCAGCAACAGAGGATGCCGGAGATCAAGCCTCCACCGCCCAATGAAGCCCAGCACGCACGACCCGATTCACATCCATGGCAGTTCACGCAACCTCTTACGCAGCACCAACCTACACGCAGTGCGTTCGGACCAGCAGATCCAAGTGGAAGAAGCCTCGGTTTCACTGGGTTGGTTGGCATTCACGTACGCTGGAACTCACATATGCAGAAAACGTGGAAACCAAAAAGCTGGAAAGAGCTATAAACTTTCGGCTATGGGTTTTCGGCTATTAGTGGAAGTGGCAGCATGCAATGCTTTTCGGTTTGAGAAAAAAAAAAAAAAAAAGATAAAAGTCAAAGTTGATTAGTGGAAGACAAGAAGAATTTTTTGGCATTAATTTGGTTTTTAAAACCCATCCATGTTGGTTGCGACAAACAAGAGATAGAATGAAAAAGAAAAGAAAAGAAAGAAAGATGGTGGGAAAGAAGGAAGAAAGCTCATGGAAGTGAAGAAAGAAAACTAAAATAATACAACATGCATGTGACGCCGAAAACAATGAAAAGAAAAGAAAGAAAAAAAAGAGAGAAATGCACGGCACATGCATGTGGGGAGCTTTCGGCAGTGGGAAACATCAGAACTTGGCAGCTAAGCAACGCTTATTTGCAGTACAATTTAAGCCTATAAAAGGGCTTGCAACAAACGAAGCAAGAAACCAGATTGTAGGAAATTAATTCTAGAGTTTTCTTTGTTGTGTTTGTGGACTGTTAAGTCCAAGTAGAGCTAGGAATGAACTTGCACAATTGAAAGTGTTTTTAGTTTATTTTTTATTTATGTGATTGTTCTTTATTAATGCAAACTCTTATTTATCATTCTCTAATTATCAATAGTTTTTTTTTTATCTCCAAATAATTTTGGAATTGAATCCTTTCATAGATTCAGTCATGCTTTTTCTATAGAATGGTAAGATCCTTGATTATATTTGGATTAATTTATTGTCTTTATTGATTTAATTCTTTGTTGCAGTATTGCCTCCGGGTATATTGTCGTCGCTGGGTTTTGTCAATAAGGATGATAATTTACAGAGTTTTAAAAAGTAGAGAATGATTTATCAAAGAGTTATCTTTCGATTAAAATGGTTTTTAATTATATATCTTCTGATTGGGGACTCTGGAGATGAATCCCCAATTGAGTAATTCACTGAATCAAGAATAAACATAAATACTTGATTTGTGCAAGAAATTCCCGATGCGTTACTATTTATAATTTGAGTGATCTTTATTTTTATCTTTGTAATTTTATTTGTTAAATTGCATTCAAAACCAATTTTCTTTTATTGATCATTTAATATTTTCCTTTAATTTGTTTTTATTATTTGTTGTATTTTCTTTAATCTGTCTTCCTGTGGAATCGACACCCCAAAGCTATGCTACAACTACCGTGTTATGTTTTGGGTGTAATCAAATGGGGAGGATGATTTGCAAGCCAAATTTGCCTCATTGTCGAAAAAATTGGAGGCAATTGAGTTAAAGAAAGTGCATGAAATTCAGGATATTCCAAAACAAGAAAAATGTACCATTTGTGAGCATGCTTTCCATACAACATCCGAGTGTCCTACTATTCCAACTGTTAAGGAAGTCTTGTTTGATGCTTCTCACCCTGTTAACATGATTTCTAAGCCTTTTTCTACACCATATTCTAACACTTATAATGCAGGTTGGAGAAACCACCCTAACTTCAGTTGGAGAAGTGATCATCCCACGAGTTCAGGACATCCGGGAGCTGGCGCACCTCAATATTCAATTCACACCAGCAAAATGCACTGATTCCAGCACCTAGAAAATCCATGGATGACCCACTTCAGCAAATGGCCGCCACCCTTCAACAGTTCATGCAAAGTCAAACCACCATAAATAACCAAACTTCTAAGCCATCAATGACATCAGGAATAATTTGACCAAGCTAAACACAACCATGAATGCACAAGAGAAAGGAAAATTCTCAGCTCAATCCCAACCAAATCCTCAAGTCCAAATTGCTGCCATAGAGTCTTCATCATCTTCTGATGCAAATGTCAAGACTTGCAAGGCCGTAATAACTCTCCATAGTGGTAAGGAGGTTGATACATTGAGTAATGAAGCTGGCAAGAAAGGTGAAAGTTTCATTTCCAATGCACAAGGTAAAAATTATGATGTTGATGTTCCTTTGGAACCAAAGGTAACTCCTCTGGCACCCTTTCCACAAAGATTGGTTCCTTTACATAAAAATAAACATCATGCTGAGATTTTAGACATTTTTAGACAAGTGCGCATTAACATCATTGAGCAAATCCCAATATATGCAAAAGAAGGCATTTCTTACGGAACAAGTCAGCGCCATTATCCAATCCAATACTCCTCCTAAGTATAAAGATCCAGGTTCTCCAACAATAGCTTGTGTTATAGGAAGCCCCAAAATAGGCCAAGCACTGCTAAACTTAGGTTCTACTGTTAATTTGCTTCCTTAGGACACCTATGAACAACTAGGCTTAGGAGAGTTGAAACCAACCTCTATCATCTTGCAATTGGCCGACCGTTCAATTAAAAAGCCTAGGAGAGTAGTAGAAGATGTGTTGGTGCAAGTTGATAAATTTTATTATCCTGTTGATCTTGTAGTATTAGATGTTAAAGTAACTCCTCATTTTGTTTTTCAGGCACCCGTCATTTTAGGGAGGCCATTTTTTACTACTTCCAACGCTTTGATAAATTGTCGAAGTGGCATCCTTAAATTGATATTTGGAAATATGACGTTGGAGTTAAATGTGTTCAACACTTCTAGGCAACCACAAGAGCCCCAGGAAGTGAATTGTTTGGAATTTTTACTTGCTGAAGAATTTTTTTTATTAGAGCAAGAGAGTCAAATGGAACATGTTTTACCTGGAACCATAGAAAATATTGAGTTGTTGGATACTAATGCAGTAAATTCTGGTGCAGGAAACAAAATGGACTCGCTATGGAGACTTAAATTTGAAGACCTGCCACTTCAATCCATAAATCAACAACCATCTGATGAAGTCCCTCTATCTCCAGATTTGAACCACTACCTGAATCGCTGAAATATGTTTTTCTTGGGCCAACTAACACTTTTCCATGTACTATCTCATCTTCTTTGTCAATTGAGCAAGAGGAGCAGCTCCAACAGGTCCTCAAACAACATAGAGGAGCACTTGGATGGTCGGTTGCCGACATGAAAGGAATCAGCCCCACCATTTGCACACATCGAATTCACCAACTCGAGAGATGTAAAGGAGGTTGAATCCTACGATGAAGGAGGTGGTGAAAAATGAAGTCTTGAAGCTCTTGGATGAATTTAATATCATCATCAAGGATGAGAAGGGAGTGGAAAACGTGGTTGCCGACCACTTATCTCGACTCGTTGTTGAAAATCCTGAACCTTCCACTCCTATTTCAAACTCATTTCTTGATGAACAACTTCTAGCTGTTGATTCTTTGCCTTGGTTTGCTGATATTGTAAATTTCTTGGTAACATGACACACCCCACCACATTGAAGGTCAGATTTTTCTTTTATGATGACACCTATTTATTCAAATATTGTTCTGATCAAATATTGAGGAGGTGTGTGCCTAATTGTGACAGTCCACACATATTAAACTTTTGTCATACTAGTGCATGTGGAGGCCACTTTTCAGCTAAGAAAACAGTGGCTAAAATCTTGCAATGTGGTTATTATTGGCCCCACATATTCAAGGATGCCAATAGTTTTTGTAAAGCATGTGAACCTTGCCAAAAGTTAGGTGGAATCACCCGTAGAAATATGATACTCTTACAACCCATTTTAGCATTAGAAATTTTTTATTCTTGGGGGATTGATTTTATGGGTCCTTTTCCGTCTTCTTTTGGTTATCTTTACATTCTTGTTACGGTGGACTATGTTTCTAAATGGGTCGAGGCAGTACCATGTAGGACTAATGACCATCGGGTGGTTTCGAAATTTTTAAAAGACAACATTTTTACTTGGTTTGGGATACCAAGAGTTTTAATTAGTGATGGAGGTTCCCACTTTTACAATAAACCATTTTCGGCGTTAATGAAAAAATATGGGGTCCATCATAAAATTTCAATTCTTTATCATCCTCAAACCAATGGCCAAGCTGAGTTGGCCAACCACGAAATCAAAGCCATTCTTGAAAAAACAGTCAACCCAAATAGAAAAGATTAGTTTTTGAGGCTTTCGGACACTTTATGGGCTTATAGGACAGCTTTTAAAACTGTCCTAGGCATGTTTCCCTATCGTTTGGTTTACAGTAAAACATGTCATCTCTTTATTGAGCTAGAACACAAGGCTTATTGGGTTGTCAAACACTTTAACTTTTCCACTAACAATTTTGGTGTTTTAAGGAAATTGGAGTTGAATGAATTAGAAGAGTTGAGACATGATGCCTACGATAATGCCAAACTGTACAATGAGAAAACTAAGGCTTTCCATGACAAGAACACTCTGAGAAAGAGTTTTCTCCCCAATCAAAAGGTTCTCCTCTACAACTCTAGACTCCATGTGTTTGCAGGTAAACTTCGATCCAAATGGAGTGGTACTTATATTGTTCAGACAGTGTTTCCCCATGGGACTGTTGAAATCCTCAATCCACACAATGGTAATATCTTTAAGGTTAATGGACAGCGGCTCAAACCCTTTCTTGAAAAATTTTCACTAGAGGATACCACTATCCATTTAGTATACCCAGACCCTCCAGAGCCTTGATGTTTGATATGTTTGACATTTTATTTCATTTCTTTCTTGCATTTTTCTATTTTTAGTTTCTGTCATTCTGTCATTTTTTTAATTGGAGTTTCTCATTCACTTTTCTTAGGCCATTAAGATATGGTTCATTGAAGTTCTTGCTAGTTGTTTGGATGAAAACTACTGATTGCCATCAAACAAAACAACAAAAGTATCTGTTTGTGCCTATTGGGGTCATCAATCAATGGCTTTGGACTACATTGCCTGAGTTTGAGTTGCCAAGACTATTATAAAGTCTTGTGTTAAGTTTAAATCTGGACCAATGGGGATTAATGTAGCCCAAGGCTGCAATTGCCTGATCTTAGGTAGAAAAGTTTGAAAATCAGCAACTTTGTAAAAATTAGATTCCACAATTCTAATTCATTGGAGACAAAGTGGTGGGAATGGAAGTACCCTAAGGTGCAAATTTAGCCAAGAAATTTCATAAAAGTGAAAATTCAAGAGAAACATCTAGCCCGAGAAAGAAAAATCAGATTTTCCACCCCCCAACTGGAAATGAGCATTGTCCTCAATGATAAAAAAAAATGTCAAAAGAACACAAAAGAGTGATAATGAAAGCAAAGAAAAGGTACCTGGTCTGAGAACGAAAAGATAACAAGAGAAGAATAATGAAAAATAGAAGAGAGAAAACACACCTACAGAAACTAAAAAGCAAGAAAGAATCAAAATAGAAAAAAAAATGACAAAATGACAGAAACTAAAAATAGAAAAATGCAAGAAAGAAATGAAATAAAATGTCAAACATATCAAACATCAAGGCTCAGCTGGAGGGTAGTGAAAAATTTTCAAGAAAGGGTTTGAGCCGCTATCCATTGACCTTAAAGATATTACCATTGTGTGGATTGAGGATTTCAACAGCCCCATGAGGAAACACTATCTGAACAATGTAAGGATCATTCCATTTGGATCGAAGTTTACCGGCAAACACAAGGAGTCTAGAGTTGTAAAGGAGAACCTTTTGATTAGGGAGAAAACTCTTTCTCAGAATGTTCCTTTTATGGAAAGCCTTAGTTTTCTCCTTGTACAGTTTGGTATTATCATAGGCATCATGTCTCAACTCTTCTAATTCATTCAACTCCAATTTCCTTAAAACACCATAATTGTTAGTGGAAAAGTTAAAGTGTTTGACAGCCCAATAAGCCTCGTGTTATAGCTCAATAGGGAGATGACATGTTTTACCTTAAACCAAACGATAGGGAGACATGCCTAGGACAGTTTTAAAAGCTGTCCTATAAGCCCATAAAGTGTCCGAAAGCCTTAAAGACCAATCTTTTCTATTTGGGTTGACTGTTTTTTCAAGAATGGCTTTGATTTCGTGGTTGGCCAACTCAGCTTGGACATTGGTTTGAGGATGATAAGGAGTTGAAATTTTATGATGGACCCAATATTTTTTCATTAACACCGAAAATGGTTTATTGCAAAAGTGGGAACCTCCATCACTAATTAAAAACTCTTATATCCTAAACCGAGTAAAAATGTTGTCTTTTAAAAATTTCAAAACCACCCGATGGTCATTGGTCCTACATGGTACTGCCTCGACCCATTTAGAAACATAGTCCACCGCAACAAGAATGTCAAGATAACCAAAAGAAGACTGAAAAGGACCCATAAAATCAATCCCCCAACAATCAAAAATTTCTAATGCTAAAATGGGTTGTAAGGATATCATGTTTCTACAGGTTATTCCACCAAACTTTTGGCATGGTTCACATGCTTTACAAAAATTATAAGCATCCTTGAACATGTAGGGCCAATAATAACCACATTGCAAGATTTTAGCCAATGTTTTCTTAGTTAAAAAGTGACCTCTACATGCACTAGCATGACAAAAGTTTAATATGTGTGGAAAGTCACAATTATGCACACACCTCCTCAAGATTTGATCAGAAAAATATTTGAATAAATAGGGGTCATCATAAAAGAAAGATTTGACCTCCAATTTAAACTTTTTGATGTCTTGAGAGCTCCAATGTGGTGGGTTGTGTCCTGTTACCAAGAAATTTACAATATCAGCAAACCAAGGCAAAGAATCAACAGCTAGAAGTTGTTTATCAGGAAAGGAGTCTGAAATAGGAGTGAAAGGTTCAGGATTTTCAACAACGAGTCGAGATAAGTGGTCAGCTACCACATTTTTCACTCCCTTCTTATCCTTGATGATGATATTAAATTCATCCAAGAGCTTCAAGACTTCATTTTTCATCACCTCCTTCATCGTAGGATTCAGCCTCCTTTGCATCTCTCGAGTTGGTGATGAATTTTCCTCTAAGAAAATTCGATGTGTGCAAATGGTGGGGCTGATTCCTTTGATGTCGGCAACCAACCATCCAAGTGCTCCTCTATGTTGTTTGAGGACTCATAGGGGCTGCTCATCTTGCTCAACTGACAAAAAAGATGAGATAATACATGGAAAAGTGTTAGTTGGTCCAAGAAAAACATATTTCAGAGATTTAGGTAGTGGTTTCAAATCTGGAGATGGAGGGACTTCATCAGATGGTTGCTGATTTATGGATTGAAGTGGCAGGTCTTCAAATTTAAGTCTCCATAGTGAGTCCATTTTGTTTCTTGCACCAGAATTTACTGCATTAGTATCCAACAACTCAATATTTTCTAAGGTTCCAGATAAAACATGTTCCATTTGACTCTCTTGCTCTAATAAAAAAAAATTCTTCAGCAAGTGCAGATTCCAAACAATTCACTTCCTGGGGCTTTTTCAAATCTTGTGGCTGCCTCCAAGTGTTGAACACATTTAACTCCAACGTCATATTTCCAAATGTCAATTTAATGATGCCACTTCGACAATTTATCAAAGTGTTGGAAGTAGCCAAAAATGGCCTCCCTAGAATGATGGGTGCCTGAAAAACAGAATGAGAAGTTAATTGGACATCTAATACCACAAAATCAATGGTATAATAAAATTTATCCACTTGCACCAACACATCTTCTACTACTCCCCTAGGCTTTTTAATTGAACAGTCGGCCAATTGCAAGATGATAGAGGTTGGTTTCAACTCTCCTAAGCCAAGTTGTTCATAGGTGTCGTAAGGAAGCAGATTAACACTAGAACCTAAGTCTAGTAGTGCTTGGCCTATTTTGGAGCTTCCTATAACACAAACTATTGTTGGAGAACCTGGATCTTTATACTTAGGAGGAGTATTGGATTGGATAATGGCGCTGACTTGTTCCGTAAGAAATGTCTTCTTTTGCACATTAAGTTTCCTTTTAACCATACACAAATCCTTCAAAAATTTGGCATATGTTGGAATTTGCTCAATGGCATCAAGAAGAGGAATGTTAATGCACACTTGTCTAAAAATGTCTAAAATCTCAGCATGATGTTTATTTTTATATAAAGGAATCAATATTTGAGGAAAGGGTGCCGGAGGAGTTACCTTTGGTTCCAAAGGAACATCAACATCAAAATTTTTACCTTGTGCATTGGAAATGGAACTTTCACCTTTCTTGCCAGCTTCATTACTCAATGTATCAACCTCCTTACCACTACGGAGAGTTATTACGGCCTTGTAAGTCTTGACATTTGCTTCAGAAGATGATGAAGACTCTATGGTAGCAATTTGGACTTGAGGATTTGGTTGGGATTGAGCTGGGAATTTTCCTTTCTCTTGTGCATTCATGGTTGTGTTCAGCTTGGTCAAATTATTCCTGATGTCATTAATGGCTTGAGAAGTTTGGTTATTTATGGTGGTTTGACTTTGCATGAACTGTTGAAGGGTGGCGGCCATTTGCTGAAGTGGGTCATCCATGGGTTTTCTAGGTGCTGGAATCAGTGCATTTTGCTGGGTGTGAACTGGATATTAAGGTGCACCAGCTCCCAGATGTGCTAAACTCGTGGGATGATCATTTCTCCAACTGAAGCTAGGGTGGTTTCTCCAACTTGCATTATAAGTGTTAGAATATGGTGCAAAAAAGGCTTAGAAATCATGTTAACAGGGTGAGAAGCATCAAACAAGACTTCCTTAACAGTTGGAATAGTAGGACACTCGGATGTTGTATGGAAAGCATGCTCACAAATGGTACATTTTTCTTGTTTTGGAATATCCTGAATTTCATGCACTTTCTTTAACTCAATTGCCTCCAATTTTTTCGACAATAAGGCAAATTTGGCTTGCAAATCGTCCTCCCCATTCAAAACATATTTACCTCTCCCATTCAAAGTCCTCAAATGTTCAGCTCGGTCATAAACACAAGAAGTGTCCCATGATTGAGCGTTTTAACAAATTGTCGCATCTTAGGCATCAAAGATTCATAAAAGAAACTAATGATGCGCAAATCCTCATAACCATGGTGTGGACAAGCATTTAAAAGATCTTTGAACCTTTTCCAACTTTGGTAAAAAGCCTCATTTTCCTTTTGAGAAAAATTCATGATTTGTCTTTTTAAAGGATTAGTTCAATGCATTGGGAAAAACTTTTTCAAAAATTCAGCTTGCATTTCTTGCCATGTTCCAATGGATCTTGGCCTCAATGCATTTAACCATGTTTTTGCTTTATCTTTCAAGGAAAATGGGAACAACTTTAGTCTAAGAATCTTCTCAGTGCAGGTTTGATCAACGAATGTAGAACAAACTTCTTCAAACTCTTTGATATGAAGATAAGGATTTTCAGATTCCATGCCATGAAAGTGTGGAATCAATGGGATCATTCCAGATTTGAAATTAAAGTTGTTTGCATTCACCAGCTGGATTATGCATAAGGGTGTGCTAGTTCGGACAGGTTGTAAATAATCCCTAAGTGTCCTATCCTGATTTACCATATCCCTATCAAGATGCTCATTTTCAGCCATGTCGCTAAGAGTGTCAAATGATGATTCAAGAGAAAGGGATGCAGAGTTAAATGATGCTAATGATTCTGTCCTAACCAGTCGAGATGTTTTGTCCCTAGTCCATTCAGTCATACAAACAAATACAGAAAATAAAAGGCGTGGCACGGGCATGTTTTGCCTTGTAGACACCAAACTCAGTCTACAACTTTGAGGACTTAGTTCGTCTCTTCGTCACATAGTTTATGGCTAGCAGGAAGAGAATGCATCTGGTCGCTTACCTCCTGACCATTAAATAGCGAGAGGATGAGAGTTTGAGACCTTATCTATCTAGATTTAACAAAGAGTGCATGATCACTGATGATCAAGACGAGAACATTAGTCTCGCCACTCTCTTGGGCAGAGTATGGCCTCAAAACCTGTTGACCCTAACCACACCATGAGATTTCATGGACCAAGGGGACGGTTTATAAATTCTAAAGACATGTTTCAGGCATTGACAGGGCCAAGAAAGACAGAGTTAGAACAAGTTGACAAAAGAGCCAAGACGTCAGCCTAATCCAAAACTGTGGACAAGGCAACAAGAGGACACTACAACAAAGGGCAAGATGATTCCTGCCCATCAAAGAGGGCCGACGCCCAACGCTAACAATAGAGGAGGAGAACAAATTGCCTCCCTAGGCCAGTTATTGCACAATCCACCGTTTCGTAACTCACAATATTGTGGATTGCAAGTCCTAAGAGGGAGAAAGAGGGAGAGCAGTGTACTAGCCCCCCAGCGCAACACCAACCAACAAGAGGAAAGGAAATAGAGTAGGGAAACGTTTGCTAGGCCAAGAAGAAGTGAAAGTCCAAGGTGGCGAGTGGAATGCAAGCCCCAGCAAAATCGCCCTCAATCCCTGCCCAGCAAAACGGCCCCTTTTGGCTAGATCTGAACCATAGCTTGGGGGTTTGCTGGGGGTCTTGATGGACGTTCGATAGGCTAATAGCACACAGGAAAGTTCTTCGGCCCATCTCCCTTTCTAGTTTCCCAACTGCATCTTCAGAAATAACGTCTTGTTGGTGGCCTCTGCTTGTCTATTTGCTTGTGGGTACCCCAGAGATAAGTACTTGGCTTTGATCTTGAGTTTCGCACACTATTCTCGATAAAAGGAACAAGCAAAATGTCTACCATTATTCGATATAAAGCTTTGAGGGATGCCGAACCGACAGACTACATATTTCTAGAGGAATCTCGTGATGGCTCGGGTCGTGACCGTTGCCAGTGCCTCTATTTCCATCCATTTCATAAAGTAGTCGACTGCCACCAGTACAAACTTAACTCCTCCTTTGCCCTCGGGAAATGGGTCGAGAAGGTCTAGCCCCCATTGTGCGAAGGGCCAGGGGGAGACAATGGAGGCCAGTTCTTCTGGTGGACAGTGGGGGACCAGCGCATGTTCTTAGCACTTAGAGCATTTCTTCACGAAGTCCTTTGCATCCCTAAGGGAGATGGGCCAGTAATACCCCACAGGGCGACTAGCGCTCTTCCGCCAGAGTGATTTCCTTAGACTCCTTCATGTATTTCGACCAGCACGTACTTGGCTTCTTCGAGAGAGATACATCTCAGGAAGGACTCGGAGAAACCTCTCCTATACAGAACTCCTTCCACCAATGTGAAGCATGCCACTCTATTTCTGATCTTTCACGCTTCCTCTAGATCGTTTGAGACTCAGCCCCCATTGAGGAACTTTATGATGTCGACAGCCCACACTGGCTGTGAGAGCTGGACCATGGACACATCGATCCTGATGGCAGGTGTGTCAACCATTCAAGCTACGGTATGATCCAAAAAATGGGCCTCTTTCTAACCTAAGGCAGCCTTTGCCAAATTGTCTGTCTTGTGGTTTTCTCCCTTTAAGATTGGCTAGATGTGAAAGTACTTGAAGAGGTTGCGCACCTCTCCTGCCTACTAGAGGTACTTCTTTAGTTTTTCCCCTTTAGTGGCAAACTACCCTATTACCTAGCTAACCATTACCTGCGAGTCGGCCCTCACCTTGCCCTCAATAACTCCTAATGACCTGGCTGCTATCATTCTTGTTAGTAGTACCTTATACTTAGCCTCGTTAATTATAATTTTGAAATTGAGCTTGATTGCATAGTTATGCTCCTCCCCAAACTCTGTGACTATGTGTACACCAACACCCCCTGGCCTGAGCTTTCGTTGGGGTGCGATGGGTATTTCTTCAGTGAAGTTTGAGAACTTAGCTACAAAGTTTGCCAGCCTTTGCCCCTTGATTGTTGTGCTGGGAGGTGCTCAATGTCTAATTCGCTCAACTTAATCACCCAATTCATCATCCAACCGTACACATCAGACTTCTACAGTATTTCCTGAAGGAAACATCCATGAGTACTTTCATTGGGTGGGCTTGAAAATATGGCCTTAGCCATCTTGTGGCAATGAATAATGCGACCATAGCATCTCTATTTAGGGGTACTTAGCCTCGGCTCCATGAAAAGCACGGCTCCTGTAATAGACTGGTCATTTTTCGGGGTCACTGCCATGTATACAGTCACTGGCTCGATCTGGCTGAGAAGTGGTGGGTGGGCCAAATGCTCTTTTAGTTCATTGAAGGCCTGGCTACACTCATCATTCCACTCTCATGCCTTTCTAAGGACCTTGAAAAAGGGAAGGTAGCGGTCAGCCAACCTTGCGATGAAGCAGCTCATGGCAGCCATTCTCTTTGCCAGCCTCTGGATGTCGTTGAAAAAGTGGTGGCGACATGTCCACTTTCGCCTTGACCTTCTCGGGGTTGGCCTCGTTCTAAGACCATGAAGCCCAAGAACTTCCTCGACTCGACACCGAAGGCACACTTCAGCGGGTTGAGCTTCATTATATACTTCCTTGATACTGCAAAGGCTTCCCGAAGATCAACCAAATGCTGCTTAGGCCTCCTGCTTTTGACCAAGAGGTCATCTACGGAGACCTCCGTTTTTTGCCCAATCTGCTCTTTGAACATCTGGTTTACCAGCCGTTGATAAGTTGCACAGGCATTCTTAAGGTTGAATGGCATGACTTTGTAGTAGTAGGGTCCTCGGTCGATGATGAAGGTCGTCTTCTCCTCATCATCCAGGTTCATTCTAATATGATTGTACCCGGAATACGCATCCATGAAACTAAGTAGGGGGTGCTCGACCGTTGAGTCCACTATTAAATCTATGCGCAGTAATGGAAAGCTATCCTTCGGGTAAGTCTTGTTTAGGTTAGTGAAGTTAACACACATCCTCCATTTCCCGCTTGCCTTCTTTACCACGACAACATTGGAGAGTCACTTAAGATAGTGGACTTCCCTGATGAACCCCACAGCCAGGAGCCGATCTATCTTTTCGACAATGGTTGCATACTTCTTCACACTGAAGCTGCGATGCTTTTGCTTGATCTTTTTTGCTTTGGGGTCCACACTTAGGCGATGTTCAATGATGGACGTGTCGATTCTGGGCATTTCTTCATGACTCTAGGTGAACACGTCTTGGTGCTTGGCGAGGAGCTGCTTTATGGATTGGCTCAGCTTGGGGGCCATCTTGGTTCCCACCTGGACTATCCGTTTAGGTCTCTGCGAATCCACTAACACTAATTCTAGAGGTTCGTTGGGTTTTGCTTGCCTGAGGGCTTGCTCATCCCTTACTTCCTCGTCTAGCTTCGTCAGGGTCTGAGGCGAATGTGGGTTGGCATCCTCTCACACTGCTTCAAGAGCTCAGACCTTGATAGCCTCAAGCTTCAGCTCCCGAGCGTAGCATTCTCGTGCTAGGATCTATTCGCTGCGAATCTCGCCCACTCCCTTGGGAGTTGGAAACTTCTTTTTTAGGTGGAATGTGGAAGTCACCGCCCTCAGGTGGTTCGGGGTTGGTCGCCCTAGGATTGGGTTATAGGAGGAATGGGCCTTTACCACGAGAAAATCCACCAAGGTAGCTGATGTTCTCGGGGCCTTTCCAGCCAGAATGGATAAAGTGATAGCTCCAATTGGTTGGATTACATCTCCAGTGAAGCCCTTGTGAGGCGTCGGGGCCAAGCATAAATGATCGGGCGTGATTCCCATCTGGATGAAGGCTTCCCAAAATAGGATGTTGGCCGAATTGCCATTGTCGATCAGAACCCTTCTTATCAAGTAGTTGGTGATTTTCACGGTCACGACTAGGATGTTATCATGAGGGTGCAGAATACTCTCATCATCCTTATTGTGGAAGGTTATGATAGTCTCCCTCGAGTGGCCTCTGGTGCTCGGGACTGCCTTGCTGGCGGTGAACACTTCCTCGTACCTAGCCCTTCTAGTGTGGGCCTTCCTTACTGAGGAGGTGGTCCCGCCTCTAGTGTACCCTCATGCTATCATGCGAATTTCACCCACTTGACTGCCTCCTCTGTCCGGGCTTCTCCGGCGCAGGCTCGCTCTGGGTCGCCCTCCAGCCTTACTGGACTTTCACTTCTCCATGGCTGCGGGCGGTCATTGGGTCGTTGGCCACTCCACTCGTCACCCTGTTGGTCTAGTAGAGCTTCCAACTCCTCCTTCCATTTTCTGGTAAAGCAATCTTCCATTTGGTGGCCGTCGATTTTGTGGTAGATGCAGTACTTAGAGTGGGAAAAGCCCTGTCATTGTTCGCCCTGCTAGCTCGGGTCTCTTTCGGTCTCCATGGCCATGCTGGAATGGGTGCACAATCCAACCTGCCCACTAGTGTGGGCTACTCCTCAGTGCATTTGGTCTTGCGCGTCTTCTTTTTGTTACCTTCCAAGCTCACTCTGCAACTCTGGCTAGCTGCTTTCTTGTCTACCCTTTCAACCTCAATCTTCTAGAGGCTGTCAGTGTCCGATGCGTATCTTTGACGTTGATAAAACAATCGGCTTAGTGCATGAACTCCCTCAACAAAGTTGGGGTCTTCCACATGATCTTAGTCATGAATGGGTTGCGGGGCCAAACCCCCCCAGTAGAGCGGCCAGGGTGATCTTTTCATCCTGGTCGTCTGTTGTCATGTGCTTCCCGTTGAATCAAGAGTGGTATGACTTCAAACTTTCATCATCTCATTGTTTCACTGTCAAGAGATAGGCCGTCAGTCGCCTCATTTTCCTACTCGCCATGAATTGCGAGGAAAAGTCAAGCCAACTCAAAGAAGTTGTCAACGATCCCGAGCGATAGGGACCCGAACCATGCCCTTATCATCCCCTTTAGAGTGAGAGGGAATGCCCTGCATGCGACCTCTCCCGAGAACCAGTGTAGGGTCATATGAGCCTTGAAGATCTCCAAATGTTCTAGGGGATCCTTCGATCCATCTTACGCGTTAATCTATGGGGCTTTAAATTTTGGGGGGAAAGGGACTCCTATAACTTTAGCGTTGTATGGCAGCTTCACATTGGTGAGCAGCTGGTCCACCTTGAATGTCGTGCCTACCCACTTGACCATCTCAGCGTATTTGTTCCTGAGCTCCCGCTCAAGGCACATTTAGTGTCGCTCTTCTTCAGCTGCTGCTACTTCAGGGGCTCAGCAGGACTCACAATGGTGGCTCTACTCGCCTCCCTCCAGGTCCCTGCTGGCCCTTTGCAGGGAGACATTTTCCTGGCGGAGAGCCATCACTTCCTCCATCAGTTTTCTTATCATTTCAGCTTGTTCGTTGGTACTTGCTTCCATCGCTTCGGGTTCTTTCTCTTCATGATGTGAGGATTGGGAATGTTGTTGCCGGCATGTGAAGGACACACTAATATAGGGAATAAAATCCCATAGATGACACCAATATTGATGTCGTGTTTCGCGGCCTGGGCAACTCCACATGGATGAGCTCAGTCCTAGTTCCTGTAGAGATAGAGAATGGGGGGCTTAGGGCTGTGGTACCTCCAATGCTTAAGTTAGTTTCAGTGTAGAAGAAAGAAAAAATAATCTATCAAGGAAGATGAGAGTCGAAGTATTTGAGAGTGTGAACTCCTCCCCTAGCCGTAGGAAGGGGTATTTATACCCGAATGGGTTGATCCTCGTAGTGGGGTAATGGGGGTAGTGGGTATATCGTTCTATACTGGGTCAGGTGTCCCTGCCACTTACCTACCGTGTTGTAGACCAGTCAGACCTAATTATGGCAGTCTCCGACACCCTTGGAGGCACGTCGTGGCATGCCGAGCCCTGTGACACATTAAATGTGATGTGGCTCACCTTCCTAGTGTGGTCTCCTCCGTCCTATTAATGCGACGTTGTCTCGATCAGGCACGTCCACCTCTCTAACCAGTCTGGGTGTCGGGATTCAAGGTTAGGGGATGTCCCTGACTGTCGACCAGTAATGGTGTCAGACTATCCTACCTTTCATCCTCTTGTCAATGTACTCTACACGGTTGCTTCTTTTCTTGGGGCCTTCTGGAAGGATAAGGCCTGAGGATTACTCCTCTCACAATTATATTACAACCTCTAATTCATTGTACACTCATATTGTATGAGAATAAAAAACTAAGTCTACTAGACCTTGCTAATTTGTAGTTGTCCACAATTGTATCGTTTAAGTGGAGTGAAGTCAGTCATCTATAGTGCTGTGCTTTTTTATTTTGAGTATTGTTTGTAGTGGTGGTGATGTCATGGTGCCAAGGTGTCAGGCTTTGTTGCTATTACTGGGTATTGTTTGTGGCATTGGTTTTGTAGCTTTTTTTTCCCAATTTTTTGTATCATATTTTTATTAGTGTACATTGCAAATATGAGTAGTCGTAAGATTTGACTAAAAAGAAAGAACACCATTGTTTCATACCAACATTAGAATATTATGGAATAAAGAAATCCATACCTTTATTGGACCAACAGAGGAAGATGAAGATGAAAAGGAAAGGCAAGTGCAAGAAAATGAAGAGGAAGAGGAGGTGAGGAAGAAGAACTAGAAGAAAATGTTGAAGAAAAAGGGGAAGATGAAGAGGAAGAAGACGAGGAAACAGAAAAAGATGATGAAAAGCAGAAGGAGAAGAAGAATATGAGAAAGAGAATGGAAAGGGCAAAGAGAAAGAGGATGTGAAGAAGCAAGCCATGGAGAGATTGTGAGAAAAGAAAGTGGACAAAAGATAAATGATAAATATGTTATATGAAAAACTCAAGGAGGGTGGACACGTAATTGCCAACCCTTGTGGGTTAATAAAAGGCTATGGCCATTTTGACCTACTAAGACATGCCTATTTAAAAATAGGTCCCATATTAATATAAAAGTTTATAGATAAAATCAGCTCAATCATAATATTATATTCTGCATGAGTGATAATGCAAATTGCTTAATCCAGAATAAAGACCTAGGCACCAATGAGATCCATCATAAGAGTTGAGTGAAAAAAAGCAAATAATAGGAAAACAACTAACATAGTCTATATGACACCAAGATAAGATAATATACGAGGCAAAAAAAACTATCAAGACTATTATTATAATATAACGTAATAAAAAATCTCATACATTGATTGCACTGACAGATCTTTAAAGAGAGAGATTAGTTTTTCTTTTGAAATAAATCTTTAATTCATTGCACACTCATATTGTTTGAGAATTAAAAACTAATTTTACTAGACCATTATACTTCACAGTTCTCCACAGTTCTATCATTTAAGTGGAGTGAAAACATTTTTATGTGAATTCAATATGTTGGACATCTAGTGTTGAAGTCACCTTAAATACATATCGAGAGAATAAGCTTTAGTATATTTGTTCCTTATAATGGGTAAGGGGTGTTGGATTCCTTGTACTTCAATAGTGGTGGTTTAAATAGATTTGTAGTTTTACATATTATTTGTAATAACATTGATTTCAAAGTTATGAATATTATTTGTTGTGGCCACTTTGATTTTGAGTAATTTTGTGGATGTGTTGATGTCATGTAACCATGGTGGCGAGCTTTGTTGTTCTGAATATTGTAAATGGTTATGGATTTTTTGTGTTGGTTTTGTCATTGTTTTTTTCCCTCTTTTTGTATCATATTTTGATTGGTTTACATTGCAAATTTGAGCAATCATAAGATTTAACTAAAAGAAAAGAACACATTGCTTCATACCTTGATTGCACTGAAAGATCTTAAACGGGAGAGTTTTTCTTTTGACAATATCAACTCTAAGTATTATTTTCCGACGTTGGATAACCAACTAAATACACAAAAGACTCCACAAATTTTATATTACAACTTCTAATTCATTGTACACTCATATTATATGAGAATTAAAGAACTAACTCTACTAGACCATGCTAATTTGCAGTCGTCTGTAGTTGTATCATTTAAGTGGAATGAAATCATATTTATGTGAATTCGATATGTTAGACAGGAGATGTGCAAGACACCTTAAATACATATTGAGAGAAGTCATTTTAAGTGGAGTGAAGTTATATTTTTATGTGAATTCAATATGTTGGACAGGTGGTATTGTAGTCATCTTAAATACATATCGAGAAAATTATAGCATTAAGTTGTTGGAAGTCCACTCCTTCCCGAAGGTTTGAGATTTTCGCTTTGTCTCAGACAAAGCTACGTCTTAGAGGCAGCCACTGCCTACTTGCTTGTATTTTAAACGATAGAAATGAAAATCGTGAGGCCTTCAAGTCGACCATGGCAAAGGTGTGGAACCTCGTAGGTTGGTTAACTTTCAAAGATCTAGGCCCAAACAAATTCCTCCTGGAATTCCAGCTATTGTCAGACAAGAAAAAAGTTGTCCAGGAGAGGCCTTGGTCTTTCGATCGCCATATAATCTACCTAAAGGAGTTCGGAGGGGAACTGTCCCTAAACGAGGTCTCTTTCACGACAGAACCCTTCTGGGTTCAAGTGCACAACCTTCCTTTTGCGGGAATGAACGAGCAGCTGGGGAAGTAGATAGGGGCAGCAATCGGAAAGGTTCATGAAGTGGAAGTAGATGAACAAGGATGTGGTTGGGGGAGTTACCTGAGAATCAGAGTGGAAGTTAACGTAACAAAACCTCTGTTACGAGGTAGGATGATAAACCTAGGTGGAAAACAATGCTGGACTTATTTCAAATGCGAACGACTCACCAACTTTTGTTTCAAGTGTGGGCTCTTGAAACACGTAAACGGGAAATGCCCAGGTTTCAATTTAGGCCCCAGTCCCAAGAAAAGTTTAGGTATTGGATGAAAGTAGCTTCTGGGCTCCCTCAACCTGCCTCAGGGAAGAAGTATGGGGGATTCTCAGAATTCCCATCAGGGCCTTTCCGCCAGGAGCTTTCAGAGGCTACAGGTGATGGGAATACAGTGGTTGAGAAATCACCATCAGCAGTAGAGGTTGAGTCTTCATGTCAGAACAACTCAGCTAGGCAGAAAGAGTCACCTACAGAGAAGGCTCACTCATGCCAGAATAACCAGGAAAGCAGTAGGTCATCTGAGCAGTTCCCTAGTCCAGTGAAGCTGTCTGAAGATCCCCTAAGTTTTGGGATATCTGCTGTACCAAATGAAAAAGGTCAATATCTTCCTGAGCGTCCTGTCCCAGAGGTGAGTATCAAAAGTCAAAAGTTTCTTTTTCCTATGAATAACAATAGTAGGCCAGTTGAGCAAAGCTTCACTAGTAACTGTCCTGTCTCAAACAAGCCAAATTCCCACTTTTTGAAACCCCCCAACGAGGCTAACCCACACTTGCCTACCCTAAGGAACAAGTGGAAAAGGAAAGCCAAGGAACAAGACTCAATCCTCTCGGATATTACCAATTCCCTCCATGCCCCTCCTTACTCCCAAAGTACAAAAAGACCTGCCTCAGTTATGGAAACCAGGTCCAGCTCACATGGCCTTAAAAAACAAAAAACCACCCTTAAACCTACAAGGGGGCTAACTCAGGACCTCAAGGTGGAGGCTGCTCAGCAGCCCCACCATTCACCATGAATGTAATAAGCTAGAATTGTCGGGGGCTTGGGAACCCCCGAATAATTCATGAACTTCATAGGATGGTGAAGCAAAAGGTCCCGCACTTGGTTTTCCTCATAGAAACCATGTGCGATAGCAACAAGATGGAAAAGATCCGGGTTAAATTGGGGTTTGATAATTGTTTCAGTGTTAACAATAAGGGCGGGAGTGGTGGTTTGGCCCTTCTTTGGAAACACTCTGTGGACTTCTGAGTTACTTCCTACACCAGTTGGCACATTTCAGGTTTACTTAAATCTAACAATGATGACACTAGCTGGTTGATAACAAGCTTTTATGGGCACCCAAACTCTGCAAAAAGGAATGAAACTTGGCAACTTCTCAAGGCCATAACGCCTGTCCTAAACACTCCTTGGCTATGTTTTGGTGACTTTAATGAAATCACTAGTTTAGATGAAAAGGTGGGAGTTGCCAGCAGACCTTACAGACAAATAGTGAATTTCAGGAAGGCACTAGAACATTGTGACCTAAACGACTTGGGCTTCAAAGGCGACAGGTTTACTTGGGTCAACAATAGAGAAGGGGTGCACTTCACTAAAGAAAGGCTTGATAGAGCCCTTGGAAACTCTCACTGGATAAAGAGATATATGGACCACTCAGTTCAACATCTGCCAACTATTACCTCAGATTATAAACCTCTTTTTATCTCAATTCAAACCTAAGGCATCAGAAGTAAAAAATGCAAGATGTTCAGGTATGAAGCAAGTTGGGGCAGAAAGGATGGTTGTGAGGATCTAATAAAATAGTTATGGGATCAACCAATAGGACATCAGGATCAGCTGCAAAACACTTTATTTGGCTTAAAAACCTGCAGGGAAGGCTTGAAAAAATGGAGTAGAGATCAACATAATAGCCAAGAAGCTCTCTTAAAAGATAAAACAGCCAAGCTCAACTCTCTAAAAGAAACAAATGAGGGTCACTTATATGCTGAAATTCAAGATCTATAGAAGGATGTTGATTCTTTGCTTGAGGCAGAAAACTTAAAATGGCAACAAAGAGCCAAGCAAGACTGGTTGAAAGAAGGAGACCAGAATACACGCTTTTTCCACCAATGTGCATCTCAAAGGAGCAAGCAAAATGCCATCATCAAGATCAAAATGGAGTCGGGTCAAGAATATACCAGCCAATAGGAGATCAGTAAAGTCTTCCAAGACAGCTTCCAGGGTCTATTCAAATCCTCGAGCCCAACTGGCATTGATGAGTGTGCCTCCAACCTGCCAAGGAAGATGACAGCAGATATGAATCACTCTTTATCCTGGCCTTTCAAAGAAACTGAAGTTAAGGAGGCCCTCTTTAGCATGAATCCTCTAGGGTCTCCTGGCCCAGATGGATCCCTACAATTTTTTATCAAGAACATTGGACAACAGTGGGTAATAGGGTCACTCAGGCAGCTTTGGATGTTCTCAATAGTGGTAGATGGACTAATGTTTTGAATGACACCTACATTGCCTTGATTCCAAAACAACACTCACCCTCACAGGTCACTGATTTCAGACCAATAAGCCTCTGTAATGTTCTCTACAAAATCATTGCAAAGACTCTGGCCAACAAACTAAAAAGTGTTCTTCTAGAGCTCATCTCTCCCACACAAACTGCATTTGTGCTTGGCAGGCTTATCACAAACAACATAACAGTGGCCTTCGAGTCTCTACACACCATGAAGACGAGATTAAAGGGTAAGGAAGGGTTCATGGCCCTCAAACTCGATATGAGTAAAGCATACAATAGAATAGAGTGACCCTTCCTTAAATCTATCCTACAGAAGTTTGGTTTTGACAACCAATGGGTGAATCTTATAATGAAATGTGTTGGGACAGTCTCATACTCTCTTTTCATCAATGGTGTCCCTCAAAACTAGAGGGCTCAGGCAAGGGGATCCTCTATCCCCCTACCTCTTCATCATGTGCAATGAGGTTCTCAGTTGTATACTTAACAAGGCTGAACAATCAGGAAGAAGAAACTCTCTATAAATCATTTATTTTTTGCAGATGATAGCATTCTCTTCTGCAAATCCAACCCCATCGAGTGGAGCAGACTATACTACCTGCTGGAATCCTATGAGTTAGCCTCGGGTCAAAGACTAAAGAATGAGAAGTCTTCAGTTTACTTTAGCAAGAACACACCAGAGGAATCAAAAGAGATCCTCACCAGTATTGCTGGGATAAGAGGTACCAATTCCTATGAAAAATACCTAGGCTTACCAGCCTTGATTGGAAGATCCAGATCCCAATCTTTTAAAATTATTCTTGATAAGGTGCAGGCAAGAAAACAAACTGGAAAAAAAAATTCCTCTCCCAAGCAGGCAAAGAAGTCCTCATAAAAGCCATTATTCAGGCCATCCTTGCTTATAGCATGGGAATATTCAAGCTCCCAAGGCAACTAGTTCATGAGTTGAACAAATTGGTGAGGAACTTCTGGTGGAGTTAGAAATTTCAGGAGAAAAAAATCCATTGGGTTCACTAGAACCAGTTGAAGAGAGCTAAAAGTAAATGAGGTCTTGGGTTAAGAGATTTTGGAAACTTCAATCTAGCCCTTCTTGCTAAATAAGGGTGGAGGCTAATCACAAATCCTAAATCTATGGCAACAAAGGTGCTTAAAGAGAAATACTTTCCTAAAATAGATTTCCTAAATGCCACATCAGGCCATAACTCATCTTTTCTCTGGCAAAGCTTTCTGGCAGCAAGGAGTCTGCTTAAGGAGGGTTTGATATGGAGAATAGGTAATGGGGAGTCAATTAGCATTTGGAAGGATCGATGGCTACCAAGCCAGAACACCTTCAAACCACAAAGCTCCCTCAGATTCATTCAAGCTAACACCAAAGTCTCTTTCCTTATTGACAAACCAACAAATCAATGGAAAGAGGACCTGATCTCAACCTTGTTCACGAAGGAGGAAGCTGATCTAATCAAAGGCCTACCTCTAAGTCCCTACCCCAGCTCAGATAAACTACAATGGAGACGTACTACCTCTGGCCAATTTAGTGTCAAAAGTGCATACCATCTACTGATAGAATTGGATAATCAAAAGCAAGGTCAATCCTCAAGCCCTCTTGCATCACTGGCCCCATGGACAAAGCTCTGGAACCTGGACATTCCTAATGTTGCCAAATCTTTCCTCTGGAGAGCATGCTTAAACTCCTTACCTACCCGAGTCAACTTAATGAGTAGAAAGATCACAGAAGATCCTACCTGCCCAATTTGCAAGCTACAGCCTGAAACTACTGAGCACATACTATGGGATTGCCCATCTGCAAGAGATACTTGGGCTCAGTGTACCAGGAAACTGCATAAAACAAGCCCCATTTTTCCAAAACTTTGCAGACTTAGTGGATGGCTTCTTTGAAGCTCTGGACCAAGAGGACTTGACGACATTTGCCATCACATCATGGCTCATATGGAATGGAAGGAATGACTTAATTTTCAATGGCTTTTTCATGGATCCTACTAATCTTATCCAGCAATCGAGACAAATGGTGGAGGAGTTACACTAGATTTCTCAACAGAAGAGGCCTCCAATAACTACCTGCAAGCCACCAACCAAATGGGAAGATCCACCAAAAGATAGCTTAAAATTGAACTGGGATGTGTCTATAGATAAAGTATATTGCCAGGTAGGAGTTGGAGCAATCATCAGAGATTGGCAGGGTCAAGTACTAGCCACCTTCAGAATGAAGCATGATCTTTATCCAGATCCCTAAACAGCTGAGGCTTACGCTACTCTACAACCTGCTCTATTCTGCAAGTCATCGGGATACAAAGACATTATTATGGAAGGAGATTCTTTGCAGGTTGTAACAGGTCTCCAGTCATCAATGGATGCAATCACATATGCAGGAAAGCTCATAGCAGATACCAGGAAAACTCTCGACTCCTTCACCTGTTGGTCAACAAGGCACACTGTTAGAGCAAATAACTCTATTACTCATGCCTTAAGCAAGGATGCTTTATGCATTAGTGGTTGTACCACTTCTTTTGATTCAATACCTCTTTGTATTCAGACTCTTGTTTAAGTATTAATACAAGCTAAGACAATTTCAAAAAAAAAATACATATCGAGAGAATAAGCTTTAGTAGATTTGTACCTTATGCTGGGTAAGTGGTGTTGGATTCATTTTACTTCAATAGTGGATTTTTAAATAGATATGTAGTTTTAAATATTATTTGTGATGTTAGTATTGATTGCAAAGTTATGAATATTATTTGTTATGTCAATGGTGTGGCCATAGTGGTGTGGCCATAGTGGTGTGATTTGATTTTGAATATTGTTTGTGGTGGTGGTGAGCCATGGTAGCGGGCTTTGTTATTTTGAATATTGTTAGTGGTTATAGAGTTGTGTTGTTGGTTTTGTGACTTTTTTTTTCTTAATTTTTGTATCATATTTTGATTGTTGTGCATTGTAAATTTCATACCAACATTAGAATATTTTATTAAAGCATAATGGAATAAAGAAATCCATACCTCTATTGTACCAACAGAATATCTTCTTGGGGGCTAGTCCACCCTTTAAATATATACAATGGAGAAGTAGAAGTAGAAGAACAGGAAGAGTAAGTACAAGAAGATGAAGAGGAAGAAAATGAGGAAGTGGAAGAGGAGGAGAGAAAAAAGAAGGGAAAAATGAAGAGGAAGAAGATGAGGAGGAAACAAAGGAATATGAGGAAAAGATGAAGGAGAAGAATGAAGACAAGAGAGTGAAAATGTCAGAGGGATGGCATGAAGAAGCGAGCCATAGAGAGAATGTGAGAAAAAGAAAAGGGGACAAAAGATTAACAATAAATATGTTATATGAAAAAATCAGGGAGAGTGGGCACGTAATTAACAACCCTTGTGAGTTAATAAAAGGCTATAGCCATTTTGACGTTCTAACACAAGTCTATCTAAAAATATGTACTATTAATATAAAATTTATAGATAAAATCTACTCAAACATAGTATTGTATTCTTTATAAGTGATAATGGAAATTGTCTAATCCATAATATTTACCTAGGCATAATGAGATCCATCATAAGAGTTGAGTGAAAAAAAGTAAAGAATAGGAAAACAACTAACATAGTCTATATAACACCAAATAAGATAATATACATAAAAAAAAAAAACTATTAAGACAATATTATTATAACACTATGTTATAAAGAAGCACATATCTTGATTGCACTGAAAGAACTTCAACAAGAGAGTTTTTCTTTTAACAATCTCCACTCTAAATATTCTTTTCTAACGTGGATAACCAACTAAATCTATAGCACACTACACAAATATTAGATTACAATCTCTAATTCATTGTACACTCATATTCTATGAGAATTAAAAATTAACTCTACTACACCATGCTAATCCGTAGTTGTCCACAGTTGTATCATTTACGTGGAGTGAAATCATCTTTATGTGTCAATGTATTGGACAAGTGGTGTTAAAGTCAACTTAAATACAGATAGAGAGAATGAGTTTTAGTAGATTTGTACCTTATAATGGGCAAGTGGTGTTGGATTCCTTGTACTTCAACAGTGGTGTTTTAAATAGATTTGTAGTTTTTAATATAATTTGTGATGTTAGTATTGTTTTCAAAGTTATGAATATTACTTGTTGTGTTAGTGGTGTTGTCATAATGGTGTACTTTGATTTTGAGTATTGTTTGTGGTGGTGATGGTAGTAATGTCATGGAACCATTGTGGCGGGCTTTGTTGTTTTGAATATTGTTAGTGGTTATAGATTTGTGGTTTTCGTTTTATGACTTTTTTTTCCTATTTTTTGTATCATATTTTGATTGGTGTACATTGTAAATTTGAGCAATCATAGGATTGACTAAAAGAAAAGAACACATTGTTTCATACCAACAATAACATATTATTAATGCATAATGGAATAAAGAAATGCATAGCTCTATTGCACAAACAGAAAATCTTCATGGATGTTGTTCCACCCTTTCAATATAGAACGGAGAAGTAGAAGTAGAAGAAGAGGAATAGGTAGATGAAAAGGAAGAGTAAGTACAAGAAGATGAAGAGGAAGAGAAGTAGGAGGAGGAAATGGAGGAGAGGAAGAAGAACTAGAAAATGATGGAAAAGAAGAAGAGAAAGAAAATGAGGATGAGGAAAAAGAGGAAAAGAGGAAGAAGGCAAAGAAGGAGACTAGGAAGAGAGTGAAAAAGGGAAAAGAGTATGATGACGTGAAGCAACGACTGAAAGAAAAAAAAGTGAACAAAAGATTACCGATAAATATGTTAAATAGAAAAATCAGGAAAGATTGGCACGTAATTGCTAACCCTTGGGGGTTAATAAAAGACTATAGTCATTTTGACCTTCTAAGACATGTCTATTTAAAAATGTCTATATTAATATAAAAATTTATAGATAAACTCACTTCAAGCATAGTATTATATTCAGTATGAGTGATACTACAAATTGTTTAATCTAAAATAAATACCTAGACACCAATGAGATCCATCAGAAGAGTTGAGTAAAAAAAAATTAAAGAATAGGAAAACAACTAACATAGTCTATATAACACTAATATAAGATAATATATGCAAAAAAAAAAAAAAAAATCAAGTCAATATTATTATAACACTACATAATAAAGAATCACATACCTTGGTTGCACTGAAAGATCTTCAACAAGAGAGTTTTTCTTTTGACAATTTCCACTCTAACTAAATCCATAACACACTCCACAAATATTGCATTACAATCTCTGATTCATTGTACTCATATTCTATGAGAAATAAAAAATTAACTCTACAAGACCATGCTAATCCGCAGTTGTCCAAAGTTGTATCATTTATGTGGAGCGAAATCATCTTTATGTGTCGATGTGTTGGACATATGGTGTTAAAGTCACCTTAAATATATATCGAGAGAATCAATTTTGGTAGATTTGTACTTTATAATGGGTAAGTGGTGATGGATGCCTTGTACTTCAACAATGGAGTTTTAAATAGATTTGTAGTTTTTAATATTATTTGTGATGTTGGAATTGATTTCAAAGTTTTGAATATTATTTGTTGTGTCGGTGGCATGGCCTTAATAGTGTGCTTTGATTTTGACTATTGTTTGTGGTGGTGGTGGTGATGTCATGGAACCATGGTGGCAGTCTTTGTTGTTTTGAATATTGTTAGTGGTTATGGATTTGTGGTTTCAGTTTTATGACAGTTTTTTATCCCTATTTTTTGTATCATATTTTGATAGGCGTATATTGTAAATTTGAGCAGTCATAAAATTTGAGTAAAAAGAAAGAACACATTGCTTCATACCCACATTAGAATATTATTAGCATAATGGAATAAAGAAATACATACCTCTATTGCACCAACAATATATCTTCTTAGGGGCTGCTCACCCTTTTAAAGGAAGAGTAAGTACAAGAAGATGAAGAGCAAGAGAAAGAGAGGAAGAAGAACCGGAAGAAAATGATGATCAATAAAGGGAAAATGAAGAGGAAGAAGACGAGGAAATAGAGGAAGATGACGAAAAAAGAAATGAGAAGAAGAAGACGAGAGTGAAAAGGGCAAGGAGAAGAAGAAAGGTAAGAAGCGAGGCGTGGAGAGAATGTGAGAAAAAGAAAGTCGACAAAATATTAACGATAAATATGTTAAATCGAACATTAAGGGAAGACTGGCACGTAATTGCTAACCCTTGGGTGTTAAAAAAGGCTATAGCCACTTTGACCTACTAAGACATGTCTATTTAAAAATATGTACTATATTAATATAAAAGTTAATAAATAAACTCACTTCAAGCATGCTATTATATTATGCATGAGGATAATACAAATTGTTTAATCCAAAATAAATACCTAGACACCAATGAGATCCATCACAAGAGTTGAGTGATAAAAAGTAAGAAATAGAACAACAACTATCATAGTCTATATGACACCAATATAAGATAATATACACACACACAAAAAACTATCAAGAGAATGTTATTATAACACAATGTAATAAAGAATCACATACCTTGATTGCACTGAAAAATCTTCAACAGGAGAGTTTTTCTTTTGACAATCTCCACTCTAAGTATTATTTTCTGATGGTAGATAACCAACTAAATCCATAGCACACTCCACAAATATTATATTACAATCTCTAATTCATTGTACACTCATATTTTATGAGAATTCAAAATTAACTCTACTACACCATGCTCCACAGTTGTATCATTTACGTGGAGTGAAATCATCTTTATGTGTCGATGTGATGGACAAGTGGTTTTAAAGTCACCTTAAATACAGATAGAGAGAATGAGTTTTAGTAGATTTGTACCTTATAATGGGTAACTGGTGTTAGATTCCTTGTACTTCAATAGTGGAGTTTTAAATAGATCTATACCATTTAATATTATTTGTGATGTTGTTATTGATTTCAAAGTTATGAATCTTATTTGTTGTGTCGGTGGTGTGGCCTTAGTGTTGTGCTTTGATTTTGAGTATTGTTTGTGGTGTTGGTGGTGATGTCATGGAACCATGTTTGTGGGTTTTATTGTTTTGAATATTGTTAGTTGTTTTGGATTTGTTGTTTTGGTTTTATGATTGTTTTTTTTTTTCCTATTTTTTGTATCATATTTTGATTGGTGTACAAAGTAAATTTGAGCAATCATAAGATTTAACTAAAAAGAAAGAACATATTGTTTCATAACAACATTAGAATATTATTAGCATAATGGAATAAAGAAATACATACCTCTATTGCACCAATAGAATATCTTCTTGGGGGCTGCTCACCCTTTTAAAGGAATAGTAAGTACAAGAAGATGAAGAGGAAGAGGTGGAGAGGGAAGAGGGTGAGAATAAAAAGAATCAGAAGAAAAGGATGATCAAGAAGGGAAAGATAAGGAAATAGGAAAAGAGAAGAAGAAGACGAGAGTGAAAATGGCAAAAAGAAGAAGGATGGGAAGAAGCGAGGCATGGAGAGAATGTGAGAAAAAGAAAGTAGACAAAAGATTTACTATAAATATGTTAAATGGAAAAATCTCGGAATACTGGCACGTAATTGCTAACCCTTGGGGGTAAATAAAATGTTATAACCATTTTCACCTTCTAAGACAAGTTTATTTAAAAATATGTACTATATTAATATAAAAGTTTATAAATAAACTCACTTCAAGCATAGTATTATATTCTGCATGAGTGATAATACAAATTGTTTAATCTAAAATAAATATCTAGACACCAATGAGATCCATCATAAGAGTTGAGTGAAAAAAAGTAAAGAATAGAAAAACAACTACCATAGTCTATATGACACCAATATAAGATAATATACACAAAAAGAAAAACTATCAAGACAATATTATTATAACACTATGTAATAAAGAATCACATATCTTGATTGCACTGAAAGATCTTCAACGAGAGAGTTTTCCTTTTGACAACCTCTACTCTAAGTATTCAACCAACTAAATCCATAGCACACCATAAAAATATTACATTACAATCTCTAATTCATTGTACACTCATATTCTATGAGAATTAAAAAATTAACTCTACTTGACCATGCTAATCCGCAATTGTCCACAGTTATATTATTTACATGAAGCGAAATCATCTTTATGTGTCGATATGTTGGACAGGTGGTGTTAAAGTCACCCTAACTATCGATAGAGAGAATGAGTATTAGTAGATTTGCACCATATAATGGGTAAGTGGTGTTGGGTTCCCTGTACTTCAACAATGGAGTTTTAAATAGACTTGTAACTTTTAATATTATTTGTCATGTCGGTATTGATTCCAATGTTTTGAATATTATTTGTTGTGTCAATGGTGTGCTTTGATTTTGAGTATTGTTTGTGGTGGTGGTAGTGATGTCATGAAACCATGTTGGCAGGCTTTATTGTTTTGAATATTGTTAATTGTTTTGATTTGTTGTTTTGGTTTTATGATTTTTTTTTTCCTATTTTTTGTATCATATTTTGATTGGTGTACAAAGTAAATTTGAGCAATCATAAGATTTGACTAAAAAGAAAGAACGCATTATTTCATACCAACATTAGAAAATTATTAGTATAATGGAATAAAGAAATACATATCTCTATTGCACCAATAGAATATCTTCTTGGGGGTTGCTCACCCTTTGAAAGGAATAGTAAGTACAAGAAGATGAAGAGGAAGAGGTGGAAAGGGAAGAAGATGAGAACAAAACGAATCAGAAGAAAAGGATGATCAAGAAGGGGAAGATGAAAAGGAAGAACACGAGGAAACAGAGGAAGATGGGGAAAAAGTGAGGGAGAAGAAGAACATGAGATTGAAAATAGCAAAGAGAAGAAGGACGGGAAGAAGCGAGACGTGGAGAGAATGTGATAAAAAGAAAGTGACAAAAAATAAACGATAGATATGTTAAATGAAAAAATCTCGGAAGACTGGCATGTAATTGCTGGCCCTTGGGGGTAAATAAAAGGCTATAACCATTTTGATCTTCTAAGACAAATTTATTTAAAAATAGGTACTATATTAATATAAAAATTTTTAAATAAACTCACTTCAAGCATAATATTATATTCTGCATGAGTGATAATACATATTGTTTAATCTATAATAAATACCAAGACACCAATGAGATCCATCGTAAGAGTTGAGTAAAAAAAAGTAAAGAATAGAAAAACAACTAACATAGTCTATATGACACCAATATAAGATATTATACGTAAAAAAAAAATATCAAGAGAATGTTATCATAACACAACGTAATAAATAATCATATATACCTTGATTGCACTGAAAGATCTTTAACGAGAGAGTTTTTCTTTTGACAATCTCTATTCTAAGTATTCTTTTCTGACAATGGATAACCAACTAAATCCATAGCACACTACAAAAATATTACATTACAATCTCTAATTCATTGTACACTCATATTCTATGAGAATTAAAAAATTAACTCTACTAGACCATGCTAATTAGCAATTACCCACAATTATATCATTTACGTGAAGCGAAATTATCTTTATGTGTCGATGCGTTGGACAGGTAGTGTTAAAGTCACCTTAAATACTGATAGAGAAAATGAGTATTAGTATATTTGCACCATATAATGGGTAAGTGGTGTTGGGTTCCCTGTACTTCAACAATGGAGTTTTAAATAGACTTGTAGTTTTTAATATTATTTGTTATGTCGGTATTGATTTCAATGTTTTGAATATTATTTTTGTGTCGGTGGTGTGCTTTGATTTTAAGTATTGTTTGTGGTGGTAGTGGTGATGTCATGGAACCATGTTGGCGGGCTTTATTGTTTTGAATATTGTTAATTGTTTTGGATTTGTTGTTTTGGTTTTATGATTGTTTTTTTTTTCCTATTGTATCATATTTTGATTGGTGTACAAAGTAAATTTGAGCAATCATAAGATTTGACTAAAAAGAAAGAACACATTGTTTCATACTAGCATTAGAATATTATTAGCATTAATGGAATAAACAAATATATACCTCTATTGCACCAATAGAATATCTTCTTGGGGGTTGCTCACCCTTTTAAAGAAATAGTAAATACAAGAAGATGAAGAGGAAGAGGTGGAGAGGGAAGAGGATGAGAACAAAAAGAATTGGAATAAAATGATGATCAAGAAGGGGAAGATGAAGAGGAGAAACACGAGGAAAGAGAGTAAGATGAGGAAATACGGAAGGAGAAGAAGAAAATGAGAGTGAAAATGGCAAAGAGAAGAAGGACGGGAAGAAGCAAGACATGGAGAGAATGTGAGAAAAAGAAAGTGGACAAAAGATTTAAGATAAATATGTTTAATGGAGAAATCTCGGAAGATTGGCACGTGATTGCTGACCCTTGGGAGTAAATAAAAGGCTAGAACCATTTTGACCTTCTAAGACAAGTTTATTTAAAAATATGTACTATATCAATATAAAAGTTTATAAATAAACTCACTTCAAGCATAATATTAAATTATGTATGAGTGATAATACATATTGTTCAATCTATAATAAATACGTAGACACCAATGAGATCCATCATAAGAGTTGAGTAAAAAAAGTAAAGAATAGAAAAAAAACTAACATAGTCTATATGACACCAATATAAGATAATATACGTAAAATATATATATATATATATATATATATAAATATATATCAAGAGAATGTTATTATAACACAACGTAATAAAGAATCACATACTTTGATTGCACTGAAAGATCTTTAACGAGAGAGTTTTTCTTTTGACAATCTCCAATCTAAGTATTCTTTTCTGATGGTGGATAACCAACTAAATCCATAGCACACTCCACAAATATTACATTACAATCTCTAATTCATTGTACAATCAACTCTACTACACCATGCTAATCAGCAATTGTCCGCAATTGTATCATTTACGTGGAGTGAAATCATCTTTATGTGTCGATGTGTTGGACGGGTGGTGTTAAAGCCATCTTAAATATAGATAGAGAAAATGAATTTTAGTAGATTTGTACTTTATAATGGGTAAGTGGTGTTGGATTATTTAAACTTCAACAGTGGACTTTTAAATAGATTTATAGTTTTTAATATTATTTGTGAAGTTGGTATTGATTTCAAAGTTATGAAAATTATTTGTTGTGTCGGTGGTATTGGTGTGCTTTGATTTTGAGTATTGTTTGTGGTGGTGGTGGTGATGTCATGGAACCATGTTGGCAGGCTTTTTTGTTTTGCATATTGTTAGTTGTTTTGGATTTGTGATTTTTTTTTCCTATTTTTTGTATCATATTTTGATAGGTGTACATAGTAAATTTGAGCAATCATTAGATTTGACTAAAAAAAAGAACACATTGTTTCATACCAACATTAGAATATTATTAGCATAATGGAATTTACATACCTCTATTGCACCAACAAAATATCTTCTCGGGGCTGCTCACCCTTTTAAAGAAAGAATAAGTACAAGAATATGTAGAGGAAGAGGTGGAGAGGAAGAAGAACCAAAAGAAAATAATGATCAAGAAGGGGAAGATGAAGAGGAAGAACACGAGGAAACATCGGAAGATGGGGAAAAAATGAGAGAGAAGAAGAACATGAGATTGAAAATGGCAAAGAGAAGAAGGATGGGAAGAAGCGAGACGTGGAGAGAATGTGATAAAAAGAAAGTGATAAAAAAAAAACGATAGATATGTTAAATGAAAAAATCTCAGAAGACTAGCACGTAATTACTGACCCTTGAGGGTAAATAAATGGCTATAGCCATTTTGACCGTCTAAGACAAGTTTATTTAAAAATATGTATTCTATTAATATAAAAGTTTATAAATAAACTCATTCCAAGCATAGTATTATATTCTGCATGAGTGATAATACATATTGTCTAATCTATAATAAATACCTAGAAACTAATGAGATGAATAGAAAAACAACTAACATAGTCTATATGACACCAATATAAGATAATATACACACAAAAAAAACTATCAAGAGAATATTATTATAACACAACGTAATAAAAAATCACATACCTTGATTGCACTGAAAGATCTTCAACGAGAGAGTTTTTCTTTTGACAATCTTCACTCTAAGTATTCTTTTCTGACGGTAGATAACCAACTGAATCCATAGCACACTCCACAAATATTATATTACAATCTCAAATTCATTGTACACTCATATTCTAAGAGAATTCAAAATTAACTCTACTACACCATGCTAATCCGCAATTGTCCACAATTGTATCATTTACGTGGAGTGAAATCATCTTTATGTGTCGATGTGATGGATAGGTGGTTTTAAAGTCATCTTAAATACAGATAGAGAGAATTAGTTTTAGTAGATTTGTACCTTATAATGGGTAAGTGGTGTAAAAAAAAAAAAAAAGGTAAGTGGTGTTAGATTCCTTGTACTTCAATAGTAGAGTTTTAAATATATCTGTAGCTTTTAATATTATTTGTGATGTTGTTATTGATTTCAAAGTTATGAATATTATTTGTTGTGTCGGTGGTGTGGCCTTAGTGTTGTGCTTTAATTTTGAGTATTGTTTGTGGTGTTGGTGGTGATGTCATGGAACCATGTTGGCGGGCTTTATTGTTTTGAATATTGTTAGTTGTTTTGGATTTGTTGTTTTGGTTTTATGATTGTTTTTTTTCCTATTTTTTGTATCATATTTTGATTGGTGTACAAAGTAAATTTGAGCAATCATAAGATTTAACTAAAAATAAAGAACACATTGTTTCTTACCAACATTAGAATATAATTAGAATAATGGAATAAAGAAATACATACCTCTATTGCACCAACAAAATATCTTCTTGGGGGCTTCTCACCCTTTTAAATGAAGAGTAAATACAAGAAGATGAATAGGAAGAGATGGAGAGCATAATATATGGAAAAAAAAAAAACTATCAAGACAGCATTATTATAACATAATGTAATAGAGAATGTCATACCTTGATTTCACTGAAAGATCTTCAACGAGAGAGTTTTTCTTTCGACAATCTCTATTCTAAGTATTCTTTTCTGATGGTGGATAACAAACTAAATCTGTGACAGACTCCACAAATATTGCATTACAATCTCTAATTCATTGTACACTCATATTGTATGAGAATTAAAAAACTAACTTTACTATACCATGTTAATTTGCAGTTGTCTGCAATTGTATATTTAAGTGGAGTGAATTCATCTTTATGTGAATTCGATATGTTGGCCAGGTGGTCTCGAAGTCACCTTAAATTCATATCGAGAGAATAAGCTTTTGTAGATTTATACCTTGTAATGGTAAGTGGTGTTGGATTCCTTGTACTTCAACATTGGAGTCTTATATAGATTTTGTAGTTTTTAATATTTATTTGTGATGTTGGTATTGATTTCAAAGTTATGAATATTATTTGTTGCGTTGGTGGTGTGACCTTATTGGTATGCTTTGATTTTGAGTATTGTTTGTGGTGGTGGTGGTGATGTCATGGAACCATGGTGACGGTCTTTGTTGTTTTCAGTTTTGTTAGTGGTTATGGATTTGTGGTTTTGGTTTTATGAATGTTTTATTTTTATTTTTTCCTATTTTTTGTATCATATTTTGATTGGTGTACATTGTAAATTTGAGCAATCATAATATTTAACTAAAAAGAAAGAACACATTGTTTCATACCAACATTAGAATATTATTAGCATAATGAAATAAAGAAATACATACTTTTATTGCACCAACAAAATATCTTATTGGGGTTGTTTCACCCTTTTAAAGGAAGAGTAAGTAAAGAAGAAGAGGAGGAGGGGTATGAGGAACTGGAAGAAAAGGTTGATGAAGAAGGGGAAGATGAAAAGGAAGAAGATGCAGAAACAAAGGAAGATGAAGAAAAAGGGAAGGAGAAGAAGAAGAGGAGAGTGAAAATAGCAAAAGAGAAAGACGAGAAGAAGCAAGGCATTGAGAGAATGTGAGAAAAAAAAAACAGATAAAAGAGTAACGATAAATATGTGATATGAAAAAATCAGGGAGGGTATGCACATAATTGCCGACCCTTGTGGGTTAATAAAAGACTATAGTCATTTTTACCTCCTATGACTTGTCTATTTAAAAATATATATCATATTCATATAAAAGTTTATAGATAAACTCACCTCAATTATAGTATTATATTCTGCATGAGTGATAATGTAAATTGCTTAATCCAAAATAAATACCTGGGCACCAACGAGATCCATCGTAAGAATTGAGTGAAAAAGTAAAGAAAAGGAAAACATTTAACGTAGTCTATATGACACCAATATAAGATAATATACGGGGAAAAAAACTATCAAGACAATATTATTATAACATAACATAATAAAGAATCTCATGATTTCACTGAAAGATTTTCAACGAGAGTTTTTCTTTGGACAATCTCCACTCTAAGTATTTTTTTCTGATGGTGGATAACCAAGTAAATCCATGACACACCCCACAAATACTGTATTACAACTTTTAATTCATTGTACATTCATATTGTATGGAAATGTTAGCAAGCCGATCTTCAATGGATTTGCTGTTAGTTTTCATTTTTTATGTTAAACGGACCGATTTATTATATAGAAATGTTAGTATTTGAAGGAGAGGACCGGTTACAACAAACAAATCCGAAATTTTGAAGAACCGGTCCTCTCCAACAAATACTAACATTTCTATACAGCAAATCGGTCCGTTTCACATAAAAAATGAAAACTAATTTCTTACCATAGATCAACAATTTACTAAATATATATTATTTTCTCTCTGTTTCTCTCATTCACTGAATGCATCTCTAATGTTTTAAGCCCCAATCCCTAAATCTACGTTTGTTACTCAACATTGCCAATCTTATTGGCCTTACAAATGCAAAACACTTGGACCTCCCTTTGAAATTCGACTACTACATGTCGTTGTTTACAGAACATGGTATGTCTATCATCGTAGCCAAGAGCTTCTAATCAATTTCCTACTGACCATACACTGTCGTTTTTTGTTTAAAGACAAGAACTTTGTATGAAAAAATTAACTAAATGAGCAGACATTCGGGAAATAGAATAGGCCTAATGCTAACTACCATTCCACGACCATTAGCTTAGAAGCACTGGTTTCAGTTTCAGACATAGACATCATTTATTTATTTGTTTTCAAGACGTTATTGACGAGTTGAGCTTTCGAAATTATTCTCTTCCAATATTGAAAGGGTATAATTTTTTTGGAAGAAAATAAAAGGGGAAACAACTGAACAATAAAAGAAAAGGTCATTTAGAAAAAATGAAGTGCGTATGTTAGATTGATTAGGAAAAAAAAAAGTGCGTATGTTAGATATTTTAAAGAATCAGAGAAATGTTTCTTTGACAATCTTCAACCTGTTCGGCCTTATAATTAGCTCAAGCAGTTCGAACAAAGATGCTTTAATTCCCAAAGAATTTGACAGAACAACAAATATTAGTTAAACAAACAGGATTTGAGTATATGCTATAAAATTATAAAATTAAACAAACTAATTCGAATTTTCTCTTTTTGGTTTTCCTTTCAATTAAGCAAACCAAGGAAGGAACAACATTGTTTTTCTACCACAAAATTTTCTCGGCAACCAAGCAGTATATTTGAGATCTTCAAGTCAATTAAAAAATGAGAGATCCAGAAAGGAAGATAATTACCCCTTTCCAGCCATGGGTTTGACATTCGATTCGCCACCACGGTTTCTAAAAGCAGAGAACGTCCAAGATGGTGTCGGATTGCGCCGAATTCTTCCATCTCTCGATGATCCAGGAATCGGAATAGAAGTCTTGGATGAATTCCATGGATAAAAGAATATTAAAACCTCTTTAGAAACCAAATAAGACAATGAAAAAAATAGTCACAATAAAATGAAAACCCTGAATAACAGTTTAAACAAATTCGTAAATAATCCATAAGATGAAGAAAAGAATGTACCTCGACCGAAGGCATTTGATCGCCATCTATGTGTTTTAGTAACTACTTTCCTCGAATTCTTTTCAATCGGGAAGGAACACATTATATAAAAGATAGTTACAATGTTTAGATTATAAAAAATGAAAGAAAATGTTGGAAAAAAATTGATCCAGGGACCTCACGAAGGTTTCCACTTAGAGATGAAAAGAGAGAAGAATTCTCCATATCTGTCTCTCTCAATTCTCTCTCTCTCTCTCTGGGTCGCTCGCTCGCTCAAATATCTCTTCTAAATGGCCCTCTGTATATAAATGAATTGGATTTTTGTTTCTGTACCGTTGCGGCAACTGACAGCAATTTTTGTATGTATTTTTAAAAATTCAAAGGGGATGGCATTCTTCTCTTTTTTTCCTGAGAAAAGAGGATGACATTCGGTAAAGAGCAACGGCTTCTTCTTTTGGGTTCATTTTAAATTCAATTCGGAATTTCGGATGCTCCGAAACTGAGTCTCTCTTCTAAATGGGTATTTCATAATTTGTTTTTTTTAATAGAATATCATAAACTTCATTGATATCAAATACCAGGGAGGAAAACAGATTACAAAGTTGGACCATTGACCAGTTCAATCACATCCCTAGCTCATAAGAATCCTTAGCTAGACAGTGAGCAACTTGGTTGCCACTCCTTCTTACAAAAGTCACCTGCCATTCCTGAAAATTCAACAACATAGCTCTAATATCATTTAAAACCAATCCTACGCTATCCCATCTATCAGTAGACTGCTGGAGGCCTTGTATTACAGTATGAGAATCACCTTCCAGGATAATAGATTGCAGCCCCATATCCTTTGCCATACCAACTGCATAAAGGCCACCAAGAGCTTCAGCTAATAGTGTAACATCCCGGATTTTAGTATATTTTTAATGGAGGTTTTATTTAATTTATTTTGTGATTATTTATCTTGTTTTAAAATTTTGAGAGTTTTTAAATATTATTTCTTAATATTTTATGTGGTGAAAATTATTTTTTTGTGATTTTTTTAGATTTTATTTACTGTTTTAGCTTTTAAAATGAATTTTAATTTTAATTGATTTATTTTTGGGTTTTTAATTTTTATTGTTGCATTTAAATTATTTCACTGTGTTTAGAATATTTTAATTAACTTCCGGTTTTAATTTCATTTCTATTGGATTTTTTCGGGACCCAGCTGGAAAGACTGGATCTTCCATTTTTCCCCTCTTCTTTTTCTTTTCTTTCCTTTTTCTTCTTTCTTTTTTTTCTTTTCTCCCGGTTTTCCCCCGCGTGCCCGACCCCTTCCCTTTCTCTCTCTTCTCTCTCCTCTCTCCACCATTGTTTCGGGTTCACTGTCGCCGCGCCGCCTCCCGGCCGCCGTGTGCTACTCCGCCGGCACCATTCCCTTCCCCGTGCGCCGGCGACCTCACCCCTAGAATTTCAGACCGCCCCGAGCCGCCGTGAGCCATTCAAACCCGCGGTGGGTTTTTCCCCGTTCCGTCGCCGTCCGGCCATTTCCGACCACCATCTGTAATATCCCGAATTTTAGTGTATTTTTAATGGATGTTTTATTTAATTTATTTTGTGATTTTTTGTCTTATTTTAAATTTTGGGAGTTTTAAAATATTATTTCTTAATATTTTACGTTGTGAAAATTATTTCATGAGTTTTTAAATTTTATTTGCCGTTTTAGCTTTTAAAATGCATTTTAAGATTAATTGATTCGTTTTTGGGTTTTTAATTTTTATTGTTGCATTTAAATTATTTCACTGTGTTTGGAATATTTTAATTAGTTTCCGGTTTTAATTTCATCTCCGTTGGATTTTTCGGGACCCAGCTTGAAAGACTCGATCTTCCTTTTTCTCCTCTTCTTTTTCCTTTTCTTCCTTTTTCTTCTTTCTTTTTTTTCTTTTTTCCCCTGCTTCCCCCGCGTGCCCCGACCCTCTCTCCCTTCTCTCTCTTCTCTCTCCTCTCTCCATCGTCGCTCACGGACTCACTCTCGCCGCGCCGCCTCCCGGCCGCCGTGCACCTCACCGCCGGCACCGTTCCCTTCCCCGTGCGCCGGCGACCTCACCCCTAAAATCTCAGACCGCCGCGAGCCACCGTTAGCTGCCACGGACCGGTTGAACCCGCGGTGGGTTTTTCCTCCTTCCGCCGCCGTCCGGCCGCCATTGGTCACCAAATTTCTACCACATCATCACCGGCTCAATACCAAGCTTTTCCACCCATTTCCGGCCCCGATCCGTCGCCGGAGCCGGTCGTGCGAGACCAAAATCCGATTCTACCTTTTCGGCCAAAAACCACCCATTTCCGCCACTATTCTCGGCAAACCACCACCACCATTAGATTCCCCACCTTCCATAGGCCCTACCCTATAAATTTCGAGTCTCCGTTTGAAATCGTGAAAAATTCCCATTTCACTGCATTTCGGCCAGTGTTTTTACACTGTGCATTTTTGCTGCCTTGGTGATTCGCTGTGCCTCGGAACCTTCGTTAAATTGTTTTAAAGCGCTGTAAGTATTTCCTAAACATTTTTTTGAGATTTAATTATATTTATGCAATTAACTGCTTTTATTTATATATGTATCCTGGTTGGTTTCCGGACTGAGTCCGAGGAGTTCGGGGGTGGTTGGATTGATCGGAGTACTTGTTGTGTGTGATTAATTGTGATTGGATATTTGTTGGAGTTCGGTTATGTTGTGGTTTTGGATTTGGATATTGGATATTTTGGTTGATTGTGATTTTGGGAGTTGATCATTGGTTGTGAGGATTGATCTGGTTCATTGCATATTGCACACATGGCATGTTTGTAAATAGAAAACTGAGTTTTCGTGTATTGCATTCATGTTCATGTGACTTTTATGAAAACTGGGTTTTCATGTGTTGACTGGATTTGTGGGTGCGTGTGTATCACGACCCCAAGCCGAGATGGGGCATTATCTCGGTGGAGCTCCTCTGGTCACTCGGGAGCGCAATATACTGAGTGACGTCCCCTGGGTTATCGCCGGGCGACAACGGGATCGGACGTTGGACGTGCCGACTCCGTGGCCCTTCTGCTGGCAGGGGCTAGAGGATGACCTGGCCACGAACGCACCAGGTGCGGAACTGGGCATCTCTCGTAAAGTAGCCAGGACGTGCGGATGGTCCATAGGGGAGACCATGGTGCATATGGTTAATTGGATTAAATGGAAAAGAGCTGTTTTCTGGAAAAATAGCGTGAGTTGCTTTTGTGTATCATTTTCTGGGAAAATGATAGAAATGATTTTTGTGTACCATTTTCTGGAAAAATGGTGGAAATGGATTTTACTGGGAATGATTTTGAGCCAATGAAATTTTTGGCGTGTGTTGCAGTTTTTTCATATTGCATCATTGGGCATGCATGGTTAATTGTTAGAGTATGGCTTTATCTCTGGACATGGTTAGGTTATAACTTACCTGCGGTACCATTTCATGGTACTGTAGACTTTGTTGATAATGCAGATGCCGAGCCTGAGGATCTGGCTCCGCCGGAGGAGTGATCTGGGATCACTCGAGTGTAGTTTTTATTTTCAGACTTGTGTTTTATTTCTTGGACTTTGGCTTTGTTTTAAGGTATTCGTATTTTGAATTTCTGTATTAATTAAAATTCTGGTACTAGTAGACTTTATTACCTTCCGCTGTGTTTTTAATTGTGCACTGTTTATTTGTTGCACACACTTGACACTTGTCGTTGGGATGCGTGACCGGTTGTCATCATCCTGACGTCACGATTCCCGAGGTTTGTTGTACGTGGGAGTCGGGGCGTCACACCATCTCCTAGCCACATCTTCACCGGCCCAATACCAAGCATTTCCACCCATTCCCGGCCCCGATCCGTCGCCGGAGCCGGTCGTACGAAACTAAAATCCGATTCTACTATTCCGGCCATAAATCGTCCTTTTCTGCTACTATTCTCTGCCAACTACCACCACCATTAGATTCACCACCTTCCATAGGCCCTACCCTATCAATTTCGAGTCTTCATTTGAAACCGTGAAAAATTCTCATTTCACTGCATTACGGCCAGTGTTTTTACACTGTGCGAATTTGCTGTTCTGGTGATTTGCAGTGCCTCGAAACTTTCGTAAAATTATTTTAAAGCGCTGTAAGTATTTCCTAAACAATTCTTTTGAGATTTAATTATATTTGTGCAATTAACTGCTATATTTATATATATGTATCTTGGTTGGTTCCGGACTGAGTCCGAGGAGTTCGGGGGTGGTTGGATTGATCGGAGTAATTGTTGTGTGTGATTATTGTGATCTGGTTGTGAATTGGAGATTGGATTATTTGTGGATTTATTAATTGTTGAAAATTGAATTATTTGTGGATTGATCAATTGTTGGATATTCTGGATTTGGTTGTATTGTGATTTTGGGAGTTGATCATTGATTATGTTGTTTCATTTCATGTTGCACACATGGCATGTTTGTAAATTGAAAACTGAGTTTTCGTGTATTGCATTCATGTTCATGTGATTATTTTGAAAACTGGGTTTTCATGAGAATTGGATTTATGGGTGTGTGTGTATCACGACCCCAAGCCGAGATGGGGCATTATCTCGGTGGAGCTCCTCTGGTCACTCGGGAGCGTAAGATACTGAGTGACGTCCCCTGGGTTGTCGCCGGGTGACAACGGGATCGGACGTTGGACGTGCCGACTTCGTGGCCCTTCTGCTGGCGAGGGCTAGAGGATGACCTGACCACGAACGCACCGGGTGTGGAACTGGGCATCTCTCGTAAAGTAGCCAGGACGTGCAGATGGTCCTTAGGGGAGGCCATGGTGCATATGGTTAATTGGATAAATGGAAAAAGAGCTGTTTTCTGGGAAAATAGCGTGAGTTGTTTTTGTGTATCATTTTCTGGGAAAATGATAGAGAATGATTTTTGTGTGCCATTTTCTGGGAAAATGGTGGAAATTTTTTTACTGTAAATGATTTTTGAGCCAATGAGATTTTTGGCGTGCGTTGCACTATTTCATTTGCATCATGGGCATGCATGGTTAGTTGTTTAGATATGATTATATCTCTGGACTTGGTTAGGTTATAACTTACCTGCGGTACCATTTTATGGTACTGCAGACTTTGTTGATGATGCAGATGCCGAGCCTGAGGATCTGGCTCCACCGGAGGAGTGATCTGGGATCACTCGAGTTGTAGCTTTTTAATTTCAGACTTGTATTTTATTTTCTGGGACTTGGCTTTGTTTTTAAGGTATTTTGGATTTTGGATTTCTGTATTAATTAAAATTCTGGTACTAGTAGACTTTATTACCTTCCGATGTGTTTTTATTTGTGCACTGTTTATTTGTTGCACACACTGACACTTGTCGTTGGGATGCGTGACCGGTTGTCATCATCCCGGGTGTCTCGATTTCCATGCTGGTCCGTACATGGAACTCGGGGGCGCCACAAATAGGGGGTCCAAGACACTAGGTTTTGACAGCTTCTTTGTAGCCAAAATAAAGCCCACATGGTCACGAGCCACCAGACCAATTCCAGTTTTGTTTTTGGTAACACTCAAGGCTGCATCCCAGTTAATCTTGATGAAATTCACTAGAGGAGAAGCCTATACCGATAGATGGTCTTGTGACTGCTGAACCACCTTTTTTGAACCAATCTGTGCTGCCTTAAAATCTGCCAAAGACAGAGCCACCTATCTTGCAACCTGTGTGGGGTGCATAAAGGAATCCTCAAAAACCATCGTATTTCTTCTCATCCAAATGCATCTAGCTGTCATGGAGAATAGCTCCATCAAAGTCTGATCAGAAGCAAAAAAGAGTTGTTCCACCAATTCTTTGAAACCGCTTGCAGAGTTAGCTCCTTTCTGAAATATTTTAGGCCCTTGGCTCCACACATCCATGGCTGAAGAGCAGCTCCATAGGGCATGAGTGGTAGATTCAATTTCTCTACAGCATATAGGGCATAGAGGAGAGTCAATGATTCTTTTCTTGTATAGGTTTAGTCGAGTAGGGAGAGACTCAAGGCAAGCTCTCCACATGAAGACTTTAGTAACATTTGGAATCTGAAAGCTCCAAAAACATGTCCAATCCTTGACATTTTTTGAGTGATTGGAGGTCTGACCCTTATGCAATTCCCACAGCTCCTTCTACTTATGATACGCACTCTTAACTGTAAATTGACGATCCTTTGTCCCTAACCATATAAGTCTGTCCTTGGCCCCAGTAACACTAATGGGAATCTTATGAACCACTTCAGCAACTTCATTCCCAAGAACAGAAACAACCAAGCCTCGGTTCCATTGTTTAGTCTCTTCAATGATCAGTTCAGAAACTAGAGCCTCTGCTGACAAGATCTGGACAGGAGTTTGGACCATATAGCTTGAGGGACGAGGCAGCCATCTGCAGCTCCAAATCCTGGTATCCTGACCATTACCTATCCTCCATATAGAACCCTTTTCAATAAGATTTCTCGCAGCACAAAGGCTTCTCCATATAAAGGAAGGCCTAGCTCCCACTTTGGCTTTAAGAAAGTCAGTGTTAGGAAAATACTTTCCTTTGATAACCTTGGCAGCTAGTGAGTCAGGAAATTGGATAAGTCTCCAACCTTGCTTAGCTAGCAAAGCCAAATTGAAACTCTCAAAGTCTCTAAACCCCAGTCCACCAGCCCCCTTTGCTTTTCCCATCTGTCCCCAAGAAACCCAATGCACTTTCTTCTCATTAGTCATATGACCCCACCAAAATTGCTGCATTATTCTATTAATTTCATGAAGCAACGATTTGGGTAATTTGAAGACCCCCATGCAGTAAGCAGGCAAGGCTTGCATAACAGCTTTCAGTAAGATTTCCTTTCCTGCGTGTGATAGGAACTTAGTTTTCCAGTTGCTGATTTTACTCCGCATCCTGTCCAAAACTCCTTTAAAAGCAGCATGCCTTGATCTACCTATAAGAGCGGGTAAACCAAGATAGGTTTCATAGCTGGATTTGATCAAGTTCCAGCTATACTTAGAATATAGTCTCTGGTAGCTTTCCTTGTGTTGGCACTAAAGAAGATTGAAGTCTTGGACTTATTGAGCTGCTGACCTGAAGCAACTTCATAGATGTACAACAACCTGTTAAGAGCAGCCCACTCCATAGCATTAGCTCTACAAAAGAGCAAACTATCATCAGCAAAGAAAAGATGGTTTATGCTTAGTTTGCCTCTGCAGATAGGAAAACCATGAATTTCTTTGACAACTTCAGAATGATTCAATAAACTGCTAAGGGCCTCAGAAACAATTATAAACAGATAGGGGGAGAGAGGCTCCCCCTGTCTAATTCCTCTAGATGGAACAAAACTTGCTTGAGGAGCTCCATTTATGAGGATTGAGTAAGATACCAATGATATGCACTTCATAATCAGAGAGATCCATCTCGGTTTGAAACACATCCTCACCATAGCCTTCTCCAAAAACACCCATTCCACCCTATCATAAGCCTTACTCATATCCAACTTAACAACCATGTAGCCTTGTTTCCCTTTCCCTTTAGTAGACATCGAGTGCAAAGCCTCAAAGGCCACCGTGACATTGTCAAGAATCATTCTTCCAGGGACAAAAGCACTTTGTGTAGGTGATATGATCTGGGGAAGGATACTCTTGAGTCTGTTAGACAGCACTTTTGATACAATCTTATACAGCACATTGCAAAGAGATATAGGTCTATAATCCAAAAAAGTTTGAGGACATTTTAGTTTGGGAATTAGAGCAATGAAGGTGTCATTGATGGGCCCAAGATCCCCTCCATGGTTCAGAACCTCTAACACAGCCTTTGTGACATCACCTCCTACCACAGCCCAGTGAGATTGATAGAAGGTTGCTGAAAAACCATCAGGGCTGGGAGAGCCTAAAGGGTTCATTTGGAACAATGCTTCCTTGACTTCCTCAGTAGTGAAAGGGCCCGAGAGATTGTTGTTCATGACCTCAGTTACTTTAGGCTGAATATGACTCAAGCATGCCTCAAAGCCTATAGGATTTGAAGAAGAGAAGAGGGTCATATAATGCTGACAGAACACCTTAGCAATCCCTATCCTTTCATTGATCATTCTGCCATCTTCAAGAACCAGTTTAGTAATCTCATTAGTCTTCCTTCTTTGATTGGCACACTTATGGAAAAACTTTGAATTCCTGTCTCCATCTCTCAGCCAACTCTGTTTGGCCCTTTTCATAATTTATACTTTCGTTACGAATGCGAGATTTGTATTACAAGTTTTTAAAAAATATAAAATGAATTTTTAGTTCAAGTGATTAGTGTCATATTATTAAATCATCTAGAGATATTAAATTATCTAGCATTACTCTATCCGAGTTGATTAAAATATTCTTACAACAAATCAAATTAGACAAAAACAACACTAATACAAATCAAATCAACCAATGACAATCAAAAATCTCGAGAATAAACTTCATCTTCATTATCTCTCGTATTCCCCACTCTCCATCTACCTTCTTCGTATTCTTTATTTTTATGTTCTTTCTTCTCTCCTTTTGCTTCAGACTTCTTCTTCTCCAAAAAAATTGTGGAGCCACGTTTATTTACTAACCATGGTGCGAGCCACGGCAAAGATGGACGACCTCATTTATGTGATTGCATCTAACCACTACATGACTTGCGGTGGAAATAACCAAAAATATCTTCACTTTCACATTAGAGACCCACATCCTTGTCATTGTCATGGGTTGGAGATGGAGATTTTTGGTGGATATTTCTGTCATGGAGATTTCTTGTGGGAATTTCTCTCATGGACTTGATCACATACTATTGGAAGTCTGATATGCTTTAAATGCTCGGGAGCTAGGCTCCTTGTACTCCAACCAATTTGGTCATAACTTAGGTACTTAAGAAAATAGGGCGCGATATCCAAACATATAATGTGAGCAAAGTGCTCTCCCAATGAGTGCTAGATGTTGTTGCTCGACTTGGGCGGCAAGCACTTTTGACTTTTGCTTACGTAGGGACAAGCACCTTTTGCAAACATCACCATTCTTTTTTTTTTTAAAATACTCGCCCTTAGGAGGAACACTTCTCAGGGAGAGAGCCTTTGGTTGCCATTAGAGACGAGCATTGTTTGCTTGCCCCGGCAGGAAGCCCTTTTGTCCGAGTGACATTGTCGCTCGCCCCGGTGGGACACCCGTTACTCATCACGGAGTGCAAGCTGTTATTTCTCACCCAGGGGTGCAAGTTGTTGCTGCTTGAGCACTTGCTCGGTTAGGTTTGAGCACAACTTATCGAAAAGACTAACTGATTTTCGATTTTTACTTTTTGATCGCTCATGGGTTTAAGCACTTTTGCTCTCCCAGTTGCAAGCGGTTTTTGCTCACCCTGAGGTGCGGGCACTTGCCTTTATCATGAACAAAAGTGCTTTGCTCACCCATGGGGATGAGCATTCCTTCAGTGCCATCACTCACCCTCGAGTCCTCACATCCCAACAAAGTACTCACTGTGGTCAGATCACATGCTAGGGAGTTGAGCTCCCACAAGAACCAATCACATGCTAGACGCCGATGAGTTATTATCTATAACACCCCCTCAAACTTAAGTTGTAGAACATTGAAATGTTGAATTTGAAATCTAAATGTAACCTTCATATATGTTGATCGATTGCCGATGAGACGATGAAAGTGGTGGTGATGATGAAGTGACCGGCAACTGGAATATCAAATCTGGAATTGTAGTCCACAATACATTGACAATGGTACAAGTATACATTGACAATGAAGATGATTTTGTATTCACAAATAGTTTAAACAATACTCACAACGGATCTTGAAGAATAATGGGGCTAACATAGCCGCACATAATTTGAGCAAGTCTGTACGGCAGCTGCTACACAGCACACCCATACGGATTTGCTAGTGTGGCTTTTTTTTAATGCAAAATGCCTAGAAAAATCTTCTCCCCAGTATAGTCCCCCGAGTACACGAGAAATTGTGGAGTACACTTTCTCTCAATTTTTCTCATCAACCAAACAAAAAGTCTGGAAACAGTTGGGCTTTTCACCAACACTAAACTTTACCTGACACTACTGAGAAAAAAAGAAGAAGCTAATACCAGCATATAATTTTTTTTTTCCAATTTCTAAGCAGCTAAACAAGAAACCGTGTAATACACTATTTCTCTCAATTTTTCTCAACAACCCAACAAAACTAACAGAAACAAACATTGTGTAAGGACTGTTCTTGGACCTTTCAGATGTGATGGTGACGCATTAGCTTGGGCTCAACATCTCAATCCTTGTACTAAAAGTAAAGCTTCCAAAGATAGTCGATGGTGAAGAGGCCAGGAACAATGTGTTCTGGAAGCAGACTGGAGAAGGAGCAAGAGATGTAGGAATCGGAGGGAGAGAAGAGAGTGTAGGGACCAGATCAGGCCGTGTAACGGATTGAGTTGGAAAGAAAGGGTGCGACGATGACGAGCTCGTTGAAACCAAGATGGGAGAGGATCGGAAGGGATCAGAGGGAGGAGAGATGGGAGAAAAATGACTAGTGTTGCAGTTTTGTTGGTGTTCCAAATCAGCTGAACCATGACATGTGAAATTACCCAAGTACTCCTGTATTGTAACGCTATAAAAATATCTACAAATTTACTCAACTTTGTTGGTTAGTCGTTAATCATGCAATTATTTAATAATTAAACAATAACATAAAAGTAAATAAATTGCATAATACCAAGATTGTTATCAAAGGAAAACCCTTTAAAAAACTCTTTAAAGGTAAAACCTACAGGACAGCCAAACTCAACAAAATGAATTTTATAATTTGAAAATCAATTACAAGTAAAACTCAATCACAAAATATTTTTCAATTAACACTCTTACTTGACCAGACAATTGACTCATTTGTCTTCTACCACAGTAGTAGCCAGAACTTTTGTCAATCTTCAAACATTGGCTTTTCTCCTAGAACTCCAATGGCTGAAACTCGACCAATCAGTTTTCCAACATGGAGCACGATCACACTCTTTGAGAGAAACAATATGAAAATTCTCCAAAAAATTTTCTCACCAAAATATGCACTGAAAAGTACTCTAAAAAATATCCAGATCTGAATCTCTACAGATCCTAACCAATAAGATCCTTTAAATAAAAAATCTAAATGAAGTTTTAGTTCTAGTAGGACTCTGCTAACAGATTGTCGCGAAGACGTCTCCTGACAGAATGTTGACATTTCGCGATAAATCTTCTCTCCAGTAACAGATTTCAGTGCAACCTCTTCTCTAGATAAGTGCAGATTCCTTGGGACTCAATTTTTACATTTATGACCTATCTAAACAACTTCTAATACCTCTTAAATAAACTTAATATTGTTATAGATAAAGTCAATAAATAATTTACATTTATCCAAAATTATCAACTTAATAATAGGATAAACTTTATCATTTTAGTCACCTAATCCTATCCAAACTTATCAACATAGGCACCTAGTCCTAGCCAAACTTTTACATCTACAATCTCCCCCTTTGACAGATTGGTGACAAAGCCAACTTGATGAATGTTTTGCATATACAATCTCCCCCTTTGGCGGATCGATGACAAAATCAACTTGATGAATGTAATATAAACCTGTCAAAAGCACAAACAGCAGACTAAGAAACCTAGTAGAAATTTCAAGTAAATAATCAAGAATAAAAAATATTGTAATAGAATAGTGACTAAGATTAGTACTATCAGAATTCACAAGATTTAAAATCCAAATCAAAATCTAACCATGTTCTACTCCAAAATAAAAATTATGTCCAGAATTTAGTTCTCCCCCTTAATATTAAACTATTATAAACATACTAGAAAAAATCATTCAACTCCCCCTCAAGAAAATTTATTAAATAACACACTTACTCAAACTCCCCCGAAATTTCACAATATCCAACAGAAATCAATCTACACCTCCAATACTCCCCCTTTTTGTCACTAATCTAACAAGACTCATAAGATAATAAATACCACTCATGTGAGCCAAGATGAAGACACTAAGAAAGACATGATGAACAACTACCATGTGTCTCAACTTTTCATGGATTAAATGCTCCTGATGTATGAGTATGAATGCAAGTAAAATCATAATAAAATGAATGAAGTAGTTTGGTTGAGATATAAAAACAAACACTTGGTGGGCACTAGTTTAAAACCGACATAAATAATCCCATAACCCACTAAAAATTATCCTTAATACATGCATAATATAAATCCATGTAATCATATGTGTAAATGTCTATTCAGCCCAACTAAAATCCAAGACCCAACTTCACATAACTAAAATCAACAACCCAATCTCCATAAATATGCGCCCAACCCTAGACTTTGAGAAGGAGAGGGATTTGATTGAGATAGAAACCTTACTGTGATGAAAGGACATAGATTAGAGGTATTAGTTCTGAGTCTTAATCAAAAGAAGCACGAAATCGATAAGGAGATGCGCCGTGCATGTAGGACTCAAGATAAGTGATGAGGGTGACGTGAATATGTTATCGCAAGAAAAGGGAAACTAATATCAGGAAAGAGGGTTGGGCAAGTCTTTGTGGCTTAAGTCCCTTAAGTCACTTAAGTGACTAAAAGTTGTGTATATGCCCTCGGCCTTAGCATCCCACTGGGACCTATCCTATTAAAACAAAAAGACCTCCCAGACTTCTAATTCAACATCATACATGCCCAACATTGACCCAACCTCAAAAATAAAAATATTAAATATATTTGATATTTTCATTACTTTATTTATTTTATATAAAACAAAATAAATAAAACTTAAAAAAAAAAATAATTAATCTTTTTCTTAATATATAGACAATGAGTCAAGTAACATGTTTTGATGCATCTCAGTTCAAACATAGTGTCACTCAAAAAAGAAAAATCCAATAGAGTACACCCTCTTATTTGTAACAATCACCATGAATGTTCACACCTCATAAGACCATCAATATCAAAGTTCATGTGAGTGTGTGAGTGAGCAAACTTATATAGAAAAGTAACTCTTTATTTCTTTTTCTCTTCAATATATTTTTTATAATATTATTCATGAGTATTTTCTTTTTATAGATGCTCCCAAGAGATTGTCACTCGCCTCAAAAATCAAATTTTATGCTATGGCCTAGATACATGAATCTCTCCTCCAAATACTAGTCTACACAACTCCCTTTATATGTCCATTTTTGTCGCTCATATTTTTCCACAATGAATTGAGCAGCGATTTTTTCTATAAAGACTTAAGGGACAGGTCCGTGTAGTCTTTTTCTGCAATGAGTCAACACTGACTTTTTCTATATGGATTAACCATTTGTGTTTGGCAAGGGGAGTTCCATTTATTATTGTACTAGGTTCAACTAGTATTAGTCAATTCAAGGCATGGACTCCCTTTATGGTGAGCATCTCAATAATAAATATTGAACTTAATAATAAGGTGCATACATATAAGTTCCTCACAGTACTTTGTAAATGAATTTTGTCAAGATGATCCATAGGGTTAGTATGCACAAAGTGAACTGCAGAAAGTAAAGAGATGCATAAGTTCAAAATTTTATTTTGTGAGAACACATGCTCAAAACTTTGACATATTAAGCATGCACTTTCAAAAAAAAAAATAGAAACAAACTAGAGAATTTTTATATTATATTTTTCTTATTTAAAAACTGAAAACTGAAACATAAATTAAAAACAAAAAAATAAAAGGCATGTCCTAGACTAATAAAATGCAAGGAATGCAAGAACATGCAAGTGGTCCTATCAATTAATTTGATACGACATCTTCTTTGACCACCCACTTTGCTTTAAATTTTAGCATATTATTTTCATCAACACCTCTTTGTATGATCTTTTCTTTGTTGTGAAGATAAAATTTTGCTAGTTCACCAAGCTTTAGACTTATGAAGGTGATTTGTTGACTCATCTTATCAACTTTATTTTCTAGAGTCTTTCCCTTCCTTCTTAACTTTCTATCACCTCCATTTTTCTTCACTTTATTCAAGTTAAAGCAATATGGCCTTACATGACCAACAACACCACAATGATGACAAGTATGAATAAACTTACCTTCAAACTTACCTCGAATCAGTCTTTTTGAGGTTGATTTTCCATGAGAGTTTTCAAAAAGATTTGACTTTGAAGCGACTTCTTTTGGAGCATCCACAACTTGACTTCCTTTGACAAAGACAATACCTTCAGAAGTAGTGGTAGTGGATAATGAGACTTGATGTTCTTTGCCTTTCGATGTTGTGTATCCTAGGTCAGTTCTATCACAACTCGACTTCTAAAAACTCAACGTTTCTTCCAATTTCTGTGTTGTAACTTTTTGTTTGCACTCCTGAAATTTTTTTAATTCTCTTTCTTGTGCAGCCTTTTGATCATTTAACCTTGATACTTCAACATTAGAAATTTTCAGCACTTCAGTAAGGTTATTCTTTTCACTCTCCACAACTATGAGTTTATTGTACACCTTGTTAAGTTTTTTCAGCTTAACCACTTCTTAACATAAATCATTATATGTTTCATGTACACTCAACTCATGTACAACAATAGCTAAATCTGAGTCACTATCATCAAATTCACTTTCAAATTTTTTTTTTTTTTGCACAATATCAAAAAAATCATTAACAACAATAGAAAAAGCCATAAAAGAATTTTTATCATCAAATGATGAACTTGAAGTTTCAAATTTTGAATTGTCATTAATTGTGACATTCAATGATTTTTCTTTATTTTTCTTAAAATTTGGACATTCAATTCTTATATAACCATATCCTAAGCATTCATGGCACTTTACTTTATCAATTTTTTCAGATTTATCTTCATTCCATTTTTCAGAATCACTCTTTTTAGCAGAAAATTCATTACCTTTCTTTTGCTTTCCATTTGTTCTCTTATTAAACATGAATTTCCTTAATTTTCTAGCAATAAGTGCTATGTCCTCATCATTTAGATTTTCTTTATCAGAAAAATCTTCACAATCTTCTTCTACAATTTTGAAAGTAATGGACTTACATTTTCTTGTTTGAGGAAGAGAAGATTTATAGGTTTGTAGAAAATGTACTAGTTCTTCAACCTTGATTGCATCTAAGTCCTTACTTTTCTCTATAGCAATTACCTTTGGGCGAAATATTTCAGGTAGAGTGTAACACCCCGCTCCCCAATAAAGAAATTTTAGAATTTTTCGGGGAGCCAGTGTGCTACTACTAACTTGACTAAATTTTTTTCTTTTAAATAACGAGCCAGATGCAAAAGATTCCATAAATAAAATATAATTTAATTAATAATTAAAATCCAACATAGAGTTTGCGGAAGCACTTATTTAAAAAAATATACGGAAGTCTCATGTGCTTATCAAAATAATTTACTTAAATCTTAAACCATAAAAGCTAATCATATCATAATCTGTCTAGGCCTCTGTCTTGCCTCCCGGGGTCAAGTCCTGTCCTGCAGTTTCATCTTCATAAATGTCATCACCTGGGGTGGTTTAAAAATATGAAAAAAATTAAAATGAGTCGAATACTCAATAAGCACACATCATACAGTAAACATACTGAACATAAGGTTTCTTTGAAAAAAATGTGCATACTCATAAATACATACGTAAATAACATGAACATGAATATGAGCTTATCTTTCACTTGTCATAGGCCGTTACCCATTGTTGACCCCCGTGAGTTAGGGTTAGCGAATCTAAATAGATTTCGATTCCGACCGTGGCCGCGGGTTGTAGAATGCATACATAAGGAAGACATACTGGGTGCACTACCAGTATGTATGACCTGGCAATGCAATATGCCCATAACATAGGTACCGTCTTCATATCATAGCATAGGCCGTTACGTATCTTATCATTCTTGTTTCATCATAATCATACTTGCATACTTGTCATATCATAGATTTCCAAAGAAATCACATTCATACTTGTCATATCTTGTCATATCATAGATTTCAAAAGAAATCACCTTCATACTTGTCATATCTTGTCATATCATATCATAGATTTCAAATGAAATCGCATTCTCTCATAACATATCGTGATGCATGACTTCTCACATAAAATCATGATATTTCATAAATACTTTAATGCATAAATATTCACATAAAATCATGCATGGCTTTTCATAAATTAATTTAATGCATAACTCTCAAATAAAATCGTAACTTTTCATAAATCTTTTGATGCATAATTCCTTTCATAAAATCAAAATTTTTTACATAAAATCATGGATTTTCATAATTTTATCATGTCTTGGGTACGTAAAAAGGGGCTTCCAATGAAGGGTATACATGCATAATATTTTATAAAAGACATGTCATTTACCGTACATACGTGTAAGGGTATGATCATGCTACTTATCTTGCAGCGCTACTTCCTGAATCTCATTTCATAACTCATCACCGAATGGTACATGACGGGGGTTGGCTGGACGAGACGACGGTGGCTCTGGGTGGCTAGGAGTGAGGCGACGCGGCTGGTTTACTGGGCTGGGTGGTGCGACGCCGAGAGAGGGAGAGATAGTAACGAGAGAGAGTTTTGTTGCCGAAGGCAACCGAGAGAGAGAGAGAGAGAGAGAAGAGGCTGGCGGTGGTTGTGGTTTCTTATGTTTTCTTCTCGAGGTCTCGGCTAGGGGTGGGTTTTATAGGCAAAGAGAAAGGTATTGTGACCATAAGGAGATGGGATAGGATTTGGAGTTGAGAGTTTGGTTTCCTAATAGAATTTGGAGTTGAGGGTTTGGTTTCCTAATAGGATTTGGAGTTGGATTTGGAGTTATTAATTAGAGGATAAGGATGAGACTTATGGGTGGAGATAGGGAGAATTAATGTTTAAATTCAAAAAAACTAAAATTCTTGTGCTTAAAACAAAAAATCCGTTCATGATAAAATATAATAATAATAATAATAATAATAATAGTAATGGAGGCTTAATTCTAAGTTAAATAAAAAAATAATATGTTTGATAAATTCTTTTATAGGCTTAAACTCATTTATTGAGCCTAATAAAATTATCCGTAATTTATCCATAAAAAAAATAATACTGGGTCGGGTCGTTACATAGAGATCTTAGGATCTTTCTCACAACTCTTGAATCTTCCACCTTCTCACCTAGATTGAACCTAGAATTCACAATATCGTTAAGTTTCGCATAAAAATCATTAAAATTTTCATCTTCCAGCATTCTAATTTCCTCAAACTTAGAGGTTAGTAATTGCAATTTAGATTTTTTTTACAGTTTTGGTTCCCTCATGTGTGACTTCCAAGATATTCCAAACTTCTTTGGCCACCTCACACATGGAAATTCTTTTAAATTTTTTGGGAGATACCGCCATAAAAATAGCATTAAGTCCCTTGCTATTCCAATTAGAGTTGTTGATCTCATCTATTGTCTAAGCATTAGTAGTTGTCTCGGGTTTAGTCCACCCTTGCTCAACTGCATACCACACACATTTATCGAATGATTTAAGGAAAGCTCTCATACAAACTTTCCAATAAGTATAGTTTTCCCCATCAAAGTATGGTGGAACATATAACGACGATGACATGATCTACAGGGAGACACAGATCATACTAGAATGAGTGAATCACGCTCTGATGCCAATTGAAATTATCCAAGTACCCCTGTATTGTAATGCAGCGAAAATATCTACTAATTCACTCAACAAATTGGTTAGTTATTGATCATGCAATTATTTAATAATTAAGCAATAACATAAAGTAAATAAATTGCATAACACCAAGATTGATATCGAAGGGAGACACTTTAAAGAACTTTTTAAAAGTAAAACCCAATGGGGCAGCCAAACTCAGAAAAGTCAATTTTATTATTTGAAAATCAATTATAAGTAAAGCTCAATTATAAAACTTTTATCAATTGACACTCTTACTTGACCAGACAAATAACCCATTTGTCTGTAGCAACTAAAACCTCTGACGATCTTCAAACATTGGCTTTTTTCCTGGAATTTGAGTGGCTGAAACTCAACCAATCAATTCTCCAACATGGAGCATGATCACATTCTTTAGAGAAACAATATGAAAATTCTTCTACCAAAATATACACCGAAAAGTGCTCTAGAAAATATCCATATCTGAATTTTTACAGATCCTAACTAATAGGATCCTTTAAATAAATAATCTGAAAGAAGTTTTAGTTTTAGTAAAACTTTGCTAACAGATTGTCGCGAATATGTCTCTTGACAGAATGCTAACATTTCACAATAAATCTTCTCTAGATAAGTACAAATTCCTTGGAACTCGATTTTTACACTTATGACTTATCTAACCAACCTCCAATATCTCCTACATAAACTTAATATTGTTATAGATAAAGTCAATAAATAATTTACATTCATCCAAAATTACCAACTTAATGAAAAGATAAACTCTATCATTTTAGTCAGCTAATCATATTCAAACTTATTAACTTAGTCACCTAGTCCTAGCCAAACTTTTACATCTACAACATGGACAAAATTAAACCAGTGTGTGGTGTAGAAAATAAAACCAGTAGCTATTTTTTATCCTGTGAGGGGCAAATTCTTCCCTCTCTCCACAAATTCTTTGCCCGCCTCCCCCTCCACTTTTTCGGTCAAGTTTGTATGGTGTAATAATAACCAATGATGATGATTTGTATTCAAAAATAGTATATTTAACAGATAAACCAAATCGCAGTGAAAATTGAACGAGTTGATCTTAAACAATTTGTTGGGTAATTTTTTTTATTATTATTTTGGGGTTCTATTTTATTACATCAGACTAGCTAAATCGTGAAAATGTTTTATCTCATCTCATCATTATTACTTTTTCAAATTCTCACACAAAATATAATAAACAATTCAACATTTTCAAATCCCAAAACAACAATAATATTATTACCCTTTTGTATTGAAGGTGTTTGATGGGTATACACAATCCTACGTGCTCGACTTTTTGAAGGAGAGCTTCTAGATTCAGATGTATAACTTAACTTTTGGTGGAATGAATTGTAAAATGGGAGAACTGATTGGACAGTCGATTGGTAGAGTGTTGGAAGTGGAGGGGCAGGAGGATGAAATGGCATGGGGTCGATTCCTCAAGGTTAAAGTGGAGTATGATCTAACCAAAGCTCTAGCAAAAGACAGAACAATTACCTACGAGGGAAGCAGATTTGTATCCCTTTCAAGTATGAAAAGTTGCTGAAAATTTATTTTTGATGTGGCTACATTGTGCACCCAAAGCAAGGTTGCTTAGGTGGAGATCTTTGCAAGGAGGGGGAGGATCAAGGCAGTTTGTATCCTAGTTGAGGGCTCCACTAGGCAATCGAAGCAGAATGGAGAGGCAGAAATAGTTTTCAAGTAAGGAAGATAAATCTCACTCTGAATCAATGAAGAAGATTGTAGCAGTGGGCAATGTGAGGAGTAGTATGGGGAAAGGGATGATCAGGGTGGAGGAAGTAGTGAAAAGGGATAAGTGAAGGGGGAGACTTGAGTTTGAAGGTGGAAAAGAAACACAAGTGGAGAGGGCCATGACTTAGTGGCCATAAAAATGTAGTACAGAAAAAGTTGTGGAAGGAAGTAATGATAAAGATGGGCACGCGGGACTAGATCATCTGGTGAGTCCCTATCCTCTAGTTCTGTTCTGAAGAGAAGTGTTGTTAACAGTCTAGGGGAGATGAGGAAAAATGAGGGAAAGGAGAAAAGAAATAGAAGGGAGGTGGTAGTGGAAGAGTGTATGATGAAGAATTCAATGGAGGTGGCTGCTGAACAGTCCCACCAGCAGACATGAATACCTTATGCTAGAACTATCGAGGGCTTGGGAACCCTCGGACAGTTCAAGACCCTAGCCTTATGGTTAAAGAAAAGAAGCCCAAATTGGTTTTCCTTATGGAGACCATGATTAAAAAAAATATGAGAATGGAAGGGTTAAAGAAAAAATTGGAAATGGAAGGTTGTTTTATGGTTGATCCAGTTGGAAGAAGAGGTGGTTTGGCTCTATTATAGGTGGAAAAAACTTTAGTGGAGGTTATGAACTTCTCACTGTGGCATATTAATGCCAAAGTCCATGATGGTAGTGTTGAAGGATGGTTGTTCACTGGGTTCTATGGTCATCCTGAGGCAGTAAAAAGAAGGTGTTCATGGGTGCTATTGTTGAGACTTAAACCTAGTTAGGGGATTGCATGGTGTGTGGCAGGAGATTTTAATGAAATCCTGGCCTAACATGAAAAGGAAGGGGGACAGTTGAGACTTGAAAGCCAAATGGTACAATTTCGTGAGGCCCTAAAGGAAAACAACATGTTTGATGTAGGTTGTGTAGGAGATCCTTTCACTTGGAGTAATGTTCATGATGACCACATGTTTACAAAGGAGAGCATTGATAGATATGTTGCAAATAATGAATGGAAGGAGAAGTTCCAAGGAGCAGTTGTGGAAGGACTTATGGCCAGAAGTTCAGATCACAAACCTGTTTTGATGGCTGTCAGGAGGGACAAAAGAGGGTAGAGAAGAAGACAATATTTGTTTAAGTTTGAGTCAAGTTGGTTGAAGGGAGAGGAGTGTGAGAACATGGTTAAGAAAGTATGGGCAAAGAAGCATTTGACATAGGAACCCCTAAAGCAAGTGCATAAAATTTTGAGAAGATGTAGTGGGGAATTATTGTGTGGGTTTAGAAAAAAGAGACAGAGATAGAAGTGCCAACATTGAGAAGTTGTCATGAAGATTAAAGAGCTACAAGAAGTGGAGGGGCCCCATGTGATTGCTGAGTTAAAACTCCTTAGAAGGGAAGTTGGAAAGCTGCTAGAGTAGGAAGATATAAAATGGGAGGCAGAGGGCAAAAAGGAATTGGTACAGTTTGGATGATAGGAACACAAAACTCTTCCATGCCTGTGCAAATCAAAGGAAGAGGAAGAATCAAATTCTTTCTGTGGTGGATGCTCAGTCAAATGTGAGGGTGGAGGAAGAGGAGATAGTTGAGGCTTTCAAGAAGCATTTTTTTGAGGTATACAAGTCTGAAACCGCATTTAAAGAAGTTATTGAGAAGTGTGTGAATTCTCTTGAGGCAAAGGTCACAAGTAGCATGAAAGTAGAGTTGGAGAAGAATTTCAGTAGTGAAGAAGTGGAGGCAGCTTTGAAACAAATGGGCCCCTACAAATCACCTGGACCCGATGGCTATAGTGCATGCTTCTACCAAAACTTTTGGGGCATCATTGGTGGGGACATCAATGAGACAGCTTTATGCTTTCTGAATGGGGGTGGGGGGGGGGGGGAGAGATAGAAGACTCTTTAAACTTCACGTATCTGGCCTTGATTCCTAAATTGACAAATCCAAAAAAGGTTGTGGATTTTAGACTTATAAACTTGTGTAACGTTTTGTATAAGCTTATTGCAAAGACCCTGGCAAAATAGAATGAAAAAGGTTCAAGATGAATTGGTATCACAGAATCAAATTTCCTTTATCCGAGGGAGATTGATAACAGATAATATTGTGGCAACTATGAGGCATTACATTCCATGAAAACAAGGATGAAAGGTAGAATGAGATCCATGGCTGTAACATCCCGGATTTTAGTGTATTTTTAAAGAAGGTTTATTTTAATTATTTATTGTGTAATTCTCTTGTTTTAATATTTTAGAGGTTTTATTTTATTATTTTATTGGACTTTCCTATTTTTATTTATTATTATTTTTGGAGTTTTAGAATATTATATTAGAATATTTTAAATTGTGAAAATTATTTTATTGGGATTTCTTATTGTTAATTATTGTTTTGGATTTAAATTGATTTTTAATTTAACTGTTTTAAAAATAGTTATTGTTTTATTTAAATGGACTTGTTTTTGGATTTTAATATTTTTACTGTTTTAATTGAGCATTTCATTGAGTTTGAATTATTTTATTTATCTAGTGGTTTTATAATCTTTTTCGTTGGATCACTTTCGAAACTCAAGTTGAAAAAACGGGATCTCCTTTTTCTTCCTTCTCTTTTTCTTTTTCTCTTTTCTTTTTCTTTTTCTTCTCTTTCCTTCTTCTCCTTCGGACCCGCGCGACCCAGCACCCCTCTCTCTCTCCTCTCCCTCGCTCTTTCGGCCTTCAGCCGCCGCCGCCGGCGGTGGTCGACATCGCCGGTGCCGTTTGGCTCCCCTCCGACCGGCGACCTCACCCCTAGAATTTCAGACCACCTCGAGCCGCCGTTTGTCTCCGAGAGCCATGGGAAGCCGCTGGCTTCTCTTCGCCATTCCGCCGCCCTCCGGCCACCATCTCCTAGCCACTTCATCACCGGCCCACTAGCAAGCTTTTCCACCCATTTCCGGCTCCGATCCGTCGCCGGAGCCGCCCATACGAACACATCTCCGATTTGCTCTATCCGGCCTTAAAACCACCATTTCCGCCGTCATTCACGGCCAACCACCACCACGATTAGATTCACCACATCCCATAGGCCCTACCCTATCAATTTCAAGTTTTTGTTTGAACCCGTGTGAAATTCCAATTTCACTGTGTTTCGGCCACAATGTTTTTACACTGTGACTTTTCCTGCTTTGGTATTTTCTAGTACTTCGGATCCTCCGTAAAATATTTTTAAAACGCTGTAAGTATTTCCTAAACAATTCTTTTGAGGTTTAATTATATTTTTGCAATTAACTGCTACATTTATATATATGTATCCTGGTTGGTTCCGGACTGAGTCCGAGGAGTTCGGGGGTGGATGGATAGATCGGAGTATTTGTTGTGTGTGATTATTGGTGATTGGATTAATTGTTGGAGATTGGTTATGTTGTGGTTTAGATTGGTTATTGGATTTTTGGTTGTGATTTGGTTCATTGCATATTGCACGCATGACATGTTTGTAAACTGAAAAACTGGGTTTTTCGTGTGTTGCATGCATGATCATGTGGCTTTGGTGTTGACTGGATTTGTGGGTGCGTTTGTATCACGACCCCAAGCCAAGATGGGGCATTATCTCGGTGGAGCTCCTCTGGTCACTCGGGAGCGGAATATACTGAGTGACGTCCCCTGGGTTGTCGCTGGGCGACAATGGGATCGGACATTGGACGTGCCGACTCCGTGGCCCTTCTGCTGGCGGGGGCTAGAAGATGACCTGGCCACGAACGCACTGGGTGCGGAACTGGGCATCGCTCGTAAAGTAGCCAGGACGTGCGGATGGTCCATAGGGGAGGCCATGGTGCATATGGTTAATTGGATAATGGAAAATGGCTATTTTCTGGGAAAATAGCGTGAGTTGGTTTTGTGTATCATTTTCTGGGAAAATGATGGATTTTGATTTTTGGGCCATTTTCTGAGAAAATGGTGAAAATGATTTTATTAGAAATATTTTATGGCCAAAAGAGATTTTTGGCGTGCGTTGCATTATTGCATATTGCATCATGTGCATGCATGGTTAGTTGTATGGATATATTTTTATCTCAGGACTTGGTTAGGTTATAACTTACCTGCGGTACCATTTCATGGTACTGCAGACTTTGTTGATGATGCAGATGCCGAGCCTGAGGATCTGGCTTCGCCGGAGGAGTGATCTGGGATCACTCGTGTTGTAATTCTTTTTATCAGACTTGTATTTTATTTTGGGACTTTGGTTTGTTTTTAAGGTATTTGTATTTTGGATATCTGTATTAACTAAAATTCTGGTACTAGTTGACTTATTACCTTCCGCTGTGTTTTTAATTGTGCACTGTTTATTTGTTGCACACACTTGACACTTGTCGTTGGGATGCGTGACCGGGTTGTCATCATCCCGGGTGTCTCGATTTCTGTGCATGTCCGTGCATGGAAGTTGGGGGCGCCACAATGGCCCTAAAGCTAGATATCTCTAAAGCTTATGATAGAGTTGAGTGGTCCTATTTAGAAGCAGTCATGGTAAAACTTGCCTTTTGTGCTAGATGGATTAAGTTGATTATGGCATTCATAACTTCTATTACATATGTTGTGATGATAAATGGACAGCCAGGAAAAGTGATCCATCCATGGAGAGGATTAAGGCAGGGAGATCCCTCTTTCCCTACCTTTTTCTTTTATGTGCTTAGCGATTAAGCAGCTTAATAAATGAGGCAGAGAAAAAAAGGGAGATAAGAGGTGTGGCAGTGGCAAGAGGAGTTGAAAGCTTACCCATCTTCTTTTTGCTGATGATTATATCATTTTTAGAGGGCATGTTGAATAGTAGAGGATAAACAATGTTTTGAAGTTGTATGAATAAGCATCAGGCTAGTGTCTGAATAAACAAAAAACCACCATTATGTTTAGCTCGAATGGAAGGAATGGAGACTGGGAAAGGATTATGCAAGACCTAGGTGCTAGGGTGTAGAATAGCTATGAAGTTTATCTGGACTTACCTACTATAGTAGGAAGGTCCAAGTATAATACCTTTCGAGGGATAACAGACAAAGTGTTGTTAAGGATCAACAATTGGAAAAACCTTTTTTTATCACTTGTTTGGAAATAGGTTTTGTTGAAAGCTGTGATTTAGTCCATCCCTACCTACTATATGAGTCTATTTTCTCTCCCAAAAAGATTGTGTAAGGAACTTGCTGCAGTAATGGCAAAGTTATGGTCGGGCCACAAAGAGAATGATAAAAAGATTAGATGGATGAGTTTGGAGAAGATGGGGGTCTCAAAGGGTATTGGGGGCTTAGGCTTCAGAGAGTTAGATAGCTTCAATAAATCTCTTCTAGCTAAGCAATGTTGGAGGGTGTTCACTAACCCAAACTCCATTGCTACAAAGGTTCTCCATGACAAATACTTTAAGCAGTCAAATGTTTTAGAAGCAAACATGGGCAAGGGACCACCACTGATTTGGAGAAGTATGTGGAGCTCTTTAGATCTGTTGAAGGAGAGGCTTGTTTGAAGGGTGGGAAATGGACAAAATATTAAAATTTGGGGGGGACGGTGGATACCCAAACCATCCTCTTTTAAAATTCAATCTCAAGTTAAGAATTTTTCAATTGAGGCTAGGGTGGACCAATTAATTGATGGGGATAAACGAAAGTGGAAGGAGGAGCTAGTAAGGGAGACATTTAGTGAAGAGGAAGTTGATCTGATCTGTGGTGTGCCTATTAGTAAATCAGGTAAGCCTGATAAAAAAAATTTGGGTGCCTTCAAGAAGTGGTGTATTCAATGTTAAATCAGAATATCATCTGGAAATGAATATAAAGAAGTTGGTGAAAGGGGAGCCATCCTTTGTAGTGGAAGGGAAGGAAGGGTGGAGCACCATCTGAAGATTAAATGTCCCTAGGGTGACCAAGATGTTTATTTGGAAAGGTCTTAATAATTGCTTGCCAACTAGAGGGAATCTCTTTAGAAGAAGGGTGGTTGAGAAGCCTTATTGCCCCATTTGTGAAAGAGAGGAAGAAACTATATGTCATGTACTATGGAGCTGCTCAGCAGCAATGGATGTTTAGGCAGAGACAGGTAGTCTAGTATAGAAATGGTTTTCTGAGGAGGTTGATTTTGGATGTGTATGGAAGAAGATGGTGGAGAGATTAAGTGATAAGGATATTGAGTTAGCTGCTATAGTGCTGAGAAACATATAGTTGAGAAGGAATAGATTTATCTTTGAAGAGCAGTTTCTTAGTCCTGCTATTATTTTCAAACAAGCAGCTTCTGTTCTAACAGAATTAAAGAAAGCTCAGGGTAATGGAAGTTCAGTTAATTACGAAAGCAGTAGAGATATGGTGAGGTGGAAAATGACTCGGGAGGGTGCTGTAAAGGTGAACTGGGATGCTGCCTATGATAAAAAAAAAAAAAAGGAATAAAAAGATGGGAGTAGGAGTTGTAATCAGAGATTATAAAAGGGATGTCTTGGTTTCTTTGTGTCTGTCAAAGAATAAGATCACGTCTCTAGCTCAAGCAGAAGTAACAGCTCTTTGGAGAGCTTTAAAACTGTGTGTGGAACTAAATATAGGCAGAGCAAAAATTGAAGGGGATGCCATGGGAGTTGTCAAGGCTGTCAACAAGGAAGAAGATCACTGGGAATGGGATGGTCAGATTATAGAGAAGAACAAACCTCTTTGGACAGTTATACACTATTATAAAGAAAGCAATAAGGTTGCAGATTTTTTAGCAAAGTTTGCTATAGATGTAAATGAAGAAAAAGTTTGGATGGAAGATGGCCCAGAAGGGTCATTATAGTTTTATTATACAGGATAAGATTGAAATGGATATTTCTTTTCTTTTCTTTTTTTTGAAATGAGGAATTAATTCATTAAACAGGTAACAATACATCACACAAGACTGCCTTTCCCCTTGCTACATTCAAGACCTCGGGAGGGCCATCCGTGAACCAAGTCTTTTCACAATTATCTCTAATTGCTAATTTGGCTGCCATATGGGCAACTCTATTTGCTGTCCTATGAACAAACCTCAGACTCCAAGCTTGATTCCTTCACATTAACAACTGCATATCCTCTATCATTTGGCCAATCCACGAGTTATCTTCACCTTTGGAGTTTACTGCATCCACTATTGCCTTTGCATCCCCTTCAAAACAAACTTGTATTAAGCCAAGCTCTGCGCATAGATCCATAGCTCTAAGAAGAGCAACACTTTCCGTTTGGGCTACTGAAGAGATATGATCCTTGGGGCCTGTCACCACTGCTTGCACCCTTCCTATTGAATCTCTGATGATAACACCCGAACCCATCCTTCCCTCTTCTTTTTGAAAGGCTGCATCAAAATTGACTTTGACAAAAGGCCAGACAGGTGGCTTCCACTTCAAATCAGAAACTCTCTCCATAGGGTCTGCTACATTCTTTGTACTGATCTTATTGGTTTCCTTAAAAAGAGATAATTCATTTTGAGCTTGCCTTGCCAGACTACCAGGATGCATGAACTGATTTTTAAAAATGAGAGCATTTCTCCTATTCCATAACTGATACCATGTGGTTGAAACCAATTCCAAACTCTCTTTACTCAGCTTGTTCCTCATCTCATTCCACAGTAGCTTAAAATCAGTATAATATCTCTTCCATTTACAGAACAAACAGGATCCATCTCCCCAAACGTCTGTTGTAGCAGGGCAGTCCCACATCACATACACCAGTGTTTCCACTTCACAAATACAAATTGGACATAAGTTGTTCTCAATAATGTTCTTCCTAAAAAGGTTATCTTTTGTAGGAAGAATATTATTAAGACACTTCCATAAAAATAGCTTGACCTTACCCGGTATCTCTAGTTTCCACACCTAGCTCCACATCTCTTGATTCTCTCCTCTGGTTGAGCCTTCACCTACACTTCTTTGCAAAATCATAGATTCCAAAAAATAGACACTTTTAACAGAGAATATGCCTTTTTTTTTATCCCACCCATATCAGTTTACCGTTATTCCCTCTACTGCTCAATGGAATGGAACAAATAACTTTAGCTTCCTCCTCCTTGAATACTGCTTTCACCAACTCGGATTTTCATGTACAGCTGCTCTCATCGATCAAAACATCCACACTGGCCTCGGGATCCAATGTGTTCAAGGGGGTCTGAATTTGAAAAGTCACAGGGGCAGGTATCCATTTGTCCCTCCATATTTTTATCTTTTTTCCATTTCCCACCTGCCATACCGCACCCTCTTTAACCAGGTCCAAGCTAGACCACAAGCTTCTCCATATATAAGAAGGAGCACCATGCAGTTTAGCCTCCAAGAGGTCACACTTCTGAAACTATTTTTGTTTAAAAACTAGAGAGACCATTGAGGTGGGTTCTTTTATCATCCTCCATAGTTGCTTGGCTAGAAGAGCTTTGTTAAAACTGCCAAGGTCTCGAAATCCCAGGCCCCCTTGATTTTTGACTGCTCCCAATGACCTCCATGATTTCCAGTAGATGCATTTTCCTTCACTTTTGTTACACCACCAGAATCTAGTCCAAAGGCCTTCTATTTCTTTGAGTAGCTTTCCCGGCAATTTAAATACACTCATAGAGTAGGCTGGGATAGCCTGCAGAACACTTTTTATGAGGATCTCTTTCCCAGCTGAAGATAAGAACTTCGTTTTCTAGCTATTGATCCTTTTCCATATCTTTTCCTTCAAGTCTCTGAAAGTATCATATTTAGATCTCCACACCACAGTTGGGAGACCTATGTAACGATTGTATTCATTGCATCTCGAACCATTTACCTGCTGCAAAATGACGTCCTTTGCTTCCACCCTGGTATTTGAGCTGAAGAATACACTCGTTTTTTCTTTGTTTAAAGTTTGGCCCGATGCTTCCTCATACAAAACCAGTAGATCACGGATGTAGAACCATTCAACCAGCTTTGCCCTACAAAAAATTACACAATCGTTGGCAAAGAGAAGGTGAGTAATCTTCATTCCACCCCTTGCAGCTACAACCCCCTTAAAGAGGCCTTAAGACTCTGCCTTATATAGTAACGAGCTGAGGCCTTCAGCACAAAATAAGAACAAGTAAGATGATAGGGGATCCCCTTGTCGAAGACCCCTAGTTGGGAGTATAGTTTCACCCGATTCCCCATTGATCATAACAGCGTAAGAAACTGTTCTGACACATGCCATTACTAACTCAGTCCATCTCTTCCCAAAACCAAGTTTGAGCATCATTGCCTCAAGAAAGGGCCACTCTACTCGGTCAAAGGCTTTTGACATATCTAACTTGATAGCCATAGAACCCTCCCTACCCTTCTGTCTAGCATGCATGGTATGGAGAAGTTCGTAAGCCACAATAATATTGTCGGTAATTAGCCTATTTGGGATGAAAGCACTTTGGTTCCATGAAATTACCTTATCCAGAACTCCTTTCATTCTATTTTCTAGAACTTTTGAGATCAATTTATAGGCTACATTACAAAGAGAAATAGGCCTGTAGTCATTCATAGAGTTGGGGCATTTTACCTTGGGAATTGACACTAGCAAGGTGTGATTCAGGTCTTTTGACATCTGCCCTGTTTTTAGAAATTCAAGTACTGTCTGGGTTACCTCGCCTCCCACCATCTTACAGTGTTCTTGGTAGAAGCCTGCACTAAAGCCATCGGGCCTAGGAGATTTGAAGGGGGACATTTGCATGAGGGTCTCTTCCACCTCCTTTTCTGTAAAAGCCTTCTCCAAGTGAAGTTTCATCTCGGTTGACACCCTTGCTTGTACTCCCTCTATGCACTGAGCCACACGTACTGAATCTGGCTTTGATGACTGGAAAATTGAAGAGAAATAACTAGTAAAACCATTTGCAATCTCAAAATCCCCTGTTAAAACTATCCCCTGCAGGTCTGTGACTCTTTTGATCATATTCTTTTTCCTTCTCTGGTTCACATAGGCATGATAAAATCTTGTATTCCTATCCCCCCCCCCCCACCAGCCAGTTTTTCTTTGCCCTTTGTCTCCACCACATATCTTCTTGGTCTAAGAGGATCTCTAGATCTTTTTGTAACCTTTTTTGTTGATTCATGCTACCTGCTTCTCCCTCATTCTGCAATCTGCCTAACACAGCAGTCTTATCCCTTATAGCCTTAGTCCTGTCCCTTGCTAGGTTTTTACTCCACTGATTCAGTCCCCTCTTTGTTGCTTCCAATTTTCTCAACATGCTATCCAAAATGTTAACCCCTTCGATTCTTTCTTTCCATACTTCCGAGACTACCTCACAACAATCTTCTTCCTTGTACCAGCCTGCCACATACTTGAAAGAGTTAAGGAGCCTACGCCTTGCGAATCCTCTACTACTACAGTGTAATAGAATGGGACTATGGTCTGAACACACAGCCTACAAAGTTTCCACAGAGAACTCGGTATATTTAGCTCTCCAAGAACTGTTTGCAATGGCTCGGTCGAGTCTTTCTTTGGTAAAAGACTCATCTTCATGGAGATTGCACCAAGTGAACGCATTTCTTTTCCAACCCAAATCAAACAGATTACCCTCTTCCAAAACCTTCCTGAACATATACATAAGATTCTCACTTCGAGGTCTCCCACCCACCTTCTCTTCCTTAAACAAAACCTCATTGAAATTGACTATGACACCCCAACCCCCCTCAAGAGGCTTGAAAGAGGATAGTAATTCCCATGTCTGGTTTCTCAAACTAGCATTCGGATGGCCATAAAAGTAGGACATTAGCCAATTAAACTTGCATCTTTCATCATTGACCCTTACATTAATATGATGGTGGGAATAATTTATCAACTCAATTAAGTTTTCCTGTTTCCATAGAAGCATAAGTCCCCCACTCCTTCCTCTTGCCTCTACTACAATACATCCATCAAATTTTAACTTCTTTGCAACCCTCATGCCATTAGTATATGATAATTTGGTCTCCATCAAGAAAACCAAATCGGGCGTCTTATCCTTCACTATCAAGCAAAGGGTTTGAACTGTTCGGGGGTTCCCAAGCCCCTGACAGTTCCAGCTTAACAGTTTCATTGATACCGACAGGGCTACCGTGCAGCCTCCATCGATTCCAAGGGACTACCATCGTCCACCAATTTTATCATCTGCCCATGTTTTCCTACTTTTTTTAGGAGGAATTAAGCTGACCTTACCTACGTTTGCACGCCGTTTCTTTCTAGGTGAAAGGAGCGGAGATAGATCATCTGAGAAGCCTCCTTGGTCACGAGCACATCTCCTCCATTTTCGGCCTTCCCTTTCTCCTCTAGCACTTGGAGCCAGAAGAAATCGTTCCTACTCAACCATTTCTGGGATAAAATCAAAGCGGGTAGAAAGGGCCAGAGCATCCAGGCCCTTTTGTTCCTCTACTAGCCCTCTTGGCCCACTCCCTGGCCCAAGCCCAATCCCTGTTTGGGTCTCAAAAACCATTTCCCACTTCTTTCCCCTTCCACCCTCGTCACTTGCCTCTGACCGTACATCCTCATACTGCATCTCCTGTGGGGATTTCTCCCCCAATTCTGAAGAAGGAGCAATTCCCAAAGCTACAGCCCCTCCCTCTGACTCCGCTGACAGCAACCCTTTATTCCCTACGTTAGTAGGGCTTCCTCTTTGACCTACTCTAGGGGCATGGGGTAGAGGAGTGGTGCACTCCGAATGGCCCTGCTCCCCCTCCTTCTCCGTTTGCCCTTCGGCTGGGCTACTTGCAAATGTCCCCACGTCCATCCTGCCGATATTTAGTCCGGTTCCTTCTCCCCTTCCCCACTACCATTGCTGGGCAAAAACACTCGACGCCTCATTACTTTTTCAACACGGAGCCACGGCCCAAATTGTGTACCTGAACTTTTCCCTTCGCCTTTATTCTCGTCAATTGCCCTGCACCCCTTCTCATCATGGATAAACCAGCTGCATTGGAAGCATATCTTAGGGAGATTTTCTTAGCGAAAGTGAATTCAGTGCCTTGAGCCCTGATAACTTATGAATCGCCCTCTTGTGATTGTTTTGTACAGCGGGATCTCCACCCTCACCCATAAGCATCTCCCCCATCCAATGCCATTATCCTCCACATCAACTTCTAGAACTCGTCCCACTGAGCCTCCTATTTGAATCCCCCATTCCATTTTCATGCACCCTAGTGGTAAATCATATATTTGCATCCAAAACACTTCCTTATCAAATTTTAGCTTCCCCGAGCACATACCCCCCTCATACGGCCATAACTGGAACAGAGCATTATCAAATGTCCATGGTTTTCCTTCCAGTATTCTGTGCATGTCCACTTGGGTCTCAAAAGTAATGGTAAACGTGTTTTTGTTTACTTCATGAAAGATAGCCATTTTTCCAATCCTCCATATTTTAGCCATCGTATTACTTATCAGTTCCTTTCCTACCACTCTATCCGTGCACACCTTGCCAATGAGACTTCTTTCCCCTTTACGTAAACTCTCTTCCCCTTTTCTGTTGTCTACTTCTAGAACCACCACCTCCTCCTCTGTCAACCTAAGATTCTTCCACTGATCTTCGAGACCCTCCATTTAGTTCCCTTCTCACATAGCATGCCGGGACCCTGGGACCAAATTGTTTCGCCACCTCTGGTTCACACGCCAGAGAGGAGACTGCTTTTTCTCTAATTTATTTTGCTTATATTTTACAATTCAAATTCATTGTATATGTCATGGATATTTCTTGATGAATATAGAAACATGTTTCTTTTCAACAACAAAAAAAAGTATGGATACATACATTCGGTTAGTTGGTTCCCGACTTATTTTTACGTGTATGTAAACAGAGCTAGGCGTAAATGATTCATCAAAATCCCCAGCCCTGTTTATACATGCATATAAATAGAGGGCTCGTACGTTATCATGGCTTCCTCTTTCGATGATTCTCCAAGTCCTATCGCTTGCAAAATGGTGATTTCATGAGGCATAAGAATTATCATTCTTGGAGTAGATCGATGCAGACAGCTTTGAAAGCATAAAAATAAAATCAAGACTAATTTCACCCTAGGCGACCAGACTCAAAAATTCTAGGTTTGGGCTTCTGAATTGTCTAAATTGGCCAATTATCCGAACCGAGAGACATTTTGAAAAATTATTTTTGATCCGACTCTTTTTTGTTTTTTGGTTGATATAAATTCAATATCAATATCAATATGTTAGAAAATTTTGATTACCTTTTTATATAAAAAAATGTCAAATGAAGCACATATGTATTCTTTTGTTCTCCTCTTTTGGGTTTTATTTTATGATTTAGAGTGCATGCAAAACCTTTTTAAGCTAATAGGAAGAACATTTACCTGAAAAAAAAAATCCATATTTACCTAAGTTAAATAAGTTAGCAAGCCAAATAAAGTTATAAATAAAGTTAAGATGAACAAGAATATTACATTATCATATAAAATAAGTTAAGCTTTCTTTAATTAGATTTTTAAAAATTTTCAATCCTCTTGATAGGCTTAACTAAAAAGCAATTATTAAGGGGCCGTTTGATTTTGAAGGGGACTTCAGAACATCTCAGCACATCTCGTACGATGAAGTATTCTTTTAATTCAAATGGTGAGATGAGTCTCTTTTGAAGTATTTTTATGTATTTTCTAATACGACAAGAACGCACTCTGACCGTTGCTTTTACAGAGATGCTTTTACTTTATTCCAGAACCAATTTCAGCAGACGGGAAATGTGAAATATCCGTTAGAATTAGGGCATGATAATCTACAAAAATATTATTATGAAATATATTATAAAAAATAAAAATTGGGTAGGTAATTTATAAATTAGTATTACTTAAGGAATAAATATATTTATAATTAACTTTATTAAAAATACTATACAATAATTTGTAAGACCCACATCTATCTCATCTAAAAAAAGTTAAAACCATCTCAACTCATTTCCAATCTAAACACACAATATTTTTAAAAACCATCTCATCTCAACAATCTCACTACTATTCATAACTCATCTCAACTAATCTCAACTCACTCCTGAATCCAAACGACTCCTAAGTGTACCCGAAGTACAGACATGTGGCATTTCCTACCTATTATATGATGTCATGTCAATTAAAATTGGAACTTAAATAAACAACTTTAATTATATGGCATGCAGATGAGAGAGTCATGTTATCCTTACTCTCGAAAGCACCTAATGATTTTCTGTAAATTAAATATGATAGAAACTCATTAAGAATGATAAAATTTAAGATGAACATCATTTCTCTAAGGAGCATCATTTCAATAAAATTAAATATGATGAGATAGCATTGCCCATCAACTTTTTAATTTTTCTTAAAATAAATAAAAAATTATCCAAGAGTGAAAAAAAATACTACGTATGAAATAGTGGGATGAAAATAGAGTGTGAGTGCAATATGTAGCATTACTAAATCATAATTGATAGATAAAATTAAATACCAGAAAAATTATATATCTATTAATTATTTGATAATTTGATAATTTTTTATTAAAAAAATACAGGTATTTATGCCCATTAAGTTATTAACCATGTTGGACACAGTGAATGTTTTTAGAGCAAACAAAGTGTGGTTCATGTAATAGAATCCAGTACAAATATTGTCACGTATATTTTATACACGTGTCATATGTACATTATTTGATTATTTTGTACATAATATAAATACTTTGTATTTTGCTTTACTTTTACTTTTTGACATTGTACAATTTTATTCATATCAATAATATCATTTTTCCAATTTCTCTCAACACTCGAGAACCTTCCTCCCCTAGGGTTTCATCTTGTTATGGTATCAGACGTATTTTTCCATGGCACCGGCACCTAAATTTGTCTCTGAAGATGCTGTGAATCCGTTCTTTCTTCATCTTAGTGACAATCCTGGAGTTCTTCTTGTTATTCAGTCTCTCATTAGTGATAACTACCATACCTAGTCTCACTCCATGACCATGGCTGTTTTGGCAAAGAACAAGCTAGGTTTTGTCGATGGTTCTATCCTCAAGCCTTTGGATTCAAATGACCCCTTCTCTCTCCATGGCTTCGTTGCAACAATATGGTGATCTCTTGGTTTTTAAACTCTATTTCCTCTAATATTTCTGCTGGTATATTGTACATTACTATTGCACGTGAGATTTGGTTAGATCTTAAAGAACATTTCTCTCAAAAGAACGGTCCTTGTATATTTCAACTATAGAAATTTATTTATGCTCTCTCTCACGGGCAACTTTCGGTGAATACCTATTTTACTCGTCTAAATGCTCTTTGGGATGAGTTAGCAAATTACAAGCATATTCCCGCTAGTTCTTGTGGAGTTGTACATACGTTGAACTCTTATGTTCAACAGAAGCACATTTTATAGTTTTTAACGGGCTTGAATGAGTCTTTTTCTTTTGCTCGTGCTCATATCTTACTTATGGAGTCCCTGCCCCCTCTTAACAAAGTATTCTCTCTTATTTTACAAAAAGAACAACAACGAGAAATTTCTGTTATTCCTCTTCCATCTGTTGATTCACATGTGTTTGTTTCTAAGAGTGATGAATCCAGATCTATTAAATCCTCTCCAAGAAAGAAAGATCAATGTGTATTATGGAATCACTAGTTATGTTGTTGAAAAATGTTACAAGCTGCATGGATTTCCACCAGGTTATAAACCAAAATCGAAGCAACAGTTTGTGGCCAATCAAGTTGTTCTTAATGACAATCATTACTTGGCTGCAATACATCAAGAAAACCAAACTTCACAAACAAGAAAATATTAAACACGAAAAACTTCCGCATTATCCACAATTAATCAGTTAACAAGACAACTCGGAGGATCCTACCACCATTGTAAAGTATCATTAATCATATGTGCATGACGTGCCAAAAGATGTCAGCCTCATTACCTTGTCAATTAACATGATCAATCTCAAAGAAACAGAAATAATAGTAAAGATTTGATCTCTTGTACCAAAGGGCCATAACATGAAAAGTCTCTTAGTCAGAACAAATGGCTTCCACAATAATCAGTGAACCATGATTACACCCAAAGAATAACACGGTAATTGTAGCACAGCTTTGAGGTGTCGATTCCACAGAGAGACAACTTAAAAGAATAGCAGAATAAACAAAGAAACTTAAGAAAAATATTAAATGATTAATGAAGAACAAAGATTAATTTTAAATGCAAATTAAAGTGAAGCAAAGTGATTGATGGAAAAAGTACTCAAATTTGACAAACAGTAGAGCGTCGAGAATCCCTTGCACAAATCCAGTATTTTAATTTTTCTTAATTCATTAAATAACTCAATTGGGAACTTAATTCCCAAAATTTCCAATTGGAAGATATAGATTTATAAACCAAAATTAAACCAAATGTAACCCTTTGAAAAATCATTCATCACTTTTAAAATACGTAAATTATTATCCCTATTGAGAAAATCCAACGACGACAATATACTCTGGGAGCGATATTGCAGCAAAGAATTGAATCAATATAGATAAATAATTGATTCAAAAAAAATCAAAGAACTAATCCATTTAATAGAAAAAGCATGACTGAATCTATAAACAGAATAAATTCTATGATTATTCGGAGAAAAAAACATTCACACTGAATTGAGAATGATAAAACAAAAGAGTTTTAGTAATTGAAAATCAAATACATAAATTAAAAATACCATCTAATGTGCAAGTTCATCCCTAACCCTACTTGAGAATTTAGTTACCCATAAATATAATGGACAACAAAAATCTCAAGAGAGAAATAAAGCGAACGGCGGCCATGGCAATTAATTTGGATCTTCCTTCTTCAATCTGATTCTCCTCTTTCTTTAGTCTGATTCTCCTCCCAAAAGCCCCCAATTTCGTGCCAATGAAATGCTTATATAGGGTAGGAAAGAAATCCTAATGTCTTCATATTCCTGCACACAAAAATCGCTTAAATTTTTAGGACTCCACTTGGCAGCCACGTAGGTGCTTCAGGAGTTTGAATTCAGAAATCCTTATAAGAAAAAAAGTTGTAGCCCTTTAAGATAGCTTTCCAAAACATCTAGAATCTTGTCAATCCGATATTTGAGTGGAAAGTTACGATCAAAATACTAAAATATGTACAAGCTGTCTTCTAGTAAATTTCGGACTAACTTTTTCTCTTGATCCGAATTACTCTCAAACCCCATCATTATCCTTATTTGAAGAGTCCAAAACTAATTGAAAGTTTTTAAGTTGTTCCAACGTCTTGTCCACTTGAAAATCTTTTGAATTTGACTTGCTCTTTTATAGATCCTGAAATTAAATATAAAAATCTGCTCAGAATATCCCAAAATAAATAGAAACTCAATTCAAGAATACACATTAATTTCTATGATTTCTATTCACATTTTAGCATTTTAATCCAATAATAAGGTATTTAGAGTATATTTTTGTACACTCATCAAACCACCTTCAAGAATCAAATATGAAACTCCCAATGATATCATCATTTGGAGTCCCCTCAATGCCACTAAAGCTTCAATCTCTTTAACTACATAAAGTCCCTCCTCTTTGCATCACATAGTTATATGCATATCACCTTTGTCATTCCTTAGAATAGCACACACACCAAATTTTTGTGAGGAATAAAAAATAGAACATCAAAATTCAATTTACATTTACCAAGTGGAGGAGGTTGTCAAATCAGTAATGCGAGTCTTTTATGAATCACTTGATAAGATTTAACCTGTTGAATTTTGATACATATAAGTCGGTATGTTAACATATCACTTATTATCACATTTATTATAACTTTAAAAAAGTCAAAACATCAATTATATTTAACATATTTAATATAAAAGGCTTGCACATCAACGTTGTGTTGAACGTGTAAAACCTAAAACTTGCAAAAGAATTTGTCCTAATGTCCTTGAACCGAGCCTACAAATGAAATGATTCTCCAAAATAAAGATTATCATCAGCTAGGGATGTCAAATCGTGTTAACAGGTCGTATTCATGTCGTGTCAAGACATGTATATTATATTATATGGGTCAACCCAAACATGATCCGTTAAGCTTATCATGTCAAAATCTCAAATCCTAACACGACCCATTAACATAACAGGTTGATACGACACAACCCGTTTGACCCGTTAGTGAATACTAAGAAATAGGTTAACACGACAAGACACGGCTTGTTTCAACTCATTTATGTAAATGGGTTAAACAGACCCGAAATTAATTCGTTTGACCTGATTAAGTTTAGAATCATTTTATATAAATGCTGAAATCACAATATCTATAAACATATATATATATATATATATATATATATATATATATATATAACTACAAGTTTAAAATTACAATCCAAATAAAAAAAATCGAAATTAAAATCCCAATAATTTTATTTGTAGGTATAAGGGTGTAATTATAACTTTAACTTTCTTAACGGGTTATAACGATCAACTCGTTAAGTAATCGTGTTTTAATGGGTCAATCAGTTTTGACCTGAACCTGTTAAGACTAAATTTAAACTTGCTATTATCACATCGTATTCGTATTGATTTAACAAATCGTGTCACATATTGTCACCCCTGTTATCGGCATCGGCATATACGCATGTTCCATTCCATGTGCTCACCCACATAAGATGCCGGACACCACTCCTTTGCATGCTTTCTCTTCCAACATCGCCCTAATCCATCGAGAATTGCTATATACAACCGGCGTGAGCAACCGGCATGTAACCGCTGATGTCAACTGTCAGAAATTAAAAAAAAAAATTTGAGAATTCGATTGAAATGCAAGAGGAAAGAGATCTGAGAAGCAAGTTCCATCTTTCATTATCTGTTGGAAGACAAAGGCCGAAGAAGCATCTGAGAAATCGACTGAAAAATGCACATAGAATCTAACCCACTCTTTGCGGTCAATTCCTTTAAAGATCTCTTGATTCTTCCTCGCTCAAATAAAAGCAGTTTGCTTCTTTGAGATTCATCATCACCCATTAAAACCCAGGACTGGGAGTGCTCTTGCTGTTGGACTTTGTGTCTTCCTAGTAGCTTTTTAAAGCACCAGATAATTAGAAGAAACTAAAAGATCAAGATGAGAAACTTTGCAGGAAGTGAAGATGTCTCTTTCTTCCCACTCAGACCCTTTAGTTTTGGAGCTCAATCGTCCGCAAAATTTACTTAGAGATTTCTCTCTTCTTCTCTAATATTACAGAACACACACGTTCACACATTTTCTTTATGTCTGCAATTTGCAATGCCTTCATTGCTACAGTGAGAGAAAAGAAACGAAATGGAGAGAGAGAGGGAGAAAGAAGTTAAAAAATTTATTAAATCGGCGCTGGTTGTGCATCGGTTGCACCCAGGCGGTCGCAACTAATGTTTTGAATACCGTTTCGGTGACCGTTTCAGTCGAGGCATTGAAACGAAATATTTCGATACCAGTACCGTTTCGGAATAGTCGATATATGAATAAATTATATTCTAAAATAATAGTATATATATATATAAATTATAAATAGTTTAGTTTGAATTAAGGGGATCCAAAAATGAGTTTGCAGTTTGAAGAAATGAAAAAAAAAATAAAAAAATATAAAGGTCAAAAAATGTATATAGGCCGAAATTTGATGTATAGGCTAAAATCCGATATATCGGTCGGTACAGACCGATATATAGGTCGATATACCGGCCAATACAAGCCGAAATTTTGATCGGTATAAAATACCATACTTATCTGTACTGACTATCCCGATCAATACGGCATATTTCAATCGTACCGGCCAGTACAAAACAAAATTTAAAACTTTGGTTGCAACGAGTATTTTTGAATCCCATCCCACCATCGCTCCACTTACACTCATCTCTCCCTGCTTTCCCGCACCATCATCCTCCCACGCAACCTTATTTCTTCCTACTTTATTCCCCATAAACTTTCCACCACGACCCAATCCTTTCTTTCCTTATTTCCTCCAAAACCCACTCCCAGTACTCATCGTCCTCGGACTCTATCTCATGGCTATCCCGGAGAGTGCTACGGACCTCCAAACCCACCAAGTGGAGGAGAAGCATGACTACTCGGTGTGGGCGGTGCCGCCGGACGACGTTGCAGCCAGGCTCAAGAAGCTGATGGAGGACCTGCGGTCCGAGTTCGGTGGGCCACAGTTCGAGCCCCACATCACCGTCGTCGGAGCCATCAGTTTGACGCCGGGCGATGCGCTTAGCAGGTTCAGGTCAGCGTGCGATGGCCTCAAGGCCTACACTGCCACCGTTGATCGTGTGGGCACGGGGACCTTCTCCAATCAGTGTGTATACGTCCTCATTCATCCAACGACTCAGGTAATTTCTTCATTCCAATTTGTTGGTAAAACAAATTTCACTTCTTTATGAGAAATTGATTTGGATCAGTTTATTTTTTTATAATTCTTATTAGGTCTTAATTGAGTCAATAATCCTAACAATGAAATATTGTGTTTTGTTTCAGGTGGTGGAAACTAGAGCGCACTGCTCTGGCCATTTTGGATACAAGAGCTCGACTCGTAAGTTATGTGTTCAAGTCTATGTTTCTTAAAAAGAAAATGCAAACGTTTCCATGGCTAATATAAGGCCAGTCTAACAATTGTGGAAACGTATGGATTAGAAATCGTCGGTCCCCACTTTTGGTTACATTGATATGTAGAAGATTCATGACCATGACCATAGATTAGGATGTGGGTTTGGTAGTAATTCTACGTTGGAGTCTCAAAATATTGATCTTTGTCTGATTCAGTCTATCTGACGAAGCTATACTTTGAAGCAAAACTTGTAATGTAGAAATAATAGTTAAGGTTTAGATAAGTAGGAGGTCAATAATTCTACATGAAACTACCTAGATAAATCAAATAATCCTAATCCATATGAGTTATTATAATCTATGTAATAGAAGAAAGTGAAATGCTAGTCCTGATCAAGATCCCTAAATTAGTACCTTGATACAGACTGTTAGTATAGTTAACTGCATCCTGACAATCAACCACATAGAGTCTACAAATAATAGAAATAATGGGAGATTGTAGGCGATGTCTGGCGGATGATGGCCCTGATGCTTAAGTCACTCAAGGATATTTTTTTTTTTTTCTTTTAAAGAGAGGAAGGATGAAAGGGGAACTTAAGCTTCCGGGGGTGAAAAGAGTGTGTCCTAGTTCTCGGTCATTGTAGGCGATTATAATCCTTACTTAGGTCACCGTAAACATGCTACCATGTGTTTCAGGAACCCTTCTCCATTCTGTCAGCTTTGGGGTCACCTTAGGTTTGACTAGCCCCTTCCATCATATGAGACCTAGGGAGCCCCTTCTCATATTGTTTCCATTTATTTCCCTTATGGGACATGTCAGTTCTTCAAATCATGGGATTACCTATGCATTGGCGGGAGTGTATTCCTGGCCTAAGCCCAAGCTTGTCACCTTTCTTTTCCAAGTAATTGATAGTTTGCTGCTTGTTTGTTCTGAAGGAACTACATGTTCTGTCAAATAAGGAGAAAAGTGGTTAATTTTCATTAGTGCTTCAGCCACATTTAATTTTGTGCGGTAAATGGATCCCCTAGAATTCTTAGAATAAGGAAATTAATGACTTAAATTAAATGTTACAAGGACCACATATTGTGTCTATCTTCTCCCCAGAAACCTAGTCCTTGGATTTTCCTAAGATCTCTAGGAGACCATATTTGATAAAAAAAAAATTTGTTTTCCTCTCTAACTTGTGATGTTTGTTGATTTGGCGTTGCAGAAGTGAGGCTTTAGTTTTCTAGATAGAAAAAACATAGTCCTGTTTGTATCCCTTTTTCTGGGAACTTCAGGAAATGGTTTTGGGGCTGTGACTCTCTGCCTGTAATAATGAATATACTGATCACATTTTGCAGCTTACATGCCACATCTGAGCCTCCTCTATGGGGATCTGACCGATGATGAGAAGAGCAGAGCTCAACAAAAAGCCAGCATTCTTGATGAAAGCATTAGCAGCCTGAGCTTCCCAGTCAGTCGCCTTGCATTATACAAAACAGATACCGAAGACAAAACTCTCAAATCGTGGGAGAAAATTGCCGAATACAACCTTAGCCCAAATTAGCTTTATGTCTTCTGTTTGTAATAAGCGTAATGGAGTCCCTCTGCCTCTTCGTGATTTTAGTTTGGTAATAATGACAATTGCCCCATTGCCATTGCACTTGTGTTCTTATGCCTCTTCCCATATGGTCAAGTAGGCAATAACTCTTGAGTGCCTTCGATTTTGGGGCAGCTTGCAACGTACAGGTAACATTGACAGAGAACAATGTTGCTCAGGGTTTGCCTGTGCCAGTGGGCAAAGATTACAAGATGAGATTTTGGCCCAATTCAATTCGTGCTTGGGCCCATGACATTGGCCCGCTGTGGTTGTTTATCCGACCCATCAAAGATAAGAACGGCTTAAAAAAAATGTCAAACCTAGATCACATATTTTCTTACTGCTTGTCATCCTCCCTTAGAAGTTGGAGCTTGTGGCCAAGATGTCGGCTAAAAAGCTCATCCTTGTTGATGATATTGATGACTTTAACAACCATCACGAGGTGTAAAATGATATAAAATCTGTGTTCACTTGTCAAGGGATGGCACCCACTGTTCTTTTCTCAAACCCAAATATTGTTGTTGGGGTATATTTTCCCAACAACAATATTTCTTTCTCTAGAAAAAGACAATAGTGTCTTCTTTTTATATTGTATTTGGGTCCAAATTGAATATGCCGTGTTTGACAGTCAAAGGGAAGCCTCTGTTCTTTCCGATGATTATGACTATTTCTCTTTTCGGTTGTTATCTTACCAAGTCAGCAAACGATGTGCTTTCCTTTTCCATCTTATGATTTTACTATTTAATATTTAAAATTGTTAAGCCTATCGATACATCAAAATAAGTTTATGAACAGACGCGACTTAATTAAATATCATATCTATTTTATTATAAAAGTGTCGGTAATATATCATACTACATTAATCTATAAATTTTTTTTTTTTATAAAATTTTTATATAGACCAAATATTTATGACATGTCAATCTTATAGGTTACACGTGGTGCACCCTAGATGGCATCGCCCATCTAGAAGCCTTGGGAAAAAAAATACATAAACAAAAAGGAAGTGTCCATTTCAAAGAATAAGCCTCCCCAATTGGTGTTAGAAACATCAGACCCTTTTGTTATGGTTGGATGTCGAGCTTCCTTCTACTCATTTCAAATTAATTATCGGTAAAATTTATTATTTTTTTAATTTTTTATAAAAAAAAAAAAGTAAACATATTTTAATTTATATTTCAACATATATCTTAATATATTTATATTTAAACATATCTCAATATGATTTACAAATCAACTCAAATTATTTGAAATTACCTCAGCATCAAATGATGCCGAACAAAATGAGATGAACGGGACCAACAAAAAATGGATTGGTTTTGGCTGGTTCAAACCAGTCCAACCGGTCGGTTTATATACATGCTCCTACATCCAACCAAAAAAAGCGTCTAGTTTTGCTAAAAAAGTACGAAATTTCACAACTTGTATTCACAGGATAAATCGAATTTAGATTACCTAACTTTTCATTTCCTGTTTTTTTGCTGTTTAGATTACCAAAAAGCGTCCAGTTTTGCTAATGATTTTCTATAAATTAAACATGATAGAAACTCATTAAGAATGTTTAAGATGAACATCATTTCTCTAAGGAACATCATCTCTATAAAATTAAATAAGGTGAGATAGCATTGCCCATCAACCTTCTAATTTTTCTTAAAATAAATAAAAAATTATACAAGAGTGATAAAAAAAAATATTACATCTTAAATAGTGGGATGAAAATAGAGTGTGAGTGCAATATATATCTATTAATTATTTGATAACTATGATTAAAAAAATACAAGTATTTACTATTTATGCCCATTAACCATGTTGGACACAGTGAATGGGGGGGTTTTTTTTAGAGCAAAACAAAGTGTCATTCATGCAATAGAATCCAGTACAAATACTATCATGTATATTTTATACACGTATCATATGTACATTTAATTGATTATTTTGTACATAATATAAATACTATGTATTTTACTTTACTTTTACTTTTTTACATTGTAAAGTTTTATTCAAATCAATAATATCATTTTTTCAATTTCTCTCAACACTCAAGAACCTTCCTCCCTTAGGGTTTTTATCTTGTTATGGAATCAAACGTATTTTTTCATGGCGCCGACACCTTAATCCGTCTCTAAAGATGCTATGAGTTCGCTCTTTCTTCATCCTAGTGACAACTCTAGTGTTTTTCTTGTTACTTAGCCTCTCATCAGCGATAAGGTCTCGCTCCATAACCATGGCTCTTTTGGTGAAAAATAAGCTAGATTTTGTCAGTGGTTCTATACTCAAGCCTTCAGATTCAATCGATCCCCTTCTCTCTCCATGGCTTCGATGTAACAATATGGTGATCTCTTGGCTTTTAAACTATGTTTCCTCTAATATCTCTGCTAGTATTTGTATATCACTATTGCGTGAGATTTGGTTAGATCTTAAGGAACGTTTCACTTAGAAGAATGGTCTTTGTATATTTCAACTATAGAAATTTATTTCTTCTTTCTTTTAAGGGAAGCTTTCGGAAAGTACCTATTTTACTCACCTGAAGGCTCTTTGGGATGAGTTAGCAAATTACAAGCATGTTCCCGCTTGTTCTTGTGGAGCTATACATACATTGAACTCTTATGTTCAACAAGAGAGCATATTATAGTTTTTAATGGGATTGAATGAGTCTTTTTCTTCTGCCTGTGCTCATATCTTGCTTATAGAGCCCCTGTCCCTTTTAATAAAGTATTCTCTCTTGTTTTACAAGAAGAACAACAATGAAAAAATTTTGTTGTTCCTCTTCCATCTGTTGATTCACATGTGTTTGTTTCTAAGAGTGATGGATCCATATCTATTAAATCATTTTCCAAGAAAGAAAGACCAATGTGTAAACATTGTAGAATCACTGGTCATGTTGTTGAAAAATGTTATAAGCTGCATGCATTTCCACCAGGTTATAAACCAAAGATAAAGCAACAGTTTGTGGCCAATCAGGTTGTTTTTAATGACAACCATTGCTCGGTTGCAATACATCAAGAAAACCAAACTTCACAAACAAGAAATAGTAAACACAAAAAATTGACGCATTATCCATAATTAATCAATTAATAAGAAAATTCGGAGAATCCTACCACCATTGTAAAGTATCATTAATCGTATGTGCATGACGTGCAAAAAGATGTGCGGCCTCGATGCCATGTCAATCAACATTATCAATCTCAAAGAAACAAAAATAAGATAGTAAAGATTTGATCTCTTTTACCAAAGGGCCATAACATGAAAAAGTCTCTTTGTCAAAACAAATGGCTTCCACAATAATCAGTGAATCACCTTCAAGAATCAAATATGAAACTCCCAATAATATTATCATTTGGAGTCTCCTCAATGCCGCTAAAGCCTTAATCTCTTCAATTGCATAAAGTCCCTCATCTTTAAGCCACATAGCTATAGGTATATCACCTTTATCATTCCTTAGAATAGCACACACATCAGATTTTTGTTAGGAATAAAAAATAGAACATCAAATTTAATTTACATTTACCAAATGGAGGAAGCTGTCAAATCAGTAATGAGAGATATTTTCGAATCACTCGATAAGATTTAACCTGTTGAATTTTAATACATATAAGTGGGTGGGTTAACACACCACTTATTATCTAATTTATTAAAACTTTAAAAAAAGTAAAAAATAAGTATATTTAACATATTTAATATAAAAGACTTGCACATCAACGTTGTGTTGAGCGTGTAAAACATAAAACTAGCAAAAGAATTTGTCCTAATGTCCATGAACCGGGCCTACAAATGAAATGATTCTCCAAAATGAAGAGTATCACCAGCATCGGCATATACGCATGTTCCATTCCATGTGCCCTCCCACATAAGATGCCAGACACCACTCCTATGCATGCTTTCCCTTCCAACATCGCCCAATCCCATCCCACCATCACTCCACTCAACTCATCTCTCCCTGCTTTCCCGCACCATCATCCTCCCACGGAACCTTATTTCTCCCTACTTTATTCACCATAAACTTTCCACCACGACCCAATCCTTTCTTTCCTTATTTCCTCCAAAACCCACTCCAAGTACTCATCGTCCTCGGACTCTCGGACTCCATCTCATGGCAATCCCGGAGAGTGCTACGGACCCCCAAAGCCACCGAGTGGAGGAGAAGCATGTCTACTCGGTGTGGGCGGTGCCGCCGGACGACGTTGCAGCCAGGCTCAAGAAGCTGATGGAGGACCTCCGGTCCGAGTTCGGTGGGCCACAGTTCGAGCCCCACATCACCGTCGTCGGAGCCATCAGTTTGACGCCGGACGATGCGTTTAGTAGGTTCAGGTCAGCGTGCGATGGCCTCAAGGCCTACACTGCCACCGTTGATCGTGTGGGCACGGGGACCTTCTTCTATCAGTGTGTATACGTCCTCATTCATCCAACGACTCAGGTAATTTCTTCATTCCAATTTGTTGGTAAAACAAATTTCACTTCTTTATGAGAAATTGATTTGGATCAGTTTATGTTTTTTATAATTCTTGTTAGGTCTTAATTGAGTCAATAATCCTAATAATGAAATATTGTGTTTTGTTTCAGGTGGTGGAAACTAGCGCGCACTGCTCTGGCCATTTTGGATACAAGAGCTCGACTCGTAAGTTATGTGTTCAAGTATGTTTCTTAAAAAGAAAATGCAAACGTTTCCATGGCTAATATAAGGCCAGTCTAACAATTGTGGAAACGTATGGATTAGAAATCTTCGGTCCCCACTTTTGGTTACATTGATATGTAGAAGATTCATGACCATGACCAGAGATTAGGATGTGGGTTTGGTAGTAATTCTACATTGGAGTCTCAAAATATTAATCTTTGTCTCATTCAGTCTATCTGACGAAGCTACTTTGAAGAAAAACTTGTAATGTAGAAATAATAGTTAAGGTTTAGATAATTAGGAGGTCAATAATTGTACATGAAACTACCTAGAGAAATCAAATAATCCTAATCCATATGAGTTATTATAATCTATGAAATAGAAGAAAGTGAAATGCTAGTCCTGATCATGATCCCTAAATTAGTAACTTGATACAGACTGTTAGTATGGTTAACTGCATCCTGACAATCAACCACAAAGAGTCTACAAATAATAGAAATAATGGGAGATTGTAGGTGATGTCTGGCGGATGATGGCCCTGATGCTTAAGTTACTCAAGGATTTTTTTTTTTTTTTTTTTTTAAAGAGGGGAAGGATGAAAGGGGAACTTAAGCTTCCGGGGGTGAAAAGAGTGTGTCCTAGTTCTCGGTCATTGTAGGCTATTATAATCCTTACTTAGGTCACCGTAAACATGCTACCATGTGTTTCAGGAACCCTTCTCCATTCTGTTAGCTTTGGGGTCACATTAGGCTTGACTAGCCCCTTCCATCATATGAGACCTAGGGAGCCCCTTCTCATATTGTTTCCATTTATTTCCCATATTGGACATGTCAGTTCTTCAAATCACGGGATTACCTATGCATTGGCGGGAGTGTATTCCTGTCCTAAGCCCGAGCTTGTCACCTTTCTTTTCCAAGTAATTGATAGCTTGCTGCTTGTTTGTTCTGAAGGAACTACATGTTCTGTCAAATAAGGAGATAAGTGGTTAATTTTCATTAGTGCTTCAACCACATTGAATTTCGTGCGGTAAATGGATCCCCTAGAATTCTTAGAATAAGGAAATTAATGACTTAAATTAAATGTTACAAGGACCACATATTGTGTCTATCTTCCCCAGAAACCTAGTCCTTGGATTTTCCTATGATTTCTAGGAGACCACATTTGAAAAAAAAAAAAATTGTTTTCCTCTCTAACTTGTGCTGTTTGTTGATTTGGCGTTGCAGAAGTGAAACGGTCGTGTTTGTATGCCTTTTTCTAGGAACTTTAGGAAATGGTTTTGGGGCTGTGACTCTGCCTGTAATAATGAATACATTGATCACATTTTGCAGCTTACATGCCACATCTGAGCCTCCTCTATGGGGATCTGACCGATGATGAGAAGAGCAGAGCTCAAGAAAAAGCCAGCATTCTTGATGAAAGCATTAGCAGCCTGAGCTTCCCAGTCAGTCGCCTTGCATTATACAAAACAGACACCGAAGACAAAACTCTCAAATCCTGGGAGAAAATTGCCGAATACAGCCTTAGCCCAAATTAGCTTAATGTCTTGTGTTTGTAATAAGAGTCCCTCTGCATCTTCGTGATTTTAGTTTGTAATAATGACAGTTGCCCCATTGCCATTGCCATTGCTCTAGTGTTCTTATGCCTCTTCCCATATGGTCAAGTAGGCAATAACTCTTGAGAGCATTGGCAATGGCAAGTCCAAAGTTTGTCTAGAATCTCAACAGCATCAAATTTTGGTTAGGTAAATCTATATTGGACTAGTCATCTTAAAGTCAAAATAATAATATAATATTATATTTTAATAATATTTGACAAATTATTTTTATTTATTTTGCAAATGCACTTCATATATTTTAATAATATTTGACAAAAAAAAAATTTATACAACAATTCTTGAAACCAATAAACTTTGGACTTGCCAACCCTTCTTCTTTTGCCAACTTCAAGCAATGAATGAATGGTATCAACAAACCAATTATTTCTCATGCATTCTTTAGACATCCCATACGCCAAATCAAAATCTCCTCCCTTACAGAGATAATGAATCATGGTTTGATAAATTTTAATGTTGAATTTGCAGCCCCTAGCATGTAAGGCAAAATAGACCCTTTTGGCCATTTCAAGATACCTAGCTTGCCAAAATCCTTTGATATAGGTAATATCATCAGGTGTGATCCCAAGCTTCTGCCTCGTAACCATTAAACCATTGGCTTGCCATGCTCGTCTCCTATTAACCAAATGTCGATCCTAACATTAAAAGTAGCAAGATTTGGTAGACACCCTTTAGCATCATTATACTCCACAGCCCATTACCAATCTCCCACCGGTTATCCTCATAAGATATAAGGGTTGTGTATGTAATCACATCCGGTTTTAATCCCAACTTTTCCAACTCTACCATGATTATATATGCTTTATCCAAAAAACCAATATTGCAAAAAGCCTTTATAACAATTTTAACTGAATAAATGTCCAATTTAAATACCTCACAGGAACATCATTAAGGGCAGGTTCTTCTAGTGGTTTTGAGTCTCGAATGAAATTTGATACGGCTGTAGAATTTTCACTTTATGCAATGGTGGCAATAACATGAAAGAATCTGCGAAAAAATCGCAAAGAGAGCATATTCTAGAATCTCCTCAAATTGAAACATATTCATCCATCAAAACCCAGATTCGATACAGCAATGTCATTAAATTTTCCCTTTCTCGCTCTCCTCAGGCTGAAGCGAGGAACCCCACTGTTCAATCCATCTTTGTCGCCCAAAGTGAGTTAGCACAAGAACCTGTAGTTAGGTTTGATGCAATGAGCTTAGGTGAAAAGATGTCATTTTAATTTTTATAAAAATAATTTAGTGTATTTTGAAATTAAAATTAATTTTACAATGCACTATGAAATTAATTTTACAACACATTCAGAGCAAACAAAAAGTACAAGATTTTGAGGTGGGCTTAGGCGAAATCAACGACCACTTACAGAGATTTTGAGGTGAGCAAGCACAAGATTTTACCAAGTATTAAACCACTTATAGTGAGCTTAGGCGAAGTCAATGACCATATGGAGGGAGAAAACCGATTCACGAGATGAAAGAGAGAAGATATTGAGGTGAGTTGGAGACAAGAGAGAGAAAAGGAAACAAAGGAAGAAAACAAAAAGGAGTGGGAGGGGACGAACAAGGAGCAAGGGTTGAAGAGAGCAAGACAACATAATGCTAGGTAACTTTCGGGTTGAAGAGAGAGAAAATAATGAGGGAAAGAGAGGGGGAAGTTGATAAAAATAATAAAATAGTCTGATGGGTAAACAGTGACTCTCCAACAATGGAGAGCACCCAATAGCCAAAGGTCAAAGTAAGTCTATGATTTGGCTATATTTGTTAAAAAGCTTCCACATTGGACTAGCTAATAGTCCAAAGCTCAACATAAGAGTTACAGTAATTCTTGAGACAGCTTAAGAACTTGCATTGGCATTTGCCTAAAACATTGCCAATGAGTGCCTTTTGTATTGGGGCAGCTTGCAACGTACAGGTAACATTTTTTTGATAAAAGCGGATCACCCTTCATTAAGATAGGACTTACAAATATGATTTGAGAACAAGCCAATTACAATCGTTAATAGCTTCCCAATACAGATACGTGTCTGACATGGTCTAGTCTAGACGACAAATCTCTAAAGACCTACATCTTAGAGAAATACCACCTCTGTACATGACAGAGGTTACAAAGCCCCCATACCCTGACTAAGCAGGGTAGGGTTCACCAAACCCCACCAGATCCGACAATGCGGAAGGGGGACTTCTTTTTTGGATTTTTATTAATCTAATAACAACATTACACAAAGAAAATTACAAAAAGAAAGGCCTATAGAAAGCACTGCAGTGGCGCGTGTGATACACAGCAGCGGACTACATAAGCAGTGCACAAAATGGGCTGCTGTGGCGCGTGCATTCCACACGCCTTGCTGGTAGGGAAACCGATGGATGGTCTTGGAAGAATCGGACTTGCAAACTCCAGAAACGCCGTGCATGGCATTGGCAGAGGGCTTCTTGGTGGCGCGTGAAGAACACGCGCCGAGCGACTCCGAGAACTTTGATCCACACGTGAGGGCTACTCGTCACCCCATTTGACGCCGCATTCGGTGGTCTTAAAGATTGGCTGCTGGGCAACACCCAAGCGAGGCGCGTGCTGGCCTGTGCGCGCTGGAAAGTCCAAGATTTACGATTTTCTCTTAAAAGGTTTAAAAAAACACAAAACAACTACAAAGAGAAGGAGGGAGGGAGGAGGGAGGGTGAAGGGAGCCGAAGCTACCACCTCCTCTAGCAGGATCCGTGAAAAAATTTTCTATAGAGAGAGAGAGGAGAGAGGGTTTTCCTAGAGAGAGAGAGGAGCTCCGGTGTGCGCGGAAGATTCCAAGCTCTCACGCTAGCTTTTGGATTGGAATGATCACGTACAGGTAACATTGACAGAGAACAATGTTGCCAAGGGTTTGCGTGTGCCGGTGGGCAAAGGTTACAAGATGCGATTTTGGTCCAATTCAATTCGAGCTTGGGCCCATGACATGGGCCACCTGTGGTTGTTTATCCGACCCATCAAAGATAAGAAAGGTTTAAAAAAAAATGTCAAACCTGGATCAGATATTTTCTTACTACTTGTCATCCTCCCTTAGAAGTTGGAGCTTGTGGCCAAGATGTCGGCTAAAAAGCTCATCCTTGTTGATGACATTGATGACTTTTAACAGCCATCACGAGGTGTAAAATGATATAAAATCTGTGTTCACTTGTCAAGGGATGGCACCCACTGTTATAAAGGATAATTATGATTAGGTGGACGCTGAGAACCCAAAGGGGATATCCAAGTCAAAATTCCATCCAAAACTCTTTAATATTTACCAGTGTGGTGGTGGTTATTATAATACAATCAACTTGAGAGGAGAATATGCATGTTGGAGTATCTTAATGAACAAGAATGTTGACTTGGCACGATTCAAAGATGAACAGTCCTTCTCTGTTTCTTGTTTATGTTTGAAATAGAAATCGTCAAACTTGGGTTGATGATTCTCACTAATTTCACGGCTCCTGCTTTATATTTGTTTTTTTAGTACTACTATTTTAAAGTTTTTACGCGGCATAATCCTTATGCATCATAATTTGATTTAAAAAATAAATTTAAAAATATAAATCAAATATTACTATTTAATTAATATAAATATTATACTTCACACAAAAGCTAGATAATAGAATAATTCTTTTCCGTATTTCTTTTCCCAACAACAATATTTCTTTCTCTAGAAAAAGACAATAGTGTCTTCTTTTTTATATTGTATTCGGGTCCAAATTGAAATCTTTTCAAATTTTTTTTCCTGGCTGAATTAGATCGTCCAATGCAAAAGAAAATAGACCTAATTGTTTAAATTTTGATTTGAGATCTCACACTTACCGAAAGGAAGAAAAGGAGCTTACTGAATAAGTAAAAGAAAAACGAAAGAAGTATCCGGAAATGTTAATTGTGGTCATCTCTAGATAGACGGTGATGGCAGATATATTTTTTCATGCTTCCAAAAGTTGAGCCTTTCCTCGACACCACGAGGCGGGTGTGAATGGATTATGCCGTGTTTGACAGTCAAAGGGAAGCCTCTTTTCTTTCTAATGATTATGACCGTTCCTCTCTTCGGTTGTTATCTTACCAAGTCAGCAAACGATGTGATTTCCTATACCATCTTTATGATTTTACTATTTAATATTTAAAATTGTTAAGCCTATCGATACATCAAAATAAATTTATAGAAAGACCCGACTTAATTAAATATTATATCTATTTTATTATAAGAAGTGTCGGTAATATATCAGATTACATTAATTTATAAATTATTCTCTTTTTATAAAATTTTTATATAGACCAAATATTTATGACATGTCAATCTTATAGGTTAGACGTGTTGTACCCTAGATGGCATCGCCTATCTAAAAAGCCTTGGGAAAAAAATACATAGAAAAAAAGAGAAGGAAGTGTCCATTTCAAAGAATAAGCTCTCCCCAATTGGTGTTAGAAACATCAGACCCCCTTGCTCTGTTTGGATATCGAGCTTACTTCTAACCCATTTCAAATTAATTATTTATAAGATTTATTATTATTTTAATTTCTCATAAAAAAAATTAAACATATTTCAATCTATTTTAATATAAATCATAAATCAACTTAAATCATTTAAGATTATCTCGACATCTAAATACAGCTTATCGATCTGAGATGAACGGGACCAACAAAAAATGGATTGGTTTTGGCTGGTTCAAACCAGTCCAACCGGTCGGGTTATATACATGCTCCTACATCCAACCAAAAAGCCTCCAGTTTTGCTAAAAAAGTGAGAAATTTCACAACTTGTATTCACAGGATAAATCGAATTTAGATTACCTAACTTTTCATTTCCTGTTTTTTTGCTGTTTAGATTAGAAATTCTAGGAATTTACAGTTGGGTACAGCACCTGAGTTGGAAAAGGAAAGATACCTAACTTAAGGCCAGCTTGGGACGGTTCCTACTTTCTAATATCATGACCATTTTTGTTCTTTTGAGAAGTAATTTATTAATTTCTTAAAAACAAACATATAATATGCACACAAAGTTGTGGACAGCACCATCAAAATTATCAAATTAGTCATAGACAGCTACAATGAAAAAACTCCCAACACAGTTTTTAAATGGAAAATGCTAAATGAATCCATGATGAGTTTACCCATTCAATTTTACCATTTTATTTATTTTTCTAATTATTTATTTAATAATTAAGAAAGTGATTTTAGTAAATTTTTATATTCTTTTTATTCTTTTAATGATTGAACATGTTAAAAAAATATTTTTAAAAAAATTTAAAAAAATATTTTTTTAAAAAAATACCCAACGATGGCCCGCTAGCAGCATCTTTTTTAAGAAAAAATCTACTCAACCTCCTACTATTCACATCACACTCCACACTCCATCTTTTTTTTAATTTTTTTTATCAAATATATTTTTATATGAATAGTGAATAAAAAATTATAAATAGTTTAAAAAAATAAATTCAAAAAAAAAATTTTAAAAAATATTAAAAAATATTAAAAAGTGTGGAGTATAGAGTGTGGGGGGATGAATAGCAAAACCCCTTTTTTAAATTACTTGGTCTTCAAAATATTTCCTGAAAATACTTAGCAGACGAGCCTTTCTTCTGCAAATATTAGTCAAAAAATTAAAAGGAAAATCAAAGCTTTTTTTTTTTCTTATTTATTTCATCAATGCCTTTTATTCTTGGACTTTGAAGACTGCAATTGAAAATTATCTGGAAGCTTTTGAAAAATAGAACAAGAAGACTAGAAAAATAAAAATAAAGAAGACTAGAAATAGAACAAGATGCTTTTGAAAGAATTTTACAAAAATAAAATTATAAATTGACTTGAATTAATGCAGTAAATTATATTATAAAATTATTTTTATTATAAATTTAAATTTAAATTTAAATCTACATCAATTTATAAATTTGTTTTTATAAAACTTTTTGACGAAATTCTAGAAGGTAAAAATTATAAGGTGCTGATATTCAACCCCTCAATTATACCGCAATTATATTTGTCTTCTTTAACTATTAATAAAAAAAATTATATATGGTAGCGATAATTTTTAGCGGTAGAGGATTACCTGGCATTTTTGCAAGAGTAATGTTACGTAACCTTTTTAACTTCTATTTTTTTAAATTTTTAATATTTTAATATTTTTTTTTGAGTTTATTTTTTTTAAACTAATTTAATTTTTTTATTTCTTATTTATATATTAAATATTTAATAAAAAAATAATATAAATTAAAAAAAATATAATATGTGAAAGATGTAAATAATAAAAAATTGCATAGATTTTTTTCTTTCGACAAATAGCAAGCACCCAACCTTTCTAAAAAGCTACAGGCTACAGGCTGCTTGAATGTGTCAACGACGTCGTTATTATCATGTCACATGCATCACGTGCTACGTTGATGCTATTCCAACGCACCTGGGTCGCACCAGGTAAAACCGTTTATGCTCAGCAACAAGCATGAAGCAACGGAGGCTGGTAGTTACTAAAAAAAACAAAAAACTGCATCTACGTTTACAATTTTAATTGTTGTATAAACACTATTTTTGTCAGGATTTGTTATTTATAGAATTATTTTTTAAAATTAAAAAATATCCTAAATATTGGTAAGTAATAATAACAGAGCCAATACAGCTCGCGGCGAGCCATCTGCTGTCGGTGGTGCCGTTAGCCTATTCCTATACCGGCGAAAAGGCGTAGGTCAATTTTCAAACCAACTTCTTATCCTGCGCCCTTACGCCGAAATTTCTGAAGACGCGCTCAGAAGCGCGTGTAATGAAGATCCACGACCTGGCAAATGGCCACATGCGCTCACTATTTGAAACTCGTCAACGTTACAAGTTTACAACACCGACCTTTTGCCAAAGCCTTCGGAAACCTCTCTAAACTCTGTTTCAATACCTGAGCATCGCAGCAAAGGGATTCCTGACTTGTTAGTTCCGTAAATCTAGCAATGGAACCGTCCAAACCAACGGTGAGGTTTACACTGGGAAAGCAGTCTTCGCTGGCCCCGGACCGGCATACGGAAGACGAGGGGTCAGTTACCGAGAATGACGAAGTTGTGGAGGGCATCGATCCGGGGTTCCGGTTGATGTACCTGGCCAATGGAGGCGACCTGGAAGGGATCCGCGAGCTCCTCGACTCCGGCTTTGACGTCAATTTCAAGGACATCGACGATCGGAGGGCTCTCCATGTCTCGGCCTGCCAGGGCTTCACCGACGTCGCCGCGCTGTTGCTCGAGCGTGGCGCAGAGATTGACCCGAAAGACCGCTGGGGGAGCACGGTAACTCCATTTCTTCTCTTTCTATATATATATATATATTTTGTAGCCAAATTCAAATCTAATGCGGTTTGTTTTTGGAAAAAAAAAAAAAAAGCCTCTTGCTGATGCTATATATTACAAGAACCACGACGTGATAAAGCTTTTGGAGAAATGTGGTGCGAAGCCTCTGGTATGTTTGTTCATGTATCTTTGCGTTATTAGCATTACCTTTCGTTTGGGAAATTATGACATTTTTGCATGGTAATTTAAGTAGTCTGTAAATTATCTTTGCTTTTATTGCTGTTTGTGATTTTTTCCGGCTGTTCAGATGGCCCCAATGCACGTTAGACATGCACGTGAAGTCCCGGAGTACGAAATCAATACTAATGAGCTTGATTTTACGAACAGTGTGGAAATAACTAAGGTAAAATTGTCTCGATATATCTATATATTTTTATATATTGATATCTGAAATAATCAACAATCTGCTTCCTGCGCCGCATGTGTTGAAAGTATTGCTAGCTGTGATACCGTTTTTTAATCTCAGTACTTCTACCGCAATACGTGTCTGATATTTTGGATGGCTGCAAATTTATGCTCTTCATGTTTTAGATTCCAGGATTTTCTTGACCTATTTCCCTTATTCTGGATGGTTGTATCTTTCCGTATACTCCAGTACTTGGGTAGCACCCTTTCTGATCATCAAGACAGTTATTGACTTATAATAATAAGTGCATGATATTTTGGTGAATCTTTTGTTTTCACAGAGGTCTGGATGAAAATTAAATTTTTTGATTGTTTAGCATATTCCTGGTTGAAATGCTACTTTGGATTCATTATCGTTCTCAATCTGCATGAGTTTTATCGCAAGTTGATAGTCGTGCATATGCGTTGTTTGATGAAACATGCTTCCAGGTTTCATTTTGTCTTTGTGATTGCCTCCTTCTGTGTTGAATTTAATAAAATGGTAGAATTTTTTTTTCAGGGAACCTTCCGTATAGCATCGTGGCGTGGGATACAAGTCGCTGTAAAAAAGCTTGGGGAGGAAGTTATTACTGACGAGGATAAAGTGTGGGTTGCTCTGGGATTTCAAAAGGATTTTGCTATTAATTTATTCTTCTATTTTGATGGCCTTTAAATCGGTTGGTTTTTCACAGGAGGGCATTCAGGGATGAGCTTGCATTACTTCAAAAGATTCGGCATCCGAATGTAGTCCAATTCCTGGGTGCTGTGACTCAAACTAGTCCAATGATGATTGTGACAGAATATCTGCCCAAGGTTTTTCTATCCCTTGGTCTGTTAGCGTATAATTGATTTGTGTTATGCTGACTTCTGCCCAGTGTGCCTTGTTAGTCTTGCTTTCCTAATAGCACTTAACTTCTGTTTATTTAGAATGGATATATAGACCAAACTACAATAAAGTGGTGCTATATCAAAATAAACTTAGACAACATATAGGCCACCAAAATTACACATTCTTCACCCTTGAACTATTATCCCTTTGGCAATGTGTATAAAAACTTGCAATTGGCATCCTAAACTACAAAAGATTTGCATGTACCCCCACAGTTGATATTTCACTGTCAAGATTGTGCTGTGTTTTGTTTTCATCAATTCTGCTATTAACTGAGAGTGCCCTTTGTAACTTTTTGATAGGTTAGGGTGTAAATTAAAACTTTTTTTATAGTTTGGGCTTCATATTGTAAAAGTGATGGTTTGTGGGGTGAGTAGTGTAATTTCCATAATTTTACTTGAATAGGTCAGAAAAAATCGTTATTTTTATTTGTCTAGTAACAGTTAAAGCAAGAGACATGAGCTAAAAGACAGCATTCATTTTCTGCCTCAAAGAAAAGTCGGGTCTTTACTTTCCACTTTGTTCTCTCTTGTATAAGAGAATATCAAACCATTGAATAGCTGAAATTCTTGCAAAATCCACCATTGGATAAACGAGGACTAATGCTCTATCAATCTTGATGGGGTGCCACCCTATTATAGTTTCTTTGTGTGTGAGTTGATTTAAACTTAAAGCTGATAAACATATTGGTGGCATGGTTAATAAAAGTGAAAAAATGATGATATGGAATCATTTACCATTATTTTACCATTTGTTGTGCAGGGAGATCTTTGTGCATTCCTAAGAAAAAAAGGTGCTCTAAAGCCCACAACAGCTGTGACATTTGCACTTGATATTGCAAGGTCTATTTTTTTCTCATGCTCATCAACGAATAACAATGATGGTTTTGCTAGTCGTGAGTTAGTTATGATTACAGTAGCCATTTTACTTTGTTATACATTTATATGCATAAACTTGCTAAATATGTGAACTTTTGAATGTTGCATAAAGTGAATGATAATTTATCTTTATCTACTTTGCCACAAAGTAAATCTCATGATTAGTTATCAATATCAGTTGTAAGTTCTAAATTTTTGCTAGGGTGGGATATTAAATAAGGGCTTACTTTTGTTGGGCTGAGAGAAGCTTGAAACAGATACATGCTTCAAAATTGTACCTGTAATATGTAGGAAATAGACATTGATCGTAAATGATGTATAATAAGATGACAAAAAAACTAAATGAAAGAGACATTCTTAGGGGAAAAGTACACCTTACAGTCAAACTATCAGACGCTTGCACTTTGCACCCAAAACTACTAAAATGACACATTGCACTCTCAAAATATAAAAACCTTGCACTTTACATACTCATTTTATTTTGACCATTAAGATGTGATGTGTGTCATAATCTTGACAATCAAATCTTAATGGAGGATGCAAAGTGTCAGTTCTCGAAGTTTGAGAGAGCAATGCGTCAGTTTTTTTAGTTTTGGGTGCAGAGTGCAAAGTGCAAACCTCGTATAGTTGGAGGGTGCAATGTGTATTTATCTCAATTCTTAGAGAACTATGGAGGAAAGGAATATGCTGATAGATTAAGGTTTTTTTTCCCAGAATTTTTTTGGCAAGAAGGGAATGAATTAATTTTATTTTCCTAATATAGAATGGCTTCTTATCAATTTCATGTGTTGAGACAGGCAGTTAAAATTAATTATAGCCCAAGATTCAAACTTGATAGGTATTTTCAACTTGTTAAAGAAATTGCTTTTCAACCGAAAGAAAATCACACTAATATAAGTTCAAAATTTTCACGTTGTTTGAAGATGGGAATGGCTATCAATAACATTTCTTCAGGAAAAAAAAATTAGTATTCTTGGTTGATACATGTCGATCAATTTATTTTCTGCTAGTTTCTTTCTTTTTGATGCGACAAAGAGATATAGAATTTTTTGGATACTTTCCTTCATTACATTTTCTTTGGAAAATTTTCAGGGGAATGAATTATTTGCATGAGAATAAGCCAGAACCAATAATTCACCGTGATCTTGAGCCTTCGTGAGTTTCTTCTTCAACTCAAACTCTCGTATTTGAATTTCATGTGTATCTCTCTTCAAGATTAGCATTATATCTCCATTGAAATCAGCTGTGAGCCATAATTGCCTTAAACTCGGCCAATTTTTTTTTATGTTGCTTACTAATAATATTTCAGAAATATATTGCGGGATGATTCTGGTCACCTGAAAGTTGCGGACTTTGGAGTTAGCAAGTTGCAGACAGTGAAAGAAGATAAGCCTCTTACTTGTCAAGAAACTTCTTGTGAGTGATCTTTTTGGCCAGAATATTCACACATCTCCATGTTTTTTGGACCTTGCATAGCTATGAAGTCATTTCTGAAAATATAATATTTCTGTTAGGTTCACAGAATTACACATGATGAGTTTTAGTTTGTCATTGAGATGTGTTATTTGTAACTGACAGGCCGATACGTGGCTCCGGAAGTTTTCATAACTGAAGAATATGATACTAAAGTTGATGTGTTCTCATTCGCTTTAATTCTACAAGAGGTAATCTCCTTCTGTACCTCTAAAACTCACATCTTTAAGATTTGGCTATTCCATGTGAGGACTTGCTTCTACTTATAAATCCTGTTTCATGTTCGGTATTAGTCAATCTTTGAAGAGGACCATTTCAAATTCTCATAAGCAATATAGGTGCATGTATATGCTAACTCATCTATGACTTTATGCTCCCTGATTTATGGTTATTTCTGAATAATGAGCCAACCCATTGGCAGATGTGACACATGCATGTAATGCATTCTACTTCATATCCTATATGATGATAGAAGGAAAGTCACCTCGTACCCTGTATATGCAAAATTAATGAATGTAGAATGCATGACTGAAAAGAAGAATTAATCACAGAATAGAGTTAGTGACTTCTTTTGTTTTATATTAAATATAGATTTTAACGAAATTTTTGTGCAATATATTTCTATTCGTATCAAATTTGCAACTGCTCCATGATTCTGCAGTTTGAATAGAAATTGTTGCCCCTCATGGCTGTCTCTGTGAGTATTAAGCGAACTTATGTTTGATGATAATGGAAGATTATTTTTACCCAGATCTAGAAGGAATGTATAATTTTGAGTTTGTTTATTTGAAGTGTCGGTAGTCATCTCCATTCTCTAATATTGTGTCTAAAACTGGCTTTCCTCCCTTTACAAGTTGGTTTGGTCACTTCACATACAATTTCTTTCTGTATTATTTTTTGTGAGTTTTAATAATACCAAGTAAGGCGTTTATCCTAAACTTTTATTCTATTTGGATGATAATTGTGGTCTGACTTTATGGGGCTTTATCCTATGCTTCTTCCATTAATTCAATTCAGTCATAACTGGCTTCATTTGTGATATTTGCAATGTACTGTAATTTAGATGATTGAAGGCCACCCACCATTTTCGGCAAAGCTAGAAAATGATGTTCCCAAAGTATATGCTGCAAAAGAGCGCCCACCTTTTAGAGCTTCAGCAAAGCTCTACGCACATGGACTTAAAGAGTGAGTCCTCTTTGTTTCATTGCTTTTCAACGTATTTCAACTTTCTTTTTTGTGATGATAATGACATAAATATTTTCTTCCCCTCTGACATAACTTGCATAAAGTTTCTCATTTAATTTTTTTGATAAACCTTGTGTCCTCTGCTTTCATCAATGAAAAATATAGTCCATTTCATTCCTAAAGTTCCAACTTGGAAAATTGCAAAAACTCGGAGCAGCATTTTGTTACGAATTTAGTGATTTTCAGTTAAATACAGTTGGATCCTGCTGTCTTTTCTTTTTCAGAAAAGAAAACTTGGATGTGGGCATAAAGACAATATGTAAAACTTCGACAATAAAAAAACATATTATCTAAACTAGTGATATTTTATAAGAAAAAAAAAATCTGAGAGAATTTTCTGATAAAACCCAACTCTTTGGGCTGCCAATCTGAGTTTGCCCTTGTTAAAGTCTTTTGTCGTTTGTTTTCCTTGTTTTTGTGTGTGGATGAGCGTGAGTGAGGTTATATAAATATAGCTGATGATTCTGTTTACAGGTTGATTGAGGATTGCTGGAGTGAGAAGCCAGCTAAAAGACCAACATTTCGGCAAATAATAAGAAGGCTGGAGTCCATTCACAATAGTCTTGGACATAGAAGGCGTTGGAAGGTCCCTCTCTCTCTCTCTCTCTCTCTGTGTGCGTGTGAGGGTCCCTGTGGGTGCAGGCAGTTTCATGCATATATTCTTGCATTCAACCCTGTTTCTTAATTAGGATATCTTACATAACTATAGCAAGCCAAAACCTAATATATCTCCAAAGCTTTATATGGTCTCACTCCTTTTTTTTCTTAATGTAACGGAGATTTCTATCTGGTCGTGAATTTTTGTTGTTGTAGGGGTTTGAATTGCGTGTCTCATTCCCACACTAAACGAAGTCAAGCTTATTCAAGGATTAATTTTTGTGTTTGATTTTTAAATTCTTTAATTGACTGCTCAAATTGCTGAAATCATCCTAGCATCTCTCAGGATCACTCTATTCTTATGAATGGGTGGTTCTTGGTTTCATTTCACAGGCCTGTGTCATAAAAATAAATTGTAACTCTAAAGGTCTCATTCTCTCTTTTTTAATGTGTACAGGTTAGACCGTTGAGATGCTTTCAGAACCTGGAAGCCATGTTGAAGAGAGAGAATTCTCTAGGCAGCCGTTCATCTCGTTCTAACGCCAGCAGCCAATGATTGGACAGATTTGTGTTTTCTTGTATCTTAATTTGTGCAGAAACTCTTTTCCAGTTTGGTGGCAAGAAGATCAGTTTTTAGTCAGGAGCATCTTTTTCTAATCTGTATAATCCCACTTAATTCAAATCGAACCTGAAGTTGATTCTCTCTCCCATTGAACTTGTGGGCTGAGAATGTATTGATTCAACAATATAAAGGCAGTTCATTTACACTATACATGTTATCATAAATGTTTGTCATTTCTATTGAGCAAATTCACAGAAGATACGAGCTTCTTTTTTCTTTTTCTGTATTGGTGAATGCTTGAGATTAACATGGATTCCCTATTGACTCAGGAAACACAGGTTTGGGAGGCTACAAACCATTCAAAATTATTATCATTGGTCCGAAAAGCAGGCTCATCTTGTTAGCCTGTTGGCATGTCTGAAAACAGATCGTGTGCAATGATTGCATTCTCCAATGTTAAAACAACTTTCGTCCAAGTTATTGTTCAAATATTTTAAATCAGAAGAGAGAGAGACAATATAAAAATATTTTAAAGCATTTATTTAAGTGCTGTTTGGATAGTGAGTTGAAATGAGAGTTAAAAGTTAAATAAAATATTGTTAGAACATTATTTTTTAATATTATTATTATTTTAAAAATTGAAAATTTCGAATTGTTTAGTATATTTTATATGAAAATTTGAAAAAAATATAATGATGAGATGAAATGAAATAAAAACTTTAATGTTGAAAAATTTAAGTGGACAACAACAAAGAAAAAATCTACACAATCTCGTACTATTCACACAACTTCTACACTACACTTTTTTTTAATTTTTATTATTTTATTATTTTATCAAATATTTAATATATAAATAATGAATAGAAGAATTGAATTAATTTTAACAAAAAAAATTTAAAAAAATATGAAAAAATTTAAAAAATATGATGCCTAAAGTTTGAGAAATTGTCTAGCATTGCTCAACAATAAATAATGTGCGAGAACATGGGCTTTCGTTGAACCATATTTGCCCATTTTGGGTGTGTGACTACGAACGCAGAAGTTTAATTAGAGTCTACTGCTCTACTTGCGTTAGGCCGAAATTGACTGTGCTAGGTCTACCCGTCACTCTCAACAAACGATAGCATAGAGGCAAAAGACCAAAGATTGTAGGTGGGGTAGGGTCTTGGGCTCAGAATTTTCTTTTTCACTTTTTCAAAAATAGATTAAAATAAAAATAAATTAAATTAAACTTACCAAGAAATTTAATTAATTTTAATTTTAATTTTAAAAAAAACCTATATAACTTCCAATGTTCTTTACTTTGGTCATGATAACATTCTGTGAGATTGTGGGCCAAGTTCAGAAGTTTGAAGGGTCTATAAGGAGTGAGAACTTACAACTTGCGATTACAATGAAACAAAATGTTTCATGAAATAGGAAAATGAAATAATAATTATACTTCCCGTCCCCAAAAAAAAAAAAAAAAACAAAAGAAGCATAATAATTTCTCCTTTTTACAAGAGGCTGAAAGTCGAACTTCTTATGGGCCTCCTCCTTGATTGCAACAGATAGCTAGGGCAGCCAGCTAGGTTGGCTCCCAGTCTCTGTCTAATCTCCATGTCCTAATAATTAATATTTATAAGATAAGATTTATTTATTTATTTATTTCTATTGTGTAGGAAACAGTATATAGGTCTAGCTAGTACGTTGGTGATGACCCAAATCAGAAACTGGATTCTATATCCTAATTAATACCATATAAGAAATACCTATTTATGTATATATATGGAGTACCAAAAGTACAACCTGGGGAATATTTGCAAGTAATTATATATGAAACCCAAATGTAACTAGAATCTGATCTGATCTCTACTAATTAACCTTCTGATATTATTAATCACTTGGGTGACACAGTAGCTAGCTTGGGCATGCAGTTCAACATTTTACAAATTAAAATTAACCCTTTCCCTGAACCTAAACTAAAACTCTTCAGCTTTGAAGAACTTTATTTTTACTGTACAAATTTGTACCTTAGTTATAAAAATCGTATATGGTACTTCTATATATAGCTTGTCTTTGTAAGATATTGTAATATTAGTATATAAAAAAATATGCAACAAAAAAATCTATCTTTAGCATGGATATTGAAGCTTAGGGAAATTAAGGGCTTGTTGGGAAAAAAAAAGTTTCCATTCCAAAATTCTCTCTCATCTCATATCATCTTAGCTCATCCAATCTCATTCTCAAATATTACTTAAACATAAATGCTTTCAAACTAATCATTACATCTTTTTCAAATTTTCAAACAAAAAATAAAAAACAATTCAACTTTTTCAAATTCTCAAATAAAAACAATATTAAAAAACTATATTCTAACAATATTCTAACCCTATAAAATATTAACTCAAACTATCTTACTACTATTCACAAACTATTTTATTACTATTTACAAAATTTTCATCTCATCTCACTCCCAAGAATGTCCTAAGTGGAGGTAGAACAATTGATGATCCGATAAAAAATCTAAAAACGAGAAAAAATCATGCATATTATATGCAGCAATAAAGCTGTAAATGAACCAGTTCGTTCAATAGTCCGCTCAATACTCACTCGATTAAATTCAAATCGAAATCGATTTGTGAGGAAAAAAAAAAATCAAGTTGGGAGTTTAGCTCACCGAGCTGAGCCTGAACAAAAATAAGATAAAATTCTTGAATTCAAGTACTTTGAGTAGAGTGGAGCTCAGCTTGGATCTCGACTCAGCTCGATTACAACCATTATAGGCACCAATAATTAAGTTCAGCTTTCAAAAATCTCTTTGACCTTTAGCCACAACTAATATACATGCTACTTGGCCATCTAAAACTTACTGCGTGCTCAGATGACGTTCTTAACGTGACCCCCACCATGTGATGTTACGTGAATTATTAAAAAAACTAAATATACAAATACAAAAGAGATAGAGTGAACCTAGAATTTCAATTTCCCTCTTTGTATTTTTGGATGCCATTTTGGTTTGTATATATATATATATATATATTATGTTTTTGTTTTGTTTTTAATAAACCATATCGTATTATATGGTGGTGCTACATCAAGATAGTCATATGAGCGGTAAATTTCAGATGACCTAATAGCAATAGTCTTAATACATGCTTCTCTTAAGAAAATTCATTTCTACATTCCCATTGCGATCTTTTTTTTTTAAGTGTTGTTAATTTTCACAATTAAGTTTAATTAATTTTGTATGGCGCCCTCGGCCCCCATTTGTGATTTGAAGGAAATTGTGACACTGGGATGATGACCACATGGATCATACACCCTATCGACATGTGCAAGTGTGTGCAAAGATGCAAAATGTGTACAAAATAAGTAAAGCGGTGTAAAAATATAAGGCAATCAAAAACTAAGTACAAAAAAGTTTAACAATGATACAACCCGAAACAAAGTCCTCCAAGAGGTTAATACAGTTATTCGACTGAAATAAAGGAAATGAATACAAAGGTCTAACAACAAATAACACGAAAAGTCCCGTGCCATCACTCCTTAGGTAGGGCTGGTCCCTCATGCTCATAAATACCTCTCCTCTGAGATTTTGCAATCTCAATAAATAAATCAGCAGAATGACATCCAAGAGATTTAAGTAAAAATTATACAACAAACAATGCACAACAGCCATGGAAGCAATAACCCAAAAAATATTCATTTTTAGAACCATTCCCAAAAATCATCACTTATAACCACTCACGCCAAAACCCCTTTGTACCCAATAAACAACCATTTAGTACAGTGTACACCATGGTCTCCCTTCGGTACCACCCGCACACCCTGGCTCTTTTCATCGTACCATGGGTAATGACCACGCATGTGATTTCATTATGAACGATGCATAGCTCCATGCTCGGTGCGTAACATGACCAAGTATCCTCTAGCCCCAGCCAGCAAAGGGGCTTCGGAGTCATACCAAGAGAGTTACCGTCTTGGTTGAGTCTGTTGTTGCTCGACAACGGCCTATGAGACGTCACTCAGTTTTACATGCTCCTGAGTAATCAAAGGAACTTCACCAAGATAATACATCATCTTTGCTTGAAGTCGTGACATGCACGCACTTACACAAAAATATACTATTTTTCCGATGACACCAAAAACCAGTTTCAGATTACGCCACATAGGGAGGGGAGGGGCTGCAGCATTGGGGGAAAGAGGTAGGAAACAACAGAATTTTAGGGTTTTGCACCATGACCAAGATGGTCATGCCGTTTTGCAGAGGGGCTGGGTTTTGTTTTTCATCAATGGGCCTACTGCACACACGATCACACCCTTTAATAAGGAAAATGAGTAACACATCAATATTAGTGAATAAGACCATGAGAGTGAAGAAATAGCAGCAATCGATCTCCTATGATCCCAAGTTAATGCATATGGTACGTAGCCAAGTAGGTAGCAACAAATAAAATTAATTGGCTGATAACACAAGTAATCTAGCCAGCTAGCTAAGATCTTTTATCATACATGATATGCTAATTAATTTCTTGTTACAACAGCAAGCTGTAATTCTTTGATAGAGAGTGATCATATATGAAACTAGTCATGCACTTTTTTTTATCTTCCTGGAATGCCTAGATCATCATCATGATTCATGAGTTGTAGCACGTACGGGATACCCTCACACATGCCAGTATATATATATATATATATATATATATATATATATTTATTTATTTATATAGTACTGTCTCTGTCCAAGAATTAGGTGGAATTCCAACAACGTAACGTCACATGCATGATGCAAATTATGTGAACCCTCCTAGCTAGCTTGAAGATCAATTTCCAATGTTTTATTTTATTTTATTTTTTTATGAATAAATAATCTCGAATGGATATTGATCATCAACAAAGTTGATAATCCAATACTGAGAGTACTGTTGACAATGACTAAGCCAAAAATATAGAAATTCCTTATATTTCTTGAAAAAATATTCCAACCACTTTATATATAGGCCGGGCCGGGATAATATATAAAACCTTGTACAAGATTAATTAAAAAGAATATCATGTGATACTGAAATTGATATTAATTACGTACGTATAACTTTAGTGGGCAAGAAACTGAACATCATGATCATGTGAGCTGTGATCTGCATTTTTGTCATGAGATTTTATATTATTCTCATGTATATTATATAGTTCAATATATATATGTTAGCTTTTGAAACATATATGCCTGTCAATGATGCTAATGCATGCAGCTAGCTAGCTAGCTAGCTAGAGCGCGCTTCTCATGATCATAACTATCTGATCATTTATATAATTACTTTGAAAAATAATAATTAACGAGAGATCAATATATGTACGTATATATAAATAATAATTAAAGAGAGATCAATATATGTATATATATATATACATATTATAAAGATTTATAGGGCTTATAGATAATTGCATCATGTCTTGGCTGGTGATCAGTTTAATTGTACTGTTCATGTCATTTGCCGATCGAGTACGTACTCCTAGACTCATTTATTTCCACTTGCAAAATTGTAGAGCGGCAACGTTGTAAATGACATGGTCATGAAGAATTAAGCTAGCTAGCTATATATGGTACGTAGGAGCTAATTAAGGGCTTTTCTTCACCTCATGACACTATATGGGATGTGTATGTATGTATATATGTATGTATGAGAAGAAGAGTCCGAGATGGGCGAAACCCACCCATTGTTTGATGAAGTGTCGCAGAGAGGTTTCCCCTTCAGCGGCCCTTCTTTAGCTAGCTGGAAGTTGAGATCAAGGGGATCGAGGCGCCAGTTCCATCAGTACGTGGGAAGCTTTAGATCATGGGAACGAGTTAGGTACCTCATGGGATTAATTACTTACATGTAATATTGAATATATTTTAGCAGTTGATTCACCTATATACATATATATAAATATTTATATATATATATATATATATATATATATATATTAATGCTCGCATGCATGAGTTGGTGAATTAATTAGGTTTTGTATTAATTGATCAGCTGCATCAGTTACATCTGATCTCAGCAGCTAGCAATATTATTAATTGGGAGTCCAACAGCCATATAAATATTCCTAGTGTGTGTGCGTGTGTGCGTGCGTGTGTTTAGAAATATATAGTACTGGTCCCAGCTGCAAGTTCCAACCCTTGGAAGAGATCGAAGAGAATATTAGTTTTCACAAGAGTTTTGGCTGCATATCTGTACCCTGCATGCATGCATGCGTGCCTTTCTTATTTATATATTGACAACACGCTTTATACGAAACATTAAATGGCGTTTCTCTTGTATTTTCCCTTTCTTATTATTCATGATACAGCTTGCATATATATAGAACTTATAGATCGACAAGATCATCTAATTAAGGATGATGATGAATGCATCGGCCTGTGGAAATCAAAATATCATGTAAATTGAAAAACTGAAGAAATTATTTTCCCTTTTCAGCTAAACAAGTTAATCGAGGCACATGAGTGATCTTTTCATCAAAACAGATCAATAAAACATATATATATATATATATATATATATAGAGAGAGAGAGAGAGAGAGAGAGAGAGAGAGAGAGAGAGAGAGAGAGAGAGAGAGTACTCCAATTGTTGTTTAGTTTTATACATATATATATATATATAACCCAATATTTCTCGCACTGATTACATGATTAATTGAATTTACAAAGGGCTTAATCTGTACTTGATCAAGATCAATAATATGAAAGATAAAGTGGTTTTCTTATGTTCTAATTGATCAAGTTCCTAGTTTGGTACGTAAAAAATAGTTTGCATTAAGAAAGGCGTGATTTTCATGATCCAATATGCATGCTGCTTTTCATATATCATTTTTTGTTTTGTTTTGCTACTTTTACATTGCTCTATTACAACGGAATTCATATTCAACCATGGGTTTGACAAATTTTTTATAACGCGCGCTCGCGGATTCTACATGAAATTAACTTATTAGGATTGAAGATTAATGTGACTTGTTTAATTAAATTGGTCAAGTTAAGAGCTAGGTTGGCTCATATATGAATCGATTCAACTCGATGATCAGCATTTAGAGTTGATATTTTTTGTAAGAGCTGGCAAGTTCAACCCATGCATGTAATTAATTAAAAGGTTGAATTGGGGTGTCTGCCTCACATGCATACATCTCGAACTAGCTAGCTTGACATGATGACTCATGATCGACAAGAATTTTTTTTTTCTTTTTATTTTTTATTTTTTTTTAAATGTGGTGATGCTAGACTAGGAATATGGTACGAGTTGCCCACAATGTGGTCCTCATAGTAGATACGGAGGAGATTTTCTTGTTGCAAAACCATAAAGAGATTTGACCTCCGATCGAGGACATGATGGACAATTAACATAGCCTTCCTATTTTAGACCAGGTAAGCAAATTTAGCCTGGCTCGAAGCCAAGATCAGTATTAGGTACATTGTGATCTAGGTTTTGCATTCAACTTGAGAGAGCAAGGCCAGAAGAAAGAAAAAATTCCAACAAACAAAGATAGATATATAGAATATTATTGGTTCTATATATATATATATATATATTGGGTGTACATGATGTGTATGGGTAGCAGCTAGCCTAACTAGTGCATGGCAACTGCATATATAATAGAATGCTGAGGTAGATGAAATGTAAGGGCACTAGCATTGGCTTGGCCAAAGTTAAAGATTGGCTAAAATTTAGATAATATGTACTAGAAATACTCCACATTGGATTAGCCAAGTCTAAAATAAAATAGACTTTTGCTATAGTGATTGGCCAAAAATGGAGAATCACTATTAATTCACCAAACATTAAAATATTAATTTCTCACTTCAATAAAATATTAAAATATTAGTTTCTCACTTTAATAAAAATACTATTTGGTTTGTAATTAAGAAATTTAGATAAAAATTTAGATGAATTTAATTAATATTTTTTATTATTAAGATTAAATGACTTTTAAAAATATAAATTTTTTAATATTAATTTAATTAGAATATAATTATTATTAATATTCAATTGGTAGAATTATAAAATGTGATACAAATAAATTAAATAAAAAAAAATTATTAATTTAATAATATTTTATTATTATATAGAGAGTAAATGGCTAATCCAATGTGGAGATTGAATGTAAATAGAATAGGAAAATGTAAAAAGGTGGGATATTGGCTAAAGTTTGAAGATGCATTTGGCCAAGCCAATGCTAGTGCTCTAACTGTACATAAATTGTCACAACTTTCCATTCAGGGAAAGTTGATGTGATTGGATGTCGACACACATCAGAATTTACCTCCCTATCTTGAGAATTCTTACTATTTGGGTTTTTACGACCGAATATATATTTGAGTATTAATGGTATGTACAATTTTAGAACATGCAACTCTTGTATAGTAATTCTTTTGAAAAATTGTTAGTTTTAGTATAAAAATATGAGATCTTTTTTGTAGGTCTTCATATTTGCCTCTTTTCTTCTTTTTTTTTTTTTCAAATGAAATGCGCGAAATTTATATATTATAAGATCGTATAAATCATGATTTATATTATATGAAAAATGATATTTGCAGTCGTAAAATGCGTAAGTGCCGCACAATCTGTTTGAAAAAGTGAGTAATAAATACGAGACCCATATAAAAAAATTATTTTTTTAAATAATGGTCCATATTCTTTTTCAAAACAATTGTATGATGCTTGCGCACTCTACGACTGTTATATGTAGCATTACTCATATTATATATATATATATATATTATATAATAAGAAAAATTAATTATTCTTAAAAAAAATAATTAGAATTAATGCTTAATTATCAAAAGAACTTAATTATATTTTGACCCATTAATTATATGAATAGGCATCGCTAATCGCACGTATACAGAATACGAGCCTACAAGGATTCAGCATCTAGAAGGTGTGGGTATATTTCCATATACTATGTACAAGCAAATTTGCGCACCAATCTGCGTGCTAATACTGTTACCTTGATATTCTAAATTCAAATTGACACCGTTTTCAATAAATCTACTTTTTGATCAATCATATTGAATATATATGTGTATTAGTGCACATAATCGCTTACAACTAAATTTTTTCCCATAATAAAGATAAGCTTGAGGGATCTTCACCACCTTGAACCCTTCTACCTAGGAGGAGTGGAAAGATCGAAAGCCAATTTTCTTCGCACCAAATGTTTTTGTAGCCAATCATTAAAACTCGTAAGCAGTACAACAACTCATCATTAATTCCACCGATCAGTAGTACTATGTAGTCTCTCACACAAACAAGCACTAACTCCGAAAGAAACCCCGCTTCTCTCTTTCTACAAATAGAAACTCCTTGATCGCTTCTCTCTAAGAAAGTTATTAACTCTTTTTTATCAATGTTTTCATTGGAGAGAAGGATGGAGCTTTTTCCATCATTCTCTCCATTTCTTTTCCAGTACTTCTTTATGTATAAGTTTCTCTGCTAATTTTTTTAATCATTCATTTCTACCGATTGACTCGATTTTGATCAAATCTACTGCACTCCAATAACCGACAACCTGCATGCGTCCCACCACAACTTCCCAGCCACTGATCTACTGGAAAGAAGCAGAACCGTGGCAAAACTCTTGGTGTGTGATACTCACCTCCAGTTTGTTCCGTGCATGATCATCACACGCTACCATGCCAAAATGCGTCCGACGACTACATGTACCATACTAGTAGACTCGTCACCTCAAGATCTAACCCACCCCATCCCACAATCATCGGCGTGTGGTCTCCATGCGCCACCCCGAAAACTCGATCAACCGTAATCCAAGCCATTTGATTCCGATATTTCTACTATGTTTCCACTTTCCCTAACTGATGATGATCTTGAGGAAGGGAATACAGGTCTCTTTAGAAAAATATATTAGAACAACAAACTGCAGTGCATCTTTAGCACCCACCACCCCTAGTGGTGGAATCATAGTTCGCACAGCTATGAGAACTGTAAAAAACTTTCATGTAAGAAAACGCCATCTTAGCAAGGTATGGGTGGGGATCAAGAATTTGGTCCCAAAACCCGGTTTTATTTTTTACTTTTGCGTTGTGGTTGTTGTATTAATGGGGTGTTTGTTGGGGAAATCCACCCCTTACTCATGTATCTTGTTTTCCATATCTAAATGATATATATATATATATATATATATATATATATATATATATATATATGACCTGATCTCTACATATATCTTCTTAATAGTTGCAGTAAATGTACTTAATTACACTGTCATCTGTCAGCATATATATAAGCTAGGGAGCTCATGCTACTCCCACCGAGATCCCCACCGAGGGAATGATCCACCCAAGGGCCAAAATTTCTTTATTTATATTTTTAAACCATTTTGAAACTTCTTAAAATATTTTAAAAATAAAAATAAAAATTTCTTAAAAAACACTTCATTAACCATTAAATCAAAACAACAACAACCCGGCCAATCGGTTGGTTTTATCGGCGGATTTTGTAGGTTAGTCATGTTCAAAATGCAATAAACTGTTATATATCAGCTTATAAGTCTCACGTATATTTATATATTATAAACATTGACTGATTGATTGGTATATATAGCATGCAGCTCATATATTACTAATTTAAATCTTTTTATATAATTTCCTGGCCCTCCATAAAATTTATGATCTAAATGAAAAAGATACTAAAGACAAAAATACCTTAAACATTAATTAATTATATACCCTCAAACGTTGCATAAAGGGTAGTTAATGTATCTTTCTAGCTCTAGTGTTTTGTGTGAGATAATACCGGTTTTGATGCTTGGATCGAATTAAGATGGTTGATAATTATAAGTTTCTAACACTGAAACTTCAAAATCAGGTCCCAATTAAACTAAATTAAGGTTTATGTGTGCAAGTAAGAATGAGTAATTAATTCCTAGCTGTACTCCCAATAGTAAGTTCTAATGCTAGCTACCTTTATTTTAGCTCTTATTTAAAACCACACTTCCAAAAATACAGTATTAGGCCATATTGTTATAATCCACATTAGGCATATTTCCTGCATTGATCTTTTGAAACATTCATCATATATAATGAAGCAAACAACCAATAAATGCCCTATGGATTACTAAACTGGCCATAATTTGTACTATATAAGAAATTAACAGGGATCATGTTTCCCATCGATTATAGGTAACATTCACATTTCCGTGGTATAGAACGACTTATTATAAGTTATATGATAGCAGTATTCAACATTCAACGTGGAGGCTGGGGGGTATGGAAAAATGATATGTTGATGCAAACCCAAACTTATATGGGGCATGTTGGTCTAGATTCTATGTTGATTGTACTAAACTATCTTGAGAAGGTAATCTACGCAAATATGGCAAGAAAAGTTTAATCTTTCTTAGATTTGGGTAATATCAGTTTTTTTTCCAAATCATCTATTTACCTTCAGTCAATTCCTTCTTAGGAAATATTTCATTCCAAGTTTTTAAAGTGATTTTGATTTTAATTTTGGACAAATGTTTGGCAGGATTTTTGTATACTTACGTATTTAATTTTCATGCAATAAATTAGATTTTACCTTTTAGGAAAATTCTCATAATTTTGAATTTTGAAGCTATTTAAACCCGGCTTGTGGGCTTCATAAGATAATTTCGAATCTTATCATTAATAAAAAAAATTTAAGATTTTTCTCTATGTTGAATCTTTTCTCAATTTCAATCCCTAGTTTCTGTCGATTAACTAGTTGTCTAAATAATTATAATTCTATCCGGCATTAGTTGGTATCGGAGCTTTAGTGTTTTCCTAGGGTGATTTATTATCAGTTTTCATGGCTGGTGGTAGAGGTCATGGTCAAGGTGGGTAGGTTCCGAATAACGAAGCCCATCACCGCATTCGTAACGTACAAGATGTGATAATTGCAAATTTGTAAAGGTAGATAGTAGAATCAATCAACGTTTAGAGACACAAAACTTGGAGGGCCATATGGATGATCATGATTCTAATTCTAGTTTCGAGAATTCGTATCACAATCATGCTCTGTTTCAAGAGTATCGTGTTTGGGAGGAACAACATGAAAACCTAGGCTTCAAAGTTGATTTACTAAAATTTCCTGGTACTTTGCAAGCTAAAGGTTTCATTGATTTTTTGTATGAGATTGAGTGGATTTACTCCTCTAGGAAAGAAGGCTTTGTGGCGGAACATTCTTCCATTGAGTGGAACTCTATACCGGTTTGCGATACCTATCCTGGCGAAGATAACCTAGTGGAGGAAGTAACTATTTTATTGAAAACATAGAAAATTTTGAAAAACAAAAATGGTGGTGAAATTTTGAAGTTTGAAAATGAAACAACTTTTGAAACAATTAATTATGTTGATTTCCTTGGAGTTGAGGATTTGTTTTCAAATTTTCCCATGCAAAATATTGCTTTCAAATTTGAGATGTGGGAAAGAAACTTGATTTTGGAGTATGAGATGCCCAATATTATTTTATTGTGAGTTGGTCAAATCATTTCAAATTTTCCATGGTCATTGGGATGAAACTACAAAAGAAAAAAAATGGATTTAATTGGACATCGAAAAGATCAAGACAAGAGAGCTTAGAATTTGAGGACGAATTCTCTCCAATTAGGTGAAAATTATGCAAACCCAAACTAATATGGGGTATTTGAGTCCAAATTCTACGTTGATAGCCTTTACATTTGCACAAATATGACAAGAAATATTGAGGTGCCGTTTTGATAGTGAATTGAGATGAGATGAGTTAAAATGAAAATTGAAATTAAAAAATTGAATAAAAAATTGTTAGAATATTATTTTTTTTAATATTATTATTATTAAATATGAAAAAGTTGAATTGTTTATTATATTTTGTGTAAAAATTTGAAAAAAGTTGTAATGATGAGATGAGATGAAACACTTTCACTATCCAAATAGGTCTTCACTTCGTTGGATTGAGGCAATATTTCTTGTTTTTTTCCCAAAATCCTCTATTTATGTTCATTTTTGTCATCTTCGGACATTATTAATTACCTCAAAAGTCGTTTTATCTTCAAACTTTCAGTACCACTACTTTCTTTTTCAAAATTTTCTATATTTTCAATAAAAATAGTTACATCCTCCACTAGGTTATTTTTCTCTTGAGAGGAATCGTAAATTGGTATAGAGTTCTATTCTATAGAAGAATGTTCCTCCTCAAAGTAGTAAATCCATGCATACCCTTGCAATAAATCGACGAAACCTTCAACATGCAGAGTACTAGAAAATTTTGATAAATCAACTCTTAAGCCTAGATCTCCATGTTGTTCCTCGCAAACACAATGCTCACGAAATAGAGCATGATTTTGATATGAGGTCTCGAAATTGGAGTCAGAATCATGGTCATCCATATGATCCTCTAGGTTCTACATCACTAGATGCCGGGTTCATTTTGCTATCTGCCTCTACAAATCTGCACTCATCACGTCCTATAAGATATGATTACAGTGAGGGGCTTCCTCATTCGAAAACCTACCCACGCTGACCATGAGCTTTATCACAAGCTGTGAAAACTAATGATAAATTATTTCAGGAACACATTAAAGCTCTAATACCAACAGACGCTGAACAAAATAAAAATTGTCTTGATGGCTATTTAATTAACAAAAACTAAGCGGTTAAGAGAAGAGATGAATAATAAAGCTCATAATTAATTAGTATTATATTTCCCCTTAAGTACTTCACGACCTAATCAGTAGAAATGTTCTTAGTACTTTAATCTTTTTCACTGCCTCTGCATATAAAGTTAAGCACACGAAGGCAATTGCCTCTAGCAATTTGTAGAAAAAAAATTAACCATATATCAATTAATGCAAAAGTAAAAAATAAAAATGAGAAAAATGAGAACCTTTTATATTGTTCATAATTATATGCTTCTCTCATCCTCAAATTCATGAAAGAAGTAAAAAAATATAATCAGAAAGATGAAATAAGACCCGTTATTTTCTTAAATGGGCAAATGAGACTGGTTAGTTTCATCCATTTTTCCTCTTCACTTTTATATAGAAATGTAGACTGTTGGTCATGTTTGCCCATTTGTATTTGTCTCAATCACCCCATAAGGAATCCCTTTCAGAAGTCCCTTTCCACATTTCTCTCTCTCTCCCCTCTAATGCCACCCATCATTCACATGAAAGAAAAGCACCAGAGAGAGAGAGAGAGAGAGAGGGGGACTGTGTGTGCGCTTTGCCGTGATTCCCATTTTAGCCTTCTGAGTTGCTTCGTCTCCTCTATTACCAATTACCAAGACCTGAAAACATGAAGGGACCCCTCCACCCAATTAAAAAGACATACAGCAGAATAAGTCGGAGATATTTCTTTTTACTCAAAAATAGTAAACTGGATTAAAAGGTCCCTTTTACTTTATAAATACGTACCCTTCTCTTAGCCCATCTTTGCTTCAATTTTCTGCATTTCTTCCTGTCCAGATTTGTGGCAATAGAAGAGAGAATAACAAAGGCAGAAAATTAACCTGCTTTCTCACCAGGTTAGTCAGAAAAAGAAACATCATCTCAAAACCATTTTCAAGTGCTTCCCCCTCTTTAATTTGGGTTAATCATTCTTTTCCACTTCAAGCCTGGATTGAGCAAGCCATGACTAGCATACCCAGCTAGAAAGCAAATGTAAATTTTCAGCTCACAAGATGTTGAAATCTACGAAGCTATTCTTAGATTTCAATTTTTTTCATTTCATTTCTTTTCCTTCAACAATATTTTTGGGCAGTACAATAGAAAAAAATCATGTTCTTGTGTAATAGTGCTTGTGTTTCTCTTTCGGGATGAATTATTGACCTGTTCCTGCTTGATTCAGTGAACAACCATGGCATACCCAGATCAATCGATGTCAGTGTCTCCCCAGAGAAAAATGGGCAGAGGAAAGATTGAAATCAAGCGGATCGAAAACACTACTAATCGTCAAGTCACCTTCTGTAAGAGGCGCAACGGCTTGCTCAAAAAAGCCTATGAATTGTCTGTACTCTGTGATGCTGAGGTTGCCCTCATCGTCTTCTCTACCCGCGGTCGCCTTTACGAGTATGCTAACAACAGGTATATATGGCTTGCTTCGTAAATGCCCTTTAACTTTTCAAAATTTTTAGACTTGTTTCTTTGTTCTTGTTCACCGATCTTAACTACCTTGTCAACTTCTTCTCTATCTTCTTATTTCTAAGCGCCTCTCTCTCCGTGTCTGTAGTTTGAAATCTTGGTTTTTATCTGTAAAGATTTGTTCTTTTTCTGCAATTGATCCATGGGTCATGAATTTAAGCATTAGAACATCATCATTTTAATGGTGCAGTTAAGATTCACTTTTATCCCTTTCTTTGGTTTTGGTTTTTTCCCCTCTATGAGCTTTATAGGTTTTCTTCCTTATTTCTCTTTTTGATCATTTTTTTTTAGTTCTTGGTTAGGCAGATACATAGATCTGGTGTAATATATAGACATAGAAAAGCGTTACGGTTGTTAGTAGAAACAAAAAGATTTGGGAATGTATGCAGGATTGTGAGATCAGCTCTCTTATCCCCTTCGTTGTTCTCTATCTCCTCCATCCGTTGTTAAATTTTCTGTTTCATTTCTCTTTCCCTTTCCATTATTCTCCTCTCTCTTGTCATCTTTGAAGCTAAAAAGGCCTACAACAAAAGCTGGCACGTTCTCATTAGCCCAATCCCCTCCATCTCCTTGACACTTCCTTAATGGCACGTCAGTTTGACATCAAGAAATCAAAGTACGATCGATTTCAAAAAATTATCAAGTGTTTTTTTTAATAAAAAAAATAAAAGGAGAAACTTAGGGTTCCAAACCCAAATGGGTTTGATCTCTTGCAACTCGTTGAAACTCCCCTTTCTAACCAATTACAACCAAATCAAGTCGCAGAAACACGCACCTAACTTAGGGTTTTCCCACTAACCACTAAAAAGAAATCCCTAATCTGAGTTGTACCACGTACGTGCTAGCTAGATGTTCTCACAGTCGACAGATATACCCGAATTAGGGTTTATTGGCAACAGCATGGTGTAATCAACTTGTCCAAAGACTCTAATGGGTAATCTTAAATCACGAGAAAAAGCCATCCAGTACTGCCAATCAAAACCAAGGATATAATACCGCTTTTTTCCCTTTTCAAATATTTACTTAGGAACTGGACAGGTTAAATTAGGGTTTCAGGATCGGACTAAGATTTGTCGGAGTTCAAAGAATCTTTGGTAACGTCATACATCTTGGACTTCTGACAACAGAGTTTATGCCATGGTTCCTATACTGGGGTATCTTCGTTTCCATTTTTTTTTTTCTTGGATAAGTGGGTTGTCTTCATTTCAGACTTTCATCCGTTGAAACCCTAGTTTTTATATTTAATATTGGTGCAGATTATTTCCCCGGCCCACTGGGGAATTTCTTTTCCTTTTAGAGCTCTCCTTCTCACTCTCCTTAGCATTCATGGAGTAAAATTCCTTACCAAAGCTGAAATATCAAAGAGGAGTGGGACAGATTGAAAGAGAGTGACGAGCCAATGAGAGTACTGGCGCATCCCGGGTCATCATAATGTCACTGTTGGCAATATAGGCTGGCCTTTGCATTCGCTCAAAGATCTTGGGTAGATATATTTATGTAAGCTTCAGAAAGACAAAGGTTGAGAGAGAGAGAGAGAGAGAGAGAGAGAGTAAAGGAGTCAGGAGAGACAACGTCGTACGATAACTGCGAGCCAATGGGAGAGTTCTGAGCTTTTGGATTGTTTCATGCAATGAGAAGCCGCTGCTAGCTGTGGGAACGGACGGCTCTGATATAATATGCTCACACTTCCAGATAAAAGAGACATGTTTAATATCTTATTACAACTTTTACCTATTCAAAGCCCAATTCTTTAGAGTTTTCGCAAACTATCGAGGTGGGTAAGACGCTGTAGTTTGAGGGGGTTATCCATCGTGTAATATTGCGTACGTACTTGAAAAGGTGCATGGCAAGGATCTGCCCCTTGATAACATTGCTTGGCCAGTCATATTTCAGCAGGTAATGCCAGCATGGCAGAGATAGCCAATCAGCTGCTCGACGAAATTAAGGTATCAGAACCTGGAAAAACTTGGCTCAAATCTCACTGCGACGTTTTTTAATTACACTTTATTTCCTTTCCCGTTTTCCTTAACTATACATACTCCTACGTTGTTGGGTGTCACATCTTGTCACATTCCTGCCGAGCAACACTGACCGAAAACTGAGATTTTAATCCTCCAGTTGCCTTTTGGGTTTCGTATTTTAAATATTGAATCAGTTAGCCGATAAATAGTTGATTTGACCGTAAAGAGTGTAGTTGTCATATCTGAGCTTAATCAGCTTCCCGCAGCTTCCATGAAAAATAATATGTATATTCATTTGGGGTCACGCTCATGAGACATCATGATTCGTAAAGCTATTAGTATTTTTCGTGGTAATGATCTTAATGTTATTTTATAGATAGTATATGTATATTTATATATATAATTGCCAGACACACATGAGTACTATATAAATATAGGCCAAAGATGTTTATATATATGTTAATGAATTGTTCACATAAGAATACATGCATGTCGTCGTCGTTCCAATTCATTATAAATGGGAGACTTTTAAGGATTTATCAACAAGCGTTTGTCATGACGCATGTATATAATATATATATATATATAGGTATCGTTTCGATACATGTCATGTACTGCCTGTTGTAGTTTTAGTTCAGATTTTGTCATCTATTTTATACATTATTTTTCCTAACACAAATGAAATAAGTTTCCCACAAAAATGAAAGTAGTGAGTTTAGTCCCTTTTTTCATTTTTTATTATGGCTTGGTTGATTTCCCTTTTACACAGCTTTTCGAGGTCCAATGCCTTCACATGCATTAAATAGTAATTAGCTAGGACGAGCCAAAGCCCCAGAAGATGTATGCATGCATATATATATGCTGCTCACCAGGCTGCAGATTGATTAATATTACTCCATATATATGCAACAGTCGCGTCCCTGAATTGTACTTACAAGTTTATTCATCAGTAGAATCAGTACCACACAACATTTTCAATTAGTGGGTTTTCAACTACGTACTTTATTGACTAATTGTTACCCTTCCAGTTTGTTGTGTGTGTCTAAATTATCTGAAGGAGATATGTATTTGCTTTTTCCATCAACCATGCAGGAGCTCGGTTGCAGGCTTGTTTTAATGACTATATATATATATATATAATATATATATACACTTCTATGGAAATATATATTTTTAATTAAGCCTATATTTTTAGAAAGGTTCTTTTTATAATCTTCTCAGTATTTCTTGATGTGGTATAAAATGTTTGGCTCATAAATAGAACATTACAAATAGTTTTTAATTATTTAATATCACATCAAGTATGGTGACTAAAGGATGATGATAAAATAGAGGACGAGTAATATTACTCAACATGTAAACTTATGATATTATTGAAGTGAGCACAAGGCTAGGAATGAAGTTTTCTAAGTACGAGTTTTCTAGTACTACACCAGTATGGGTAAAATTCTACAAAATCTAATACTGTTGTGGACACCATAGAGGATATGGAATGCCTAGAAAGCATCATTTGGTACCCTCTTACTTGGATGGTTGCACTACCATGCATGCACTATGAGGTGTCTTCATTTGCTAGAACCTATATTGAGATTCATCAAGCCGGTAAGGAGCTATCTAAGTTCTTGTTCAATTATTTTAGTAATGGTGAACAAGCAATACATTAATTAGTGGAAGCGGACTTATATATCTTTGAAAACTCTAGTGGTGAACCAGTGCATCGATCTAATTCGATGCATTAATCCAGTGTCGCAAAAGAAGAATTCTAGTAAGGATGACAACAATGTTGTTGTAGTTGAGTAAGTGAAGAAAACATAAATAAATGAGAGCAACGAATGAATATAAGGGAAGAACCCATGCACTCATGGAAAGTCAGATGGTCGCTCCAATATTCAAATAGGGGAATAGTGAAGATCAGGAGGATTGTGATAAAAAGAAGAAGAAAGATAAATTACGAATTTAAACCCTCTTGATCGATCCTTGCGTTCCTTCTGATTAGGGTATTTTGGATAGAGTATGTTGCATAGAGAGCAGAAGAAGAGGAAAATTGATGCAAACTTTCTAAAAAGGGATTAGTTTTTTTAATTTTGTTTGGTTTTGATAACCTTTGATTGTAACTAGTTATTGTTAGTGTAGGATTTGGATCTCTTAGAGTCCTGGACCGAACTATAAAGTTTAGAGTGTGAGACAGATAGATATATGAAGTGGACTCTGCAACATTTATAGCTTACTCGAAATTTCTCGTGCACTATTAAATATTTAATAAATGTTATGCGGCCCGTTTTATATGTTTATTTCTCTTAATCTAGGCCCTAGTGTTCCACTAAAAACTCTAGGCGATCTAGATTTAAGGATACTATAATGAAATGATTGTCTATATATAATGATAAATTCAAATATTGCCCATATTTGTGTTATGTTGTACGTCACCCAGCCAACTTGGAATTCTCATTTCATTTTGTTCATTTCTCAATATTATGATTGCAGTGTCAAATCAACAATTGACAGGTACAAGAAAGCATGTGCAGATTCCTCCAATGCTGGGTCTGTTTCTGAAGCTAATACTCAGGTAAACGTTTATTTTCTTTTATACAATGTTTCCTGGAAAAAATCAGATATTTTTTAGTTAGTACTTCTCATTGTGATAAACAAAAGAAATTGAGCTTCTTTACATGCATACATGTGTTTGGAAATAACTTGATGATGATCTTGATTAAGTGATAAGGATATAATATATATATATATATATATATATATATATATATATATATATATATATATATGCATATACACACACAAATGCTTGAGACATGGACGATTTAAATCGTGGACAAGAACTTTGAATTATTTTTGCCTTTTTGGGTCTTTCTCATAGAAAATAAAATATAATAGAAAATGAAATGAAGGAAAGAGAGGGAGAGAGAGGGAGAAAGACTTTGGAGGCTACGTTTTTTTTAATTATCGAGTGTAATTGAATACAAGACATAGATCCCTAGCTAATTATAGGAAGAATTACATCGAGATAAAATAAGAAAAATATTTTATAATTATGATAATTAAATCAAGATAACATCAAATAAAATGATTTGATCATTATGAAACCAAATCAAGATTATTATCTCCAACATTCCCTCAAACTCAAGAGCTTTAAAATCTCGAGTTTGAAATTTGAGTATAGCGTTTATATTTGTTGATTGATCATCAATAAGATATTCCAAGTGGCGTTGGTGATGAAGTAACTGCCACTTGGAATATCAAATATGGAGTTGTGGATAATAATAGACCGAAGCCAACAATAAATGAAAAGATTGAGTCGATAATGGGCTACATATATATGGCCTTAGTAAATTATAGGACCCAAATCTAAATGCCAAAAAAATGGGTTTGAGACTTCAAGCAATGCTCACAACAGATCACCAAGACCCAATAAAAAAGGCCTACAACAAATAAAAATATTTCAAATACAAGAATTTGAGATGAAACATAGTTGAAAGTGATGAAAATTTTGTGAGAGGTAAAGATAGTGAAAGAATTTTAAAGAAATAGTCCACATGATCTAGCTAAATGCTTTGATACCATGATAGAAAATAAAATATAATAGAAAATGAGGTGGAGAAGAGAGAGGGAGAAAGATAGAGGTTACATCTTTGTTATATATTCTCAATTATAATTGAATATTTCTATTTATAAGAAAATTATATTGGGACAAGATAAGATAAATATTATATATATATATATATATTAATCATTATTAAAATGAAACGGCCAAGATACTATCAAATCATGAAAACCAAATCATCTAAAATTGAATACAAGACATAAATCCCTATATATTCTTAATTTGAAATTATCTCCAACGCTTGCCAATCGCCATTTTATTGTTATTTTACTTTCACCAATAGTCCAACTTATATTTTGGGGAGTACTATTCGCTTTTAACATAACATTTAGCTACTTCTCAAATCAAATCCACATTATCCATTTTTTAGATCTTTTTAACTTTATATTGAACAACATTTTGTGATTTGATCTGATCGCAAACAGAATGAATCTAGTAATTTGCCAAGTCCTTACAGTTCAGTACTAATTCTGTAGAAGAAGCAGTACTTGAATCTAACGATGAAAACACGATCACCAATATCTAATTATTAATTATAATTAACGTTAATAGATGTTATATGATCTATTGTAACAACACCAGTAGTGATCAGACTTCCCCCGGCCCGGCCCGGCCCTCCCCCACCCCAACCCCAAATTAGTTGCTTTTCCCTTTTCATTGTATGCTTCTATTTCCTGCAGCTCGTGCGTTAACTTCATCAAGGAGCATTCATTTTTTAACATGAATATATAACGGCCAATTAATAAACCATTTATGTTGTTCAATACCTTATATGTTTCATGATTTTAATTAAGAAAATAGCTCATGTCATCTTCTATATATATATATATATATATATATATAATTTATTGACAAAATATGTTGTTTAATTTAATAGTGTAGCTTGGACGTTGGGTAAATCGATCATACGTACGTACATATCTTTGTCATGTTTCCTTCTATTATTTCTTTTTCCTTGTAAGCAAACATATTATATATAACCCAAGCAACCGGCCTTTACATGAATATGGATCATGGCCAGACACATCACAAAATGAAGACTGGAGCCTAGAAAACTACGATCAAACTGCACATCTAGTACAAGTACAGCAACATAAAATTGGCATATATAGCATGGGCATCCACCACATGAACATGAACTTGACACCCAATTTATAACCACAACAAGACCAGCTTGAGACAGGCTCCATCAGACTAAATTAGGTCAACTCATATCCATTCTTAGTTAAAGGTTAATCTATGGAACTAATTCTAAAAAGACAAAAAAAAAAGAAGAAGCTTTGAGCTGGTCTTTTGTTGAGGTCTTTTAGTACTACTACTATTGATTCTCACCATAATAGGATGTAAAAATATAAAAGATAATCGATCCTTTGTTGAGGAACAAATCCTTTATATATGCTTGTATATATTGAGAATCATTGTTCTAGTCTTAGCTATCTGCATCGTAGATGAGATTTTTCTAGACACATATAATGGTTGGTATGGTTCTTACTGACTTGAAATAGTGCTTGATGGTTGTTGCAATGTCAATGGTGTTTGCGCTAAAAGTATAAATTGCTCACGACTCATGAGCATATATATATATATATATTAGATTGAAAATTTCTGCTAGACCTAACAGTACTTGATTAACAATATTTTTATGTCAGTTCTACCAGCGAGAGGCTGCTACTCTGCGACAACAGATAACTAGTGTGCAAGAATCAAACAGGTAATATCTATATATATATATATATATATATATATATATATATATATATATATATATATTTATATAAGCATCTCTATGAAATTCTCATAATAATCTTGGAGTTTTACACGAGTACGTTGCAATATTTTTCTTTGACGATGTTATTCTAGGAAAATGTTGGGTGAGTCTTTGAGCAATGTGGCTTTCAAAGATCTCAAGGCCTTGGAGAGCAAATTAGAGAGTGGAATTAGAAAAATCAGATCCAAAAAGGTAGCTCTTTCATCTTCTTCTCAATTAGAAACCTGGAAATTTTTCTTTTCTTTTTTTATCTAACAAGTCATTGATTATTATTGCTAGATCCCAAATTCCCCCTAACAATTTACCTTTTCTTTTGTTTTTTTTCCTTTCCCTTGTAAATCAACCAGAATGAGCTCTTGTTTGCAGAAATTGAGTATATGCAAAAAAGGGTAACCAATCCTTCTCTTGTGCTAATAATATTCATGCTAAATTTATCCTCTTTTTGCACTAATGTTCCAAAATATTTATGAGATCATGTTTGTAGAGCCTGTTTTGTCATTCCACAAAGCTTAAATACCATTTCAGAAAGTTGGCTTGTGTTAATTATATATCTGATCAATATGCTTCTTTGATTATTAGGGTCGCGGAACAAGTACTTCTGAGTAATTATATATGGAGTATATATGGACAGCCTCATTGTCTTTGTGAACCCTAGATATGATATGCATGTTTTTAATATCAACGCATTTTCTTCTTAAAATTAAAGAAAATAAATCAGTGATGAATTGCTGTTGCTACGAGTAATTCATTCGAGAACAAATCAATTGTGACAAGCAAACAATATATCATGAATTAACATAAAGTTGTCTCAAATTATTTTGTGTCTGTAATTAACATGAAAGCTCTGGAAAGCTGCAGGCCATAGCTTCTCATATTTGGACATGATCTTTACATATTTCAATTCTTCAATAAATGGTCTAATCCATTCATGTTGACTTCCTAAAGAAATATTTTCTGTATGTTGTTATAGATATTATTCATCGATCATAATTAAAATTTCAATCTATTGCAGGAAGTTGACTTGCATAACAACAACCAGCTTCTTCGTGCAAAGGTTATTTTTCTGTCACATATGCATATATGTATATAGCACGTAAATGTATACAAATACATATATACATACATTGTATATTCACACACATGCACACATATGATCCGTGCATATAGAGCTAGCACGCGTGCACCCATTTGCATGCTGGTAATCGTACGTAGCAATGATAATTAAGCTGTTATATGAAGATTTTTTGGATGGCGTAGATAGCCGAGAATGAGAGGAACCAGCAAAACCTGAACGTGATGCCAGGAGGGGGGAACTTTGAGCTCATGCACTCTCAAGTACCATTTGATTCTCGAAACTATTTCCAAGTTGATGCGTTGCAACCCAATCACGATCAGTACCCGCGCCAAGATCAGATGGCCCTTCAATTAGTGTAAGATATATAATATATCTAATTCATCATTAACGTTTTCACCATTGTCATGATGATCAACAACCGTAACATTTCTATCGTTTTGCATATGGACATGATCATGATAAGCATTTGATGTTTTTCATTAAAAGATCTTTTATTCAAAATGTTTGCACATTCATCGCCACTGCATGCACGATGCATGCATCCCGCCGTGTGATGATTGTGATTATCAACTATAGGATGTTGTTTGCCAGCAAATGTCCTACAATATCACAGGCCAATAGACAGATAATTGTGTTAGGTTTAATAAGCCAGCATGACAACTGAGTGGAGTATTGACTCAAAATGTAACACAGCAGGAGGAATTTAAGTATGTTCATCATGTTGTAATTTTAACTCATTTAATATATAGTACTATTATATATCTTGGCTTATTATCTCAACGCTGAAATCTATCAGATTCCATCCTACTGCTTTTGCTCTTCCCATCTTTCTCAACCTTCAATCAAACAATTTTGGTTGTTTGTACTGTCTCTGCGCCTTTCAAGTAGCCCAATCTTAACTTTTAACAGCTCTTTCAAAATATTCATCTAACATATACTGTCTTATGATTTCCTTGCAGTTAAGTGTACGTTACAAATGAAACCTACGTACGGGTATGTTGTCAGGCACTAAACTAAGGTTATTACCGTCTCATGGCGCGGTGATGGCCGGCTTTTTAAGACAGCGTTATAAGACTCCTTTAAGTGTGTTATTAGAGATTGATTTCTTTTGTGTGTGTCTATGCTTGCAGTAAGTACTCTGTAACAGTTGACTAACATATATCCCATCATAATTAGACTGGTTTGATCTTAAAACTAGTACGTACGTACTCTCTTGAATTGCCAATATATACAAGTTTGCGTGTTTTGTATTTTCAGTCATAGTTTAGGTTGTTCGTTTAGTCTGAGTATCTTATCCGAAACCTCACTTTCAGTTTCTTTATTGATTACATAATAGTGATCGTTCCTCGAAATCTAGTGAGCGGGGGGGCATGCAAGTCCTTACGTACTCTGAATCTAACGAGCATGGCAGCTGCCAAACTCGATCAGAATACAATGTACAGGTCATTTAACTATTGTAAATAGAGAGAGAAAAATGATCGAAGACACTTGAAATGATGATTTTTTATTAGAACATTGAACTATACAGGGTTTAATTCCTATTGTGGCTACAAAATATTGGGTTACGAGGAAATAACATCATTGGCCGTACCATCATCTTCCTCCTCCCGCTCGGAATATTGGCCCGTTTATCCCGTAAAACCTCTGGATGGGCTGGCCCTCTGCGTCTGAAGCAAGTGACACACAGGGAACCTCATCAGTCGGGCCCTCTACATCAGGCATTTTTGTAGATTTGGGGCAGTGCTAGACAGTGGTGTGTAGGTCTCAAACTCCGGCCAGTAATAGCCAAGGCCCCAAGAATAGTTGCGGACGTCACCACATGGCACATGCCCTAGTTGCTATTTCAAGTTCACTACCCTGTTTTTATGCTTCTTCATTTGCATTTGAACTTGGCCGCCTCCTCGGACAATCAAGATTTAAAGCCTCAATTAATTTGCGCCTCTAGCTCGGCTAAGTTTGCTCCTAATTGTGCAACCTCCTCCAGGGCGGCTGCTTATAATTCCTTGTCAGAAGTGTCTTTCTTGAGTTCTAGCTTGGAAAGAGAGGTTATCTAGCTAAGCCCAAGAGATTGCGAGCTCTGCTACTCGAGACGTAGCGTCCTCTTATCTTTGAGCAGAGCAACAATCTTTTCCAGGGACTGCTTCTTTAGGTAGCTAGGCTTTGTACTTCTCTCTCCACCTTTGCAAGGCTTGCTCGGAGAGCATCTCCATCGTGATCCTAAGGTTGAAGATCGAGGACTAGGCCGCTACAGTCAAAATTAAAAAGATTAGTATAAAGAGGAAACATTGTAAGAGGGTATCAAATCCAAGTATTCACCTTAACGACCATGTCAGAGAGGCATTTGGCCGGTGTTGAGTTGAGGTAGGGAGATGTCCTATTCTACGTACGTAGGAAGTACTCTGCCGAGATAACCCGGAGAACAGTGGTAAAAGGGTCTCCAGGAATCATTGGAGGGCTTAGCACCTATCTTGGAATAGTCTCCAAGGAAGTTAATCCGCCGCTTTTCAGCAAGCTGCAGCTCGGGTCCTCCACAGAAACGGGGGGACAAAGGGTGTTGTTGGAAGGATTGGAGCGGTAGATTGATCTTGATCAGACTGCTGAGCGTTGGCACTCCAACGATGACATGTCATCATGATCTCTCCCATACTACGAGGGTATAAATTATCCATCACTATGATCGATTGCATAGTGCAAGATTAATTGGCTTAGGCAAGTTGGCATGCCAATAAAAACCTGGACAAAAAGCGTTGAAGACTACTCGCCCGAAGTTCCAGGCTTTTATTTATTTCTTTGTTCATCTTTTAAGCTGAACGGAATATGCCCCTCACCTTATTTGTTCCTCTGTCCCCCCACCCTTAACGATGAAATCAAATCGTTTCTCTCGCATTGACTAATTATCCGCGTTAATTGTCACATCAAATCTCTCGCCAGAATTTAACTCTCAATGTTTCAAGCAACAAAGAGTAAAATTATAAAAATGTAAACAATTTGTTGATATAAGACAGACTAAGCCCAAAAGAGAACTAAAATATTGGGGGAGAGAGCTGCAATAAAGCCTTTCCATCTGGAGAAATGTACATTCAGGAGAAAAGACCTTAACTGCTGATCTCCCTATCCAGTTTCATTCTCTTCTCACTCTGCACCTCCGGCACCGACCGACTTCCCCGCTGCTGGAATGATGCATCATGCTGATATGAACAGTTGGCTCCATGCCGACATCCTCTTGAGCTATTGAAGTATATGCAAGGCTTCATGATTTTGGGCCTCATATCTCTTGATTTGTGGTTATTTACCAACTCCTGATTAACTCCTGACTGGTGACCCTGACGGTTACCATATTGTGGAAGGGCCTCTTGCCTTTCCCCTCCATGTTGTTGAATCAAGCTCTTGTAATAGTTGATGTCCTTTGCAGGAGGAGCTCCAATAGAGGGTGGAGAGGAAACTGGTAGGACTGTGGGAGGAGGAAGTCGTGGATTTGGATGTCGTACTCCGACACCATTTGGTTGAGGGTAGAACGGTCCACCTAATGGGGTAGCTGATGAGGGTGTTGAGGTTATAGTCCAATCAACGGGAACTGGATATTGTTCCAATGAAGCCACTGGAGGGGAACTTGGCTTGGGTACGTCCTGTGTGTTGGTGCCCGCTCCATAGTCCGTAACCAACTTCTCAATTATTTTTGGGTTGCTCAGAATTTTAACGAGCAATTCATGGTCAATCATGTTTCCCTGCTCATTGGTCTTCACGATTGCATTAAAGGCAGCAGATGCAGATGCTACAACATCAGGTTCAGCACCAACCACCATTGCAGCAGGTGGCTTCTGAACTGGAAGGTTCCCAACTGTGGGTAAACTGGTTTGGGACAGAGATGGAATGCCAGGAGCCAAAGGTAGTGGCTGTTTGCTTATAGAAACATGCAACGGTGCCATGCAATCAGGTGATGTCTCAACCGTGGCATCTTCATCTTCAATGGGAGTAAGGGGTATCATAAGGATTTGCTCTTCGTCATAACTTGAGTCTCCTGCATCCACTGAAACAGAAGGGCTGTATAGAGCAAGAAAAACTTTTTAGTTCAAGGAAGAGTAAAACCCAAGAGTAAAAGCCTTCCGAGGAAGGAGAAGTTTCATACTTCGGAGGAATGGCAGAGGCACGTGGATAAACAGCTTCAAGTACTCTCACCTCCCTCTGACTTTGAACCTCACTCTCTTCACTTTCTTCCCCAGCAACCACTTGCCAAGACAAATCCAGCACAATCTGTAGAAATTAAAAATAACAATAGAAACTTTAGAAAAACAAAGCAATGAGCTGAAATGAAGCTTGCATAATGAATTTTCAGCGGATTCAGTCTAGAAGTACAAGGAAAATGTTCAAAATATGAACTCCTCAAAACCTGACTTACCCTAGGAGGAGATCTCCATTTAATTAGATCAATTTGTGACAGCTTAGTCTGCAACTGGTTAGAAGGATGAGCTCCTTCAAAGCCAGGGGGCAGATTATCATCAGACCCTGATCCAGTTGAATGCAATGCCAATGATGTCTTTGCTTGGAGGTGATCTTGACCACCCAACCCAACTTGTGCAGGCGATTCCTCCAATAGGAACAGCCTAACCTGTTCAAAACAGAGTACCATCACAAATAAGAAAGTATCATAAGATGCTTGATCTTCCTTAAATTTCACACAATAAAACTTTGGCACGCAAGGAAACTGTAGTTTAACAAATACTTCAATTTGTACGAGCAAAACAAAAAAATAAGGACTAAGCAAAGGTGGGAAAAAAATTCAAAGCAAGTCTACCAGACACAGTTATGCGTAATGAGTAATATGAGTTGTATGTCCATTTGACCCTGTCTAACTAAAAATAAATAAATAAAGATCACTCCCAGGACTATTGCACATCTCAATTCCATTACCTTTTTTTTTTAGTAAGTAGATATCTCAATTCTGTTACATTTCACCAAAAATGTAAAAACAATTTAGAATGAGGGATTTTTTCACAAAAGCTAATATAATATTGCAATTGCTATGAAAATTAGCAGCTATGAGCTATTTGTTTTGGACTAAATTTTCAATGTAGACCCATGAACATAGGCCTGGTTTTTTTTTTTTTTTTATAAGACAATTTTATTAAATCGAATGAAATAGGCAATGCCCACGTACACATGAAGTATACAAAAGAATAGGCCTTGAAGGGTTAAAAGAAAAACAGAAAACATAAGGTTCAGATAAACTCTGCGTGGCCAATTCGAGACTGCCGCTTGACTAGATTTTACGAATCAGCCTGACCCCAAGCCCTACTGGGAACTGCAGGCAATCTTTCTACTTTCAAACTCTGAACAATTGCTTGGTAAAACAATCTATTATATCCTTCATAGCTTCTGGAGGAGGTATTTCACAGCATCTAATCTTATCAAAAAAGTTTAGGTCTTGTGGTACCGGGAAACCTAAGAACCAAATAGTATTGTGGACAATTCCTCATATCCAGTCAAGATTAAAGATGCTTTGTCTGATCAAAAAGATTAAAGATGCTTTGTGTGACAGGCACTCTGGAAAGTGACATTCATCTAAATGGCTAGCCAACCAGGACTCTATGTTGCCTTTCAGTCCAGTTCTTTTGCAGTCCCTAGGTCATGTCTATGGAGCTTATCATACTGAATTGAACCTCCCATGTTGGAAGCAGCTGAATTCTCGACCAAGATTTCCTTGCAAAAAGAAAGAAAAAGAACCTTTTAGAAGGAAAAATAAAAAAGCACTGCCAAGTTCCATCACTCCATGCTAGCGCATCAGCATTGAGGCTGCCCATAGAAGTAAGTCTCGCCATGAGACAATTAAATTAACCATCCGTGAATACAACTATCCAAGTGACCCAGGGAAAGCATTAGCCACATTTGTGCAGCAACCCCCACACCCAAAAAAAATAGTCAATTCAAAGCTTCTCATCTTGGAAAGCCCAATTTCACCTAGTATGTAATTTATTCTTTTTCCCAATGTGGAACTAGGGTGCTACAAATGCCTCACTTTATTTCCTAAATTCCTCATCATACTGTGCTCTAGTATGGCTTGTCTGGCCTTACAACCTATCTCTAATACCATGTAACAATCCGGAGAAAGCACTAGCCACATGTGTGCTATAAAGAGAAAAGGATTAGTAACTTTGAAGCTTACCTAAAATCACTTATAAACCGCAGCTTCACCTAGTAAGTAATGAAAGTGAGACTTGGCACCCATGACTACCTTTGTAACTTACCCACTCTTATGTAGGTTATTCATTTTCCCAACGTGGGATCCGATTGTTGCATCCCTCGTCTCGCCCCCATCCCCACCCTCCAAAAAAAAAGAAAAAAAGAGGAGGAAGAAAGGAAACAAATAGTTATAGCAGCAGTAGCCCCACTACTTTGATGCATGTCACTGAGAAAAGAAGTTGACAACAGGAGATGACTCTGTAAGATATACGAAAGAAGATCACTTGTGTCAAAGGCCAAATGAAACCACCCCCCAAATAAAAAGCATCCTTAACACGAGTCTAGACATTTATAAAGTAGGCCATAAGGATGGTACAGCAACAAACATACAAAAAATATAAAGGTAACTAACACCTTAAGGAAAGCATGCAGAAATACAGATCCTTGGTTCACTTAAGGGAATGACAATTATTGAAGGAGACCAGCCTCTAGTTAAACGGAACTTAATACCTCTCAAGATCTGCAAATCGAGCAGTATGATACATTCTTCTAAACCTTTTTTTTCTGTACTAACACTTTCCACAATGTTGCAATATGATGTGTATTTCATCTCTTATACTCAGCTTCTAATTCAAAGTCTGACTGGTTGAGATATAATTTCAATATAGCACAGAACCCTTCACATGCATGATTTATCTTTTCGGTTAGCTATGTTAGAATGAGTTAAGGAAGGCCGTGCACGTGCGAGACTATTCTATTCTACGGGCTCTTTATAATTCTTGTTTTGAAGTCCACTTGTAACGATTCTTTAAAGTTTCTCTTTCTTCTTTTCTCCATCTTTTATTATAAAGAGTACACTGCAATCAAATGAATATCAAAAGGAATTTACACTATAACCTCCCTTCCTTAGTTCACTAACTCTGAATCGCGCTTAATCTTTTAATGCAAACAAACCACCTTTCCATGGCAGTTCTTTTTTTTATTATTTTAAAGCCCTAATAATTGACCCTGGAAGGAACCATAAAGTTCATATGCTTCAATTACTGCAACAAGGCCTTTCTTCCACAACACTGGGGGTTGTTTTCACAATATATCTTCTGCCATTAAGCTCTATCTAAAGTACTATTCACTGTGGAATAAGAGACTATCACATCACCCCCTTATCCCACATTCTTTTCCACTTTTTTTTGCCATAACCTGTCATAAATGTAATTCCTCTAGTTCTAACTTGATCCTGAAGCACTTCTGACTTGCATCTACCTTTTTTCTTTTTAATTAAGTGCCCACATCTACTTCTTATTCTATTTCACTTTAATTTCATCCTATATGGTTACTTCTTCATTCAGCATGCTCATTGCAGTTTCAATAAGTATGAAAATTTTTCCAACACCTACTATCGAAGGTTGTATTCTTTAGTGTTAATATAGATATAAATTGACAATTATCTTCCTTCCATATAGGATGTGGGCATAGCTTCACAGCATAACCCTCTATATTGCTCCAGGTTTCACATACAAAATTCTTTTACTTAACAAGTTGCTTGTTAGTTGTTATCTGAAAAATTCAAGGCATTTATTACAGAAAACAAGTTCCTTATTTCGTTGATTCAACAACCAGCTTTCTCCATCTCCTTCCAGATATAAGTCATGTCAGATCTTTTTCAGCTCTACCCCTTGCACCGATGTACTGCTTTCAACTTTCAAGTAGTTTACTCAAAATAGAACATTAAATTTTGTTGAATAAGAAATTTTTTCTATAAGTCACATAAAAATGGAATGTAATGTAATTTCTTTTCAGCGTTTGGTGTTAAAATATATGTTCTCATATCATTTAACACAGATTTCCTGCCAGCTGCTGCATGGTTTCACAAACTTTCCTCTGTTTTTTTTTTTTCTTTATCAGTTTTGACATTTGAGAGTGCTTTGCACTCAAATGCACAATTGATAATAGAGTTATGTAACATCCCATTTAGATAAAAGGAACGTTAAATTTTTTTTCTTCAGATGCCAATTAAAAGTTACCAAGAACACTAGAAAAGATTTCATTCAGAGAACATTGACAGTGAACCAAACATCGCAAAGAATGAAGAACAAGTTCCTTTAACAGAAACATTAAAGGAGTGAGATCAAAAGATTCCAATAAAATTCAAACACATTAGAGTCAAACAAAGGAATGTTGGATGTAATCGATTTGTAATTGAATCACACAAAGATTAGGTAATCGGGTTTTCAACTCGGTTATCTAAAATGCAATTTTTACCTGACAAAGATTTACATCTGAAGCCCAAGAAACCCTTTTCGATTTGTGCAATCCCCGCATAGTTTACGGAAGAATCAAAATTTTCCCCAACTTCTTTTCCCAGCTCGGATGTCCAATATATTTTTATGATAGGTTTCAATTCGGGTTCGATCACAGAGCTTAGAGTTAAAAAAAAAACCCTGCTCTCGGATTCGAAACCCTGGCCTACTGTGTCAAAGACCTTATATAAGTTAGCACTTTCTGAGGATTCTAGTTGTACGAAATTCACACCATCGAATGGCAGAGGCACAGGGACGGATCGAAATCTTCTACTGCCATATAATTCTCAAGCCTAACAAAGAAGTCCATAGAAACCCTAGCTTTTCTTTTCTTCTTTTTTGTACATTTTCCGTATTTTACTTGTTTATATTTGTTTTTTATTCTCTGTTCACGTGTCTACTGTCACACGCGCATCTGAAGTGCGTGACTTTTGAGATATATTGTAGTGAGGATTAGTTGTGGATCACGCGCTACAAATGAAAAGTGGGGTTGATTTGTAAGCTTAGCTTTTTTGAGTAAAACGACGATCACAGGACCGTCGCTGACGAAGGGTGTAGCTAAGGTCCGGTAGTGGTCAATGCTCACCTGCCACAAGGTCGTGTGTGGCAGCCTCCTTTCGCCACGTGTCTCATATGTTTTTTCTTTTTGGTGGATCAATAGAGTTTCTACCATCTATTTATCACTTATACTATATTTAACGTTTTTTTTTTAATTTTTTTATCATTTTCTTTTAAACATTTTTTTAACATCTTTAATTATTAAAAAATATAAAAAATATATAATTTAAAAAAATAATACAAAAAGAATAATAAATAAATAATAAAATAGTAGTAACCCAGTCATTATTCATTGATAAATAAGTATGGGTTAGTTTAGATATAAAGATGGGATGAAATCATTTCATTTCATCTCATCTCATTTAATTTTAACTAATAATCTTATTACTATTTACAAACCATTTTAACTCATCTCATCTCATTATCCAAACGGGCTCTTAATACATACTATGCACCTAGAAAATGTCAAAACAAGAAGAATCAACGTAATAATTTTTAAAGATATTACAACATGAGTAATTTTACTCATCATTAATTCTTATTATCATCTCATCATTCAATGATGTAGCATTAGTTGATTTGAGAATATTTATATATTTTACTTGTGAACCTATCATTTAATACCGTATCATGGGATGATGAGAAAATAAAATAATAAATAATAAATAGATTTTTTTTCTTCCAACATACTTCATCATAATTCATGTTCGGTTCTGCTGGGCAGAATCCATATGTAAAATATCTAAGATTGGATTCCTTGCATTAGTTTAGGGTAAGGTAACTTTTAGAAAGGTAAATAAAAAATAAAAGAGAGAGAGAGAGAAGAATAAGAAGATAGAGAGAGAAACAAGAAAGATAAACAGACATTCTCAAGGATGTTCGAAGAATTGAATCGCATCGAACTTCACTCATTTTATCGTTTTTTCTCTTTTCAAGAAAAAATGTTAGTTATTATTATTTTTTTATCATACTCTTAATATTTTTTGATGTGACATCAAATAATTTGTAGACAAATAAAATATAATAAATAATTTTTTAATTATTTATTATATCACATCATGAAATAATGAAAATACAATAAATATCATTACTCAGTCCTTGCACCATTGTCCAAAACAATAACAATTATTTCAATCCCAACTTGATTAGGTTAATTAAAGAGTCCTTATTACATGGATTAACTATTGAAAATTAGTTTTGAATTTTACTACCTCAAACAATTAAACTACAAGTTATTTTTAATGGAAAATGATTCACTCATAACTACTTTACAGCTCTACATAAAATTAAGTGTAATTTTGTCATATTTAAATTTATTTTTAATGGAGTGGCATGATTGTATTGGTTTATTGAAAATGAGTTATAAAATAGTTATAAAAAATTGTAAATATATCATTACTCATTTTTAAAAGATGAACCCAATTTAAACATAAGTTACACCATTTAAGATTCAATCGCTAATGTAAATATATAGTACTCCCAACTTCATCATCATAATCACAAGTTTGAAGTGAATCTTCCCAAACTAAAGGGAAGAAATGTATAAAGGTAAAAGATTTTACAAACTAAAAGGAATACCAATCAAGAGCCAGAAACTAATCTCAGAACTTATTTTTGAATAGAAGCAACATCCGCACAGGATAGCCTACTAATAACATGGGACAACTATCAAATGATGCAATGGTCTTAAAGTTTAAAGTATATTGAAAAGCCTTCTTTCTATCATTAACCAATAAGTCTACAAGCTCTAATGTTCTAAAGCAATATCACAATTCAAAAAATAAAAGGAGGGGACAAAAAGCTTGAAGAAGAAGAACATTCAACCAAGACCATTGTATCTATGATATTGATATCATAATCTATGATATTGATATCATAGTGCAGGCATTACTAACTCGATGTCTGGAACAAGCTAAGGCTATGTAAACCCTCCAAATATATGCACATATATATATATATATATATATATATATATATATATATATATATATATACTAATGTTGGGCTTAATACAGCATGAACTTCACTTGCAACCAAAACTAGAGCCAAACCAGTCCCCAAGGCTTGTCTATTGAAGTTAGCAGAAGTCTAATTACACATTAGCAATTAATCAATTTCATGGCCCTAAAAAAAAAAAGAACAGAAAAATGTTTAAATTTAATTCAGATATAGAAAGGCTAACAAATGTAAACAATTTGTTCTTATCAAGAACATGAAATTTGTTCAGTATAATTAACAAATTTAAACAATTAGACCAAAGCTGAACATGTCATTGAGGATTACGTTTTCAGTGGGCAATCACAACTGTTCAACATTCACCAATAGAATACTACGTAAGTGTTGTAATTGTTTATATACTAGAAACTACGTCGGTGAAAGTGAAAAGCACAACAAATAGACAGATTCCTACAACCTATGTGGAATATGATCATCATCAAAATGAACTTTTGACTTCAAAAATATGAAAAACACATTTCTGGTTGTAGAAATGTTAGCTTAAATGAGCAATGTAGTAGCAGAACCAGACTCATTTCTGGTTGCAGATTCATTCCTTAATTACATCAACTAATATAATATATTTTAAAAAACTTAGACCATATGAAAATTTGTCATAGATTGTCCAGACCAATGTAAACCCTAATTTTTACAGCCATTTGATATAGAAATATCTTATATTGTTATTTCAAAATGTACTCCACATGTTTGACAAACTTCTTATGAATGCATGTAAGGTTAAATGAGAACAAAAAGTTGAGATAGTTGCTTACCCTGTAAAAGTGCATCCTCGGAGCCGTGATTGGTGATCTCTTGATGGTAATTCTTCGATTGTAAAGCTTGACCGTGGAGGAGCTTTGCTTCCGTAGTAAGCTGATGGTAAGGCATCTTGATTTGGGCATGGTGGAATTATATAGGATACTCAATACGCAAAGAAACAAATGGGGGCACAGAGGATATGCTTAAGCGGATTTACAGTAGCACCTACGAGTTGAGAGATTGGAAATAATGTTGAGTGCAAACGGGCAGAGATCAATTTGACCAAATAAAAGTTACTCAGATGCGTGCTGTTTATTTAGCATATCGAAAGGATAGAAGCCAGACGGCAAGGACAAGCCCAAGAACTTCAGGCACTGTTGGAGCACGAGGGTTGCAGACGTTGGAGGGGTCAACGGTGGAAACTTTTTTCGTCAAAACAAAACAACACAAACAACAGACCTTACGACCCTCTAATTGAAGCCATCGACTATGGGGGATGACTATGGGGTTCAATTGCAAAGAGTGGTTTCAAGGTGTCGATTGTAATTAGGATTTTAGTGGGCGAGATGAAGTTGCCTCTATTAGCATCCAAGATGGCACGGTGATGTTTGGGAATTTTGGGCTTGGTTACAGACAAGTTAGGGAAGAAAAAGAATGGGAAAGAGAGAGGGAGAGAATGGAGGAGTTATAACGGAAAGTAATATATGACATAGTAGGCAGAAAAGTTAGGAATCCTTGCAATGTCAGGGATGGGTTACATCTACCTACAGTCTAAATTCAGCTCAGCTCAATGCTTTTACGGATGCAAACTCTCAATACTGTTTGAATGTTAGAAATGGTTTAAATGTGAACCAAACTCAGTTCAGCTGAGTGCATCCCAATAACCAAACAAGCCTTTAAAATTTAAATTTTGGGTCACATTACCATCCATCCACCTTTAGTGAATTTCATAGTTATAGCATCAATCTTTCTAAAACAATTTCTTTGTCATGCACAAACTAACAATAATGAGAACTTGTACAACTTTTGTAATCCTAACATAAATAAAATTTATTTTCCTCGCCATTAAGTATCTTTTATGCTCATGATTATGATGTTATTTAATTATCATATTAGCCATGAAGCAACCAAATCCAAAATGTCTAATGTTTCTACCCTAAACCCATTGCTATACACAACATGACAACCACAATAGCCAAAGTAAGAAAGAGATGCCATATACGTGCATTCTTACTCTAAACTATAGCTTCTTCCATTAATGCAAAGAACACACCACACTTTTTCCTTACTGTACAAAGTTTCTATAGTCAACAAATTTTAAAGTGGGTCAAAAGCATTTAATATATGGATGTAGTAAAAGGGGTCTTATTGTGAAGAGTTACATGTAGGTCACTTGAACTAAAATTATCCAAGTCCTTTGGAGCATATCTACAAATAGGCAGAATACATGTTTTGTATACCTAGATCTAATGGAATCATCCAAAAACCATGAACCACACAGCCCCAAAGAGAAATTCAAAACAAAATGCCATCCAAACTTCCAAGTGTAATCACCAAAGCAATCTGTTTTAAACCCAAACAAAACTTTGATGTTGCCATATAAACAAACAAAACTGTTGGTGAAAAATTTAACAGTTTTCTCTCCATTTTTCTCGAGCCTCTTTTCACTTCTTCTCAAGTCAATCTTTCTCCCCCTATCACTGCTAGTGAAAGCTTTAATAGTATTTTCAGCATTCATAAATACACAAACCTAATAGGAAAACTCTACAACAATCAATTTATTCAAAACTCCTTAAAAAATTATCCTTGATCAATTTCTTCTTCTTTGTAATTGAAACTTTTGAGTTTTAAGCTTCCATACTTTTTTTTTTATTTAGCCACTTCCCTATTAATGATTTTCATTTCATCTCAAAATTATTTCTTTGTTCCAAACTTTTTATTACTTTTACGCCATAAGAAAAGAGTGTTAAGTCACCAAGGTTGCAGAATTTTTGGTCCTACCTGTTGCTTTTCATCTATAGCCCTTTTGGCATTCCATACTTGTTCTTTAATTCATTTAATTACTTTAGATCCCCTTCAATTAGAAAAAGTGTTGGCAAGTCAAAGATTGTAGTAACTACAATCTCATCCCCTTTACACGAGTCTATCATCAATATTGGGAGAAATGAACAATTTCAGACTTGGTTGTATTTGCAACTCCTGGTCAGGAATTTCACTTTGCTTTTCTATTTTATTTTCTTCCACTAATTTCTTCATCCACATATGTACTCAACTAGGGATTTAGGAGATGTTTGGAAACATTTTTTTATCTCATCTCATCTCATTTCATTCCCAAACAACATTTAAACGCAAATAATTTCAAACTAATCATTACAACTTTTTCAAACTAATTATTATAATTTTCTCAAATTTTCAAATAAAAAAATAAAAATTTAACTTTTTCAAATCCCAAAACAAAAATAATCTTAAAATTATATTCTAACAATATTTTAATTTTATAATATTTTTTATTCAACTTTTTCTCTCTCTTTTCCCAAAACCCAATAAATATTTAACTTGAACTATTTCAATACTATTCACAAACCATCTTATTACTATTCACAAAATTTGTATCTCATCTCATTCCCCAAGCATCTCCTTAAATATACATCGTGCATACTTTTCTAGCCCTTGTACGAATTCCATAGTTTTTTTATTTAGGACAACCGTGCAAAAGAAAATTTCAGACTTATAACTATCAGTAGTTTCTCTTTTCTTCTCCTCTCTTCACCTCAAACCATAGCAACTAGTGTGTTTTGAATTTAAAGCCATCTTGGGAGATCTTTCAGCCACCATCTCAATTCGTAAGTTCAAGAGCTCCTCATTTCATTCTCATGTTCAAGCTATACACACAAACAACAATCATGTTTTGATTTTCCTTGAATTTCTACTGCTGTCCAGAATTTATGTAGTGAGTTTCACATTCCTTTTCTCACATCTTGCTTTTAGCTCTTGTGTATTTGAGTGGAAAATCATAAGGAATGAAAGTAGGATCTGTAAATAGCATTAAACCCACATGTTAGAGCTCAAAGTACATCAAAAAAAAATTTTATGTTCGCTACTTGTGCTGCAGAAGTTTTCCATTCATTTTCAGCTTATATCTTCACTCTATAAGTCTAGAACTTTGAATTAAATTTCATTTTCTAGAAGACTAAGTTTAGGTTAGTTTGAAAATCCATAGACCAAAATTGGATTTGGTCTGGTGGCACGTGACCATACTGGCTCCATTGTGGCTGCAAAGAAGCTGTCAAAACCTGGAGTAGTGGAACCCCTTTTAGCTGAAGCTCTTGGTGGTCTTTATGCAGTTGGCATGGCAAAGGACATGGGACTGCAATCCATTATCCTTGAAGGGGATTCTCAAACTGTAATACAAGGTCTTCAGCAAGCTACCGAGAGATGGGATAGTGTGGGATTGGTCTTAAATGATATTAGAACTTTATTGTTGAATTTTAAGGTATGGCGGGTAGCTTTTGTAAGAAGGAGTAGCAACCAAGTTGCTCACTGTCTAGCTAAGAAATCTCTTGAGCTAGCTGAGGATGTGATCGAACTGGCCTACGGACCAGCTTTGTAATCTGTTTTCCTCCCTGGTATTTGATATCAATGAAGTGTTTCTGTTTTCAAAAAAAAAAAAATCCATAATTTCCCTCTCAAAGTTCTCATAGTCTCATACACCACATAAAAGACATCAACAACACACTTGTATCAAGTTTTGATTTTTTTTTTCTGCACAGATTCTGTCATGGGTCTTCCAACCTCACTTTTTCTTATTTTTTTCATTTGATACTTGTTTAGTTGGTATGTAACCAAGTGAATGAAAAGTAAAAACAAGCATAATTTATGCAACCTATTGCTTGAAGAGGTGAGATAATTTTCTACCTTGTTTTGTTCCAAGACGTATAGTTTCTACAAAAGTTTTGCTATAGTTTTAACTTTACTTTTTCCTCTATTTGAATCATATTTTAACTTTGCTTAAGCTTCCAATTTTATGTGTTAAATAAGTAGAAATTAGTTTATATTTTTAACTTTTTCAAACTAATAACCTAAGTATACAACTAAGTTATTGGCTGTAAAAATTAATGCATAAATTTTTTGCTATTTCTATTTTAGTTCAAATCAGCCCATTGTCATCTCTATCGTCCATTTCACTTTTCACTTAACTAAAGTTACTTATCTATGTGATAAAGTATTGAAAAATTCGGGCAAGACCAGTCATCAAGTAGGCCTTAGTTCTTCACACTTTTTAATTCCAACGAAGTTACCAAAAGCTACCACATATCCATTTTGGTGAAATTTTCAAATTTTGATACTTTCTTGTTCCCTCCAATTCCTAGCAAATCCCTATCATCTATACATTCTTAATCCATGATTTTCACCTATCTTTCATATAGAAAACTCAATAGTCCTTATTGGACAGCAAGCATATTATTAAACATGTCCCTGAATTTCTTTATAATGCTTAAAATGAAGAGTTTGAAATGGCTTGATTTATGTGCCGTTTGGATAGTGAGTTGAAATGAGATGAGTTGAGATGAAAGTTAATTAAAATATTGTTAGAATATTATTTTTTAATATTATTATTATTTTAAAATTTGAAAAAATTGAATAGCTTATTATATTTTCTGTTAAGAGAAAGTTAAGGAAAATGCTTTACTTCCTTCTTGGATTTAACGTAAACAACTAAGAGTATGGTTAGGAAAACTTAGTATGAAGTGGATATTGATATTTTCATTTCATTTCATTGAATAAGATTTATTGAAGTGCAAAAGGAAACAACGGTTGAGCTTGAAGGTAAATAGCCATGACTATGCTTCTTACACAATATTTTTCTTCTACTAAATGCTCTATTTTTCTTCAAATGCTTCTTTGTAATGAAAAAAATAAATGTATAAGTCTTCTTGGTAGCCCATGTTAAGCATCTTATTAATTATAAATGTGTGTATAAATATGATGTAAAGCATGGACATTCAAGGTTGAGATCATGAAATTTATCATGTACATGTTTTGTTAAAAATTAATGATTTTCTTAATATAAAGTTATAGCATGAAATGCATTCTTTTATGAAAGAAAATGCATCATGCATTGGATTAAGAAAGGTAATGAAAATATTATTAAAGGAAAAAGGAAAGAAAAAGGAAATTAATGTTTAATGTATGAAAATACGTAATGACCAACGACCGAATGAGGGATTCCCAGTTGGGCCAAAGAGGGGCAGATTGTTTTATGGTAATGCCGGATTGTAATGCCGGGTTAGTTCCATTAGTAGTGCATCCAGTTGCGCCATCCTAACTGAGGGATTCCCAATCCACGGCCTTGGTCAGAATTGGGTCTAAAAGACCGCTAACCCTAACACGCAGGACATAATAGCATGTACCAGTTAAGAGAAAGTGAAAATTGATTCACAATATTCAATTGAAATGTTTTAAACTTGTATGAATTTTCAAAAGAAATGAATAACTAATATATGATATTTTAACTATATGGTATAACTGCTTACTGAATATTAGACTCACTTTTTTTTAATATTTTAAATGTCCAGGTAATGACAAATATGAAGCTATAAAGCAAGATATTACTAATAAAAGAGAGACGGATGCTTAATAGTAGTCTTGGGTTAGGTCTTTGATTGTAATTTAGTTTTTGATTGATTTTGTGAAACTCTTTTAGATTATGTATTTTGAGAAAACAAGCATTTTGTAAACAGGGTAGATATTCCTACTAATTAAATAGTTATGGTTTAAATATGTAACTAATGGAACAGTCTTATATTTTGACAAACATCTTATTTGGAATTTTGAAGTTTTGAGAAAGTATCTTTAATAATTTGTTAAGTTTTATATTATTTTCATATACAAAAGAAAGTAGGAAGAAGCGTAGCAGATCATTTCATCTCTAGGGAGGGTTATTACATCCACCTTATCCATGAAATATGAGAATGTTGTTGTCGTCTTCCAAGCTTAGTTTGCCATGAAAAGGCTTTCTATATTTATCAGCGTGAGATTGTGCAATGAGAATTACCTTCTTATCTTCAGCTTGGTTGTCAACAGTCAATTATTCCTTATTGAAGCGGACCATAAATTCATGTAAGGCCTCAATCCACCTCTGAGGTATGTCGTATGCCTTTGTTGTTTTCGTGTTACCATGAACTACATGATCAAGATCTTGATTCGCGTGGGTTTAAATTTTATTAACTTTTTGGGCGCTTTTGATTCACCACTAATAAGCATTAGTTGGCTGCATATGACTTTTATGGCGACAATGTTGTTCACCGCAAATAGTATACATTGTGACGATTTTCAAATTCGATGAAAATAAAATGCTACTACAGTAACAATAGTTTGTTGTGACAACAAAAATCATCGCAAAAAAATGAATAATAAATTCTCCCTCAGCATTTCCCAACTTCATGCTGGAATTCAGCAGCAGTTTGGAAATCGCCGCAAATAAGGACTATTTGCGGCGATTTTTTTTGCGACAATCTTAAAATTCCTGAAAAAAGCCTGATTTCTTATAGTATATATTGCGTCGATCTTAGAACTCCATCCCTAAATCCTCAAATAACCCAATTGAATGAGAAGGCAACTAATTAATTACCAAAGTCCTTAGGTTTTCTCTAGGGTTTATTTGCAGGTTCTTCGAGGCTTTAAGCTTTATATTGTTGAGGTTAGGGGATATATATTTCTTTTCTTTAGGGAATAAATCAAGTTGCACCTTGAAATTATTGTTGTATATATGGCTACATTAATAAGCTAGCATAAAGCCACACTAGACTAAGCTTCTACATAGTGACCATTATTAATGGATTTTAATTTGCAAACTATTTTTAAATGATATTAAGTACATTTATCTACATAATATATTTATATCTTTCTTAATTATAAATAAAATATTTAAAACAAATGATTATATAGTTATAAGTTTGGGCTGGGGCCAATTAATGGCCTGTAATCAAATAAACAAAAAATAATTTCACAAAAAGTTGGAAAAATATTAAACGTACGTGGCCAGCATGACTCAAAGCAAAGAGTCATTTCTTATAAGTTTTCTCATGACAATGACGACAAAGGCTTGCCACTAGTGCACATAGAGCCTAGTCATGATAAATAGTGTGTTGAATTAGCAAGAAACTCATACGAGTGCTTAAACATTTCAACCATCCTAATTCAATTGTCTCTCTCTCTCTCCGGCCCCACAAATCTAAAATTTTGGAGTCATTATTGCAATCACATGCTTTGAATTAATGCTTCTCCTTCAATTTTTCTCATTTTTTTTCTTCGTAAATAATTTTGCCTTTGAAATTAAAATCAAAAGAAATTGGGCAGTGGGTCCTACCTCCTAAGTGTAATTTCTAAAAGTATGGTAGTAAGCTGCAATACCTATTCTACAATCAATTGTTACATATGGTGTGTGCAACGCATAGATCCAAGAAAAACAATAATATATGGGGATAGTTATGTGTGACGACTTCACTTAAAATTTATTATGGATATAAGATGAATAAATTGTATTGGGCATAATTAAGTATGTCTAATGGGTCAATATTTTTCGAAAACTTAGATTTATTGGATAGTTTAGATAAGTTAACGAGGTATAATTTTTTTGGTTAACTGAAAATTTTAATTCGGCCCAAGAGACCTAAAGTTATTTTTTGGGTCCATTAGTTTTAGTGGATTATAATTAATTAAAATTTTTTTTGGATGGTATTATTAGGCTAGTATTTTAGAAAGCCCAAATGTGATTTCAACCCAGGCACAAACCATGCATGCACACAAAACAACTAGCTAGGGTTGAAGCACTTCCCGTAGTTTGGCATGGTTGTATCTTGGTGTAAGCTAGCTCCATATGATGCTAGTAAGAGAGGAATGTGGCGGGTCGGATCTTGAAAAGCTAAGACTAGTTCAGAACCCACAATATTTACGATGCAATATTTGGCATTCGGAGTAGTGGCAGCGTGTGATTGTGAACTATACGTGCATGGCTTGGGTAGTGTCTACTGGAGATGGCTGAAAGGCAATAGATCATCAATCCATTTTCATCCTAAAGAAAAAAATAACAAATATAAAAATGATTGATAAAGAATGATCATTGGGCCTGTGGGAATCGATGGTAGGGAGATAACAGAGTTGGAGGAGCTCATTTTCCTCTTAAACTGGTACAAAAATTGAAGGATTTGATATACATTGAGAGAGATGGTGTGTGCGTGCATGAGTGTGTATGCGTTAGAGAGAGAGAGAGTATTTATCTTGTTGTCTCGTTGTTTGCATAGAGAAGAGATTATCAACATCATATTGTTTGGAAATTAATTTTATATTGAAAATGTGTTAAATGGTAGTCTTTTCCACCGTATAAAAGGGGGTGAATATGGTAAGCTTAGATAATAGATTGCTTCCTATATGATTAGGAATCAACCCATTAAGTTGAGTCACATAAAAAGAGTTTGTACTGTGCGAAATCTTTTAATATGTTATTCTGTAAAAGTCATAGAATGTCTTTGGTGATGGTAGGTATTGGCAATTCTTTTGCTTTGTAATTGCTAATTGCAATATGAAATATAATAGAGTAACATTTTCCATTGTCCTTTTAAGTTCTTTCCCACATTGACCAATTTTAGTGAAGTAATTCTTAGAGCGTATTTGTTACACATGTTGAAATCAGTGTACGTAGAGAAACTTTGCTCATCTATTCATACAACTTATTTTAGATGGCCAACGCATGTTCATTTAAGGGTATAGATTTAAAATGAATTAGAGGAAGAAGATCCTAATTAATTGTTACAAACAGATTATGAGTCTATTAGGGATGTTGGTAGTTGATGCTAGTAGTTGTATTTGATTAGAGACTTCTGATTTTTGGAGTAGTTATTTTGGTGAGTAATACGTCTTTGGAGTCTTTCAAGAGTAGCCTTTCTATCCTAATCAAATATCTTTTCTGTCTTTTCTATCCTTTTAAAGCATGTTAAAAAATAAAGTATCTGGAACATACAACATCGTCACACCATTTTATTTGATTAATTTCTAGTTAGCATGAAACAATCACAATGTACGTTTTTACAACTCTATTTTAAATGGAGGGCAATATTGATGTAAAACTTGAAATTTAAATTAAGAAAACTTCAATATTTTTTATAAGCTGACATTAGTTGGTTGTAAATTGGTAATAGGATTTGCATGCATTAGATGTTGAAGTAATATTTGACTCACTCTCGAAACATAAATTAATGTTAAGTTTCATTATAGAAAGTTCATTCTTTCATTTTTAAAATCCTCTTGGGATAGACTAAGATGTATAATCTAGGGTTGCGCGCATTTGTTTCCACAAAAAGGAAAAAAATAATTTATGTTAAAAGTATTCACAAAGCTAGAAAACAATTGTGTTTTGTTATGTGGTACATGAAGGGACAAGTCTTGATCACTGCAGCAACTTCCTCCGTAATCTTAGTTGTGCATGATTCTTGTTTATTTGTTAGCTAATGTATCATTATATAGTCTCCATGTATAGCAGAATGTATAGCTAATAGCTCAATTGTAAATGTTAAGTTTTGATCCTCTGTAATTCTATTTAAATCAATACAAGGCTAAGTCTAAGGCCAGGCTATTTGATTTATATGGTATCAAGAGCCACCAAGGTTGCAAACATGTCTTATTCAACCTCTTCAATCCCACCTGTGAAAAATTTTGCTTCTCTTGATCTTCTCTCTAACAAACCCAGTCTCCCTGATATCTCCACAAAATTACTTCCACTAACTACCTACTCTAGAAGGCTCAAGTTGTACCTGTCCTCCGCGGGTATTGACTTCTGGGATACATCACGAAAGAGCTTCCAAGTCCTTCTCTTACCACTTTCAGTGATGATGGTGAAATGGTCCCAACCCAGCAGCAGCATGTTGGCTGCGAATTGATCAATTGATATTTGGGTGGCTTAATAGCTCCCTCTTCGATGCACCCCTTTCTCAGATCATCAACTGTGAAACTTCCCATGATGCTTGGGAAGTGTTGGAGACATTGTATGATCGACATACACGTGATCGTGTCCAACAAATAAAGAAGGAACTTCAGCCCCTCTCCAAGGGCACTTCCTCCTTGGAGGATTATTTGCATAAAGTCAAATCTCTGGCTTTCTCACTGCGAGGTGTAGGGAAGCCTATTGATGATGATGATTTTATCATCTGTATTCTCAGAGGTTTAGTCTCTAAGTTTGATCACATGGTTGCCGCTATCAACACCCATGATAACTTTCCTCCCATTAAAGTTGTCATCAGCAAACTTAGGGACTTTGAGATGCGAATTTCAGTGGCTCGTGCTACCTCTTCCTCTATTTCTTTGTACACAAACCATATTGATCCTCACTCTCGTTCTCATGGTAGTCAAGGTGGTCGTGACTGTAGTTCTACCACACATCAGTCCTTACAGTGTAGTAAAGGATCTTGTGGTAGTGGTCGATCTTAAGGTAGACAATCCATAGGTCATGCTCAGCCTTTCCATCTTGTGGTGGTGGTCGAAATTTTGGCCGATGGTCGTCTCATATTACTTGTTTTTTATGTGGAGGTCCAAATTAAAAAGTGGATAGTTGTTGTGCAACCGATGAGGAAGCAAAACAATACCAAGCCTTCTTGGTTGTTCAACAGGTGATTATGTCAATGAATCTTGGTACCTAGACACAGGAGCTAACCATCACATGACCCCCACCACAGCAGATGTCCAAGGTATTCAATCCTACTCTGGCTCCGATTTAGTCTTATTTGATAACGGTGATGGCTTTTCGATCTCTAGTGTTGGTCACACTTATATTTCTCACACACCCTTTAAATTGAACAATGTGCTTGTCGTCCCTCCCATTCAAAAAAGCTCATTTCTGTCTCACAATTTACTAATGACTATAACTGTTGTTTTCTGGCTTCATTGTCAAGGATCTTAAAACCAACTAAGTGATGCATAAAGGCTCCATGGTGGATGGCTTATACTCGCTATCTTTCAAACATTCTTAGTTCACTCCTGTTGGACTCCTAGCAGACAAACCATTTGACAACTTGTGGCATGCACGTTTAGGCCACCCAAATTCTAGAATTCTTCACTTATTGTTGCAATGTTTACCAAGTTCTAATAAAATTGTTGATTTTTGTGAAAGTTTTCCTTTAGGAGAATCAACAAAGTTACCCTTCCAACCTCGTCATATCTATGCTCTAACCTTTCTTCACACATTGCATATTGATGTTTAAGGACCTGCTTCTATTCTATCCTTTTATGATTTTCGATTTTATCTTCTCATAGTTGATCAATACTCCCGCTATGTTTGGAAATTTCCTATGGCACAAAAATTAGATGTGGTTCACATTTTTTTCTAACTTTCTTAGGCCCTTTTTGATTGTTAAACTCATTTGAGTTCAACTAAGTTCAGTCTAATTTTAAACTAAGTCTAATATTCAAACACCCAACTTTCAGATTATTAAACTCATCTCAACTCAAAACTTCTTTACTTGTGGGACCCACAACTTTTTTCAATTCAACACTTCTTTATACATGGGACCCACAACTTTTTTCAAATTCCCATAAATATATCTACACTCATCTTAACATCCAAACACATTTAAACTCATCTTAGGTAAACTCCATAAAACTCACTCTACCCTCTCAACTCACTATTATTCATAAAGAACTCAACTCAATTTAACTCCGCTCAACATCCAAACGCAACCTTACTTTAATAGAAAATCAATTTCACACCTATGTTAAAGTAGTTTAGAGTGATGGTGGTGGTGAGTACATTAATCACTCTTTAACCAGCATTTTTCTCTCCAATGATATTTTTTATTGTCTTTCTTGCCTCAAGACTCCTGAGTAGAATGGCCTAGCTGAACGTCGTCATCACCACATTGTTGAGACAAGCCCCATCTTGATGGCTCATTCCTCTATGCCACCCAGATTCTGGACTACCGCATTTCAAACTGCAGTTTTTCTCATCAACAAACTACCCACTCCAATTCTAAATGGAAAGTCACCTCATGAACTTGTGTTTCATCAATCTCCTTCCTATATGCATCTGAGAACCTTTGGTTGCATGTTATCCTTATTTAAACCCTCCCCTCTCATCCTAATTTTGGTCAATCTAAGCTTGAGTTTAAGTCCCGCAAATGCACCTTTCTTGGCTATTCTTCTCAACACAAAGGCTATCAGTGTTTTGATATGCAAACTAGCAGAATTATTGTCTCCCGGCATGTTCTCTTTGATGAACTTTCTTTTCCTTTCTCCAGTACATTGACTCCTTCCTCACCCATCCGGCTCTTTAAAATTCGAAAGCTCCCACCTACATTTCAAACTTCTGCAATCCAACCTTCTACTCACCTTTGGACCCTTGTTTAGTGGAGAACCAGTCCATTGGTGTACCTTCCAGTCCCTTTGCATCTATACCACCTCCTTTACTCCCTTTAACACCTCCACTTCCAAGCTCACTCCTACTCATTATATGGTCACTCGCACTCACGATGGTACTCGAAAACCTAAGGTGGTTTTCTCTACTCAGCATCCTATTCTAGCTTGTTTTACAACAAAATTGACTACTCATCCTCCTAAGCCAAAATCCTACAAACAAACCCTTAAAAATCCTCACTGGCAATAGGCCATGCAAGACAAGATAGCAACTCTTCATGCAAATCGTACCTGGATGTTGGTTCCACCCACATCTAATATAAACTTGGTGGGCAGCAAGTGGGTGTTCAAAATCAAAACTCGAGCAAATGGGACCATTGATGATATAAGGCACGACTAGCTACCAAGGGTTTTAGGCAGCTCCAACTTCTTGACTATGATAAAACATTTAGTCCAATTGTGAAGCTTGCCACCATCTATATGATCTTGAATCTTGCTTTATCTCAAGCTTAGCCACTTAAGCTAGTTGATGTTCGTAACGCCTTCTTGCATGGAGATCTTCAAGAACGAGTCTTTCTCACTCAACCTTCTGGTTTTGAAGATCCCACTCACCCCAATCACGTATGTCTCATCCATAAAGCTTTGTATGACTTGAAGCAAGCCCCTAGAGCCTGATATTTGAAGTTTAGCACATATGTTCAGCATATGTCCCTATGACACTTCTCTTTTTTTCTTGAAAACAGGGATCTGAGTTTCATCTATTGCTCATCCACGTGGATGATATCATCCTCACTGGCAACTCTTCTTTTGCCATTCAAAAGTTTATCTCTCATTTGTCTACTTTATTTCGCATGAAAGATTTTGGTGATTTGCACTATTTTCTTGGAGTTTAGGTTGTTCGTGATGCATAAGCTTTCACCCTCAACCAATCTCACTATCTGCTATCTCTTCTCCAGAAGTTTGGTATGGATGGTGCAAAACTTGTCTCCACGCCACTAGCCTCAGGGGTGCAAGTCTTTGTTATGGAAGGTTCTCTTATTCCTGACCACACGGTGTTTAGGCAGATGGTTGGTTCTCTTCAGTCCCTTACGCTCACCAGACCCGACATGGCATATGCGGTCCATTTTGTATGTCAGTTTATGCAAACTCCTCATGAGCCTCATCTCATTGCTGTGAAGAGAATTTTTTGCTACCTCAAGGGTACTCTAAACTTTGGTTTGCACTTCGTTTAGAGTCCTCTTTCTACTCTTTCTGACTACTGTGATGCAAATTGGGTTCGCTCTAGAGATGACCGGCATTTTACCATGGGGTTTGCCATCTATATGGGCCCAAATTTGTTGTCATGGGATGCTAAAAAGCAAGCCACCATCTCTCGCTCCACAGCTGAAGCTGAGTATCGTGCACTTGCCTTAACCACAGCTGAGCTTATATGGTTTATGCATCTCTTAAGCAACATTGGTTACAAGCTGCCTTCTCCTACTCTGCACTGTGATAATATCAATGCTCTAAACATGGCTAGGAATCTTGTTTTCCACCATCAAACAAAGCATATTGAGATTGATGTCCATTTTTTCCGTGAACAAGTTGCCCGAGGAGTTATCTCTTTAGCTCATATTCCTGGCACCAAACAAGTTGCAGATATCTTTACCAAATCCTTGTGTTCTTCGAAATTCTCTTCCAATCGTAGCAAGCTCTGTGTTGGTCCTATACTGCCTTGAGCTTGAAGGGGAATGAGGAGACAAGCCTCCATGATCACTACAGTAACTGCCTCCATAATCTTATTTGTGCATGATTGTTGTTTATTTGTTAGCTAATCATGTATCATTGTATAGTTTCTATATATAGCAAATTGTCCAGCTAATAGCTCAGTTGTAAATGTTAAGTTTTGATCCTCTGTAATTCTATTTAAATCAATACAAGGCCAAGTCTAAGGCCAGGCTATTTGCTTTACAGTAGAGACTAAAAAAAGTCCCATAAACATTTTTGAGTGTTTGGTGAGATTTTTTGCAGAACACCACTACTTAAAATCAACTTATAATTACCCATTCTCTAAACATACAACACCATATGGAGATAGAAATATTGAAATATAATGGAACACTTGGAGTTAGAGAATGGAAGAGGCCAAAAAGCAGAGGAGGATAAATAGGAATCAGAGTAGTTTTAATTCCACGACAAAAGGTTGGTTGCGACAAAATAGAAGGGTGCATATATGCAGGTAGAATGCCAGAGGTTATATATGCAGGTGGAGCGATGTAGCTAGAAATATTTTTATGAATTGAAATGTTATATCTACACCGAAATCTTACAAAAAGTAAAGTTACAAAATGATATAATTAATTAATATGATACGTTAGATTTATTTTTATAATAAAAAGTATTTTATAATCTAACATATATATGTATATATATACCACATCAATCTATTTTACTTTGACGTTATAAGTTTGTTTTTATAAAATTTCTATATAAACCAAATTACATTTTCTACTTTTTAGCATCTACATACATCAGGAAAAATATACTTAAAACTAATCAACTCTGGTATAAAAATATTGACAAATTAAGTCAAGCTCGAATTAAGGAACCCAAAATATGCATGGTTGCCACCGACGTCGCGCGCGTACGTAGGTCAATGAGGACAGCTTTGTATGAACCAACTGCGTTGAACTTTCCCTAGTTGAATATTAATGATGTTGGAGGCCAATGCCTTAACTGTGCATAGTTAATTTGGTCGACGTCTACATATGCAGAATTAATGCAGATCGACCCATGTTACTCGGCATTTGACTTCGCCAAAAATTTTTGCTAGCCCCACAACCATTTATGATACAATATGCATGGTTGGTTTCTGCATGTCATGCATATCTAAGCTGTGCCAGCTAGATCATATATACTACAACTACTGCGACAATATTATTGTTGTATTAATTTGTAGCGAAATCTTGTTTTTCAGCCCGCGTTGATTCAATATATTGATTTTCCCTTTCACGCCATAAACACGTTTCTTAGTCGGTTTTCTAACAAGCATTGAAGTGAGAGTCATAAAGTCAACCCAAAAAAATAGATCCAAAGATGTCATTGGCTCTACCTATTTATTGCGTGCAAGTGTTACCATCATTAATATTCATCTCAAAAAAAGAGAAATGCGTTACCGTTATTCATGATCCTTAGGTCGACCAAAACTTTTTTGTTTTTAAACGCTAATGTTTTGATAGTGTCATCATGATATGCATATATATTGATAATGGCAGCCATATGTATTGGAAAATATCCAAGCTAGCTAGCTAGTTTAACACACATGCATGACTCACTTGCCTGCGAACCAGAAAGATTAATTACTGATGATCATCACTTTCGGAGAGGCATACACTCGGTACGTACGTGGTGCCTGTCAGGGTATTGATCTTTCTCTTAGTACCGATCGGTCAAAATGTTTGAGTTTGGTAAGTCATTGCAGTAAAAATTAAGATCTTGGAGTTACAGTATATATTATACACATACCAGATAATTATATATTAATGCCACAAAAATGAGGGGCAGACTAAACATATATATATATATATATATATATATATATATATATAAAGTTTTAAGCTCACAAGCTTGAACTCGATCTTAAGTGTTTTGACATGTTATTGTCTCAAGAGACATGCTTATCTGATATCTCCATTACTTTGAAAAAGGAAGAAAAAGGTATAAAATATATAGGGATAAATAAAGTGATGAAGCAGTTCAATGAAAAACTGCTGCACCTTCTGATAGCAGCAAAAACTCACCAAAATAATCTTCCTAGCTACGTCTTACTAATTAGAAGACTACACTAAAACCGACACTGCAATATAATTTCTTCTTCTTCTTTCATTTTCCATATTTATTTGTAATTGCATATAACTAGATAGATGGCCCTTGTTGCATGATTATGGGGTACAAACAAGACCTTTAGCTATTAAATCACTTTAAACACACAACAAATTTCAAAATCCCAGTCCCATAGTGTAATCCAGTGCAAACCCACATGCAAGGGCTAAAAGAGCAAAGAGAGGTACTGTGTCAGCGCCGTCCGGTCCTTTGCCATACAGCTCCACATTACATCCGCGTGAAGTTAATGCTTCTATCTAACATCCTCAACTGTAAAAGCAAAACCATGGTCAAGCCTTCTCCTCAAACAATTTGTCTCTCGCCCCTCCACTATATATACTTCTATATACCTGGCTTTTAAATTACTCGTTCTCTCCCTCACAAACACACACATATTAAACACCAAATCGGGTACTACGATCCTTTCTAGTTCTTCGGATTTTTTGTTTTTTTTGTTTTCTACAGCTTGTTTCAATGGCGAGGGAGCTTAAGATAATGGGTGTGATGTGTGTGCTGGTTTTTGTGTTGAATATATGGTGCAAGGCAGGAGCAGAGCCTCAAGTACCTTGCTACTTCATATTTGGGGACTCCTTGGTGGATAATGGCAATAACAACCAACTCCAGTCATTGGCTAAAGCGAACTACAGGCCTTACGGGATTGACTTCCCCGCTGGACCCACCGGAAGGTTCTCCAATGGAAAAACCACTGTTGATGTTGTTGGTGAGCTAGTTTTCTCTCCAAAGTTAGACCTCATCATATATATATGTGTCTGTGTCTGTGTATGCATGCATGTATCATTCACAGTTGATTTTATTCGACGTGGAACTTCACATTCACATATACATGATTCACGACACCTTTATTACACCAATTTGTGACAGATATGTGGCTGCCTTCTAAAGTGTTATTTATGGAAAATTCAGCTAAATACTCTTATTTATAAGTTAGCTATTGCTATGGAGACACAGTTGATAGTTCATCATTATTATGAAAAAGGCAGTTCCCTGCTCAAGGCGACTACAATTTTATGTTTTGTTGTCTTTAGAAAACGAAATATTAAATTTTTCGTATTAAAGGGAGCCGAACACTGACAATTCAACTTGAATTTCAACCCGAGATTATGAGTTTTCCCAGAGAGAGACATTTTCCATACGTTGTAGTACTAAAGTGCGAAAGAAAAGAGTTCCAATAAGCTAATCATAAGGCAATGGGAAAAGCCAAATTGTCTAACAGCCCTGAGAATATCTGTACTTCCCAACTAGACATCCTTTTTTCCTACTGATTTATTTGTTTCTAGTTTTGAATTGATTTTATAGAGTGAAAAAAGAAAAAAAAAAAAAACTGAATTTATAGGGTACGTATATGCAGTTTTATTGCTTGAAGAGAGCAGAGGAGTTTGGATTGTCGTTTTAGTTAGTTCAATTCCTTGTGGTCCAAAACAGAACTAGGTGCGACAAAGACCATTTCATGGAAGCATGTCTCTCTTCTCTTTCCAATCTAACAGAGTAGTTTAACATGCAAACAAAAGAAGAAGAATTTTTCGTATCATATCTTGTGCAGAGTATCTGTTGCATATTAATTTCCTTGCACATGGTTTGAGTGCCTGCATAATGCATTGAATCTGACACCTTTACCTTCTTTCACAAGATCTTTAAAGGGGGGAAAGGGTAACAAGTAGATTGTGGTAGTGAAAAATGTTTAGCAAAACTATATATGCAAGAAAACTAAACGACTTTTCCATCTACAGCTGAGCTTTTAGGCTTCGATGATTACATACCTCCCTATGTGAGTGCAAGTGGCCAAGAAATACTGAAAGGAGTGAACTATGCATCAGCAGCAGCTGGAATTAGAGAGGAAACTGGGCAGCAACTGGTAACCAAGATTTCTTGCCCCACATTTTCCTTGTCATTTCATTTAATGGCTTCATTCCTTCTATGTTGTGGTTCACTCATATAAATATATATATATATATATATATATACACAATCCCTTAAAATTGTGCAGGGAGGCCGGATTAGCTTCAGTGGGCAGGTAAGAAATTACCAAAACACAGTCTCCCAAGTGGTGAACTTACTTGGGGATGAAGATTCGGCAGCACAGTATCTAAGCAAGTGTATATACTCAGTTGGATTGGGCAGCAATGATTACCTTAACAACTATTTCATGCCCCAACTCTACTCTAGCAGCAGACAGTATACACCTGAACAATACGCTGATGTTCTTATTCAACAATATTCAGAGCAAATCAAGGTCAGTTCCATATTTCTCTGATTGTTAGTTTGCAAAAAAAAGCTGCCTTTTTTAATCATTCATTCCAACAAAACTCATGTGAAATGTTTTGTTGTACAGAACATGTATAACTATGGAGCAAGGAAAATGGCCTTGTTTGGAGTTGGTCAAATAGGCTGCAGTCCAAATGAATTGGCTCAAAATAGTCCGGACGGTTCAACATGTGTAGAAAGAATCAATTCTGCCAACCAAATCTTCAACAACAGGCTGAAATCTCTTGTCAATGATCTCAACAACAATCTAGCAGATGCAAGATTGATCTATATAGACGCTTATGGGATTTTCCAAGACATAATAACCAGCCCTTCATCTTTTGGTAAAAACATTTGTTTTAGTTGAAGCTTATAAGTGAAAAAAAAGGAGTGTGACATTGGTTAGGTATTCATGGTTGCATTTATTTGGCAAACTGCTTGCAGGTTTCAGGGTAATAAATGCTGGGTGCTGCGGTGTGGGGAGGAACAATGGGCAAATCACATGTCTACCTAATCAAACTCCATGCCAAAACAGGAATGAGTATCTCTTTTGGGATGCTTATCATCCAACTGAGGCAGGGAATACAATTGTGGGAAGAAGAGCTTATAGTGCTCAATCTGCATCGGACGCTTACCCGATCGATATCCGCCGTTTAGCCCAGCTCTGAAGAGGGAGATAACGGGTGCGGTTGCAGGATAAGATCCATAGAAAGTTATGGATACTGATATTATGTTTCAGTACTACTATAGTTACTTTGAACCTAAGAACTTTGTGATCATGATCAATTCGACGAACTACAAAATCATTTGGTTGTTATGTATGGATGAAGGTGGTTTAGAAATATATATAGTTCAAGGTTTTGCTTATATGTACGATCTCTAGTTAATGATTCAGTCGAAATGTACTTCCCAGTTAATCTCGATCAAACTTGATGACACCAACCATCTTGTGTGGATGTCTCAATTATCCATCCTCTTCTTTAGAAAAGAATAAAAGAGTTAAACTTTTGTTTGGATTCTCAACTCATTTCAACTCATCATTACAACTTTCTCAAATTTCCACACAAAATATAATAAACAATTCAACTTTTTCAAATCTCAAAATAATAATAATATTAAAAATAATATTTTAACAATATTTTATTCAACTCATCTAAAACTATCTCAATTCATCTCTGAATCCAAATGGAGATAGTTTCAGAGTTCTTATGATCTTTAACATTCTTTATATTGCTAAGTTTCTTACATGGTCTCTCCTACTGTGAAAATAGGATCCATATAATTATCAAGTGATTTAGGAACCCGAACACGTAATAACATGTCATTAAAAAGTAGTGCTTATATCTGTTACTCCCACCCCTATACAAAACCATACAACATGTACATAAGCTACGTAACAAGATCGCTCTACGAAACTCAAGGCCAGTCTCTCCCATAGAATTTTCTTTAGACTCAAGAAAATCATTTGCCCAATTCACCTCTTCTAAATATTAATACAACACTAAAAAGCCAAAAAGTAACAGTGTTACAATTATGCTTAAACATGAGCAGTATAATTTAACGATCTTCTCGTCGAACTGCATTGGGGTCTGATATCATGTCCATCATCATCTTCTCAGGTGAATCTTCCCAACTTGCAAAAGTTTTCATGTCAACCTGCAAGAGAAGCAAATAAAACATAGTATCATTGCCATTTACATTCAACTTTAAAATCCTATATTCAAAACCATAAAACATCCTTTAAGCTGATATAAATAGGTTACCCTTCGTCTTTGCTCGGTGAACAGCTCTTCTCTCTTCTTATATGAATGTTGCACGTCCTTTGCCCCTTTCCCACCAAATCCCCAAACTTCCACTTCCGAAATCAAAGCATCCACAGGCAGGAAACCCTGAAATACACCAATTCACATCTCATCTTACAGAGTGAAGCTTTGCTAGTGGTATAAGTGGCATTTGCTAACAAAAAGATCACATAGCTTCCAAGATCAAGCTTCTTTTATGAATTTCTATTCAAGATCTATTCGGTGCATGATAGGATATTCTAATCACATCAGTTCACAAGAAAAAATATAAGAATCAGCAATAAAAAAATAATAATTACAATATCAGGAACGAGCAGTCAAATTTCTTTCGAATATATAAAATTCAGGTTGAAGATTAGGAACAAAATGGTAGGCAAGTCAGACATAAGTCACATAATAGTGATCACAGGTAAAAATCCTATACAAAACATCACTTGATTTAAGGCAATATTGGTATCAAAACTCTAACGGCGGGCATAAGTCATTGCAGCATTACAATTATACCTGATCTGGAAAGAGAGAACCAGGTTGGTAAGTTTTGTCTATGGCATGATGGCGAATCGTGACTTTAGAAAAATCTTCATCCACAAAGATTCTCTCATTTCCCATGGTTCCTCCAAAAGCAATTCCGACAGGTTTTCGCTTTGGCTCATATATTTTACCAGTAGCGTGCAAGTGGCTATATACAAAGTTCTTGTCCTTTCCTGTCAATGGTTACTTAAGTAATTGGATGCAAGCAATTTTGCAGGAGAAAAAAGAGAAAGGAAATCATCCCCCTTCACACTCCCTCTATGTCACATACCAGTTGATGATAACACATGGAAGACTGGACTTATGGCATACAAGCATCCAGAGCTTCCGTAGAACAGATCCCCATTTTGAAACCCATTCTGCATAAGTGCACCTACAATCCATTTCCTAAGATTGGTGCCACTCTCATTAGCATCTCCTGAACTTGCAGAAATCAACATCAGCAATGGACCTTTGTATCCTTCAATATTAGACCAGAATCTGTTCAAGCCTCTCCCATGAAGAGATGACCTACAGAGCAGTAGCAAATGCTAAAGAAGAAATTCTGCATATGTATTTGCACCTAGAAGTATAAAGGATGATATCATAGTCAACTTGATGATGTCATCTCACTTTTGAATGAATTATTAAGGAAAGAAAACAATAATAAAATTTGTGGTAGAAAAGAATAAGCTTAAAGGGTGTTAAATAGAATAGAAAAACTTCTCTTTTTTTTATATATAAGTAATGACTTATGAAAAGTCATAGCCACAAAATGCAGAAGTGATGAATATAATGTGGAAATATGCACCATGAACAACAATTATATTTTAACAGGAGCTAAAAACTTAGGTTCTAAAGTGAAACTTGCTTTTTGAAATAACAAATTGTGAACGCCATAAGTACCAGGTGGCTGCTTGTTATTGCCAGCTATACTAAGGACAGAAGTTTACTTATCTGACAGAATCTGGACAAGCAAAACTATATAACACCTCAGGCAACAATCAAGTAAGAAATGCCAAAGCAATTTAATTTCCCAAGCGGATGACAATTCATATTTGAGGACCTCCATAGACCATTAACAATGTCAACCAGCATAAAATGTGATAGGCAACAGTTGAGTAAAGTAAGATCAACGAGTAAGATGACAAACTGATAAAGTAGGTTTTCATGTGTTCCATCACCAGTGCTTGGAAAGCAAACTTGTGAGATCTCTTCACTTATGGTACTTCTGAGTGTAAGGGATATTGCCCATGCCCTTCCCCGGGTTAAAAGGAAAGAATTGCATGTCTTAGTCGAGGAAAGATCTCCTACTGACAAACTTGAAGAAGCACATTCTTTCTGAAATAGATTAAGAAAAAACATTGGTCCAAGGATTCCTTCCAGTCAAATAATATATAATATGTGTGTGCATGTGGTTTACTCCATAATGATCATACCAAAGAAAGCTCATGGGATATAATTATGCTTAGCAAATTCAGAGTGGCAACTGGCATAAACTGCTTGGTTTACTACGCCCCCATGAAGTGGAGATCACTAGTTTGACTCTTCCCATCCCCTGGGGACCAAACACCAAACATTGACTCACCATTAAACTCCTTTTTTTATAAGTGCACCATTAAACTCTATTGAAATCTCAAGCCAAATTGCAAGTTGTGGTACTTTTTTTTTTTTTATGAGTAAGAAACTTTATTGAATAGACTGAAACTAGGTAATGCCCAAGTACACAGAAAGTATACAAAGTGAGACACCTAGTTACAATCTAGTAATCAGGAAAGAAGAAAGAAACTCGTGAACATTCCCACTCTTCAATACAATAGCAGAAAACCACTTTAAAGGAGAGAAAACAAATAAATCCCAGATTTTCCCCACTGCACGCTCCTTATTGTTAAAGCACCTAGCATTCTTTTCCGACCATAAACACAACATTAAGCACAAAGGTATCATTCGCCACACTGCTGCTAATTGAACACTATTATGCCTCCTATTCCAGCACGCTAATAGTTCACACTCTTAGGCATTACCAACTCAGCCCGGCTCTGCTAAGAATACCAGCCCATAACTCCCCATGGAAGTTGTGGTATTTAAGAAGGTTTAAGAGGAATATGTTTTGATACTTATAAAAAAAAAATATATATATATATATATATATCTTTCAATAAACAAAATGATCATATGCACAATGCTACCAAATATAGATGGACGGACTCATGAAGGTCATTAATTTTCAAACTCAAAAGAAAGAAATGTGATACCTCTGCAGCGAGAAAGTTTTGGAGTCTCGCATGGACAAATTGTGTCAAGCAATCCGGGAGGCACGGTGCCGTTTTAATAGCCCATGTCAGAAACTTACCGACAGGAAGTTGAACCTCCAAGCCTAAGACATCACAATACCACACATTCAAGCCACTGCCAACTTCAGTGCACGATGTGACAGCTGATAATACCAGATGACTGACGTCCGGAAGACATAGATTTGCTTTTGCCTTGGAACTTTTCGATGTTCTGACATCCCACGACATAGTCCAACACATCCAAAGAAGCATATGCACATCGCTTGCCAAAAGTGAACCGTTTATCTTACAGTCAGCCTCATCAGATTCAAACTCCAGTCTCAAAGGAAGACCCGCTTTTGTCACCGTCGCAGCATACACTTTGAGTAATGCATTAAGTGACATTGATGCCGACATCCTTCCACAGCACTTAATATAACCTCTAACAAACTCGACCCAACTTACTCCCCCTTTCTGGGGCATGAAAAATACGTCAACAATGGATGAGCTGAGATTATCCAAAAACACAAGGAAGGTATCGGGCATCTTGGGTGCTTCAGAGATCAGGTTTTCATAAGCTAAGCAGAAGCATTGCTGCAACCATTGAGTTTCTATATTAGAACAAAACGAAAAACCATGGGACCTATAATGAAGGTTAAGTTCAATAGACAAAAATAAACCATTGTTGAAGAAAACAAAAAAGAGGAGGATAAAAAAGAATCTACATGTTTGGAGGGAAGTTTTTTTTTTTTTTTTCAGAAATTTTGAAAAAGAGTGAAAACCAAACATAGCCCGCCTTTGAAACTCCATTGAAACCATACAAATGCAACAATTCGGCTAAGTTGATTCAAGTTTTCATTTTCCCGAAGAACAAAAGTAAAGTCCAATGATTTCTTTTCCATTCACTTTTCATCGGCTCCCGCGGCAGCCAAATCGAGCGCATAAGACCCAATAATTCGGCTTTCCTTGGAAAGAGTTCTTGCATGAAGAAAGATAATAGAGGCATAGATGATAGAATAGGGAATTGAATTGAATTCGGGCTGCAAGGTTTAGATGTCCTTAGTGTTATTGTACCTGCAAGCTTTTGAGGGGTACTGCATTTGATTGGGGATCGGCAAGCCTGGAAAAAGCTTGCTGTAGCATAGGAAGAGCTCCTGTAGAAGCCGCTACGGTTTCGACCTCTCGTTGTTCGGTCGACACCTTCTGGTCCGTCGAACTCGATGCTCCCATCCTCGCTGCCGCTGCGATTTTCTCGTCAAAAACCAGTATTTTGCCGCGACGTTTCTTTTTCTGATCGTCACCGTTTGGTCACCGACAAGATGAAAAGAAATCCTATAAACGTTGAGTACTGCTACGTGTATATTTGGTTGGAAGGTAAAAAGTTGGAAGTTGCTCGTGAACAGTAAAAAAGGAAAATGAAATTTAAAGTGTTCGAAGTTTTTGCGTAAATTTCCATCTTAAAATGTAGGCCTGGCCCAATTTCCATATTAAAATGTAGGCATTCTTGGCGGGGCCCTGCATCCAGACCGGCCCATCTGTTCGGCCCCCACCTAAGGTGGGCAAGGGCATCCACTTGCATATGGCGAGTGGACGGCTGCCGGGTTGTGCCTTCTCTTTTTACTCACTTGCCCGGCTCAACATATATACTATATTTTATATTTCATTTATATATATATATTTATATATCAAAACTACGTCGTTTAAAAAATTAAAAAAATTCTATAAATAATTTCGTTTAGACCAAATATGTATAATATAAATATACTCCTCATTTTCTCCCATCTTCCTTATCTCTTGAATCTCTCTAATGCTCTATGAGTCTCTTTGAGCTTCAACAGCCACTGTGTTGTCGCCATGGTTGTAGCCCGTCGCCATTGCTCAATTTCCACTCTCAACCTTCAGGTAAAAATTGGCCGCTCATGTCTCCATAATAATGATTTTCTGACCATTATTTTTTATCTCCCTCACTCTCTATCGATGTCAGCCACTTACATCTCTGTCAATCCAATTGATTGCTCACAACCACAAGTGGGCAAATGACCTATAAGTCAATCCATCCGCTCTTGTGAGGCAAGGCCGAGGACCAAACGCACCCACTCCTTGTGGAGGTGGGATAACATCTCTATTAAAATAGTGAAGCAGAGTTTTGCATATATAGGAGTAAGTTAGAAAACATTTTTTATTGTAGATAAAATAAATCAACATTATCTCTTGTCAAATATGGCTCAGGCCTCAATCTGCAAATTCAATATAAATCTTACACATAATAATAGAATTAAGATCAAGCATAATTTAACTCGAATCAATTTAACATAAATTCAATTAACTTGATTATTAATCGGATCATTTTAAACTCGAGGAACCCACAAGATGAACCAACTAACCCATTTATATTATACATCTTTTATGGTATGCAATTTTATTCGGTAATAGTATTACAGATTAATACATTGTAAATAGCGTATAGAAGTAAGATGAAATATGTATAATGTTTTCATTGGTTAATATCAAAGTTAATTACATTCAGTTACATTTCCCTCCATTTTATTCTCGTGTTTTTACATATAAATACAGAGGTTACATTATAAACTTAATCAGATTGAAGAACAATCAGTTTGGAACTCTCATTCTCTTCTTCAAACTTCTTTTCTCCTTTACTTTGTTTCATAGTATCAGAGTGGATACCTTAAGAGGGTCTGTAGCTGGTGTTTCGCAATAGCTTCTGCCACTTCTGTCTCATTGAATATGGAGAGTTTCGCAAGTCCTTATCATCTACAAAATGGTGATTTACCAAGAGCTATACTAGTGTCAAGTGTCCTCACTGGGAAAAATTATCATACATGAAGCAGATCCATAATGATGGCTTTGAAAGCAAAGAATAAGATTGGCTTTGTAAATGGGTCAATTATTTGACCGAGTTTGACAAATCTTTCGTACGAGATGTGGGAACGATGTAATAATATAGTTTCTTCTTGGATCATTAGTTCTATGGCTAAAGAAATTGGTTCAAGTATTATTTGTCAAAGAATAGCGAAAGATATGTAGCAAGATTTGAAGAATCATTTTACACAAGAAAATGGGCCAAGAATCTTTCAATTATAGAAAGATTTGTCTTTCTTAATGCAAGAAGATATGTCGGTAAGAGACTATTATACAATATTCAAGTGTTTATGGGATGAATTAGTTGAGTATAATCAAATTTCCACTTGTTCTTATGGTGCATTACAAAACTGTAATTGTGGGGCTATAAAAGTTTTCTTGGATTACCAAGATAGACAGCATGTTATATAGTTTTTGATGGGGCTAAATGAGTGTTTTTCTCATGTGAGAAGGCAAATCTTGATGATAGAGCCTATACTAGATATCACTAAAGTGTTCTCCTTGGTAGTTCAAGAAGAGAAGTAATGAGAAATCAGTAAAAACAATATGGTGGATATTGTGGCTTTCATAGACAAGAAAGTGGTAGACAATACGAGATTCATTTCTGTAAAACAACAACCACGAAAAGATAAACACTTTGCACCTACTGTGGCATGAACAATCATACAGTTGACAAATGTTACAAGATATATGGCTACCCTCCAAGGTTCAAGCAAAATTTCACAACTTTTCGATAAAATGGAAAGTTTACAGCAACTAATCAAGTCACAGGCTAGATTTTGAGTACATCTTTTGAGTCTTATAATCAAATGACATTCTCTCAAAAATATTGTAAAAAACTGTTAGTTTTAATCCACTCACAACCTACTGATAATACAAACCACCAAGCAACAAATGTCACTTCTAATTCTAAATCTCTTCTAGGTATATCATTTCATTCCAACCTTTCTTCAAGTACCTTAGTTTCCCCTCTATTATCTGACACTAGTTGGATTATAGACACGGGAGCTACAGATCACATTACTCATTCAATTAATTCATTTGTATCCATTACAAAGTCTTTACATACCTCAGTAAACTTCCAAATGGTGATATTGTGCCTGTTACTCATCTTGGCATAGTTCAATTGTTTGAAAATTTAATTCTAAAATATGTACTTTGTGTACCATCTTTTTCATATAATTTACTCTTAGTGAGTAAACTTACTTCATCTCAGAAATTTTGCTTTATTTTCTTACCTGATTCTTGTTTTATTTAGGAGTTTACCCCATGGAAGATGATTGGGATAGCTATAAGATCAGTTGGCTTATACATACTATATCAACCAAGTGTTAATGTTGTTAAGAGTCAAAACAAATCAAAATTAGTGAATTCCATCACAAATTCTAAAGTTTGGCATAACAAATTAGGCCATCCCTCTATGTCTCAATTACCATTTCTTTCCAAAAATGTACCAGATATTTCCTTCTCAAATAAAGATAAAATTGTTGACCATTATATAGTTTTCCCTTTGGCAAAATAGAAAAGACTACTATTTCAGATTCATTCATATGATGAGAGTTTTCCTTTTTATCTAGTTTATTGTGATATATAGGGTCCATTCTCTATTCCTACTCATAATGGTTCCAGATTTTTCCTTACTTCAGTTGATGATCATTCTAGATTTACTCAGATGTATTTGATGAAAACAAAATCTGAAGTTAAGAATATATTCATTACTTTCTATAATCTGATTAACACACAGTTTGGAACAAAAATACAATATGTAAGAAGTGATAATGACTTTGAATTAAAATGACTGATTTTTTTGCCTCAATAGAATCATACATCAAGTATCATGTATAGAAACACCCCAACAAAATTCTATAGTTAAAAGAGAACATCAACACTTGCTAAATGTAGCAAGAGCTTTAAGACTTCAATCAAATGTACCTTCGGTTTTTTTGGGAGTGTATACTCACTACTACTTATCTTATAAACAGAATTTCATCTTTAATTCTAAATAACAAATCTCCACATGAGATTTTTTACAATTCAATTCTATCATACAATCATTTGAGAAATTTTGATTGTTTATGTTATGCTTCCACTCTTGCCCAAAACAAAACAAAATTTTCTTCTAGAGCAAGAAAATTCATTTTTGTATTATATCATTTTGGTATAAAATGATATAAACTCTTTGATCTTGAAAAGCATACATTTCTTGTTTCTAGAGATGTAGTTTTTCAGGAGTCTAATTTCCCTTTTCATTCTCATTCTACTACTTCAAATTTCAATTTGAAAAAATCTTTTGAAAATCATGATGTTCTTCCTAAATTCATCTTTGATTGCACTGAAAATTTCACATATCCTTAATCCTCTCCATCTCAAATACATTCTGTTGATCTAATTACTACAAATAACACAAATTTACCATCTCTAAATGATGAAACTCACTTTGCACCTCCTAGAAGGTCAACTCGACAACATAAAGCACCTAAATACTTGTAAAATTATCACTACAATCTGGATGCTTCTAGTTCTCCAACATTTTCTAAAGATCTTGCCCTATGTTCATGTAACATATATAGCATTTTTGATGTATTGTCTTACTCTAAATTGTCCTCATCACATAGACTTTTTTGTTGCTATCTCTTCTGATTTGGATCCCACTTTTTATCACCAAGATGCTATGTCTGTAAAATTATCTTCTTTAGAATCTAATAACACTTGGACTCTTACAACACTACCTCCAAACAAAATTCCTATAGGTTGTAAGAGGGTATATAAAACAAAATATAATTCTGATGGTTTTATTGAGAGACATAAGACAAGACTTGTTGCCAAAGGGTATACTCAAAATGAAGGTTTAGATTTTTTTGAAACTTTCACACCTGTTGCAAAGATGGTTATTCTCAAATGTGTTTTATCTCTTGATGCTATCAATAATTGGCATATCTTTCATTTAGATGTTAATAATGCATTTTTATATGGAGAGTTAGATGAAGAAGTTTTCATGAAAGCACCTCCTGGTTATCTTAGTAAAGGGACACAAGAGTATGCAAACTGTAAAGATCTTACATGGCTTGAAACAAGTATCTAGACAATAGAATTCAAAGTTCACATCTATTTTGTTTGATATTGGTTTCTCACAATCTAATTCAGACTATTCATTGTTTATTAAAAAGGAAGGCAATTCATTTGTGACCTTATTGCTTTATGTTAATGACATTCTTCTTGCTGGTAGTGGCTTATCTGCTATTAAATATGTCAAAACATCTTTAAGTGCTCAGTTTAAGTTAAAAGATTTGGGTCTAGCCACGTTTTTTCTTGGAATGGAAATTGCACGTTCACAAAAGGCATTTCTTTATCTTAAAGAAAATACATTCTAGAGTTGATCTCAAATTCTGGTTTACTTGCTGAAAAATCAGGTCTTTTTCCTTTATATACTCATTCCAAGTTATCTAAAGAAGATAGGTTTCTGACATTTCTGCTTATAGAAGGTTGATTGGCAGATTACTCTACCTTACTCATACCAGACCAGATATTACATATGCAGTCAATCATTTAAGTCAATTTTTGGACAGTCCCTGTGTACCACACTAACAAGCTGCCTTTAGAATTCTCAAATATCTTAAGTTGGCTCTTGGTTAGGGTTTTTTTTTCCAACCTCTTCCACTGTTCATATTAAAGCTTTTTCAAACACAGATTGAGTTAGGTGCCCTAATACTTGTTGCTCATATTGCATTTTTATTGGTGAGTCACTTATGTCTTGTTAATCCAAGAAACAACACAGTTTCTAGATCTTTCTGCAAAAGCTGAATATGACCTATACAACTTGTGAAATTACTTGAATTCGAGCCTTGCTTACTGATTTGTATCAACTTCATCCTTAGCCAGCACTTTTGTTTCGTGATAATCAAGCTGCACTTCACATAGCAGCCAATCAAGTCTATCATGAATGTACTAAACACACTGAGATAAATTGTCATTTAGTGTGTGAGAAGACACAAGAGGGACCACTAACTACTTTACATGTTGCTTCAATTCACCAAGTAGCATATTTGATAACCAAGCCCTTAGGTTCTAAACTTTTTTAGTCCTTGTTATCCAAGATGAATGTGCATTATATATACACATCATCTTGCGGGGGACTATTACAGATTTAATACATTGTAAATAGTGTATAGAAGTAAGATGAAATATGTGTAATGTTTTCATTGGTCAATACCAAAGTTAGTTACATCCAGTTACATTTCCCTCCATTTCTCTCTCGTATTTTTACATATAAATACAGAGGTTACATTGTAAACGTAATCAGATTGAATAACAATAAGTTTGGAACTCTCTTTCTCTTCTACAAACTTCTTTTCTCCTTTACTCTGTTTCAAATAGTTCCATGATACCCATTGAAGAGAGATTAAAAAATTATTAATAATACATGCACAGGTTTTTAGTGACAATTTGACCCTAAATATTAATGAAATAATCAAAATATCTTTTATATATCTATTATGATAAATGAGTGAACTTTACAAATTCATAATTGTTAAAAGTGAAGAACTCTAAATGTCTGTTTAATTTTGAGTTTGAAAGTTTAAGAATGTACTTTTAACAGTTTAAAAACACTTTTACAATAAATTGTATATTTAAATTAGGAATATCTCTTTTGCATTGCAAGAAATATTAGGTCGAAAATTCTCTAAAATCATAAAATTTTCATTTTATGTTAGGTTTGGATAGTGAGTTAAGATGAAATAAGTTGAGATGAAAGTTGGAAATTGAATAAAATATTATTAGAATATTATTTTTAATATTATTATTGTTTTGAGATTTAAAAAAGTTAAATTATTTATTGTATTTTGTGAAAATTTATAAAAATTGTAATGATGAGATTAGATGGATTGAGAAACACTCTCAATCCAAACTGAGCCTTAATATTCTACTATTAACTATTGTAAAATGATAGTCAAAACTCACTCCAATCGGTATCACCTCCATCGTTAAAGACCTATAAAGAGTTTATATATGTTCTATTTAATTTCTTTTGGTGTTATTTTGTTGAAGTTTGTTGGTTTTTCAAATTTATAAAATAATTTCCTTATTTCTAGTATCTAATATATATTCGAATACATAAAAATTTAAATATTTCATATTTATAATATCTATGAATGTTGTTGACATATTGATGCCGAAAATGAGTGACAAAGTAAATAAGAATGACTCATGAGAAACCATATATCATAATTATATAACTAAAGTAAATCCATTATTAAGTGTTACTATAACTATGAAAAGTAACCAAAAAAAAAAAGGTGACGCTACACAAACCTGGGACTAGATACCAACTTGAAGGATCTGAACTTGATTGATACGTGTTATTATACAATTTGGATTAGGGTTGATTGATTTTGAGCTAAAGTTAATTTTTAGAAAAAGAAAATTTGAATTAAGTAATGCTAGATACAGTCGTGAAGTGCGTAAGTGTCGCGTAATTTTTTGAAAAATAGTGGGATTAAACCTTAAGAAATTAGTTTTTTTCATGTAGGTCTCACATTTATTCACTTTTTTTCAAAAAGATTGCACAGCACTTGTGCACTCTACGATTACAAATATCATTTTTCATTTGAGTTTCTTACCGATTAAAATAATTTTTATTGACTTATTTTTCTAAGCGCATTACAAATAACTTAAATGACCAAATCCATGATAAAAGCATTCCCATGAATCATGATTAATGTATTAAATTTTATTTTTTTATAAAAGGTAGACTTCATTCATACTTGGAAAACCATGAACAAATTACAATGACATATCAAATCTTACAATTACAAATTATGTACAAATGACAATTACATATCAACATCTATCAAACCCTATTCAAAACAATTTCTGGACAAGAATGTCACCATTGCGCTGTATCATCAACCATCTTAACATGTCGCGCTAGCAAATATGCAGCTTCATTATCCTGTATACCAACATGAAGAAACTCATAATCTTGAAATCGTTGGAAAAGAAGTTGAATTTCTATTAACAAAGGTTCCTATTTAAAAAAAAAAAAAAAGTTCCCTGGATTTGATAGCATCAATAACCGTCAAAAAATTCCCTTCTAGTACCAAACCAGAAATACCCAAATGAAAGATCATCTGCAAACTCCTAAAAGTTTCAATATCATCCACATCAAATACTCACTTCTTTCCTACTCAAAATAAACAAAATCTTACCATTAGCATCCCTTCAAATAACATCAATTCCTATAGTGTCTATATTTTAAATTAATGCCCCATCAAAATTCAATTTAACCTTATTATGTGGTAGAGCTTCCATATAAGTACATTTTCCTTCCTCACAATCAATTGAGAGTTTTTAATAGAATTGAAACTTTCAACTTAGTTAAAACAATAAGTTTTGCTACTCATCATCCCCACACACCACACTACTATTTTTTTTTTTTAGTTTTATTTTTTCTTAACTAATTGAATTATTTTACTCATCATCCATATACTACACATTTGATAAGAGAAAAAAAATAAAAAAAAAATTATGTATGTCTGTGAGGATGATTAATAGAATTTTTCTAAAACAATTATCAACAACTTTTTGAATTATATTGGCATAATTATCAAACAATCCAAGATTTCTATATTTCCAAATATCCCAAGAGATATTAAGAAAAGTAGGAGCTATACACATATCACATCCCATTAAATCTCACATCAAAACATCAATATAATTTTTAGTATACAACAACAATTTTATTGCATCTAATAACCCATACCTAACTAACAGTGGAACACAAACATAATGCATGGATGTTATCTTTAAGTTGCAAATTACGGTGATCACAAATACCATCATATACAATATTCATTCTTAATAAATTCAGTTTTGTGGGACTATTAGTACAAGCCCTCCAAGCAAGATTCTTCATTTTATTAGAAAGTGTCAAATTCCACAGCATCCGCCAAAACACATGTTGACGTTGTGAATGTGAAATTTCAATTCTCCCTTCGGATTTTAACAACTTTAAAGTAAAATGATACCTTAACCTAACAGAATACATGAAATTTCTAGTACCACTCCATACAAGTTGATCAACAGTCCAAGAATGTAAAGGGATTTGAACAATTTGATCAACCACATAGGGAAGAAATGCATCTCTAATCAATGCTTCATTCCAATATCTAGAAGTGGGATTAAACAACTCATTAACAGTGGATCCCAAAGATAATAACTGAGAAGATTGTGAAAATGAGGCTCTAAGCTCACCTATCTTTTCAAATATCAATGGATTTCCCTCTCCCAAATAGGGATGTAAAGAAAAACTGGAAAACCGGTTGAACCAAACCAAACCAGTAGATTTGGTCCGGTTTGTAAGTGATACCAATTCTTAAGAATCGAAACCAGTCCTAAATTGATATTGTATCGATCTTCATACTTTGAAAATCTGTTTAAAACAAACCGGACCGGTATATATATTTATAATTTTTTAATATTATATATAATTTTTCATATTATATTATATTTACTATATGTTAAATCGATAATTAATATAACATGAAATTTTAGTCTTATTATTCAAGTCTATTAATATTATAACATGTGATATAATATTAATAGACATTTGATATAGCATATAAATTTTAGTCTTAAACATAAACATTAATATTAAGTTATAATTAATATAAACTTACTTTTGATATATGTATATATATATATCAAGGATATATACATTTTTGGCATAATAAATTATAATATATATATTCTTTTATAAATACACTTTTACACATTTGATCATATATACTTACATAAAAAGTTTAGAACTTATATAGACTATAATTAAATTCAATATTATACTATTATGAATTAATTATTATAAAATATGCCAACAATATGTCAATACTTCTAGAAAAAAATGGGAAACATCACATCTGGACCAAGTGCCTTCGTTGCCTACATTTGGAACAGAGCTTGCTTTACTTCCTCAATCGAAAATGGTTGCAAAAGAACATCATTCATAGGTGTAGTTATCTTAGATTGCATTATATCAAGTAAATTGTTCATGCCTCTTGGGTTAGAAAAAGAGAATAAATATGAAAAATATGACGCAACAGAATGTTCCAAATCTGCCCCCTCTCTCCAAATACTCTCTTCGTCCATAAGCTTATCAATAAAACCTCTACTTCTTCGTTGAGAAGTTTTGTAATGAGAAAACTTTGAGTTTTGATCCCCTGAATGCAACCATAACGTCTGAGATCTTTGTTTTCACATTATCTCCTCCCTTTCCAATAACAGACTAATTTCATATTTAATATTCTTCACCACAAAAATTGAATGAGGAGCTGTTACTACCCTAGTCAATTTTGCCCTTATAGCCTGCAATTCTTTTTTATTATGACCAAACTGCTTATGTTTCCAGACATGTAAATTACTACTATATAGGGAAATAGCCTCAATCAAACTTACTATGTCATCAGCATCATTTTGACGACACCAAGATTTGAAATTATATATTCACACCTCTCAGCTCCAATCCACATAGTTTCAAATCTAAAAGGTTTCCTACCTGTCCTTAGTGCACTGAACAAAATATGAAGTAGGAGTATTACTAATCTTGTAGATGAAGAAATGGTCAGCCACTCAAGATTGATAAGGAATCTGTCAAGCCTTTCTTGTATGAATGCATCCCCTTTCCTCATATTTGACCAAGTAAATAAAGAACCCGTTGTGATTAAACTTTTGAGATGACAATAATCTAAGACATCCCGAAAATCATTCATGTGCCATTGAAAACGAACCCTATCACTTTTCATTAAAGTCCTCAAAAACCAACCAAGGAGTATCAATAGAAATTGAAATGGACTTCAACAATTGCCCAACTTCCTTCCTACGCCTGCCACAAGATGACCATATACTGCAGTAGTAAACCACTTATAATTTATAGTTAAATAAAAAAATCCAAGCATCAAAGTGGTGTTTAGAATAAGAAAGAATTGCCAAGTCAATGTACTTATGCCAAAACATAACAAGTCCGCCACTTTTACCTTCACAATTAACTGCAAGGCAACCATAAAGCTACATACAAAACTTTAAAGCCTCCATTCTTCTAGCAATTGATTTGGTCTCTATGACAAAGACCACATTGGGAGTTTCTCTTTGTAGTAAATCATGAAGAACACGAAAACCCAAGCCCAGCCCGGTCTACAGTCCCTTGCTCGATAGCCTTCAATTTTCCAGCTATCCCAGTAGCATTCAAATTCAAACTGGCAGTACAACCATCCAAGGTAACTGTAAAAGACTGTTGCACTGATGTTGGATTCTCATCACCCAAGCTGATAAATTTGCCACCAGTGACCACTGTTACAACTTCCGGTGATCTAAATTTTCCATCCAACAGAGATTTGTCACCCTTTGTATCAAAAGAATTAGCAGATTTTGCATCTTCTCGAGGTGTCGTTCTACCCTTGTTCCGCGATAAGCCTCCATTCACACGTAACAAGCATTATACAAGAACCCCTCCTTCTCAAACTAAGCCTGATGAGTCAGCCACATTTCACAATCATAATGAGAATGCCCTAATTTGCCATAACAATAACAGAAATTTGACATTAATATTTCAGTCGAACCCACACCGATTATGATTTGTGTAAGGAAAGGCATTTAATTATGGGTAGAGGTTGTCAAATACCTACTAATTTAAAACTGACCCTAGAGAATTCAGCCCAGGCAAGAGAATTCTCTAGCAAATCAATGTCCTCTACTTCTCCAAGAGATTCACCAAACAGGCGTACAACCAAACCATTCATACAGTTCAAAGGAAGATCATAGAGCTTAATCCAGAATGTTGCAAAATTCATACAGATCATTGAAGTTTGAAAATTCCCATTGTAGTGGTGCATTAGTATAAAACTTTTGTCAAAGAACCAAGGACCATTCCTGAATACACAATCTGTATTACATTGCTTTCTAAACTGGGCTAAGAATATATTATCACTCAAATCATAAAACTTCACCCCCTTCATAGCATCCCACACCGATTTCATCATGGACGTAAATACTTCCTTATACATAAACTCGCTAGACAAAAGTTCAAACAGAAGACAACATTTTGATTGCTCCACCGTAAACACCGGAATTGGTTCCTGAATCACAACCTCTATATTCTTCAAATTTGACAAATAGAAAATTTTCCACCTCTAAGACAAATAATCTACCATGACATATGTAGCAAATCAACCGACTGAACCATGTAAGGAAGAAAGAAACTTGTAATCTGAACCCCCTGTAAGGAATAAAGAAACTTGTAGTCTCAATAAGGAAAAAACTCCCAAGTAAGAAATCGCCCAAACCACCTAAAGTGACTACTAAGGTAAGGTTTGGAAAGGGAGTTGAGATAATATGAGTTGAGATAAAAGTTAGAAGTTGAATAAAATATTGTTAAAATATAAATTTTTAATATAATTTTTGTTTTGAGATTTTAGAAAAATTGAATTATTTTTTGTATCTTACATGAGACTTTAGAAAAGTTGTAATAATTAGATGAGGTGAGGTGAAATGAGTTGAGAAGTCCTCTCAGTCCACACAACCCTTTAGGGAGCGAACTACATGTATTAAATTTTATTAAGATACACTCTTTTTAGACAAAATGAATCTCATGATTAATCAAAGTGTATTAGTTGATTTTAATTCTACTCATCATCTCTATACTACACACCTATTTTTATTTTTTTTCTTTTAGCAGATGTTTGGTGTAGAGATGGTGAGTAGAAGAACTCTTATTTTTTAGATTATGTTTTGTTGTTTTTTCAATCACACCAACTTATTTGTCACATTATTGAATTTTATTAAATATTGAGACTTTAAGTTACCAAACCATAGATGTGAGAAAATGAAAAAATTCAGATGATTAAGGATGTTAAAAAAATTGATTAAGGAATGAAAAAATGAGATTTTTATTAAAATTTGAGTTTTTTATTAAAATTTGATTAAGGAATGACGAAATTCAAAATGAAAATGACAAAATGAATTTTTATTAAAAATTGAGATTTGAATTTTTTTTTAATGATTAAAGATGTTAAAAAAAATAAAAATAAATAAAAATTTCAAATAGTAAATAAGTGATAAGAGATAAGAGATGTAAAGTCTATTATTACCCAAGTATAATAACTATTCCTTTCGAGTTTGGGCCCAAATGGTACGGGTCAAAACGGTGCGGGTCTACATGCTATTTCAAGTTTCAATAAACCCGATTATACACAAATATCCTTCGCGATTCACATTCACGGGGGATCAAATACTAGAGACTGAGACCAGAGAGGACTGGAGTTTCATAACTTTGATCCGATTAGGAATTCTTTCCACAGTGACTTGTCAAGTTCAACCATTTTCGGTCTGAGATCCGATGGCGCCGCCTCCGGGCCCTTATTCTGGCACCAGCACTCTCGCCCTGGTATTTCTTCAATCTTCACTTCTCAGTTTTTCGTCAAATCTTATTTTGGATGCTATTAAGTTTGTAGTGTTTTCGTGCTTCCTTGTTGTCAAATGGCTGCTTTTTTACGTTTAGTTGAATTTAGAGAATGGAAACTTTAGGATCGGAAATCTGATTTCATCATTCTTTGCAGGTGGCTCGTGCATCAGCCTTCACTTTTGGCGTGGTCTATGGAAGCCTGAAGCTTAAGATTCTCAAGGTGCTTTCATGAACGAATGCTGCTTGTTACTTAATTTTATCTTTTGCTATGTGTGCTCCTCCCTGGTTGGATCTAGTCCAGAATTATCTGTTTTAACTGTTTGTAGAACGGTGCTGTAGCTAACGATCAAAAGAATTGGTACTTTAGTTAGCGCATCTGCATGCAAAATTGCTACAAGTTGCAAATTTATAAATGTTGGCTGAAAGCTTAGGAGATATCCGTGTTCTAAAGCAGTATGTATGTAGTGGCATTGGTGTTTTAAGTTTCTGATCTCTTTCGGATGGTTTTTGGAAGACATTACATGACTAGACCTTTTTTTCTGAATGATGTTTTATGGTCTAGTTAGATCACTCGATTAAAAACAAACATTGTATAAGATTCAATTATATATTTACCTATAAAAAAAAAAAAGATTCAATTATATATTTTTGACATCCAGTATAACCTTTACAGAATTAAGTTACTTTTTCTCTTGAGAAGTCAGCAGAATGCTTACTTTTTTTATGATATCAGATTAAAGTTATTTCATTTCTAAAAGATCCATTTTTAATTTATTCTAAAACAAAAACAAACTTGAAGGTTTGGGGCATTAATACCACTACTGGTACACTTTGTTGGCATGATCCATTTTTCATCAGTACAACAGGATATGACATGTAAACAACCTCTCTCTATTCTTTTGTAATAAACAATAAACACCAAAATCAGTTTCATTATTTGTTACTGATAAAAAAAAAAACCAGTTTCATAATTTGTATAGATTTTGTGCCCTTGAAATTTTGATAATTTTCTTTTAACCTATAAAATAGTATAATTTATCTTCAAAAGTAATATATCATTACTTGATATTTTGAAAGCACTTTTGTATTAAAAAAAGTGAATAATGGTAGAGGAAAAAAGAGTGCGGATTTTTTACTGTATAAGTATGAATATGAATACATTGTCCAAGTGAACTCCCACAATAAGTATAAATGTGAATGCAGGTTGATATTTTGCTGTATATGGTGCAATATATCAGCTAATAACATTTTATACATACTTTGAACTAAGATTCATGGTAGTTGATTTATACTTTCTTATCAAAAAAAGATTCTTGAATCATGGTAGTTGATAGCAGATGACAGTACATTTATGGGGAAGGAGTGGGTTTGGGGGGAGGGATAGGGGAGGTGGAGCATTTGGATTAATGATGACACTTTGTTGAGCCAAGCCTACATATTGGAGATTGTATGTATAAAGAAAATGTTAAATTCAGAGAACATTTGTAAAAGAAGGGGAGAAGATGCAGTCTAGCCTTGCCCTCTATATATAATTTTTTATTATTAGTAATGCTAATTTTCTTGAAGTCACAGAAGGGTGCAACCCAAGTACATAGGAACTATACCAAAGGTACACCCAACTAGCAAGGAGAGAGAAGGATAAAAAAAATTCTCAAAATCTAATAGGCTGGAAACTTGGGGGCTTTTGCAAGCTTTTGTCCAAACATAGAGATTGTTGAACAGTAAGGATTTTAATTTTTAGAGTGGGAGCTAGTCCTCTAATTTTTAGAATACTTTTTTGGGATAAACCCAACCGAGAGGCGAGAATTCCTGCTCAGCCAAAACACCTTGTGTGGTGCCCTTCATCATTGTGAACTCTTTAAGGTTTAACTCATCTTCCATACCAAAAAAAGAGCCACCATCATTCACAACCCTTCATCATGGAAAACTTTTATGTAGGCATCATTGTGAACTCTGGTTAAACTCATCTTCATCATTCGCAGCCCAATTGATGACTTTTATGAAATTCTTTTTGGCACTTTTTTTGGATGCCTACATAAAATAAAATAAAAAACTCTCAGTGGGCCATGCTTGGAGGTCTATATGCTTGAAGCACCAAAAGCAATTGGCCTCTGCCTTATTATGCGCTGGATCTAGAAGTTGTGCTAGCCAGAGCAGCTGTGCTCACATTTTAACTGGTCTTGAAATTAAATCCAAGATTCAGAGTGTTGATTCATTGTGATATGGAGCTAATTTAAGTTGGTGGAGATACTTAGGTTGCTAATGGGAAAGGGATGAAAAAGATGGGATTGACGAAAGAATGGTCTGTCTATTGAGGATTGTTTTGTGGATTATAAAAATTTCTTTTGATAATGCTCTGTTGACAGAATTAAGATAATGCCTATTTAGGCACCATTTCAAGAGAGGATACAATGTCCCAGGCCCCCATAAAACAGCAGTATTTAATGTGAAAACTTTATAATACTAACTGATTTCAACTAATAAAAAATAAATCATTTTTACAGCTTTCAGATTTTCCAGAGCTGCAAACTCTCTTTTCATTTTTGCATGTGGTGCTTTTACAAGTTCACTGCTATTTCGTAGTTTTATTGCTATGCACTATTTATCTCCCAAACAATCACCCTTTTTGCAATGGTACCTCCAAATTCCCGGTATTCAGCACTCCAATTTGCACCAACTGTATTGTAAAGTACACCTATTCTGTTTTCCAGAAGTGTGTCTTTTCTCACCTATATTGTAATGATTATGGTTTTTTAAATTTCTTTTTCCCTCCCTTATAATCTCCTCTCCTTATTCTAATCCTTCTCCTTCAAAAGCTGATATCTAATGGAAAAATAAGATTCAATACTGCAGTTATGTTGAAAATTATGACTCATATTTCTCCCCTCTTTGTTGCCAGGCGAAGGCAAAGTCACATCAAAAAGCTCAAGCCCAGGCTCATCACTGATGGACTGTGGTGGTCGTTACATATTTTGGGCTGCTGGCAGGAAGAAAGAGATTGTGTTTATTTTATTAGATGAAAATTGTTTTTCGGGTACTTGTTGGCTCATGATGTCCTTTTATCAGTGGAACTGTGGAAGATAGCTAGCTTGTTGTGGCTAGCGGCATAATTGTAGAAGGAGATGCATTTTTTTTTTTTTTATATCAATAACAAACCCTAAATGGTGGTTTATACTTTTATTTCTAGAGTTAAAAATTGGGTGAATCACTCTACCAGGATGTCATGGAGTAACCAAACAGAGAGAAGGGAAGGAGGGGGTGGAGATCATACCTGTAGGAAATGAAGGTGAAATTTTCTCCCCTTTGATTTTTTGATATTGAGGTTTTAATTATAGTAATGATGCCGGTGGTGTTACGGTTCTTTCCTGATGCTTGCAACTTGCATGCATGATGTTTACCCACTACTTCCATTCATTGACGCTGATAGCTTGGTAAAAGGTATCGCCCGCGTGCACACGCGTATATTTTACTAACATTACTCAGTCAAAAAACCAAGTGAATCAGAATATATGGCTTTTTATCATCCTGTATGGCTTTTCAATAATGAGAAAAATGGTTACTTATCATATGGTGAGATAGAAGTTCTGAAGTTGGATGAGACCCTACTATGCAGATTTTTTTTTTTAATATATATTAATATTTACAATATTGAAAATGTAGGATTTGCTTGTCTACAAGATGATAGAAATCTACTTTTGTCTGCGTGATTAAATTAGTATCTAAATACACGGTAAGATCTATTAATAATAATATTAGATAAAGTCTTGAGAAATGCTACACAACCTCCTACTATTCATCTACACTCCACACTCCTTACTTTTTAATATTTTTTAATATTTTTTTTAATTTTTTTTTTGAATTTATTTTTTTTAAATATTTCAAATTTTTTATTCACTATTCATAAAAAAAATATTTGATAAAAAAAAATTAAAAAAAAAAGTGGAGTGTGGAGTGTGGTGAATAGTAGGAGGTTGGGAAGATTATTTCTAAAGTCTTATGCTCATTTGAATGTTGAGATAAGATGAAAAATTTGTGTATAATTGTGAAATGGTTTATAAATAATAGTGAAATAGTTTGAGTTAAGATATTTTATGGAGTTTTGAAAAATGAGAAAAAAAAATTGAATAAAAATATTATAAATTTAAAATATTGTTAAAATATAATTTTTATTTTAAAATTTGAAAAATTTGAATGCTACATGCAACTGAGCCACGAAACCGTGGCTGACGTGGTCAATATATTAAATAAAAAAAAAACATAATAGAAGAAAAAGAAAAATAGAGGAGAAAAAGTTAGATTTCAGATTTTAGAAGAGATCATATTCGTCTGGGTCTGGACTCAGAATCTGTGTCGTCGTCTTCGGGTCTGGAAGAGCTCTACATCATCGTCTTCGTTTAGGTGTCTCGTCCATTTGAAAGAGCTCTGCACCACTGCTAACTCCAATAACATTCGCATCCATTCCTCCCTCTGTCTTCTCAGCACTCAAGACGCTTGAATTAGATGATGATGACTTCATTGATAGAGGAACCAGTACCTGCGGGAGTATGAGATGTGCTCTTTTTGCAAGCCTTTGCAGCAACTCAATCCTGGTAGGTGCAACATTGACTCTGGATAAAGAACTACTGTTTCCAAACCTACTGTTGCTCCCTATCATTGAAGCACCAGTCACACCGCCCTGGAACAGTCTCGATGCAATCATGCCTCCCTTATTTGTCTCCCGCTCCAGGACCATGCTACTGTGAGCAGCACAAAGACCACTCTTACCCCTTGCAAATTTCTCACATTTTTTTTTTAGTCACAAACAGATAGAGAAACATAAAAGAGCGGTACAACAAAATTACACCATATATATGGTTCTGACTAGTATATGCCATAAGCACCGGTTAAAAGACCAGTTAACATGCTTAACTGGAACTTTGGAGGTTAAAATCAAGCTTTTACAATAAAAAAGACGCATTCTGATGGTATAGGATTTCATTTTTTAAAAGTCAACTTCCTCATAAGGAGTAACAGCCTCTGATCAAGCTCAAATTGAGCACAATGGGACGGATCCCCTTTCAGCACATCTGAAGCCCACCAATGATACGTATATCTCCACTTTCACACCAGGACCTAAACCTCCATCTGAAGTTGTAGCTTGAGGTTCATCTGAAATTTTATTTAGTCTGCCATGCATGATGTATTCAAACTTGTCAGCAAGTGATTGTTGCCCACCCTCCAAACTCAGAGTAGTAGATAATGCCATCAGGAATTTCTCCTCTTTATCAATAGGATAAATCTCCGTATTAACATCTAATTGCATTAACATGCCACACTTCTCGCTTTGTGCTTCAATTCGAGTAACTTTATCAAATTTTTTACCATTTGGATTCACATGTTCCACCCTAAAAATAACAAAAAAGGAGCGCACCCATCCTTACTGAAAATGTGTTTGTTAGCAGCGACTTTGGAGCCTTCGGGAGACTAGCTGTGAGCAGTGCTGTTATGGAGAGGGAGAGAGAAAGACCTAGAATCAACGACATGATTTTGAAGCGTGCTCAGCTATTGGGTTTGCTTCGGCGGAGCAAGTGAGCAAATTTAAGGAGACGAAAACAAATCTTGAAGAGGAAACCTGAGGGGGAAGGAGTAAGCGGGAAACTCGAGGAAGAATGGTAGATGGAGAATATCAGAGGAGACAAAGGCGAACTGTTTTCGTTGGATGCAAATCTCAAATGAAACGAACCGTTTCATTAAACCACATAGGACACAGTTACACGACCGTTACTCCAGTCGATTGCATTCAATATTTTTGTTGTTTTTTTATGTTTGTTTGGAAGTTTGAAAAAATTAATAATTAGGTAATGATTAAATGAAAATTTTAAAAATTTGAAATTAAAAAGTATTTGTATTTAAGTAATGAATGTTGAGATGTGATGATATAGCGTCTGGATTGTTTTCAAGACTAAAAATCTCAAAACTTTGAAAACCTCTTCTCTCATCATTATAATTTTTTCAAATTCTCATACAAAATAAAATAAATAATTCAATTTTTTCAAATCCTAAAATAAAAATAATATTAAAAAATATATTCTAAAAATATTTTATTCAACTTTTTAATTTTAATCTCAACTTATTTCATCTCATTTTTGAAAATAAACAACCCTTAGAGTGCCATAGTCTCATACATCTTTGAAAAAGAAGTAAGAATGTAAGATCCATCATTTAAAAAAAAAAAAAAAAAGGGTCTTTCATCATTTTTTGAATTGTGCACAATTTGTATATTTTACAACTATATAAATCATTTCTCTTACATGAAACAGGAGTTGTAACTTAAGTTTGCATATTAACTTATGGCAGCTTTAGGTTACGTTTGAATGTTAAGTTGAGCATAGTATAATTAAGTTTTTTATGAATAATAATGAATTGAATAGTGAAGAGAGTTATGTGAGACTCATCTAAACTGAGTTTAAAATGTGTTTGGATATTAAAATGAGTTTAGTAATTTTTATGAAAATTGAAAAAAAGTTGTGGGTCCATGTATAAAGATATTTTAAATTAAAAAAGGTTATAAGTCCCATGTGTAAGAAGGTTTTGAGTTGGGATGAGTTTAGTAATTTGAGAGTTAAGTGTTTGGATGTTAGATTCAATTTAAAATTAGACTAAATTCAACTGAGTTCAGTAACCAAACATACCTTAGAAGATAGAATCTGTTATCCTTTATCCATTCCAGAAGTGGAGGAGCCTATGTATAAGAAGGTGTAGAAGTGCACCGCGAAGGAATTTTTTCATGTATTGTGTTAAAGGTAATCAAAGAAAAATTTTACTTATTATTCTCACACTATAATTACATTTAATTTTTTAATTTTTTTCTCTTATGAAATGTATGGTATATGGATGATGAGTAGAAGAATTCAATTAGTTTAAAAAGTATAAAACAAAAAAAAATTAAATATTAAAAATTAAATTAAATTAAATATAATGTATGATGTATGAGAATGATGAATACCATGACTTATAATAAAAATGCTATAGGCCAAAAATAAAAAATAAGAATAGTAACAGAAGAAAAATTATATTCATCATCTTTACAAATCACATATCACATTTTTATTTTTATTTTTTTTCTCTTATCAAATGTGCGGTTTATGGATGATTTGTAGAAGAATTCAATAAGTTTGAAAGAATAAAACCAAAAAAGAATTAAAAAATTTTGAAAAATAAAAAAAATGTGGTGTGATGTGTGGATAATGAGTAGGAAAGTTTTTTTCTGTTACATACATACACACACGTTCAGTACAGCCAAAACGATGCGTTTTCGTTGTCCGCTTTAACTGAGTTCAGACGCTGTAAATTAGGGTTTCAATTCTGTCTTCCTCTGCTTGTCCAGAAGAGTCCCGAAAATCTCTGTTAAAAAAAAAAAAAAAAAAAGAGTCCCGAACATCAAGCACGCAGTGAATCCTAATTCCCATCATTCTCACACATTTCGATCGTTTTTCTTGTTGAATCTGTGTCATTTCTGTATCTTCAACAATGGCCCCCACTTCCAAAGACGACGGCTTGAAGAAGCTCGAATACTTCTCGCTCGTCTCCAAGGTCTGCTCGGAACTTGAAACGCATCTGGGGTTCGGGGACAAAGTTCTCGCCGAATTCATTACGGAATTGGGCCACAACTGTGAGACCGTCGATGAGTTCGATGCGAAACTAAAGGAAAACGGCGCCGAGATGCCCGATTACTTTGTCCGTACGCTTCTGACGATAATACACGCAATTCTTCCTCCGAAGCAGAATTCCGACAAGGAGTCGAAGAATGAGAGCGCTTCGGATGGTAAGAAGGCCATGTATTCGGCGCTGGCGATTGCGGATGATAGAAAGAGAGCTAAGGAGATCGAGAGAGAAATCGAATTGGAGGCACGGGAGCGACGCAGAGACGGGGAAGAACGCGAAGAAGAAAATAGACATCGAAGGAGAGATAGGGACAGGGACAGGGACAGAGACAGAGACAGAGATGGAGAGCGAGACAGAGACAGAAGAGATAGGCGCAGGGATAGACATGATAGAGATGAGAGGCATAGAGACAGAGATATCGATGGTGATGAGGATGGTAGAAGGGATTACAGGAGTAGGGAAAGGCACAGGGATCGACACGAGAAGCATGGGAGAAATGATGAGGATTTGGTTGATAGAGATAATGGTGAAAATGAAGATTATCCGAGAGGAGGTAAAGATCGTTCAAATGGGCGGTATAAATCCGATGAGCCCGAGTTGTATAAGGTTTACAAGGGTAGGGTCTCAAGGGTGATGGACTCGGGCTGCTTCGTGCAGTTGACTGATTTGAAGGGGAAGGAGGGTTTGGTTCACGTTTCACAGATTGCAACTCGGCGGATTGCTAATGCCAAGGACGTGGTGAAACGGGATCAGGAAGTTTATGTGAAGCTGATTTCGGTGTCAGGTCAGAAACTGAGTCTTTCGATGAGGGATGTCGATCAGAATACTGGCAAGGATTTGCTACCGTTGAAGAAGAGCTCAATGGGCGATACGGATAGGACGAATCCATCTAGCGGATCGAAGGAGGGGCCAGCAACTAGGGTGGGTCTTTCAGGGATTAGGATTTTTGAGGAGGAAGATGTAGTAGTCCCATCACGTAGACCATTAAAGAGGATGAGTTCACCGGAAATATGGGAAGCAAAGCAATTGATTGCTTCTGGTGTTTTGAGTGTTACCGATTATCCCACATATGATGAGGAAGGAGATGGAGTGCTATATCAAGAAGAGGGTGCTGAGGAGGAGCTTGAGATTGAACTGAACGAGGATGAGCCCGCATTCTTGCAAGGGCAGAGCCGGTATTCAATGGATATGTCCCCTGTTAAGATTTTCAAGAACCCAGAAGGGTCTTTGGGTCGTGCAGCTGCACTTCAGTCTGCGCTGATAAAGGAGCGGAGAGAAGTAAGAGAACAGCAACAGCGAACTATGCTCGATTCTATTCCAAAGGATCTCAATCGTCCATGGGAAGACCCAATGCCAGATATGGGTGAGAGGCATCTAGCACAGGAGCTCAGGGGTGTTGGTTTATCGGCATATGACATGCCTGAATGGAAGAAGGATGCTTATGGAAAATCCATCAGTTTTGGGCAGAGGTCAAAGCTCTCCATTCAGGAACAAAGGCAGAGCTTGCCAATCTACAAATTAAAGAAGGAACTCATTCAGGCTGTGCATGACAACCAGGTCTTAGTTGTTATTGGTGAGACTGGTTCGGGTAAGACAACTCAGGTAACTCAATATCTTGCCGAAGCTGGATATACCACTAGGGGAAAAATTGGTTGTACTCAGCCCCGTAGGGTGGCTGCCATGTCTGTGGCAAAGAGGGTTGCTGAAGAGTTTGGTTGTCGGTTGGGGGAGGAAGTTGGGTATGCTATTCGATTCGAGGATTGTACCAGTCCAGATACCGTCATCAAGTATATGACGGACGGCATGCTTCTGAGGGAAATTCTGATTGATGAGAACCTTTCTCAGTACTCTGTTATTATGCTTGATGAAGCTCATGAGAGAACAATACACACTGATGTTCTTTTTGGATTACTAAAGCAACTAGTAAAAAGGAGACCCGACCTTCGCTTGATTGTCACTTCTGCCACACTGGATGCGGAGAAGTTTTCAGGGTATTTCTTCAACTGTAATATATTTACAATTCCTGGTAGAACTTTTCCTGTGGAGATACTCTACACCAAACAGCCAGAAAGTGATTATCTAGATGCAGCTCTAATTACCGTGCTACAAATCCACTTGATGGAACCTGAAGGAGACATCCTTCTCTTCTTGACTGGCCAGGAGGAGATTGATTTTGCCTGCCAATCTCTTTATGAGAGGATGAAAGGTCTAGGTGAAAATGTTCCAGAATTGATTATTCTACCGGTATATAGTGCCCTTCCTAGTGAAATGCAGTCGAGGATATTTGAACCTGCCCCTCCAGGTAAGAGAAAAGTGGTTGTGGCTACCAATATTGCCGAGGCATCTTTGACCATAGATGGGATTTTTTACGTAATCGATCCTGGGTTTGCGAAGCAAAATGTGTACAATCCTAAACAAGGGCTTGATTCACTGATCATAACTCCTATATCACAAGCATCAGCAAAGCAACGAGCTGGGCGTGCCGGGCGTACAGGACCTGGGAAATGTTACCGCCTCTACACTGAGAGTGCATACCGCAATGAGATGTCCCCAACCTCAATTCCTGAAATCCAGAGGATAAATCTTGGGTTTACTACGCTTAATATGAAAGCTATGGGGATAAATGATCTTCTGTCTTTTGATTTCATGGATCCGCCTTCACCCCAGGCGCTCATTTCTGCTATGGAACAGCTGTACAGTCTAGGAGCACTTGATGAGGAGGGTCTTCTGACCAAATTGGGCCGGAAAATGGCAGAGTTTCCACTTGAACCGCCATTATCTAAGATGCTACTGGCCAGTGTGGACCTTGGATGCAGTGATGAGATTTTGACAATCATTGCAATGATTCAAACTGGCAATATCTTCTACAGGCCTAGGGAGAAACAAGCCCAAGCAGACCAGAAGAGGGCCAAGTTTTTCCAGCCAGAGGGAGACCATCTGACGTTACTTACGGTTTACGATGCTTGGAAAAATAATAACTTTTCTGGGCCATGGTGCTTTGAGAACTTTGTGCAGTCTAGATCTTTGAGGAGGGCACAGGATGTAAGGAAACAGCTGCTCACTATCATGGACAAGTATGGTCTTCCTTTTTCTTTTGCTATTTCTCAGCTATAGAATTGTTTCCTGCCTTTAGCTTTCCTTCTAGTGCTTCCTTCTCATTTCTTCGAGCAAAGCTGCCCTAATTCATCAGGACTTTTCATGAGTTATTAGTTGCTTGCTTGTAGATTGTTTTATTTTAGATTACCCTTTGGATACCATCCATTTAGTGGGTCACAAAATTGGCAGTAAATGCTGTATGAGTGAATTCCAAATTCTTTGATGCGGCAATATCCTTGCAGTACCTTTTAATGATATGATTATATGGTTGCCATGTCTATTCTGCTGGTTTTGTAGATGAAGCGATTAGCACATAATTGTTTGTAGCTTCAGCAATGCCACCAGCGTTTGAGCTTGCTTGTTTTGTATTGACTCGATAATTGTTGTTGCACTGCAGATATAAATTGGACGTCATGAGTGCAGGAAGGAATTTTACAAAGATCAGGAAGGCAATTACTGCTGGATTCTTTTTCCATGCTGCTAGAAAAGACCCACAGGAGGGCTATAGGACCCTAGTTGAGAACCAGCCAGTTTATATCCATCCTAGCAGTGCTCTTTTCCAGAGACAACCTGACTGGGTCATCTACAATGAGCTCGTGATGACTACAAAAGAGTACATGCGAGAGGTCACAGTTATAGATCCTAAATGGCTCGTGGAACTGGCACCAAGATTCTTCAAAGTGGTAGATCCTACAAAGATGAGCAAGCGCAAACGACAAGAAAGAATCGAACCGCTTTATGACAGATATCATGAGCCTAATTCTTGGCGTCTGAGTAAACGCCGTGCTTGACATGTGCTTCAGGTTTTTTTTTTTAATCCCATTTTGATCATCGTTCATCTTGTTGTATATGCTAATATGGTCCATGTTTAGTTTAATTTTTTGAGCCTATTTCGACTCACATTGACCTTGAACCTAAAATGAACAGTAGCAATGGAAAGCTTTCCCGAGTTTTGTATGATGGGTAGTATTAGCTTTTTTAATTGAAATTTGCAGTGCCTGAATTGACTTTTGTCTTTGCTGAACCCAAAATATGAGACAACTTCTCCTTTGGTCTTACTGTGGTTTGCTTTCATGTGCTACTGGACCATATAGCACAGAATGACAGAATCCTTGGTGAAAATGGTTACTCGTCCAGATTCGTACTTTGATGTGCTTGACATTTTTCTTACAGATTACAGATTCGATCCTTGATGACCTTGACATTTTTCTTAGTTCCATGGGTTTTTTCTTTTAGCCTTAATGGAGTATTTTGGAAGATGTTGAATGGTGTTCTTTTATAGGCTGCATTGACTGTTGTATTTGATGATACAGCCACGGTCCTTCAGAAATATGCGAAGCATCCTTCTGATTTTTCCTACTCTTTGTTGCGAAAATTGTGTTCTAGCTTCAGCCTTCAAGTTAGGGAATCTAAATTGTGGTGAGAACGTGAGTAATGAAGAATTTTGTGAAGTTGTGAAGCAGCTCTCTCTCTCTCTCTCTCTCTCTCTCAAAAAAAAGGAGATGAAAAGAAAAATAGACACTATCTGTTTTAGCTTTGCACATATATTCAGCCAATTTTACTCATCAAAAGATTCATTCAGTCAGGTTTATTGGTGTTAAAAAGTCATTTTTCATTTCATCGAACCTTCGATGAAATATTGAAATATAGATAGGGATAATCCTCTTCAACTATCCCGTCATTGAATCAGAGGTCAGCATTAACCTAGATGGGTAATGAATTAATGATACACTTAAACCTACATTACTATTGTTTTACTATTCAACTTTTTTTTTTTTTTATCATTTTGCTCTTTAAATCTGGATTAAAAATTCCAGAACATTCTTCCATAATCTAAACGAAAATAAAATAAATTAATCATGTAATTTAATTAAAAATAAATTTAATTTTATAAAAAAAAATATATTTTTAATATAAAATTAAAAAAAAATTGTAAGTTTGATATTCTCCTTATAATTTACAGTATGCATATCATATTTAAGTGCCCTTTCTTTCTTAGTGTTTTTGAAACTCAAAGAGCAAAAGAAAGAATATTTTTATAAAATTGAATTTATATTTAATTAAATTATATGATTATGTTGGTTGATTTAATTATTTTCTTCTAAATCATGTAAGAATGTCAAATTTTGAGATTTTTAATCTAAATTTAAAGAAAAAAAAAAGATGATAAAATAGTAATAAAGGAAGTGTAAGTATATTATTAACCTTTTCAGATACGCATACGGGCATCCAACAATATGCTATGTTGGCGTGAGTTGTAATTTTTCTGTGCAGGGCTGCAAATTGTATCTAATACGATTAAGTTGGTTCCAAGTTCCCACCCTATATATCCAGTCATCTCCACCATTTTCACGTTACTTGATTTGCTGAAATCTCTCTCAATCAACAACTTCCTGCAATTTATTATCATAAAAAAATTGCTCTTTGTCCTAAATTTAAATTGAGATGATAAACGCTAGGATGAACATCATTTTTGAGTTTGGAGGAAACAGATCTCCGAGAAGGAATAAAAAACCAGTCTTGAAGCAGTATAGCAGATTTTAGGATATCAGTTTAAAGACAAAAACTTGATAATCGACTACCAAATGCGAGATGGGATTGAGATTTCTTGCTACATTGATCTATCAGTATCAACACTTCCTACTCTTTTCAGTTTTCAAGCCTCAATTTATGTACTGAAGCATCTCGTCTCCTTGTACCATTGATTGCTAACATTTCACTCTATACAACCACTATAAAACTTTGAATTTCCTACATCAATTGACTCAAAACTACAATTCACTGGTAAAGTACAATTAAATTGACTCAAAACTACTTATAAAAAAAAAAAATACAATTAAAGTTAAAAAAATAAAAAAACAAAAAAACATGGGGGTGGGTGGGTTTGTCATAGATCTCGCCCATCATTACCGGAGGACGCGGAATGGAATTTTGAAGCCAAGTCTTTGAATATTTGAAGCAAACCCTTCAAGTCATTGGTGCCCACTTCCAGACAGTCCTTCAGGAACCCTCCATCCACCACCTCCCTCTCCACCGTCTCCACCACTTTCCTCAACGTCCCCTACATTCCAACCAACAAATCACTTTTTTAGCATTTACCCCACATATATATCACTCCAACGCTACCAAAAATTCAAGATCCAACCAAAAAAATAGAGAGACAAAAAGGATAATTACCGATTGACGAAACACGTTGAGAAGCCTTTTCAAGAGGGAGCTAGAGATGCTTAGGACGTTTTGGTAATTCCGCCCGACCCAATCCGCCCTATCTTCCCCCGAGTCCGTCCGGGTCAACTCCCCCAGGCGTCTCAGCAGCTCGTTCGCGTCCGTAACGGCTCCGTACAGATCGTCATAGCTAACTTCCCTCCATGCGTAGTTCTTAACGTAGTCCCAGCCCACCGACCACGTGAACCCCCATAACCCCCGCCCCAGACCGCGCTCGAGCTGTTCGGCGATGTCCTTGGCCCGACGCGAGCCCGTAAAGTCTCCCCGGGAGGCACGCAGGTTGGCCACTCGTGTCGTGAGAGATTGGGCGAGGGACACGAAGATCCGGTACTGTGAGTAGGAGAGGGCGTGCGAGGGTTTTGGCGCGGTCGTCAGGAAGAGGAGGAAGAAGAGGAGGGAGCGAGAGGTTGCGGCGGTTTTGGCCATCGCATTTGGTACTGATCGAACTGCTGAGAGAGGGGTTTAAAATGGGAACGGGAGCTTAACCGGCTTTTCGAGGAACAACTTCTGTTTTAAAAATAAATAAATAAATAAAAAGGTATCCTTCAGTTTGCGGTAAGGCATCCTACAGTATTATGAGGTAAGGTATCCTTCGGTTGTACCAATTCTGTATTGAAAAAGAAAAAGAAATTAAAGAGAGAGTAAACAAGTTATTAAGAAGTAGCTATGTGCTTTTGGTAGGTTTTATGGCAGCTATTACAATTTAAATTTTACAAGTTCGACCAAATTTCCATTGATCCATCACTTAGAGCTGTTTGGAGGGTGAGATGTAATGAAAATTTTATGAATAGAAATAAAATAATTTGTTAATAGTAGTAAGAAAGTTTGAGGTTAGTATTTTTTAAGTTTTGAGAAATGAAAAAGAAAAAGTTGAATGAAGAATATTATAAAATTAAAATATTGTAATAATATAGTTTTATAATATTATTTTTGTTTAGAAATTTGAAAAAATTGTAATTATTTTTTATTTTTTATTTGAAAGTTTGAAAAAGTTATAATGATTAATTTGAAATTTTTTTATTTGAATTATATTTGGGAATAAGATGATATGAAATGAAATGAGATCATATGAGAGTTGTGTGTCTCATCTGAGGCCCTAGACCTGTCTTAGAATTATCCATAGGCATTTTATATTTCAATAATTATGGCCCCGTTTCGAACTTGGACTAAATTGATATCAATTCTGTTCAGTCTAATTTTAAGTTGAGTCTAACATTCAAACACTCAACTTTTAAATCACTAAACTCATGTCAACTCAAAACCTCTTTACATGTAGGACTCACAATTTTTTTCAACTCAACACTTCTTTACACGCAGGACCCACAATCTTTTTCAACTTTCCATAAATACATCTAAACTCATCTTAACATTCAAACACATATAATCTCATCTTAAATAGGCCCTACAAAACTCACTTCACAATCTCAACTCACTACTATTCATAAAGAACTCATCTCAACTCAAATCAATTCAGCATCCAAACGGAACCTATATCAACAGGCTAGAGTATTGATAGACCCTTTATATTACTTACGTAGTAAGATATGGGTGGGCAGCAGGGCCCTGCACCCTACTCCCGTTCACCCCACCCTTGACATGCCTTCGAGATGCAGGGGCTGAGAGACCCCTCATTGTATGGTGTGGGTAGCATCCTTATAATAAGATTTAATTTAAAAGATAATTTAATTTTTTAAACTTTTTGAGATCAACCGATAAGTAGGTGATTTGAAAGATGTACTCTTCGTACTGGCTTGCAAGATTAAAAAAAAAAGAAGTTTTTTCCATAGAAGGTGGTCATTGATGGTGGCTACCGATCTCTTTTTTTTTTTTTTTAACTTAATTGTTAAGTAAGGATTTTAAAATGAATTTTTGATTTTTTTTTAAAATATTTCATAAATTTAAAAAAATATTTAATAAATTTAAAAAAATGTTAAAAAAATTCCATTTGCATGTTTGGTGGCTATTTTAGTAGCCTCCCTATGTGGGAGTAGCACCACCCTCCAAAAAAAGAAGAAATTGTTATAAACTTCTCAAGTCCCTCTTTGATAAACAAAACTTGAGAACTACAGTTTGATACAAAAACGCACTTACAGATCCAACGAGTTTAAGGAAAGAAACCAATCGCAAAATAGAACAAGAAAATGTCAAGAATATAAAGCAGTGATCAAAGAAAAAGAAAAACAAGAAAATAAGAAGAGTAAAGAAAAGAACACAACCAATTTACATGGTTCGAATGGTCTATGTGCACGACAGGAATGGCCTGAGAGCTTTATTGATGATCAATATCCTTTATAGAGAAACCTCAAAACAACTAGCTTACAAAACTCTCTCTCACAAACCAAAAAATCGAACAAATTTTCTCTCTCAGCGAAACTTTAGGTAAAAACCCTAGTTTCTCCCTCTCAAGCTCTCTCTCGAAGTCTCTCAATAACACAGACCAAAAAGAATGAATAAAAATGAATTCAGTATTACACATATCGGTAACTACATATATATATATATATATATATATCATTAAATAGATGCCAACACGTGTCATAATCCTGCAGCTCAATCACTTGATTTTTGATACAGCTCATGAGTCACAGGCTTCTCACATGATCAACCAGCTTAGCTTCATTAAACGTCAAGGGTCCAGATTTAGCCACTTGTTCATCATTCACTTATTCACATAAGAAAAAATATTAGAAAGGCAACAGATAAATGTATTGACACACCATTTAAAATTCTCCACCTTGGCAAAATATTTATTGCCAAGTTTTTATCAATTTTCATCATCGGCTATTCCTGCATTGTCCCCCTAATGAGGACAAACTCTATACTCCATACCAACTAAGTTCAGACAGTTTTTGAACTTAGACCAAGGGAGAGACTTGGTCATCATATCTGAGAGGTTATCCTCAGTTGAGACCTTCTCTACTCTACAACCTTAGACTCTATAACATCCCTAACAAAGTGAAGCCTTATGTCAATATGTTTAGACCTTTCATGGTAAACTTGATTTTTAGCGAAGTATAGTGTGCTTTGATTATCACAGTGTACTGTGATATTGTCATTGAAAATATTTAACTCACTTGCAATACCCTTTAACCATTTGGCCTCTTTTATAGCTTCAGTTGATGCTATATATTCAACTTCTATGGTGAACAAAGCCACAACAGATTGTAAGTGTGATTTCCAGCTAACAGCTCCCCTAAATACAACAAACACATACCTAGTTAAGACTTCCTAGTGTCAACATTCCCTGCAAAGTCAGAATCTACAAAACCAGTCAACTCACAACCCTTTTCAACATTATTCCCAAAACTGAGACCTAAATTAGTAGAGCCTGTCAGGTACCATAATACCCATCTAATGGCCTGCCAATGGGGTTTTCCTGGATTCCTCATAATCTACTAACTACACTCACAACATATGTCAGGTCAGGTCTAGAACAAACCATTGCATACATTATACTTCCCACCATGCTAGCATTGGGGATTTGTTGCATAAAACTAATATTTGATTCTGTTTTAGGAGCCTGATCTATAGACAGTTTGAAATGCTGACATAAGGGTGTGTTAATAGGTTTCACATATTCCATTCCAAATCTCTTAAGAATATTAGAAATGTAATTTTTCTGGGACATATATAGCACCCTGGCACTTCTGTCCCTTACAATTTCCATTTCTAATATTTTCTTAGCAGGGCCCAACTCCTTCATTTCAAACTCTGATTTCATCATGCATTTAACTTGTTCAATTAAATCAGTGTCTTTACAAGCAACCAACATGTCATCAACATCAAGTAAGAGATAAACAAATATTCATTTTTCTTCCTTGTAATAGACGCAGTTATCATAGCAGCTCCTTTTAAAATTATTACTAATCATGTGTGTGTCAAACCTCTTATACCACTGCCTACGTGATTGTTTAAGGCCATATAAAGATTTTTTAAGAAGACACACTTGATTATTTTTAATCTCATTAGTAAAGCCTTCAGGAGACTGCATATAAATTTCTTCTTCAAGTTCTCCATGCAAAAAAGCAGTTTCAACATCTAATTGTTCTAAATGCAAGTTTTCAAAAGCTGTATAGGCTAGCAGTAACCTAATTGAGCTATGTTTAACCACAAAGGAGAAAATTTCATTACAATCAATTCCTTCTCTCTATGTAAAGCCTTTGCCTACAAGCCTAGCCTTATACCTAGTCCATTCTATCCCTGGTATGCCTTATTTCTTCTTATAGATCCACTTGGATCCAACTAGTTTGACTCCTTGAGGTTTAGGCACTAGAGCCCAAGTTTTATTCTTATTAAGAGATTTCATCTCCTCATGCATGTCAAGTATCCATTTAGAGGAGTTCTTACTTGTCACAACTTCTTTATAGGATCTAGGTTCCCGATAAATAACCTCATCAGCTACTGTTAGGGCAAAAACTGTAAGTTCAACTTGACCATACCTTATAGGTGGTCTAATAACTCTCTTTTGCCTATCTCTAACCAAATTATAGGAGCTAACTCCACCTTGATCCATGTCCCCTGAGATTTCTTCCTCAGGGTTATTGCCTTCCCCAGTTTCAAGTTCAAGTTGAGTGTTAACTTGCTCCACCTTAACCTGTAATCCCCTTATGGACTTATCAACTTCTTGGTTTAATTTTTCTTCCTGTACCCGAGTCATTTGTGACTCATTAAAGGTCACATCCTTGCTCACAATACACTTATACCTTCCAGGTCCATCTACCTAAAGTTTGTATCCCTTAACCTGTTCAGGATACCCTATAAAAATGCACTTAAGTGCCCAACGTTCCAGCTTATCAGTTTTTGAATGTGCATAGGCAACACACCCAAAAACTCTTAGATAGTTGATTACGCCCAAAACATAATGCGATAGTTGTAGCACAGTTTTGGGGTGTCGATTCCACAGGGAGACAGATTAAAAAAAATACAACAAATAATAAAAAGAACTAAAGGAAAATAATTAATGATCAATAAGAGAAAATTGATTTTAATGTGATTTGGCAATTAAAATTACAAGGGTACAATTAAGATCACTGAAATTATAAATAGTAAAGTATCAGGAATTCCTTGCACAAATTTGGATATATTCTTGATTCAATAAATTACACAATTGGAGATTTATTCAAAGTCCCCAATTGGAAGATATAGAATTAAAATCCATTTTAATCGAAAAATAATTCTTTAATAAATCATTCACTACTTTTTAAAACTCTGTGAATTATCATCCTCATTGAAAAAACTCAGTGACGACAATATACCCAGTGGGCAATATTGCAGCAAAGAATTAAATCAATAAAGACAATGAATTAATTCAAACATAATCAATGATCTTAACCATTCTATAGAAAAAGCATGACTGAATCTATGAAGGGAATCAATTCTTAGATTATTTGGAGATAAGAAAATACCATAAATAATTAGTGAATGATAAACAAGAATTTGCATTAATAAAGAACAATCACATGAATCAAAAATAAATTAAAAATATCCTCAATTGTGCAAGTTCATCCCTAGCTTTACTTAAAGACTTAACTGTCCATTTCAAGAACAACATAATTTTCCAAAATAAACACTGAGTCCGAAACTCTCTCTAGAATTCCTCTCCAAAGTCTGATAAAATTTTATGCTTCTCTGTTCATTTCAAGCCCTTTTATAGGCTTCAAAAGCCAACAAGAATTAGTTGCCGTAGTCCACTTCCATTTCTTTATTTCATCTGGCCGAACCTTCATTATTGTCCAGCCACCTCTCCTTTGTTCATTGCCCATGTGTTTCGGTGTCCCGCATGCATGTTATATTCTTTTTTCTTCCTCTTTTTTTTTTTTTTTTTATTTCTTTCGGCGTCCACTGATCCGTGTCCCTCTCCCTTTTTTTTTTTTTTTTTTCTTCAGCTTGCATCCACCGATTCATGTCCATTTGTTGTTCATTGTGTCCCACTTATTTCTCTTATGCCGAAAGCTTATGTGCATTTATTTCTCCATTATTCCACCAAGCTGGTACGAGCTGTCTACTTCCCTCATTTTCATTTAGCCCATGTGCAGTACTCTTTTTACTGTATTTCCATCCGAAGCTTTTTTTCTTTTCATTTCTTTTGTGTTTTCTTTTCTTCCTCCTCCAAGTTCAAGATGCAACTGCTGCATGGTGATGGTGTAGTGATGTGTAGGAGGTTGCCGAAGATGGAGGTTACGTGAAGGTGAAGCCGTGTATGCTCTGCCATGGAGGTCGATCGGGTCATGCGTGCTGGGCTTCACTGGGCGGTGGAGACTTGATCTCCGGCATCCTCTGTTGCTGCTGAAGGAGTCTGGGCATGGCTATGGTGCAATGTGGGTGGAAGCTTGAAGCTTCGGTGATGGTGTACATGCGTAGCTTGGTGGTTTCGGCATGTGTTTCGTGGAGGAGCAATGTGGTGGCTTCAGAGGAGCCCGAACAGTCCAGGCAACTATTCTTGGCCGCGTATGGAGGTGGTCATGCTGGAATGGTGGTTTCGTGGAGGAGTCCGAACGCATGCATGGAGTTTGCGTGCACTGTAGACGCTGGACGGAGGTTGAAGATGACGAAAACGACTTGTCGTTTTCGTCTATTGACTAAACGACAAGTCATTTTTACTGAGTATTGAACGACACGTCGTTTTCTCAGACAGCCGAATTCAAACAATATCCAAAACGACATGTCGTTTAGTCTGCGCAGAAAAACAAAAAATTAAATAAAAAAAAATTAAAATAAAAAAAATTTAAATAAAATAAAAATAGACAGAATAAATAATAATAATAAATAAACAAAAATAAATAAATAAATAGATAAAGATAAAATAAAACTAGACTAAAATATTAAAAGTGTGTTGTGCATGTGAATATTGTACAATTAAATCACAAGTTATCAAAAGAAGCATAGATTATGCCTTTAAATCAATTTAAATCACAACTTGGATTTATTTCTTTTAACCATTTTTTCATCTAAAATCAATGATAAAATAGTAAAATAATTAAAAATATATTGATTTTAAATGTATAAAATATGCAATAATACAGCTCAATCACACCTCCCAACTAACCTTTTGCTAGTCTCTGAGCAAAATAGTGAAAATTAATTGAGATAAATATTGCATAAAGCTCGAAATTCAAACAAAAGCAATCAAACATAATAATGAATTCTCACAAATGCAACACATGACTATCAACCCCCGGGAGCTATATCCACCAAGACTGTCTCAACAATCTTTCACAAGGAATTGAGGGAAATTTCTTTGAACACAGATGTGTGTATATAGACTGTGTATTCTTCATTACTAGCCAGGATTTGTCCTAGGATTTTTCAACTTTAAGATTAATCACTACTGATTATAACTACATCAAAGCTTAAGGGACCAGCAGTTTTCACGCCAACTCTGTTTAAAAGTTGAACACTCAACCCCCAAAGTTTGGGTAACTGTTTCTAGCCCTTTACTTAGGAAAGCTCACCGCTTCATCCTTTTATTTATTTATTTATTTTTTCAAAAGGATTTGAATAGTGGGGAATCGAACCCAGGATCGTGCGCCTAACCCACACAATCCCAAGTTTGCCCTTACCACTGAGGCAAATCCATGTTTTTTTTTTTTTCAAAAGGCTCAGTAGTCCTGCAGTTTACTTCTCCTTTGTTAAATCAACAAATAGTAATGAAGAACACTACAAGTGTAAGTATGTGCAGAATGTCGCTCAAAATTTTCCCTTCATTATATATAATTCATGCCAAGTCTATCTCAATAAATATAGCATCCCGGTGTTTCAAGTCACACATCAAACAAAATATGATGCATCAGGAATTATGTTCTATGCTCAGGGTTGAAAATAAATCTTCATAAAAATAATTCCGCTCAACTACTCCACCAAGATGCTCAAATTTCACAAAATGATAGAATAAAGTGTGTGTGTCAATCATGTGTATATCAGTGCATATCGCATTAAGGCAAAAATTGTGTAATCCAATGCACACACACTAATAAAGAAAAGATGAGCAATAAAAGAAAAATTAACACATAAAAGAAAGAAAGAGAAGCAATCAACAAACAACAACACAGAAAATAAACAATTATGTAATCCATTATACACACGCAAAAAAAAAAAATAATAAATAAACAACAACAAAGAAAATAAACAAAGGGAGGCAATAAAAGAAATAACACAAAATAAACAACAAGACGCAATAACAGAAATAGTATTTAAGTAAGCATAAGAGTAGAGAAAAACTTCCTGGTCCAGAGGGAAATGCTTGGGGTGAAAAATTTTCTGGCAAAAATTTTTATGTGTTCCATTCCAGCTAAGTGTTGAGTGTTCTCAACACAGGAACCCTCAAGCTGGATCGAATTTGAAGGAGAGATGATCTGCCAGTTGAGCGAGAGTCAAATGAGTGTTCATCCAATTGCCGTAAAACCTGGAATTCAACAGGTGTCATAAATCCTGGAGTTTGACAGCTGCCGTAAATCACGGAGCCCTGGATCTCGTGCAACAGTACTGATACGACAAACACTTTGAGCCTTGAGCTCCGTCCTGGGTCTAGATCATGCTGTAAATTGCAAACGGACAATTTATTTATGGCCTCGAGCTCTGCTCTGGGTCCCTCTTGGATCAATCTTCGCTGAGCCTTTGAATGCTTCGGGCCTCTATATAAGAGACCATTTCCACCCCTTTCAAAACACAGAACAATCTCTGCATTTCTCATATTTCTCGTTTTTTCTTTTCTCTTAGTTCTCACAGCTTCTCTCATTCTCTTCAAATGGCCGAGCAGCATTCTGTCAATAATATCCCTGATTTGAATTAGGTACCAATTACACCTCAACAATTAAACTTCTGTCCTGATGCCGTCAACACCATGGTGGGGGCAGAGATATATTTCTCTACTCGGTCCGATGCCGAAGTTGTTTCAGGATCGAGAAGGCTTGGTGCCCAATATGCTGCTTCTATTACAACCATGTCTTGGAGGTTAATGTTACGAGTGAGTGAAACTAATCAACTTAAATCTCAAATTTCTCAGTTGCAGCAAAAACTTGTTAATAAACGTAGAAAAAATAAAATATTAAGACAAGAAAATAAGCAATTAAAAAAATGTGTGGACTGGTACGCTCAAAACTTGTAACCACGAATAACAGAGCTGGAACAAGAGAAGGAACAAATACTAAGCCAACATCAGCAATTAACAGGAGAGGTCCAGCGTTTACAAGAAACAGAGGGTTAGTCTACTGTTTAATCTTTGCTTGCTTATTATAAAGCTTGTTTTGTTCTTTATTTCCAACCCTATAAAATTAGTCTTGAGCATTCAAGTCACAACAATTTTTTTTTCATGTTTTTTTTTTCAAAAGATTTAATGAAACAAAAGCAGAAGAAAGAAAAGATTCATTCAAAAATGGATTTTCTAAGACTCAATATCCCTAAAGAAATACCGCCAAACAAATGGGATAACAAGCAAGATAACTACTCTGCCAAAGCGGACACTTGCGATCATTTTGCAATCGTGTGTCGGTATCACTTCATCAATTTTTTTTTTTAACGAATGAGTCCAACAAGCATTTTAAAAACGAATTTGTACCACCACCCCCCAACTTAAATGAAACATTGTCCTCAATGTTTTAAAAAAAATAAAAATTAACTGGGGAGTAGCTAAAATTGGTAGAAGACACCTGAAGAGTGACATGGGTATTTCGCTAAACACCAAAAATTGTAATCTGAAACGACAAAATGAAACTAACCTGCAAAACAAAAACAAAGAAAACAATAGCAAAGGAAAAGAAAGAAAATAAGAGGAAACAAAACAAATAAAAACATACCTGAGGTGTGGTCAAGGTTGATAGATTGGATCCATAAGTGGAATGTCTTCCACTTCCGAAATTTGTCTATCAATTAACACTCTAAGGTGTTGACCATTTACTTTAAAGATCCAACCATCCTTAGGATCCTCTATTTCTAACGCCCCATTAACAAAAACATTTTTTACTACAAAAGGGCCAGTCCACCTAGACCGAAGTTTTCTTGGATGCTTATGGAGTCTATAATCATATAAGAGCACTTGATCATTAGGTTTAAACATTTTTCGCAAAATATTTTTATCATGAAACGCTTTCATTTTAGCCTTATAGATTCTAGAGTTCTCATAAGCATCTTTTCTTAATTCTTCTAACTCGGTCAACTGAAATTTTCTAAGCTTACTTGCTTCTCCCATGTTAAAATTGAAATGCTTGATGGCCCAATAAGCTCGATGCTCGAGCTCCACAGGTAAGTGACAAGGTTTTCCAAAAATAAGCCTATAAGGTGACATGCCTAATGGAGTTTTAAAAGCTATACGGTAGACCCAAAGCGCATCAATCAAGTCTCAAAGACCAATCTTTACGATCTGGGTTGACCCTTTTTTCTAAAATTTGCTTAATTTCCCTGTTTGCAAGTTCTACCTGTCCACTAGTTTGGGGGTGATAGGCAGTAGAAATTTTATGAACAACCCCATACTTTTTCATCAAAGCCTCAAATGAACGGTTACAAAAATGTGTGCCCCGGTCACTAATGATAGCACATGGTGTACCAAAACAAGATAACACATTCTCTTTAAGGAATTTAATTACCATTCCATTATCATTACTCCTGCAAGCTGCTGTCTCGACCCATTTTGACACATAATCTATTGCCACAATAATATACTGATATCCAAAAGAAGGAGGAAATGGTCCCATAAAATCAATGCCCCAACAATCAAAAATTTCAATCACTAAGATCGGGTTTAAGAGCATCATATTACGACGGGACAGAGCTACGAGCTTTTGACACCTTTCGCATGAGCGACAATAGATATTTGTGTCTTTAAACAGGGTGGCCCAATAAAATCCACACTACAGAATTTTTGCAGCAGTTTTTTTCATTGAAAAATGGCCTCCACAAGCTTGAGAGTGACAAAATTCTAAGATGCTAGCAATCTCCTCATCAGGGATACAACGCCTTATAATTTGGTCAGGACAATATTTGAAGAGAAAATGTTCATCCCAATAGAAATTTCGTACCTCAGTCATGAACTTCCTCTTGTCTTGCGAGTTCCAATCTGCCGGTATCTCGTTTGCAACCAAATAATTCACAATATGAGCAAACCATGGTAAAGAAGTAATAGAGAATAAGTACTCATCTGGAAAATCATCCCTAATTGGCATGTGATCGGTGTTGTCCTCAAAAGTGAGCCTTGAGAGATGGTCGGTCACTACGTTTTCAACTCCCTTCTTATCTTTGATGGTGATGTCAAATTCCTGCAAAAGTAAAATCCACCGTATTAACCGCGCTTTAGCATCTTTCTTTGTAAAAAGATACTTAAGGGCTGCATGATCTGTAAAAATAATAATAGGAGAACCAATCAAGTAAGCACGAAACTTATCCAAAGCAAACACTATAGCTAGCAACTCTTTTTCAGTGGTTGAGTAGTTCATTTGAGCATTGTTTAGAGTTCTACTAGCATAGTAAATGACATAGGGCTTCCCTTCCTTTCGCTGTCCAAGGACAACACCTACAGCATAATCACTGGCATCACACATAATCTCAAAAGGTAAAGTCCAATCAAGTGGTTGCATTATGGGTGCTGAGGTAAGCTTACCAATCAGCGTTTCAAATGCCTCTTGACAGGCTTGTGTCCACTCAAATGGGGTATCTTTAGCTAGGAGGTTACATAGTGGTCTAGATATGGCAGAAAAATTCTGTATAAACCTCCTATAAAAACCCGCATGACCAAGAAGGGATCTAACATCTTTTATCGTCTTTGGTGTAGGCAACTTAGAAATTAATTCAATCTTAGATTGATCAACCTCTATCCCCTTGGAAGAAATAATGTGCCCTAAGACAATACCTGAAGGTACCATAAAGTGGCATTTTTTCCCAATTTAAAACTAGTTCCTTCTCCTCACAACGGGTCAACACTTTCTTCAAATTCAATAAGCATGTATCAAAAGAAGATCCAAAAACAGTCAAGTCATCTATGAAAACTTCCATGCTATTTTCAACCATGTCACTGAAAATGCTCATCATACAACGTTGAAAAGTAGCAGGTGCATTACACAATCCAAATGGCATTCTACGAAAAGTATAAGTACCAAAAGGACAAGTGAAAGTGGTTTTATCCTGGTCTTCTAATGCAATTTCAATTTGTTAATAACCAGAATAACCATCCAAGAAACAATAGAAAGGATGACCAGTCACACACTCAAGAATTTGATCAATGAAGGGGAGAGGAAAATGATCTTTCCGGGTGGCAGCATTCAATTTCTTGTAATCAATGCACATTCGCCACCCAGCCACAAGTTTTGTAGGGACTAATTCTCCCAGGTTATTTTTCACCACGGTAACTCCTGACTTTTTAGGAACAACCTGTGTAGGACTTACCCATTTACTATCAGCAATTGGATATATGATTCCTGCATCTAGTAGTTTCAACACTTCATTCTTCACCACTTCTTTCATAGTGGGATTAAGCCTACGTTGGGGGTCTCTATGAGGGCTAGTTCCTTCCTCTAGATTGATTTTGTGAGAACATACTAGGGGACTAACACCTTTTATATCAGCAATGCTCCAACCTAAGGCTGGCTTATGTTCTCTTAGGGTCTGAATTAATTTCTCACATTGAAACTCAGACAATTTAGATGAGATAATAACAGGAAAAGTATCACCTGGACCAAGGAAAATATGTTTTAAACCCTTAGGTGGAGGCTTCAATTCCACTTTGGGTGCTTCCACACTTGAAGGGATTTGTTTTTCACCTTTTTCAAGTAATTCCTCAAACTTCGGTTGCCATGCCCGAGTGCCATAATCCTGAATTTTATCAAAAATAGCACAAATGTCAACTAAGTCAGAATGATCACTGATAGAATCAAATTCAGAATTAACAAGAAAATACTCAAGGGAATCAAAATCATGAGTTGTAGAAACTCCCCTATCCACGAGTGAGTCAATCATGTATGTCTTGTGACTCTCGTCATCGTCTTTTGGTTGTTTTGCAATATGGAAGACATTTACCTCAAGGGTCATGTTTCTAAAAAATGGTTTCATCAACCCATTCCTGCAGTTTATAAGTGCATTAGCCATAGCAAGGAAAGGTCTACCCAAAATTAAAGGAATTTTAGAAGTAGTGTCAACGACAGAGGTAGTGTCCAAAATTAAGAAATCAATAGGATAATAAAATTTATCGATTTGAATTAGAACATCCTCTACAACCCCCCGGGGTACTTTGACTAACGGTCAGCCAATTATAATACCACAGTGGTTGGTTTGATTTCTCACAACCCCAACTGCAAATAAATAGAGTATGGCATTAGATTTACGATAGCTCCTAAATCTAGCAAAGCTTGGCCAAACTCGTGATCTCCAATAGTGCATGCAATGGTTGGACAGCCAGGATCCTTGTACTTTGGAGGAATCCGCTGCTCAATTAGAGCACTAACCTGCTCTATCAGGAATGCTGTTTTCTTTACATGGTGCTTCCTCTTAACTGTACACAAGTCCTTGAGAACTTTTGCATACGTAGGAACTTGTTTAATGACGTGTAAAAGAGGACGATTGATTTTTACCTGTCTTAGATTCTCTAAGATTTCATTGTTAGCATCCAGAGTCCGTTTGCTTGATTTTAAAGCTTCAGGGAATGGTACCTTAACAGGATTCTTTGTCACTTCAGATTCCTTGGGTAGCTCGGCATTATCTTGATCCTTTTCCACATCCTCTGATTTGTTTGTTGGGATGTGTAATGACTTATCGCTTCGTGTTACAATGGCATTCACATCCTTCAAATTCTCCTGTGCCATGTTTTGACCATGGGGGGTGGACTGGGTTTGAGAAGGGAATTTACCTCGCTCATTCACACTTAAGGAGCTCATCAATTTGGACACTTGGCTCTTTATCTCCTTATTTTCTTCCACAATCTGCGTAATCAAGGATTCAAAATTTTGGTTAGTCTTACCCTGTGCTTCGATAAAAGCATGCAAAGTGTCTTCTAAAGGACTCCTAGAGGATGAAGGTGCATGATATGGTGTAGGATATAATCTAGGGGGTTGTGTAAGCTGCTGGTTTTCAGACTTCCAGCTAAAATTGGGATGATTGCGCCACCCCGAATTATAGGTATCAGAGTAAGGTGTAAAAGGCTTCTTGTACATACCTAAGGCATTACATTGTTCCCCATACATCCCTTTCATCTCAACAAATGTGGGACATTCTTGGGCGAGATGATCTACCTCGCCACACACAAAGCATGGTCCAAAAGACTCTGCATGATTAGCCACGTGTGTTGGCTTTAAGTCTTTAGTCTTTAACACATCTAGCTCCCTAGTGAGCATCTCAATCTTAGCCTTTAGGCTATCTTCTTCTCTGAGATGGTAAATTCCACCACCATTTGGATTTCCTGCAGGTCGTGACCTATTTGTGCTTTTAGTAGCACTAGGTCCAATCCAAGTGTGAGCTTTTTCAGAAAGCTCATTGAGGTATTATATGGCCTCATCAGGATCTTTTTGTAAGAACGCACCATTACACATCATTTCCACAAATTGGCACTCTCTAGGTATAAGTCCCTCATAAAAATAGCTCACTAAGTGCCAATTCTCATACCCATGGTGAGGACACATACTCAACAACTCCTTAAATCTCTCCCAAGACTGATACAAAGTCTCACTGTCTTTTTGTGCAAAGGTGGAGATTTGTCTTTTTAAAGCGTTGGTCTTATGCTGGGGAAAGTGTTTATTAAAGAAAACCTGAGTCATCTCATTCCATGACCCAATAGATCGGGGTCTCAGTGAGTATAGCCAACTCTTAGCTTTATCCTTTAAAGAGAAAGGAAAGAACTTAAGTCTCACAACGTCATTAGTTACATTTTGACTATGAAAAGTCGCAACTACTTCCTCAAACTCCCTAACGTGCACATAAGGATTTTCATTTTCCAAACCATGAAAAGTAGGGAGTAACTATATCATCCCTAGTTTAAAATCCAATTGGCAAGTATTAGCAGGAAACATGATGCATGATGGTGTGACTGTGCGTGTTGGGTGGAGGTAATCCTGAAGAGTCCTAGTGGGTTGATCTCCGTATTCACTCATTTCTTCAGAACTAGATGGATTGTCAAATAAAGGATTTGAAAAATTTGATCTTGACTCTGGCATAGGTCTACAAGCAAATCTACCCAAAGAGTCTCTATATCTATGCATGCAAGGTAATAGAATAATAAAAATAATATAAAAAAATAAAATGCTAAAATAATAATAATAATAATAATGCAGCAAGCTAAACGAAGGAACGAAATTACCGCCTTTACAAACTGCTTGAAAAGAGAAACTATCTAGAAATTCTTTTACCGTCTCCCTGGCAACGGCGCCAAAATTTGGCTACGCCCAAAACATAACGCGGTAGTTGTAGCACAGTTTTGGGGTGTCGATTCCACAGAGAGACAGATTAAAGAAAATACAACAAATAATAAAAAGAACTAAAGGAAAATAATTAATGATCAATAAGAGAAAATTGATTTTAATGTGATTTGGCAATTAAAATTACAAGGATAACAATTAAGATCACTGAAATTATAAATAGTAAAGCATCAGGAATTCCTTGCACAAATTTGAATATTTCTAATTATTCTTGATTCAATAAATTACGCAATTGGAGATTTATTCAAAGTCCCCAATTGGAAGATATAGAATTAAAATCCATTTTAATCGAAAAATAATTCTTTAATAAATCATTCACTATTTTTTAAAACTCTGTGAATTATCATCCTCATTGACAAAACCCAGCGACGACAATATACCCAGTGGGCAATATTGCAGCAAAGAATTAAATCAATAAAGACAATGAATTAATCCAAACATAATCAAGGATCTTAATCATTCTATAGAAAAAGTATGACTGAATCTATGAAGAGAATCAATTCCTAAATTATTTGGAGATAAGAAAATACCATAAATAATTAGTGAATGATAAACAAGAATTTGCATTAATAAAGAACAATCACATGAATCAAAAATAAATTAAAAACATCCTCAATTGTGCAAGTTCATCCCTAGCTTTACTTAAAGACTTAGCTGTCCATTTCAAGAACAACAAAAATTCCCAAAATAAACACTGAGTCCGAAACTCTCTCTAGAATTCCTCTCCAAAGTCCGATAAAATTTTATGCTTCTCTGTTCGTTTCAAGCCCTTTTATAGGCTTCAAAAGCCAACAAGAATTAGTTGTCGTAGTCCACTTCCATTTCTTTATTTCATCTGGCCGAACCTTCATTATTGTCCAGCCACCTCTCCTTTGTTCATTGCCCATGTGTTTCGGTGTCCCGCATGCATGTTATATTCTTGTTTCTTCCTCTTTTTTTTTTTTATTTCTTTCGGCGTCCACTGATCCGTGTCCCTCTCCCTTTTTTTTCTTTTTTCTTCAGCTTGCATCCACCGATTCACGTCCATTTGTTGTTCACTGTGTCCCACTTATTTCTTTTATGCCGAAAGCTCATGTGCATTTATTTCTCCATTATTCCACCAAGCTGGTACAAGCTGTCTGCTTCCCTCATTTTCATTCAGCCCATGTGCAATACTCTTTTTACTGTATTTCCATCCGAAGCTTTTTTTCTTTTCATTTCTTTTGTGTTTTCTTTTCTTCCTCCTCCAAGTCTTCAAGACGCAACTGCTGCATGGTGATGGTGCAGTGATGTGTAGGAGGTTGCCGAAGATGGAGGTTACGTGAAGGTGAAGCCGTGTATGGTCTGCCATGGAGGTCGATCGGGTCGTGCGTGCTGGGCTTCACTGGGCGGTGGAGGCTTGATCTCCGGCGTCCTCTGTTGCTGCTAAAGGAGTCTGGGCACGGCTATGGTGCAGTATGGATGGAAGCTTGAAGCTTCGGTGATGGTGTGCATGAGTAGCTTGGTGGTTTCGGCATGTGTTTTGTGGAAGAGCAGCGTGGTGGCTTCGGAGGAGCCCGAACAGTCCAGGCAACTGTTCTTGGCCGCGTATGGAGGTGGTCATGCTGGAATGGTGGTTTTGTGGAGGAGTCCGAACGCATGCATGGAGTTTACGTGCACTGTAGACGCTGGGCGAAGGTTGAAGATGACGTTTTCATCTATTGACTAAACGACAAGTCGTTTAGAACAGAGAAGTTTTTAACTTCGATGGCAAAACGACAAGTCTTTTTTACTGAGTATTGAACGGCACGTCGTTTTCTCAGACAGCCGAATTCAAACAATATCTAAAACGACATGTCGTTTTGGTTTGCCGACCAAACGACATATCGTTTAGTCTGTGTAGAAAAATAAAAAATAAAAATAAAATAAAAATAAAATAAAATAAAATAAAAAAATTTAAATAAAATAAAAATAGACAGAATAAATAATAATAATAAATAAACAAAAATAAATAAATAAATAAATAGATAAAGATAAAATAAAACTAGACTAAAATATTAAAAGTGTGTTGTGCATGTGAATATTGTACAATTAAATCACAAGTTATAAAAAGAAGCATAAATTATGCCTTTAATCAATTTAAATCACAACTTGGATTTATTCCTTTTAACCATTTTTTCATCTAAAATCAATGATAAAATAGTAAAACAATTAAAAATATATTGATTTTAAATGTATAAAATATACAATAATGCAGCTCAATCAGTAGTCATAGTTGGGAGGTTTCCCAGACCATAACTCCTGTAGGGTTTTAAACCCTATAGCAAAGGAGGGACACTTATTTATAAGGTGAACAACAGTGGTGGCAGCTTCTGCCCAGAAGGTTTTAGGCAGCCCTGAATTAGACAGCTTGTACCTTACCCTTTCTAAGATGGTCCTGTTCATTCTTTCAGCTAAACCATTATGTTCAGGGGTTTCCCTCACTGTCTTATGCCTAAGAATTCCTTCCTTTTGACAGTATAGGTTCAACTCATTGGACAGGAACTCTAGACCATTGTCAGTCCTTAGAATATTGAGTTTTCTACCTACTTGGTTTTCCACTAGAGACTTCCACTCTTTGAATTTTTCAAAGGTGTCACTTTTGTTTTTTAGGATATATATCCAGACATTCCTAGAGTAATCATCCCCTAAGGAGAGGTAATAACTCCCTCTACCGTGTGAATCTAATCTTGCAGGTCCCCAGACGTCAGAATGGACATAGTCTAGAGTTTATTTAGTGTTATAAGTTGCTGACTTAAAATTGACCCTCTGTGCCTTTCCATAGATACAATCTTCACTGAAAAGTAAATTCCCTAGGTTATGGTCACCCAACACCCCTTGCTTTTGCAATTTTAAAAGGCCCATTTGACTTACATATCCAAGCCTCATATGCCATAACCCAGATTTATTCTCTACAGTGTTCTGTATAGGGGATGTTTCCCCAACTACAGTTTCCCCAAGCATAGTATACAACCCATTTTTAACTACCCATTTCATAATAACTAAAGAGCCTTTAGTAACCCTAAGAGCCCCTGCCTCAGATTTGAAGGTGCAGCCTAATAAATCAAGCATGCCAAGAGAAACTAAGTTTCTCTTTAACTCAGGTATAAACCTGACCTCCCTCAAAATTCTTTCAGTACCATCATGTATTTTAAGTCTAATTGACCTTATACCTATGCTTTTAAAGGACTTATTATTTCCCAGGATTACATGTCCCCTATTTAACTCAGAGAATGTCTCAAACCAGTCTTTGATTGGACACATATATGAAAGAAGCAGTCAAAGTTCATTATCCACTCTATTTTTTAATCAACTTCACTCACAGTGAGTACCTCAGCACTCTCATATCCCTCTAATACCACAGAGGCATCTCCTGCCTCTTTAGGCTTATTCCCAAGGTTTGTTTTCCTCTCAGAACAGTCTTTCTTGAAGTGTCATTCCTTGTGACAGTGAAAACATTTAAAATTTTTTCCCTTTGACTTAGACCTAAATTTCTTGGTTTCATTCTTGTCCCTCTTTTCTCTTTTTTCTATTCTACCCCTAACAAACAAGCCCTTCCCATGGTCCTGTTTGGTATCCCCTTTGTTCTGTAGTTCCCTAGTATGAAGTACAAATTGTGCTTCATCTAGTGTCAGTGAGTCTCTACCAAACATCATAGTTTCTTTTAGATTTAGGTAAGATGAGTCCAAAGAACTCATCAAGAGGATGGCCTGATTCTCATCCTCCACCTTAATGTCTATATTTGCTAGGTCTAGGATAATTTTATTGAACTTATCGAGATGTTGCCCTATTGGAGTCCCAGGGGTCATCTTGAAAGTATGAAGCTTGGTTTTTTGTGAAGTCTATTAGTTAGGGATTTTGTCAGATAAAGATTCCCTAATTTCAGCCATATACCCGTAACAGTATCCTCACTAGCCACCTCTCTCAGGATTTTATCCTCAAGGGAGAGGATTAGGGCACTATGGGCTTTCTGGAGAATGTCCTTATGGACAGCCTCCTTTTCGGTAACTACAAATATATATATATATATATATATATATATATATATATATATCATTAAACAGATGCCAACATGTGTCACAATCCTGCGGCCCAATCACTTGATTTTTGATACAGCTCACAAGTCATGGGCTTCTCACGTGATCAACCAGCTCAGCTTCATTAAACATCAAGGGTCCAGATTTAGCCACTTGTCCATTATTCACTTATTCACATAAGAAAAAATATCAGAAAGGGAACAGATAAATGTATTGACACACCATTTACACTTCTATACTATATTTTTGTTAAGATAGAAGTGTCGTGACATAACATGACATAATAGTGTTATTCTAAAAGTTAACAAGATAGAAAAAGTCACTTGTATGCTGGCATTATACATGCAACTAATACAACTAGACTTGCTAGAAAACCCAACCCAACCGCATGCCTTCTTTCTTCCACCAAAGCCACAGCTTCGGTTACTTTCGTCGCCCAACATCGCTTTGCTGACACAACTCTTTGTCTTCTTCAATCGTGCACCCCATCACAACCACTCCAACTTGTCCGAGTCAGCTTAAGTCACATGTATACCTTCATTGTTATTTTGGATATTTTTGGTTTCAAGACTGGATGATATATATCGATTAAATTTGGGACAATTTTCAATTCCAGTGATTTTGAGTGGTGGTGGAACATAATTAATAATTCGTCCAAAGACCAAATATATTTGCATGCAAGATTTTAACCCCGGTTTAGTCAGAAATTCATTTCAACTCATATCATCATTATAAATTTTTTAAATTTATACACAAAATATAATAAATAATTCAATTTTTTCAAATTTTAAAACAATAATAATATTAAAAAATAATATTCTAACAATATTTTATTCAACAAATCTAAAATCATTTCAACTCATCTCTGAATCCAAACGGGACCTAGTCGTAAATATTATATTTTATTTTTCTGATTTCGAGTATTATTTATAGACTATTACAAAGATCAACGTATTTTACACACATGCACATTCATAAGTCACCATTTGGATTCAAAACTCACTTCAATTCATCTCATCTCATCATTACAACTTTTCTAAATTCTCAAATAAAATATAATAAAAAATTCAACTTTTTCAAATTAAAAAATAATAATAATATTAAAAATAATATTCTAATAATATTTTATTCAACTTATCTAAAACCATCTAAACTCATCTCATTTCATCTCTAATCCATATGAGGCTTAATACTAATCCATACGAGGCTTAATACTGGAGGCGGAGGACGAGGAATGGAATTGTAAAGCCAAGTCTTTGAATATTTGAAGCAAACTCTTCAAGTCGTTGGTACCCACTTCTAGACAGTCCTTCAGGAACCCTCCATCCACCACCTCCCTCTCCACTGTCTCCACCACTTTCCTCAACGTCCCCTGCATTCCAACCAACCAAACACTTTTTTAGCATTTACCCCACATATATATCACTCCAACGCTACCAAAAAATCAAGATCCAACCAAAAAAATAGAGAGACAAAAAGGATAATTACCGATTGACGAAACACGTTGAGAAGCCTTTTCAAGAGGGAGCTAGAAATGCCTAGGACGTTTTGGTAATTCCGCTCAACCCATTCCTCACTAGCTATCCACCCCCGAGTCCAGTCGGGTCAACTCCCCCAGGAGTCTTAGCAGCTCGTTCACATCCGTAACGGATCTATACAGATCGTCATATAACCCTAGCCCCAGACCGTGCTCGAGCTGTTCAGCGATGTCCTTGGCCTGACGCGAGCCAAGTAAAGCTTGGCCAATTTTTGAATTTCCAATGACACAAGAAATAATTGGTGAACCAGAGTCTTTATAATTGGGTGGTGTGTGATTTTGAATTATTGCACTAACTTGCTCAATGAGAAAGATCTTTTTTCTGCACATTTAACTTTCTTTTTACACTACTTAAATCCATTAGAAACTTAGCATAAGCAGGAATTTGCTTAATAGCATCAAGAAGAGGAATATTAATCCTGACATGTCTAAAAATTTCCATAATTTCAACATGCTGTTTTTCCTTATGCAGAGAAAGTAATCTATGTGGGAATGGGGCAGGTGTGGGGCATGTATTTGTTTCAAATTCTAGCATGCTTGGCTCACCTTTATCTCAGGAAGGGCTAGAATTTTTACCTAAGCTGGTTGCACCATGTGCAGGAATATCCATAACCTTACCACTCCTTAGAGTTGTGATGGCCTTGACAGATTTGACATGGGCACCTTCAACATTACTCTGAACTTGCTGATTTTGTCCTTGAGGGTTGGGTTGAGGCTGAGTAGGAAATTTTTCCTTTTTCTTGAGCACACAGAGATGTGGTCACTCTTGTGAGTGTTCCTCTGATGTCGTTTATTGCTTTTGAATTCTAATTGTTGATTGTATTTTGACTTTGCATGAACTGCTGGAAGCTCACGGACAACTGTTATATGGTCTCTTCCAGATTCTTCTTTTGCACTTGAGGTGTGTGATTCGCATACTGTGAAGGTCCAAAGGCTGTTGGTGCTAAATATGAAGCATATTGAGCAGGTCCTGGGACTACCGGCTGCTCATTTCTCCAACCAAAATTGGGATGGTTTCTCCAACCTGAATTATAGGTGTTAGAATATGGTCTATAAAATTTTTTAAATATCATATTCACAACATTAGATTGGTCAAGTAAGACTTCTTTAAAATCAGGAATGGTTGGGCATGCACTAGTTACATGCCCTGGATCTTCACAAATGCTATATTTTTCAGAAGTAGATGGTAAGACTTGCAACTCATTGACTTTCTTAAGCTCTATAGACTCTACCTTCTTAGAAAATAATGCAAGTCTAGCATGTAAATCATCATATTCTTTCAAATGATACTTTCCACCCTCACTTAAAAATTTTTGATTTTCAGATCTGTCATATACTTAAGAAACATCCCAAGACTGAGCATTTTCAGACAAATAGTCAAAGTACTCAAATGCCTCCAAGGGTTATTTGTTAAAAAATTCACCATTGCACATGATTTCCATAAATTGTCTCATTTTTTGTTGTAGACCCTCATAAAAAAAACTTATGACCCTCCAATTCTCACATCCATGATGAGAACATGCATTTAATAAGCCTTTAAAACATTACCAGCAGTGATAAAATATTTCTATATCCTTTTGACCAAAATTCATAATTTATCTTTCTAAGGCATTGGTCCTATGCATAGGGGAATTTTTTTTAAAAAATTCCGTTTGCATTTCCTGCCAAGTCCCAATAGACCTTGACCTTAAGCAGTTTAACCAGGTTTTAGCCTTGTCCTTTAGAGAAAATGGGAACAATTTTAATCTAATGACTTCTTCAGTGCATATTCTATCCATGAAAGTTGAGCAAATTTCTTCAAACTCTTTGATGTGCAAATAAGGGTTTTCTGATTCCATGCCATGAAAATGTGGTAGCAATGGAATCATCCCGGGTTTAGAGTTAAAATTATTTGCATTCAAAGGTTGAATGATACAAGAGGGTGGGCTAGCCCTAACAAGCTGTAAATATTCTCTAAGTGTCCTGTTAGGATTTACCATTTCCCTATCATTTTGATCATTTTCAGTTATGTTGCTATGAGTGTGAAATGATGATTCAAATTCTAAATTATCAGACACTGATGAACCCGAAGATGATGTTGATGATTCAGTCCTAGCAAGTCTATATGTGCTATCTCTAGCCCAACCAGTCATGCAAATTCAGCAAAATAAAATAAAATGAAAGATAGAGTAAAATAAAAACAAACAAATGAAATGAGAGGAAAAGATATCACCCAAGCTATGAAAAGGTTTACAGCTCCACAAACACTCTTTGAGCAATAAGATAATGTTCTAAAAACACCAATTGTCCCCGGCAACGGTGCCAAAAACTTGATGGCTTCCAAACTATTACTCCCAAGTGCAGAAGTGGACTAGTTGTAATATGAGGCAACACCTAAGGTCATCTCCACAGCGACAAGTGGATTTTCAGCCAATTAATTGTATGAAATTACAAAGATTCAGATTTGAAAAGAGTTTGGATGATTTGTCAAGTGAGAAAAATTTTTTGTATGAAAATAAAAAAATAAACCAAGAAATGTTATATTCACAAGGAAGGATCTGTTGCTATTGACATGTATGGTTGATTTTTAGAATGCCCTGGTTCTAGAATTTTTGAAAAGGAAATGGACTAAACAGAGTAATTCAAATCTCAAGAAAAAAAACTGTTCAATTTATAACAAACAACTGAAATCTAAACTTCACTCATATGTAAACAGAGAGGTAAATGGAAACTAAAGTAATTACATATTTGGTAGAAACTTTGACAAACACTTGGGCTGCGATTTTAGAACTTCTTTTGACTCCACACATCACCAAGATTTATGGGTACTACTCTTCTTTTATTAATCCGTTCAAGGTATTAACAAAATGCAATTAAAAGAACATAAACTCAGAGATCATGTACCAAGGCTTTAAAATAATTTATCACTAATCATCAACCAATTTTTACTTTATCAATTGGCTGAGGGATACCTCGATTGATTCAAAGTTCTGCTGTGTCTAGTGTCAACAACAAAACAAGAATAAGAATTAGAGCATCCAACAGAAACCCATTCATAGAAACTTGATTTCAGATATAGTGAAGTATAAAAATCGAGATCTATAGAAATCGAACCAACGTAAAGAGCAAAAGAAAGTTTTACCACAACCCAGGCTATAAATTTTCAAAAATTTTGTTTGAAATTTTTTCATTTTCAAACAAAATGAAAAATCCTAGAAATTCTTGAAAGTTTTTGGAATGTAAAACAGAGAAAATAAAATGGTATCTAATTCTCCCTTTCTCTCTAGCCTCCAACTCTCCTTTTATGCATGAATCTCCCCTTGCACTCTCTTTCCTTGCCACTGATTTCTGTGTGTACCTCATCATTTCGTAACTGTTTTTTCCCTCTTTCTCTCTTTCTTTCTTTCCTTTTGTTTCTCTTTGCCCCTTCATAACCGTGCCTTGCACTTTCTCTTCTTTCTCTTTAGCTCACGTGGGCTACCACCTACAATTCAAATAAAACTTAAGCCCATATTTGTCTAAGTCAAGTAAAATTGAGCCCAGTCTTATTTTTAATGGGTAAAAAAGTCTTTACTCATGTCAATAGCCCATCTGCTATGCATTGTTTATTTAATACTCTCTTACAAATAAAACTTACTTAATCAAGTGTAGTAAGAGCATTTAAAACAACATAATTTCCCTTTTATTGCCTCAATTCCTTTACAACCCATACAAGGTATAGTGCTCCAATTCAACTTTGTTACCATATGGTGGGATCCCTTCCGTAGGGTGCACGAGCCAAACCACCCCATAAATCCTCGCACAACCCGCGTTCTCTTATCACCGCTCAAATTCGGATCTCTTCTCACCACATGTGACAAATCTCTTCTGCATGGCTTCGTTGACAATATTTCCTTTTCTCACCGCTCGTCTGAACTAACATTGGAGCTAGTTCAAGTATGTTCCTGGACTTCCAATATTTCTGTTTCCTAGCATCCCATATGTTTTTGTGTTTCTTGGATGCTTGGTTTTGTGTTTGTCAGATCTATGCTTTTTGTCTTTTAATGGTTGCTGACATTGGGTATTTTCTTGTTCGAGAATGGCATAAATCTTTGTTTACGAAGGCATTAGTCCGCATTTAGTCTGAATACTTCTGTTTCCTAGCATCCCATATGTGTTTGTGTTTCTTGGATGCTTGGTTTTGTGTAAGTTAGATATGTGTTTTTAGTCTTTTAATGGTTACTGACTTTGGGTATTTTCTCATCCGAGAATGGCATAAACTTAGTAACTTTGTTTACGAATGCATTAGTCTGCATTAAAGGAAAGATTCAAAACCAAAAAAACCTATGGATTCGACTGCAACTTTATCCAGATTTGAAGCTTTCGGATCTTCAAACTAAAGCTTTCAAAGCTTTCTCTACCATATCAAAAATAAAGCTCAGTACGATTTTGTTGTGGTACGGCTCATTATGATTTTTTTACCACTAAATTGATGTAGGACACGAGTTTTTTCCTTGCCTTCTTGCTTATACTGATGGGCGTTATGTTTTCTCTACCCCTATTCATCCTGCCCCTAGACTTATTTAGTGGTAAAAAAATAAGAAAAGTTTCCTTTGCAAATGAACAATTTTTCAGGAAAGGGCAGAGAAAACATGAATGTTTACGTCAACAAAAAGGTCATAGAGATCACAAATCTTGTCCTCTAATGTGAGAAAATTACCTACCTTTCTCACGTTTATATATCTTCTTGCAACGTTCTATTTTTAATGTCTTTGTTTTAATTTTTCATTTGGTGTATTTTCAGGATATGCCGTGCTTGCCCCATGGAACTTAGTGCAAATCAGTCCCCGTGTTTCAGTTAAGCCTTGGCCTACTAATTGTGTAAAGGGAGATGGGTAATTTCAGTCATTGTGAATTTACATCTAATAGTTTTATGTATTAGTGTCATGAGTTTTTTTTCCTTTGTTGCTATACATAGCTGTCAGTGTTATGCATACATGTTATGAGTTTTTTTTTTTCCTTGGTTGCTACAGGTATATACATTGAAGGTTCAACATGCAAAAGACACTAGAAGGGAAAACATGCAAAGGACACTTCAACTGAGAAATTTGGAGTTGATCAATTTGAAGAATTTGATGGTTGATGAGTGTCACTGTAGCTGTTTTGATAATGGTTGAATGTGTTATTGTAAACGGTTGAATGGGTTTAGTTTGTAAACGAGTTTAGTTTTTATCCATGGGTAAATGTGTGCTTGTAAAATGGTTGAATGGGGTATGGAAACTATTTTTGTTGTGAGTTACTAGAGTCAGATGGTTAGTCTTATACAATACAAAATTATGGTGGACTTGTAAGAGTTAATATGTAAATGAAATACAAAAGTTCCTGATCATTTATGCAAGTTGATCAATCTTACAGGTTATGGTTCCTAATTTTTTTCCCTTTTTCTTTTTGGTTGTAACCAACAATTAAATCCTATACAAGAGAGAGGAGATAAAGAGGTTTCTTGACCCTATGAAAAATATTTATTTTACTCCTAAAATTTTGAAGTAGATTTGACTTCATTACTTGTTTTAAGTTTCTATTTTTAAAGTAACTGAGTATAGTTACTTTGATGCATGACTAAGCACTCAGTCTCCTTGGTCCCAAAGGTCAGTTGTGCTACTGAATGGCCCTGCTTCCTTGTTCACAAACAAATCTTCAACATCCAGATATAACTCGTTTCTACATCCATAACCCGATCGAAAATAGAGAACTAAAATAAAGTAACACATTCAATTATTTATTATATGTTTACACTAAAGAACAGAACCTAGATTTAAGAATATTTTATAAGTTGGAAACTAGACATATATTTTGCTTAGTGCTTGGAAGCCAGCTTGCTCTGGGATTTCCACCCGAAGATCTTCATGTTCTCTTTAAAGTAACAACATTGAATATGAAAAATTCACATTTCAATTCTCAAGAACATACTCGAGTACAGATTTTCACATTCGGTTGAAACAAAAACTATTCAGTGACAATCATACAAAAAGGATGATCCAAACAATCTATTTACACATAAAACTATCCCTATACATTTTATAGTCCAAACCAACCAAACACAATTACAAGTGATACGATCCAGTACAAACACAACAATATACGTGCAACCCTATTCTCTACGATCTGCCTTCGAAGTTCTTCCTCTTGCTTGTGAAGCTCATTCTCACTCTCTATTAGTTTATCTTTATTTTTTTTAGCTTCATACTCACACAACATAAATCATCCTCCCTCTTCCGAACTGCATTCTCTATTGTAAGAATTTGACCCTCTACCAATGCCCATATGAAGAATTTACATCTTGCTTCTCCCTGCGTATAATTCAAGAATATCAATGGATATCAACCAAAATAATTGTTTTGGCCTCATAAATAATTGTGTAATTGTCGCAAAAAAAAAAGTCCAAGATATACTGCACTTGCAGATCATGATATCAACCAAAAATAAAAAGGGGGGATGTGAGGAAAAATTCTCACTTGGGTTAGAAATCATTTGAACTTTGCTGTAAATTAGTCACAAGAACAAATGGAAATTGGTACAGTAAAGCTTGTCTGAAACAAACTGAGCATGAGCATCATATATATAAATGAGCTTTATACTAGGCTAATGAGTAATGACTTGGTACCCTACAATTTTCTTTGTCATAATAAACTGAGGATGAACATCATAAACAAGTTGGCCATGAATCCAATGATTCTCTTTAACTATAGTCAGAGGATGACTTTTCCCACTCAACTGACATAAATTAGATAAAAAGAAAATATTGCAATGCCTATATAGAACATAAAGAAAATTGTTTGGTAGAGACAGATCAACGATGAATTATTCTAAATGATTGGTGTCCTATCGCACACACTATAAACAAGAAAATCAATAGATACCCATGCAAAGCTTCTTTGTCATCTTTCTTTGTTCCCTTTCTTTCTCTCCTTGAACAAAATTATATTCACCAAACTACACAATACAAATTCCAAAACCATAACATAACATAACAAAATTACATTCACCAAATTTCATGCTACAATTAACATAACAGAACCATACATTCTAGGATTAAAGCTAACAGAACCATACATTCTAGGATTAACATAACAGAACCATACACTCTACCTGGGTTATTAACAGACGATGAACCAAACTTTGTTAAAACGTTTTTTTCATCATCTAGGATATTAACAAAAGTTAACATTAGATATTAACAGGCAGTACCCTTTTCATTTTTCATCGTTTGGGATATTAAAAGAATCATTTAGAACCATACATTCTAAATGCTTGATATTCCTACACAAAAGACTTACACAAATCAACAAAAAAAAAACCCTCAGGTAATCAGTGTTACTGTGAAATGAGCAGCAGATCTGGGAATCTGGGTTTCTCTATGTTGTCTGGGTTTCTCTGCGGCGCTGGGGTAAGGGGTGAGGGAGAAGAGTTTGGGTCTGAGGTCTTGGGTGAGGGGCGTCGAAATGATGGGTGAGGGTTCGAGTTTGAGAATCTGTTGAGGATCTAGGGGTGAGGGAGAAGAGGACGTTGGGGGTGAGGTCGACGAGGGAAAAGAGGGAGAACAGGAGATCGAAGGCTAGGGTGAGGGGCGTCAGTATGAATGAAGCTTGGAGAAGAACCGTGACGTGGGCGATGAACCGGATTCGCCACATGAGGTGTGTGGTGTGTGAATGGAGGTTGAGTAGATTTATTCTACTTGATTTGCTGAGATCTCTCTCAATCAACAACTTCCTGCAATTTAATATCATAAAAAAAAAAAAAAACTGCTCTTTGTCCTAAATTTAAATTGAGATGATAAAAGCTAGGATGAACACCATTTTTGAGTTTGGAGGAAACAGATGTCAGAGATGGAATAAAAAACCTGTCTTGAAGCAGTATAGCAGATTTTAGGATACCAATTGTGAGATGGGATTGAGATTTCTTGTTACATTGATCTATCAGTATCAACACTTTCTACTCTTTTCAAGCCTCAATTTATGTACGGAAGCATCTCTTCTCCTTGTAGTATTGATTGCTAACATTTCACTCTATACAACCACTATAAAACTATGAATTTCCTACTTAATTGACTCAAAACTACTTTTCACTAGTAAAGTACAATTAAATTAAAAAAAAAAACATGGGGGTGGGTGGGTTTGTCATAGATCTCGCCCATCACTACCGGCGGACGAGGAATGGAATTGTAAAGCCAAGTCTTTGAATATTTGAAGCAAACTCTTCAAGTCATTGGTACCCACTTCCAGACAGTCCTTCAGGAAGCCTCCATCCACCACCTCCCTCTCCACCGCCTCCACCACTTTCCTCAACGTCCCCTACATTCCAACCAACCAATCAATTTTTTTGCATTTACCGCACATATATATCACTCCAACGCTACCAGAAAATCAAGATCCAACCAAAAAAATAGAGAGACAAAAAGGATAATTACCGATTGACGAAACATGTTGAGAAGCCTTTTCAAGAGGGAGCTAGAGATGCCTAGGACGTTTTGGTAATCCGGCCCGACCCATTCCGCCCTATCCGCCCCCGAGTCCGTCCGGGTCAACTCCCCCAAGTGTCTCAGCAGATCGTTCGCGTCCGTAACGGCTCTGTACAGATCGCCATAGCTAACTTCCCTCCATGCCGACCACGTCAACCCCCATAATCCCAGCCCCAGACCGCGCTCGAGCTGTTAGGCGATGTCCTTGGCCCGACGCGAGCCCGTAAAGTCTCCCCGGGAGGCACGTAGGTTGGCCACGCGTGTCGTGAGAGATTGGGCGAGGGACACGAAGATCCGGTACTGTGAGTAGGAGAGGGAGAGTTTTGGCGCAGTCGTCAGGAAGAGGAGGAAGCAAGAGGTTGCGACGGATTTGGCCATCGCATTTGGTACTGATCGAACGGCTGAGAGAGAGGTTTAAAATGGGAACGGGAGCTTAACCAGCTTTTCGAGGAACAACTTCTGCGTTAAAAGTAAATATGATAATGGAGAATCAAATTCTCCATGATACGTGCTGCGTTACTTTTCTGTTAGCAGAATATCTGCTACGTGCTGCCTTCCTTTTCTGTTAGCATAATATCCGCTTGTATAGCTGTAGGAATATGCTCATTATTTGTATTTGATTCTTTCCTATTATGTAGGAGTTTACAACTGTAATTATCGTGTATATATAATGAAGAGTTATCTCCTCATATGGCGAGGAAGATTTCAGTCATTTACCGTGTTTATCAAACGTCTTTAAAATAAAAAGGTATCCTTCAGTGTGAGGTAAGGCATCCTACAGTATTATGATTATTGAAAGAGAAGAAGAAATTAAAGTGAAGTAATGTAGCTTCTTTTCCGTCTTTCTTTTTGTAAAGAAAAGCTTGGTGATTGAAAAAGAGATGCTGTGGAGAGAGAGAGAGAGAGTTTAGCCACTTTCGGGGTCTGTCTGGACCATGTTGTTTATCGACCATGGCTCCAAATCTCTTTCTCCTCCTCCTTTTCCTACATCTTCTATCTTCAGCTACGCTCTGTATATCCTACGAACCATGCAACCATGAAGGTAGGGAAGCAACCCCCTTGAATTAACAGCCAAACCCTCTTCTTTGTCTTGCTTGAATATGATTATTCATTTTTCTTATACATAAAAGTTTAAAATTTCTCTCTGGGCCTTGTTTTGTCCTTTTGTATGGCGTAGTGGAAGCTTTGGTCAACATTAAAACATGTCTGCATGATCCCCATGAAGTGTTGAACAACTGGGACGGAGACTCTGTCGACCCTTGTAGCTGGGCGATGATTACCTGCTCTCCCGAAAACCTTGTCATAGGCCTGTGAGTTCTTCGTTGTTTTTGTTTTTATGTTATTTATTAAACATAGACTTGGTTCCTCATAATTCAGGAAAAAAAATTCCATATTCGTTTCTGGGTTTTACAAGGGGAGCTCCTAGTCAATCTCTCACTTTATCTAGAGCCGTCGCATCGGGTGGGGGCTTCCGTCGGAGAGAGAAAATGAGAGGGAGAGAACGGAGAGAATGAGTGCAAGTTTGGTGCAGGAAGGGAGAGGGAGAGAACGGAAGGGAGAGAGGGAGAGAAAGGAAATAGATAAGTGCAGGTTTGGTATTGCCGGGTGCAGGAGAAATGTATTTGAGATGCCTACGTGTTGTAATTCCATTGGCTGGTACGAAAATGGGTTTTAAACCTACCCGACTGGGAGCTTTTCTCATATTAGTTATTCCCCTAGAATCACTACAACATATTTGATCTATTGTGACGGACAAAACCGTCACAAAAAATAAGTAAACCGTCAGAAAAACTTTTTTGTGACGATTTGAGACTGTCCCCACAACCGTCATAAAAAAGGCATCATAAAAAGTATTTTGTGATGGTTTACTATACAACCGTCACTAAAAGTTTTTTTGGACATTTGGAAGTCTTACATGAGATATATCGTTTGAACGTTAAGTGTTTTTGTGACAGTGAAATTCTATAACAGAAAGTACCGTTCGCACGTACAAAAAGTACCATTTACCTACGGATTAGCATTCAAACAATAAATATCTAACGTTCGGTATTTTTCATTCGCATGTTTGATTTTTATGCTCGAACGTTTGTGTTGCGACTTTTGAATGTCGCATTTGCACGTTAATGGGAAATTGTTCGAACATCAAAGACTTAACATTCGAATGGTTAATCAATCTGTTCGAGAGTATCTTTTTTAGTCATTCTAACATTAACTGAATAAGTTTGAACGTTTGTGGAGTGTATATGTTCGAACGTAGTGCAATACGTTCGAAAGTATTTATTGAACGTCAGTATAATGATGTTCAAACATTGCTTCGAACGTAAAGCCATGTTAGTACTTTTTTCTTTACATTCGAACGTACCGATCAGAACTAATTATTTCATAAAATTAAAAGCACACAAATTATATCATATTACATCACTAATAGCATCATCTGATGAAAATGTTTTATAGAGTTGCAAAATTAGAAAACCAAAGTTTTGAACAATAACAGATCTTTATTTCTTCTTCTTTTTTCACCCAACGTGATCCTGTTGCAATGGCATAACACGTTCCATATAGACCAACATCTCCCTTTGGACTTATTCTTGAACTTCAATACGTATTCTTTTCTCTGATCTCTTTGACGCTTTTACAAACGCATCTCTAAATCGGATTGTCACGATAAGCAAGCCTCCAACTCCTGTTGTCTCGACTTTATTTGCTCAATTTCTTAGTGTGCAGCGTCTAAATCTTTGATAAGATTATTAACTTCTGAAGTCAAGGTCGTGGAGGATGAACCGACATACTTGAAAGAATGTCCCAAACCTCTTACCAAACCAGACTTGGTCTCGAGGACTTGCGTAAATATGTCCATGTCACTAGGAGAAGATTCCTCAGAGGCTGATTGCATTTCAAACATTTTTTTCCTACAATTAGAAAGAACACATACAATAAGTAACATATTAAAAGAAATAATAACTAAACATAATATTTATTCACACGTTGGCATAATTTATGCACACAAAATGACATCACTTACATAATAATCTATAGCGATAGAATCAATCCACTCAATGTGCGCATCGATGTGAGTAGCAGCATAGACATGAATGAGGGAGAAATTTTTAGGATCATCGTGTTTTAATAAAGCCACATTAGTAATTTTAAAAAATCTTGTTAGTACTTAAATAAAAAATATGATAAAAATGATTGAATTTTAACAATTTATTAATTATTATTTTATTGGTAAGACATTGTAATGACCTTGAACTGGCGCGATGGTGGATTGTCAAATACGTTCTATTATGTGCATTGATAGAACATAAGTGTTGCAGAAGAAATTAACAATATTAAATATAATATATGAAACCAATATAGATGTAAATAAGTTATAGGTGATAAATCTAGAATACCTAATAATATGGGCTTGCGAAAAGATCATGACACTTCTTCCAATCGTCTAACTTCATTTTCTGAAAAGGGGACTAAGCAGCCTCTTCCAACGTCTCAAATTTCTTGAAGTGATCATGACATCGTCACTTGTGACACCGGAATAATGTAGTCATCAACTCATTCACAATTCGCACTTCCTCGCTATGGTCAAAATTTAGGTCGAATTCATCCTAAGAAGTGAATTGCGTCAAAAATATGAAATTAAAACATCTCTAAAAAAACTATGGTATGTAAACTCACCAGTACACAACTCTAAATGGGATGCTTAACCTCATTCGGAACATCTCACCATGACCGCACATAAAATGGTGCATAAGCTCAGACTTGTGTTCCAACATAGGAGGAAAGCGATGCCGCACTATCATCAACACCCTAGTGAAGTTATTAGGGATGTTGACCTTGATTTTTCTGATTTTTCTATTTTTTTCTAGAGCCAGGCCACTTGTTAAGCCAGTACCACGACCTCGACATGACAAGGCATCATCTAATATATTTAAAATTATTAAAACCAATCTCCCCAAGTATTCAAATATAATTAATTATCAACAAGAATTTTCTTACCTGTAGGTGTGGACTGGATGTTTGCCTCTTGTGTATCAACTTGATCAACTGGCTCGGGACTTGGCGAAGGAGGCACATTTCTTCGTTGTCGTTTTGGTAGCATCCTTGAAAAGTATTAATATTTTCAATGAACTAGATTTGAAGAAATTATGAAAAATGTAAGCAATCGTCACCTATGTAAATATAACATTTAGTACTTTTATTCTTCATCTCTAGATGTATTTTTCATGCTTATTTTAGAATGTCCTTCCTCATCATCATCTTCTTTTTCATCTGCTTCATCGACTTCTTCTTCTGACTCTTCTTCTTCTCCTTCTTTTGATTCTTTTGATTTGTCAAAATCTTCAACTGAATGATCATTTAATACGGATGGGTCAAGATGTATGGGTGGGACGTATCTCTACATAATTGGATTAGTTCAAGTGCACCAAGGTCAACAAATAAATTAATACCCTCTCCATCTTCCTGGTAGGCCTCTATAATCGGAGTGTCATTTTCATCCCCACTATAATCATGATCCACTACCAATCATGCATCATAAATATTCCGAGGAACAAACTTCTGTATGACTCACCAAGTTATCTATCCACTATCTTCATTGGCCCCTTTCATTGGATCAATCAAATAATAGACTTGGGTCGCTTGATAAGCCAATACAAATGGATTATTTTTGTGCCATTCACATGCAGTATTGACACTTGTAAAGTGACAATCCCTATGTATCGAAACCCAACCACCTCCTAGATCCCACCAATCACATTTAAAAACATATGTCACATTCCCGCCCAAGTATTTCAATCTGATAATGTCACGTATGACACCAAAGTAGTCAATATCCTTTGTTCCATGACTTCCCCCGACCAACACAACACAGTTTTGCGTCTTTCGATTACGTTCACCGTCCATTGTTTGGAACATATAACCTCAAACTATGCATGCTATCGAAGTGTTCTATTTGAAGGACCACAGGCCAATGCATGGAATTCAGAAGAAACTGATGCTAGATCATGAGCACGTTGTTCTAAAATCTAACAAGTGAAATAGTAACAAAATTATTAGAAGTTACTAAGAATTAAAATGGTTTACAAATATTCTATGTTATGGGACATTTAAATGCATACGCGTTTTTCAAACCATACTGGAAATTCTTCTTCATGTCTGGCCTCTATATTCTCTACGCCTTTTGTCCTAAGTTTGTCCATGTGCTCCCTGTATAGAAGTAAAAAGAATAGAATATTTTAATACATTTGATATAGTACTACTTTAATTGAATATATATTAATTAGAATTATTCTAAGTATGGATCAACATACCTGAGATAATCATCAGTCTCTTGACAATTATTCAACACATACCGCCGAGTTTTTCCTAACTCTCCACCGATTAAGTCGTACCCCGTTTGTGGACCCAAGGGCCATACATTCTGGAAAAATACAGATAGCTCACGAGGGCGAGAGCCGTAATTAATTATTTGTTTCAAACTTAGTTAATTAGTTAAAATTATTAGTTATTTGTTAGATATAATTATTTGAATAATTTTGAAGTTATTTGAAATTAATTAGTTATTTGCTTAATATCATATTAGTTACATATTTTTGTGCTTAAGGAATTTGATGGGTTTTCTCCATTGTGTAAAATTCCTTTTGACAAAGAAGTCTTCTAGGTACAATTTCACAATTTGCCATTAGTCTATATGAATAGAAGATGTGGTGAGCAGATTGGTTATTCCATTGGTAAAGTTATGGTGGTGGATGTGTAAGATGATGGTGTTGGTTGGGGGAAACATCTTAGAGTTAAAATTGAAGTCTCATTAAATAAAGTGGTAGCGAGAGGAAGAACAGTTAGAGTGAAAGATGATAATGTTTGGATTTCTTTCAAATATAAGAAATTTTCTAAACTATGCTTTGACTGTGGATGCCTGATCTATGGGGAAGAGGGTTGCTTGATGAAGGGAGTGACTCAGGAACATCAATTTGGAGTTTGGTTGAGAGCTGAAAATAACAACATGAAGAGGTTTCCTCGTAATATTGACCAGCTTCCAACATGGAGGAAGGTAGATGCAGTAAATCATGAGAATAAGAGCCATGGTGAGAAGCATGGAGGATTGCAGTGGAGAGAAGCAGTTGGGGGATGGCGAATTGAATGGCAATAATAGTGAAGATGAGTTTGTTTCAAATTTCAATTTCAATTCAAATTTAAATTTGGATCATGATAAAGAGTGTGTTCAAATTGTTAGGGATAAGATGGGTACGGGGAGTGAAGAGGGGGATGGTGTTTGGGTTGGCAGTAATGTTCTCTATGTGGCTGCTAACTGCTTGGAGGAAAACCAGGAAGGGGAGTTTCGAATGAGGAGAGGGGGTTAGTTGAAAATGATAAAATAGTAACAAAAAAAAGGATGGTATTTGTCAAATTCAGTTGAGAAAAACAAGGTAGTTGGGGTTGTTGTTAGTGAGAATGGTGTGAAAGGCTGTGGAGGTGGGGGAGGAAGGGGAAGCTGGAAGAGAAGAACTTGAAAGGTTGGTGTGAGAGATGAAAATAGGGGTCCACAGGGGATGAAAAACAGAAGTTTAGTGGATGAGGAGTGTGAAGAGGACATGGTAGTATGGAATAAGAAACAAAAAAGGGAGGACAGTTTGGTAGTAAATGATAAAACTACTAAGTTGGCAGTGGTTGCTAGGCAGCACTACCAATAGTCCTGAAAACATTAAGTTGTAACTGTCGAGGGCTTGGGAACCCTCGAGCAGATCATGATTTCCATTTGATGGTGGAGGAAAAGAGACCCGACTTAGTTTTTTTAATGGAAACTAAGTTAGTAGCAAAGAAATGGGACATGCTTAAAAGAAAACTGAAGTATGATGGTTGTTTGGCAGTGGATCCAATAGGTAGAAGTGGGGGATTAGCTTTGCTTTGGAAATTGAATTCTAACCTGTCAATCATGTCTTACTCAAAACATCACATTAGTTCTATGGTTAAGGATCAAGGAGGAGGAGATGATCGGTATTTCACTGGGATGTATGGGCATCCATATGCAAGCAAAAGGCAACTGGTTTGGGATTTGCTTCTTAATTTGAAGCCAATGGATCATTTGGCTTGGATGGTGTGTGAGATTTCAATGAGATTGTGGATCAAAATGAGAAGGTGGGAGGGAATTTGTGTAGTGAAGTACAAATGGACTTAGATAGATGTGAGTTGTTTGATTTGGGGTGGAAAGGGTCGAAATTTACTTGGAGTAACAGACACTGTGATGCTACTTACATAAAAGATAGATTGGATAGAGGGGTGGCAAACATGGATTGGATTAGTTGATTTAAATATGTCCAAGTAGAAGTCTTAGTAGCAAGATATTCAGACCATAGGCCATTGCTTCTGTTATGGGGGGGCAACAAGCTGAAAGAATGAAGAATCTTTGCAGAATGTTTAGATACGAGATGGATTGGGGGGGGGGTGAGGAAGAATGCAAGCAAAAAATAAAGGAGGAATGGGGGAAAGGGGAGGATAGGGATATTACCTTAAAAGAAGTGGGAGGGTATATTAACATGAGCAGGTCTGCTATTTCGAAGTGGATAAGGTATAAGGTACTGATATTGAGAAGGAAATAAAAGATAAAACTGCAGTATTTAAAAATATACAAGATGAATAAGGGATTAATAATGTTGAGAGAGTGGTGCAGCTACAAAAGGAGTTAGGATCACTACTGGCCAAAGAAAGTATGAGGTGGAGACAGATGGCTAAGGTACATTGGTATCAACTTGGGGACAAAAATTCAAAATTTTTCATGCATGTGCAGAGAATGAAACATAATAAGTTGTGCAGAGTAAAAGATGAAGTGGGGGTAATTAGAGAAGGTGACAAGGCTATTGCTAATGCGTGTATGGATCAATTTTAGAGCATCTATTCTTCTTCAAATCCAAGTGATCAAGAGTTAGAAAGGTGTCTTCAGACAGTGGAAAGAAAAGTGACAGATGGCATGAATGAAGGTCTAGTGACTCCTTTTACTGCTGAAGAAATTTTGGTGGCCCTCAAGCAAATGAGTCCTTGGAAATTACTAGGTCCAAATGGTTTTGGAGCTGGTTTCTACCAAGAACATTGGAGTGCAGTGGGGGAAAGGTAAGTCAAGCAATTCTTGACTTTTTAAGTAGGGGTAATATGCCTAAAAGTGTTAGCCATACTCTGATTGCTTTAATACCAAAGAAAAATAATCCTACTACTGTCCATGAGTATAGACCTATTGCTTTATGTAATATCTTATATAAGATCATTGCAAAAACTTTAGCAAATAGACTCAAGATTGTTCTACCGCATATAATCTCTAGCAATCAAAGTGTATTTGTGCCTGGTAGATCCATAACTGATAATGTGATGGTGGCTTTTGAAATATTGCATTCAATGAAGAAAATGGGAAGGGGCGTGTGAGAAATTTAGCACTTAAATTGGACATTTCAAAGGATTATGACAGAATTGAGTGGATTGTTTTGGAAAGGATAATGAGAAGGCTTGGTTTTAATGAACAATGGATTAGGTTGGTTATGACTTGTGCTGAATCTATCTCATATGCAGTGATGGTTAATGGTAGGCCAGGGGAGTGTTTCAAACCTAAAAGGAGATTGAGACAAGGAGATCCATTATCCCCTTATCTCTTTATTCTTTGTGCAGAGGGTTTAAGTGCTTTACTAAGTAAGGATGAGCAAACTGGTCAGTTGAGTGGTGTGGCAGCAGTGAAGGGGGGGGGGGACAAGAGTTAGTCATCTACAAAAGTAGATGACTAAGTCATTTTTAGTAAAGCAAAAAGTGGGGATTGGAAGCAAATTCAGGAGGTGTTAGGCGTGTATGAGAAAGCTTCTAGCCAAGCTTTGAATAGACAAAAAAAAAAAACCTCAATATTGTTCAGTTCAAATACTAAGGGAGATGTCAAAGAAGAAATTCTAAAAGAGGCTGGGACAGTGGTTTGTGGTTATTATGGTAGGTATTTCGGCCTGCCAACTATGATAGGTAGGTCTAAATACAATACGTTTAAGGTAATTAAAGAGAGGATTTGGAAAATGGTGAGTAGTTGGAAGAATTGCTACCTATCTACTGCTGGGAAAGAGGTATTAATTAAAGTTGTACTTCAATCAGTGCCTACTTATGCAATGAATTTGTTTATGCTACCAGGTAAGCTTTGCAATGAGATTAATGCTATTATTGCCAAGTTCTGGTGGAAAAATAAAGGAGAAGGGAGGGCCATTTATTGGAGGAAGTGGGAGACGATGGGAGATGGTAAAAGGGATGGTGGTATGGGGTTTAGAGATATTGGAGCCTTTAACAAAGCAATGTTGGCTAAACAGGCATGGAGATTATAGTAGCATCCAACCTCTCTTGTGGCAAAGATTCTTAAAGAAAAATACTTCAAGGAGACTTAATTTATTGAGGCACAGCTAGGGTCAAATCCTTCATATATGTGGAGAAACTTGATTGGGGTTCAAGAGTTAATTAAAGATGGATTGGCTTGGAAGGTGGGAAATGGGAAACAAATTTCAATTTGGTATGATAAGTGGTTACCATTTGCAGCAGCTACCAAGATAAGGTCACCTGTTAGGAAGTTGGTAGAGAATGCCAAAGTGGAGGAGTGAATTTTTGGGGATCTTAAATGCTCGAATAATAAGCTAGTTGAGGAAATTTTTGAAAAAGATGAAGTAGTACAGATATGTAGCATTCCTTTCAGCAGATTTGGGAGTGAGGATAAGGCAATGTGGAGGTTTACAAAAAATGGAAATTTCTCAGTGAGAAGTGCTTATTATGTGGAAAAGTCTAAAGGGGAGGGAATTGAGGGAGAAAGCTCGAATAAACAAAAAGAAAGACTGTGGTGGAAGGGGGTGTGGAAACTGCATATTCCTGGTCGTATTAAACAGTTTTTATGGAAGGCTTTAAACTCGATACTCCCTACTAAAATGAATCTGTTTAAGAGGAAGATAGCAAAGGAAGCAACTTGTCCAATATGTGGTGTTGAAGAAGAAACTATTATGTATGTTCTGTGGTCCTGTCCAGCAACAAGAGATGTATGGGCTGAAGGTAGAAGTGGATTGCAGAATTAATGGAGTTGTGATAGGGGTAATTTTTTTCAGTTATAGGAAACGATGCAGCAGAAACTTAGCCAACATAAATTAAAAGAGGTGGTTGTGATCTTGGTAGGTATATGGGAAATAAGAAACATGTTCATGTTTGAAGACAGATTTGATGGACCTGGTTTGGTTATTCACAAATCAATTCTGGTTGTGGAGACTTTTCAGGATTCCGTGTTTGATGATTTAGTGCAGAAGGAAGAAGTTGCAGCAGAAAGAAGTGTAGTTAAGTGGAGGCCACCAGTAGAGAGTTTTATAAAAATGAATTTTGATGCCGCTATCAATATCAAAGAGAAGAGAATAGGGATGGGGGTGGTAGCAAGGAATCATGAAAGGGAGGTTATGTTATCTTTATGTGTAGCTAGAAGTTTTGTGGGCAATGTTGAGTTAGCTGAAATATAGGCATTATGGAAGGCTATGGAAACTGCTAATACTCTTAACATACAAAGAGTAATATTTGAAGGGGATGCGCTAAGGGTGGTAAAGGCATTGCAAGGAAACTCTGAGCTTAGTAGTTGGCTGGGACAGCAGGTTGCAGAATTAAAAGAATGCTTGTGTTGCAAATCAGATTGGAGTATTGATTTTATTCACAGAGAAGGGAATAATGTTGCACATGAATTTGCTAAGAGAGCTATACAACAAGATGAAGAATCCTATTGGATTGAGAAGTACCAGTTCAGCTTTTGTTTATTGTTGAGAAGGAAAGACTTTTGTATTGATATTTGTCTTTGCTTTTTTATATCAATGAAATGATCATCTGATTGGTTTAAAAAAAATATATTAGTTTTGTGTATTAGTTATATATTTGTATATAATATTAGATAGTTATGTGTATTAGTTATCATATTAGTTAAAGTTATTTGTTTAATATTCACTTAGTGTATATTATTAGATAGTTATGTGTATTATTTAATAATATCACATTGTATTTAATCTAGTATATATTATACAGAAAGTTATCTTTTTTAATTTTAGTATCTTATTATGTCCTATCATTTAATTATGCATTGTTTACATTTCCTATCATTTAATCACAAATCACAATATATTCACAAAAAATCACAATATATTCACAAAGTTCACAATATAACCACAATATATTCACAAGATTTACAATATGTTCACAATATAATCACAATATATTCACAAAAAATTCACAAAAAATCACATATATTCACAATATGTTCACAAAATTCACAATATATTCACAAAATAATCACAATAGATTCCAAGAAATCACAATATTTAGTATATATCAACACACAATCAAGTTTAGAAATATACCTAGCTAAAATCACAAATTCCCTTCACAAATTACAACCTTCAACATGCTCCAACAAATATTCCTTCAAAACAAACACAATACTAGTTAGTTCAAAAATAAAGAACAAATATTCCTTGCAACAGAACAAATCCAAATAAACACAATAATAAAAATTAAAATAAACAAATAAACAAATCCTTACATCTCTTCAACACAAAATCACTCCCACTCTCATTCTTACTCTCGCTCTCATTCTCTTTCACTCTCACAATCTGCTCTCTCTCTCTCTCTCTCTCTCTGACTCAGGGATAAGAACAAAACTAGGTTTCTCGTGTGTTTAAACATGCCCCAAACTAGGTTTCCCGTGTCTGGGGCGAGTTATAATTTTTTTTCAAGTTTTTTGACTTATTACAACGACAAAAGTCGCTGCAATTTTTGTCGCTGCAATACGTCAAACTAAACAGAACTTCGTCGTTCTATTTAGTTAGTAAGACTATTGTCTCTACTATCAATATTGATAAGACAAGTAGAGAGTTTTATAGAAATGAATTTTGATGCTGCTATTAGTATCAAAGAGAAGAGAATAGGGATGGGGATGGGGGTGGTAGCAAGGAAACATGAAAGGGAGGTTATGCAAATGAAAAGTTACTGCATCAAATTGTTGTAATGTTCAAGCATTCATAGTATACGTTCGAACATTTCGTAAAATTTTGAGATCCCACTAAATGTCCCACCAATTTTTTTACTTTCCGCAATGTTCGAACGTAGACTTTTTGACATGTAAACGTGCATGGAATTAGGTCTCTGTATCTCCTATAGAATTAATGAGAAAATGGTGCCTCCAATTTTTTTAGAAACATTCGAACCTAACTAGTCTACGTTCGAATGTCATGCTAGAATGTTCAAACGTTTAGATGTTGACATGCGAACGTTAATGAAATTAGGTTCCAATATAATGCTATAGAATTAACGTGAGAAAGGTCCTGCCATTTTTTCAAAAGCATTCGAACGTTTATTTAAACATTCCAGCGTACACCGTAGGTACGTTTGAACATACATTTGTTTGTTCAAACGTGGACCATATATATATATTTTTTATAAATAATGGTTTATAAAATAATTTTATAGTAATTAAGGGTGTGCATCTGGACCAAATTTTTTTCCAGTCAGGTTAAAAATCCAGAAATCTGAATGATTTGGGCGATTATCCGCCTGGATTGGATCCGGACAGATACAAAATTATTATATCTGCCCGGATCAGTTACGGATTCGGTATTTAATCGGTTATTTCCGTAACCAGCTTTAACATAAATTAAAAGGATAAAGCTGCTTTATCCCTTCCCCAAAAGTCCAAAAGTTAAAAACTTAAAAGGCTATATAACCCGTAGGTTTCATCTTCCCCAAAACCAGAGGTCATTTCCTTCGGCGCCTCTCATCTCACTTCTCGATTTCCTCTCTCTCTCTCTCTCCCTCCCTCCCTCCCGGACAAAACCCAAGCATCCTTCATCAAATCCATCACCGCCGGTGACTAGTAGTGGCCGTCGTCCATTAACATCACTTTCTTCCCTCTACTTGGTAGCTTCCCCCCCCCTCTCTCTCTCTCTCTCTAATTTTGTGTTTGTAGATCTGTTTTTTGGGTTTCTTTATTTTTAAAATCTTCTGGCAAAAACGTGTTTGTAGATCTACATGCTCGCAACACTATAAATTTTGTAAAACTGTGTAGTTTGTTGCTTCTAAAAAATAATGTTAAGATGCTTTCTCAGTTTGTATATCACTTTCCTCTCTCGTTGGTTGTTTACCACTTTGGCTAGATCTATTTCTGTGATTTTAGATCTGAGTTTCTGTGTTTGTGGAATCTGAGTTCCTGTGCTTGTAGATCTGAGTTTCTCTTGGTATGGTACCCGTATTTGTTCAATCTCAAATCTGTCGGCTTATCTGTGTTTTCCTTTTTCTTTTTTTCCCCTTCCTTTGGGTTTGGATCTGTATCTGTGTTTGTTCTGTCCTTTCCATTCCTCAATAATCTTTTTGAGTTCTAAATGTGAATATGGGTTTTTGTGTTTGTGTTTAAGTCTAGATGCAATTTGCCTAGATCTGAGTTTTTGTGTTTAAATCCATATGCAGTTTGCCTATATCTAGATTTTTGTCTTGTGTGTGAATGAACTATATATATGCTTTTGTCCGAAAGAGGGCATAAACCTTTTACCCTAGCAGCTTGATGTCATTAAATGGTTATGAACTGATTCTATGGAAGGGATGTTGTGTCCATGAGCTTGTATTTGAATAATGTTTTGTTTGCAGTAGAAGATGTATTTCTAAATGTTTTGCTTTGTTTAGAGACTAATGTACAAGATTTTATCTATGTTATCTTGCTTTTTAACATGTATCTTGTAACTATTTAAAATTCTCTGTTCTTTATGTTTCTTGTTGTATTTTTGTTTAATGAGCAGTATATATATCTAGCTTGTTGCAGAGAGTTTTAGTAGTTTTGTCAAGCTACTAAAACATATGTTCTATTAATATATCTGCATGCTAGTAATTATTTGTCTAGATGTTGATCTTAAATTGACCATCAGTATATTCTTTTCCCATCAACTAATATGTTTGAATATGTGCTGAAGTGCTTTATCTTTGGTAGATTAAAAAGGACATAATATTCAAGCTTATTGTGCCACTGTTTCCCCAGTTCTCCATCTCCACAACTGGGTCAAGTATTTGTTTCTAAATCTATTTTTAGTACTTTATCTTTATTGATTTTTAGTATTTTTTCTTTTACTAAATCTGTTTTCATAATAGTTTTGGCACCATTGACCAATTTGGATGGAGACAATGAAGAAGATGAGCAGCAGCAGCAGTGTGGCTCTTTGGAAATATTAAGAGATAGAAATATTTTTATCTTTGTTTATATTATAGGTAGATAGTCATAGAATTTAGTGTTACCTCTTGATATTGTTGTGATGTATTATTATTTATTTTGTTTGTAAATTAATGTTTTGCATTGTGATGTAAACAACAATATAATATGCAGTGTATTGTGTGTGTTGATGTTTATTATTAATTAGTTTTATAAAAATTTGAATGGTTAATGAAAATTTTAAAATGCCTATAAAGATATTCATTATATAAAAAATGCCTATAAAAAATAATAAACATAATGGCCTATAAAAAATAATAAACATAATGGCCTATTAAAAAAAGCCCTTTAAAAAGTGTTAAAAATATATATATAAATATATTTTTTTAAAAGGCTCTTAAAGTGTTTAATAGATATTTTTTTAAAAGAAAAAAAAAGCCTTTCAAAAATTGCTAAAAGAAATTTTTTTTTAGAAAGTGATAAAAAAAACTGTTTACAAAGTGTTAAAAAAATAATTTAGAAGAAAAAAGCAAAAAAAAAAGAGTTTAAACCGAATATCTGGGCCCAAATCCGATACCCACCCGGGTTTTGGCCAGATTTATCTGGACAGGTATCCGCCCGGTTTTAAAAAGCCGGATGCACAGCCCTAATAGTAATGTAGTATATATAGTATAATATAGTAATGTAGTATATACAGTATAATATAGTAATGTAGTATATATATTGTTAGTGATCTATATTATATAGTTAGTGATCTATATATGCGTAGTTAGTGATCTATATTATATAGTTAGTGATCTATATATATAGTTAGTGATTTATATTATATAGTTAGAGATCTTTATAGTTAGTAATTTATTAATATATTGTAATCTAATATATTGTAGTCTATATACTTAGTAATCTATACAATATATATAAACTATAGTGGTCTATATAGTTAGCATAGTAATCTATACTTTTAGTATAGTATATATAGTATATGAGTGGTGTTACTCTGCTACCTAGACATGCCCACTCTGTGTGCCGCCTAGTGTATTTTTCAGTTTCTTTTTTTTTACTTTTTATTTCAAATATTTTTTAAACATATTTAAATATTTTTAAAAAATAAAAAAAATACCAATACACTAATAGTCACTTCTTTAACTATTAAGAAAAAAAATTAAATATATGAGCAGTCAAAATGAGGGACTAAAATAAGGAGGAATACTAGCATTATTTATAGTATAGCTAATTAGTATAGTAATCTATATAGTTACTGTAGTGATCTATATAGATTAGTAACCTATTAATATATAGTTAGTACATTAATCTATACTTTTAGTATGGTATATATAGTATATAGAGTTAGTATAGTATATATAACATATATATATATACTTTGTTAGTCTTAGTTGCTATAGTAAATATATTATAGATTACTATATTATATATTAGACCAACAGTATATTTTATATTATCAATTATAATTTAAATGGTTGCTATAGTGTGTATATATATTATATTATAGATTATTAAAATAATATATATAGTATAATATATATAGTGTATATATATAAATTTACTATATTACTATATTTAAGAAAATATACAATATATAATATTTACATAAAAATATAATATATATAAAAATTTCATTCCGGTATACGTTTGAATGTACAAACAACCAAGGTTCGAATCTCGCGGGAATTAAATAACGTTCGAACGTATATGTTGAAACGTTTGAACATTACATGCATATAAGATGAGCGTCGAACGCGAAGCGTCATTTCAACCCACCTCAAAATCTTTGAACTATTGCATCCAGCCCTCGAAACTATCGCCACAGCCGTCAATCGCCACCATAATCGTCACAAAAGAGGTAAGCGTCCATCTCTCTCTCTCCCTTTTGTATTGTTTTTTTTTATTGATTATAGGTATTTCGATTCATACCGAAACCCATTTAGTGGCTAGAACTTCTACTTGATTTTCTGGCCACCATGAGTAGCCAATGGTCAAATGGCCACCGTAGATAGTTTACACTCAGTGTATCCTTTATTTCTACGGTGGCCATTACACGATTAACATTGTATTTGAGGAAATCGGCAATGGCTAAGTCGACTCAGCCATTTCTAGGTCGTAACGTTTGAACATCCCACATGTAAAGTTTGAACGTTGTTCTGTACTCTGAACGTATGTTATAATATGTTCGAAGGTACTTTTTATGTTCAAACATTGTAATATAAAACGTTTGAATGTAAAGTTTTCATGGCCATTTGAATTTGTCGTTATGGAAAGTTTAACAAACACTAGGGTTGGCCGAAACAATGGGTTGGATGGATTGGATGGACAATGTGATGATGAACAACAAGAACAAAATGATGAACACTCAAGATCAAAGCAAAATACTTATGACTTGAATGAATAAATGATAGTAATCCAACAAATGATTCACAAATTGTACAAGTGTTGAATAAACCTTATATATTGATAAAATAATAAGAACAAAGATAAAACAACTTGGATTCACGAATTGCATTAAGTTGCAAGAATAAGATAAATGAATCACTCCAATTCAATGAATTGCATGGAGTTATCCTCTCTTTGGGATTCACGAATTGCACCCAAAAAGCCCAAGTGCTAAGCATCGTTTATGATCTCTCAAACAATAATCCTCCCTCTAGGGTATTTGCCAAAAGATTCTAAAGCAAGTGAAAGAAGTCCTATTTATAAGCAAAACAATTTGGAAACCCCCAATAGGTCCCTTGGTAAATAAAATGAATAATAAAATAAATAATGATAGTGGCATGGACCATGTTGATCGTGGCATGCAAGAGCCCATGGTGGGCTAGGTTGGTGCATGGTGGTCTTCAGGTTGGTCCATGGCCAAGTGGCTCGGCATGGCTTGCTGATGGTGAGCCATGTGTACGTGCTGCATGGCCCTGGCTGGTGGCCTGGGCGTTGGCTCTGCATGGCCCAAGCTGGTGGCCTGGGTGTTGAGGCTGCAAGGCATGGGCTGGAGCCATGTGCTGGATGGCATGCCTGGTGAGCATGCCACTGGCTTGCTCTGCAAGGCACGGCCTGGAGCCATGCGTTAGATGGCATTCTTGGGAGGCATGCCACAAACCTTGCTGGCATGCGGCATTGGGGGCCATGGGGCTGGGCACATGCATGGGCGTGCGCATGGACATTGTGGGCATGGGCGCACTCATAGGCGTGTGCCGGATGGGGATGCGCCTGGTGGGAGTGCTGTTGTGCGTGCGCATGAGTGTTGTGCGGCGCCTGGGTGTTCGCATGGCCATGCAGCATGTGGGTGTATGCAGGACCATGCGGCGCAAAGGAATGCCCACAGGCATGCACATGGGCATGAGCATGCCTGGCCGTGCGCTGGGCTGTGCACAGCCACTAACCTCGCTAGGCCTATGGCCTAGCGCACGCATGGGCATGCACATGGCCTGCATGCTGGGATCCCCGTGAGTGTCAAGGCACAGGCCAAGGCATGCATGTGGCTAGTCCATGGGCATGTTGGGCACCCCATGCATGACAAGGCACGGGCCAAGGCATGCTCTTGGCATGGTCAAGGGGCATGTCCCCGACATGACTAGGACATGTGCGGCACTTTTAGAGGCAATTTTACATGGAGGTCTAACAATCCCCCTCTCTTTAAGTATATCCTTGCCCTCGAGAATAAATTCAAGAAATCTTTCCCTTATATCATCATAATCTTCCCAAGTAGCCTCTTCTCCTAGTGTTTTACCCCATTTAATCAAAACTTGCCACACATCTTGCCTTTTCCTTCCCCTTGAGATACCCTATAATTAAGAGCTTCTTTTGGTTGTAAGAGCATATGCCCTTCTTCATCAAATTTGGGTAGCTCTTCCACAATGAGACTAGGGTCACCAACTCTCTTCTTAAGAACAATTACACGAAATACCGGGTGTAGTTTAGAAGTTGGAGGAAGTTCCAACCTATATGCTACTTCACCCAACCTCTCAAGCACTTTAAAAGGTCCATAGTACTTCTTGGCCAACTTCAAGTTAAGTTTCTTTCTCAATGTCATTTGGCCAAAAGGTTGTAGCTTTAGGTACACATAATCTCCAACTTCAAAGGCAACCATTCTTCTTCCCTCATCATAGTACCTTTTCATTCTTTGTTGAGCTCTAACAAGCTCCCTCTTTACCTTCACTAGGATTTCATCCCTAGTAACCACCTCTTCCTCAACTTCATCATTCTTTATCGCGCGCCTCTCATAGTTCACCAATATTGGTGATGCTCTTCCATAAACAACTTTGAATAGGCTTCGTTGTATAGAAGCATGAAATGTGGTGTTATACCAATACTTGGCCCAAGTTAAATAATCACCCCACCTCTTTTGTGCTTCATGGCAAAAGCATCTCAAGTATTGCTCAAGTGTTCTATTAACCACTTCCGTTTGCCCATCAGTTTGTGGGTGATATGATGAACTAGCCTTCAACTTACTCCCTTGGAGCTCAAACATCTCCTTCCAAAAGGTGCTCATAAACACCCTATCTCTATTCTTGACAATGCTCTTGTGGAACCCATGAAGCTTCACAACATTATCAATGAATGCTTTGGCCACACTCTTGACCATGTATGGATGAGTAAGTGGGATGAAATGGCCATACTTGCTTAGTCTATCAACCACAACAAGTATCACCTCAAAACCGCTACTAATAGGAAGCCCTTCAACAAAGTCCATGCTTAAGTCCTCCCAAATCAAATTAGGAATAAAAAATGGTTGTAGCAACCCGGATGGAGGCCTTGTCTGATACTTAGATTTTTGGCACACATCACACTCGGCCACAAGCTTTTTCACAGCCTTCTTTATGCCTTCCCAATAGAAAAAATGTTTCACCCTTATATAAGTCCTCAACCACCCCGAGTGTCCACCCTATTTGCTATGATAGAAGTGATCAAGAATTTCCTTCCTCAAATTAGGTACATTGGGAACAGACATACTCTTTGTAGTAGATAAGGTCATCTCTAACCTTGAACCCGATGACTCCATCTCCTTGAGCTTCTAAAAGCTCCACAATCTCTATTGCTCTTGCATCTAGCTTTGTAGCTTCCCAGATCTTGTCTCATATCCTCCACTCGACCCCACTCAAGGCCAACAAACTAGCTTCATCTTCATCATGTACTTGCCACAATAAAGAACTTCCCTCACGTCTACTAAGAGCATTCGCCAATTTGTTTTCTTTTCCCTATTGATACACAATATCATATTCAAAGCCTAAAATTTTTACAAGAAAATTTTATTGTTTCGGGGTCACAATTTTTTGTTGCAAAAGATGCCTCAATGCTTGTTAATCCGTGACAATGGTAAACTTTCTTCCCAACAAATAAGGTCTCCACACCTTCACGGCATGCACAACTGCTAGCATCTCCCTAGCATAGGTACTCCATGTCTTATTCATTGGCCCCAAAGCTTTGGAAATAAAGGTCAATGGTCTTCTTTCTTGTACCAAAACAACCCCTATACCATCCCCACTTGCATCTGTGTAGACCTCAAAAGGCTTCTCAAAATTAGGCAAAACAAAAACGGGTGTAGTAGTCATGGCTCTCTTCAAGTTCTCAAAGGCTTCTCTAGCCTCATGTGTCCATTCAAAATTATCTTTTCTTAGCAAAGAAGTAAGTGGTTTAGCAATTAACCCATAATGCTTGAAAAATCTCCTATAGTAACCGGTCAAGCCCAAGAAACCCCTCAGGGCCGAAACATCCATGGGTAATGGCCAATCCACCATAGCTTCCATCTTCCTTTGATCCACCTTTACTCCCTCTCCCGAAATACAGTGTCCCAAATACTCAAGTTCTTTTTCCATGAAGGCACATTTAGATGCCTTAACAAAAAAATGGTGTTATTCAAGGATCTTCATCACAATCTTCAAGTGTAGCTTATGTTCTTCCACGGATTTGGAGTAGACCAATATGTCATCAAAAAACACTAACACAAACTTCCTCAACAAAGGCTTGAAGATAGTATTCATGGCGGCTTGGAATGTTGATGGAGCATTACACAACCCAAATGGCATAACAAGGTACTCAGAGTGGCCATTATGAGTTCTAAAATTCATTTTATGCACATCATCTTCCCTCATACGGATTTGGTGATAACCCGCCCTCAAATTAAGCTTTGAAAAGATACCAGCCCCATGTAACTCATCCAACATTTTATCAACAGTAGGAATGGGAAACCTATCCTTGATGGTAGCTTCATTCAATCTATATAATCGGTACAAAACCACCAAGTGCCATCCTTCTTTCTCACCAACAACACCGGTGAAGAAAAAGGACTAGTACTAGGCCTTATCAACCCTCCTTTCAACATCTCTTCTACTTACCTCTCAATTTCTTCTTTTTGAAAGTGAGCATACATGTATGGAGGAACATTAATTGGTTTACTCTCATCAACCAAGGCAATGCGATGATCAAAGGGTCTAGTAGGTGGCAAAGTAGTAGGCACCTCTAGGACCTCCACGAGCAGCAAAGACAAATCTTTTTTCTTGCTCCCCTCTTCACTCTTTTCAACCTCAAAAAGTGTCTCTTGCTTAGCTAGAATAATGGCAAAGCAACAAGCTCCACCCTTGCATAATCTTTCAAACATCATTACTTCACAAGACTTCACTTCTTTGGATGTCAAAGCTGTCCACAATTTCTTCTTGGAGTCGATTCTAAATCCCATAGTCATTTTATTATAATCATTCACAACTTTTCCAATGTCCCGAAGCCAAGCATTGCCCAACACAACATCTAGTCCCACAAAAGAAAGGACATGCAAATCCGCTACAATTCTTACCCCTTAGACATTTATCTTGACCTCTCTCACAAGTCCATCACATCTAAGCTTGTCTTCGTTGGCAATCATCACCTCAAATGGCTCAATAGTGCTCGGTTTCAATCCAACCTTGGTGACAATGTTGGAATTGATAAAGTTGTGGGTTAAGCCACTATCAACCAATAAAGTAACTTCAAATTTACCTATCCATGCCATAACCCGCATAGAAGTGGGCTTTTGAACACCGGACATGGCATTGAGTGACAACTCGGCATCCTCCTCTTCATCACTAGGTTCAGCTTTCCCATTTTCGGACTCATGGCTTGAAGCTTCATCTTGCTCATCATCTTCAATCATAACAAAGGCCTTACCTAACTTGCAAGTGTGCTCCTTACTCCACTTATCTCCACATTTGAAGCACAAGCCTTTCTTGATTCTATCTTGAACCTCCTCTTTAGAAAGTTTCTTAACCTCATAAGGCTTAGGCTAAGAAACATCCACCTCAACTTTATTCTTCCAATGTGCTTTGGTTTGCAAAGTTTTTGAAGTTTTACTCCCCACATCCTTGGAATACTTTCTCTCTATGGTGTTACTTTCTTCGAGGATTTCGGCCATCCTCATGACTTCTTGAATTTTTGATGTTGCTTCAATTTGATCATTGGCTAACCAAGGCTTTAAACTATCAATGAATGTACCCATAAGTGCTTCCTCGGACCATCCTCTCACTAAAGTTTGTAATTGCCAAAATTCTTCTATGTAATAGTAAACTTTTCCTTCTTGCTTCAACTTGGCAAGTTGCCCATGATGATTAATGGTGGGCGACGGGCCAAATTGTAACAAAAACTCTTTCTCAAATGTGGTCCACCACAATCTCTTCCGATCCTTCTCATATTGATCTCTCCACCTCCACCACTTGCTAACTTTTCCTTCCAAGTAAAAACATGTCGTAGACACTCTCCCTTCTCGGCACCTCATAAGTGTGAAAGTAGTAATCAACCTTGTCAAACCATTCATATGGATCCCCCCCCCCCCATTAAACTTGGGAAAGTCCATCTTAAGTCTCTTGGGTCCTTGGTCATAAGCCATGTTTCCCCTTCTTTCTTCATGAAACTCATCATCATGTCTTCTTCCATGGTGGCCTTTATGTCTATCATAATGGTTGTGCCTTCTATCATCACGGTTTTCATGGCCCCAAGGCCTCTCTTCCTCATAAGCATAATCAGCCTCATGGCCATCTTCAAACCTTGGCATTTCATATCTCACATCTTGATGTCTTTCTCTAATGCTCGGGCTTCTATGGTGACTTCCACCTTGAATCCATCTTTCAACCGCAATATCATCATGCTTAACACGTCCACCCTTTCTTATTTCAACTCGCGGTGGGTCTTGCATTGAACCGGTCACACTTGTCTCAACACCATCAACAAAAGCCTCACACCTTTGTCCATTAGTCTCTTGTCATGGCCCTTAGCTCTCCACAAGTCTTCTTTCAATTCTTTCAATACTCTCATATGTTTCTCTTCTCATAGTCTCAACGGCCGTTATATTCTCTTCATTATCATGTGTAATGGCATTCATGGCCATTCTTAATTTGGCCATAGTAGTGTTGACCTCACTAAAAATGTCCATGACTTTAGAAGTATGTCCTTCAAGCATCTCAATGCATTCCCCGTTGGTATTCCCACTCCCCTCGGCTTTTATATGGCTCTCGGCCATGGCGCTGCAACTAACTCCTGAACCTCTCGCAAACTACCACTTGAACCTTTTGTAAACTAAGCTTGCAACTGAATTTTTCGGTTTGGTGAAGGTTTGACAGCAACTTGCACTTTCTTTGGATGATAGGAAGGTCTCAAAAAGTCCAACCTTGAGTTATCCACCTTTGTGGGTGGGCAACCCCTCTTGCACAATCACGGTCCAACCTTGGATCCTCCACCTTCAAAGGTGGTCGATCCCTTCAAGAACACTACTCTGTCCTCTGCCTCAACCCCCGAAACTTCGTATATTTCAACAATCACAATAAAAAATAATGGGGTCCAAAGAAGGATCCCTCCCAATCCAATAACAAAGGTTCAAGTTAATGCGTTGTTTACCTCTTGGAGAAGTGAGAACTTCTCAAATCCCCAAGCAAGGATCCTTTCAATAAAAGTACTAATTAATGTTAGGGACCTCGGTCAAGCCCCTAAATACTATGATCTCGACGCCTAGGATCTCCTTGTGATGACCGAATGCCCGTTCCTCTCTTACTTGATTCTCAAACAATGATTGCAAGATGGCAATTTGGGTAAGGTCAGGTCAGGTGTTTAGGCTAGACTGGTGTATGGAATGATGGAAAGGGTGATGAAGTGTATGGACTACAATGGATGAAGGGGGCGCACGGCCTAGTGTGGATTAGGGTTGGCGCCACTTAGGTTTAGGTTTAGGGTTTGGATGATGGAAGATAGGGTATAGGAATTAGGGTTTGGTGATGAGCGGCTAGGGTTAGCCGAATAGATAGTTGAGAGATTTTAGGAAAGTTTCCTAAAATCTTGGAACTTGATTTGGAAGGTGGTATGGCCGGCTATGTGATTTGTTGTGGTCAACTAGGGTTTCCAAAATATGGGAATACTAATATGGAAAGTATGAGGGACGGCTAAGGTTAATTTAAATAAGGTAAGAGTGACCAAAATTTGAATTTGAATGGATATGGAAAGTGTATCTCGGCTATGGCTAAGTGGATGAAGCAAATAATTTATGGAAAGTTTGACAAATACTAGGGTTGGCCGAAACAATGGGTTGGATGGATTGAATGGACAATGTGATGATGAACAACAAGAACAAAATGATGAACACTCAAGATCACAGCAAAATACTTATGACTTGAATGAATAAATGATAGTAATCCAACAAATGATTCACGAATTGCACAAGTGTTGAATAAACTTCATATATTGATAAAATAACAAGAACAAAGATAAAACAACTTGGATTCATGAATTGCACCAAGTTGCAAGAACAAGATAAATGAATCACTCCAATTCAATGATTTACATGGAGCGATCCTCTCTTTGGGATTCACAAATTGCACCCAAAAAGCCCAAGTGCTAAGTACCGTTTATGATCTCTCAAACAATAATCCTCCCTCTAGGGTATTTGCCAAAAGATTCTAAAGCAAGTGAAAGAATTCCTATTTATAAGCAAAACAATTTGGAAACCCCTATTAAGTCCCTTGGAAATAAATAAATAAAATAAATAATAATAGTGGCATGGACCATGTTGGTCGTGGTATGCATAAGCCCATGGTGGGCTAGGATGGTGCATGGTGGTCTTCGAGTTGGTCCATGGCTAAGTGGCTCAGCATGACTTGCTGATGGTGAGCCATGTGTGCATGTTGCATGGCCCTAGGCGTTGGCTCTGCATGGCCCAGGCTAGTGACTTGGGCATTGAGGCTACAAGGCATGGGGTTGGAGCCATGCGTTGGATGGCATGCCTAGTGGGCATGCCACTGGCCTACTCTGCAAGGCCCGAGCTGGAGCGATGCGCTGAATGGCATGCCTAGGAGGCATGCCACTAACCTCACTGGCATGCGGCATGGGGCTGGGCGCATGCATGGGCGTGCGCATGGTGTGGCTACGGCACATGGGTGCTGTGGGCATAGGCACACGCATGGGCGTGCATAGGATGGGTGTGCGCCTGGTAAGCGTGTGCATGGGCACACGCATGAGTGCTTTGTGGCACCTGGGTGCGAGCATGGCCATGCGGCATGTAGGTGTGCGCATGGCCACGTGGCGTAAAGGAATGCACATGGGCGTGCACATGCCTGGCCGTGCACGCATTGGCGTGCTAATGGCCTACATGCTGGGCGCCCCGTGCGTGTCAAGGCACGGGCCAAGGCATGCATGTGGCCTGTCCATGGGCATGCTAGGCACCCCGTGCGTGACAAAGCATGGGCCAAGGCATGGTCATGGCATGGTTAAGGGGCATGTCCCCAACATGGCTAAGACATGTGCGGCACTTCTAAAGGCAATTTTTTGTGGGGATGTAACAAGTCGCCGATGGTGGCAATGAGGTTGGGCTGGGCTAAAGGAGAATCGACTAGGAGAGGGGGGCGTACGCTTGAGGGAGAGGGAAGAGAGAGAGAGGGAAGGGAAAAGTGAGGGAGAAAGAAAGGGGACTAGGGTTTTAATCCAAACCCTTCATCTTGGGGCTTCAAAAAGATCTAACGATGAGTTTTAAATACTGATTTGAAAATACGTAAACATTAACTTAATTAAAAGCACTGAGAGGAATTAAGATAAAATATAATTTAAACTGAACTTAAAACTTTATAAAGTTTAGTTTATAAAATAATATTCTTTCATTATTAATAAAATGATGAATTCTTATTTAATATCTTTAAGAGAATAAAACCATCTAATTAATTAGAGTTTTTAATATAATTTAAATCACATAATATTTTAAATAACTGAAATTATTTTAATAATAATTTCCTACAATTATAATATTTTTGGATCTCTTCAAAAATATTATAAATGTCTTATTTAAAATCAAACTTAGTTCAATAACACTGGAAATACCCCATATAAATATTTTCAGGACATTTAAAATATTTGAGGGCTTTAAAATACTGGCTTACTTTAGAAATCACTTAATATCTTTAAAAACACGCCATCTAGATTCGGCACGCATAACAAAACTCACAGTCGCTAGAGAGAAGGGGCGGGTTGTTACATCCTCCCCTTCTTGTAATAAATTTTGTTCTCGAAATTTGCTTACGTCAGAAAGAAGGAGTGGGGTGTTACAGATAGTCCTCCATATCAACAATAATATCATAAATGAGGAAGGCATATTTTGCCAAAACATGGGCAACAACATTAATCTATCTTCTAACATGGTGCACATACCACTTGGTGAAACTCCTAGGTTTCTCCTTGATTTCATTCACAAACATACCAGCACTAGTCTATGACTCCTGCATTACTAATGGCATTGATAACCTGTAGAGAATCTCCCTCTAAAATAATATTCATCGACACCATACATGATTTGAGCCGTTAATGGTTACCTCAGCATTAAAATAAAAATTCTCACACTTACCATCTTTTTTAAAAAAACATAACGGCATATACTACAATTCTGCTTATATCCTCCAAATAGTGTGGCCCCTCAATATTTATTACCTATTCTTCATTTCCCTTCAGTTGGATATCATCATCCTCCCAGCTCTTAACAATTTCATTTTCTAAAAGTTCTTTCTAATACCATAACCACTTTGGAATCTGATTTTCTGGCAACATAGTGGAATCATAATGTTCCTGTTAAACTAACATCATCATCATCATCAATTTTAAAGTCTTGCAACTTATAAAGAATTGAGAGAGAGAATAAGACACATAAATACCTTCCACAGTAATGAATTTGGCACTTTATAATTCCAAATGTTCTCATGCATTTTGTCACAGCCTTACAATTCAATTGTTTCTAGCGATCTGATGTGGATTCCTTTGAATTCCAATACTTTTCATACTTCTACAAATATTTATTACCGACTTGCATCCCCTAGCATATACTAATCTTACATTTGGTAGAAGTTCCAAGATTTCTTCAAGTTTCTTGCAATATGACAAGTTGAGGTGATTGAGTGCAACAAATCCTTTGATGCACTTAGGAAGGCTAACAATTTCAGATTTCGATAGACATAAATAATCCAAAGTGGCTGAAGAATTAAACATGGTGAAGAAACTTTACATTGGAAAGAAATGTGATTCTGATTGGAAACAATTCTGATGATTTAACACTTGTAATGCACTGCTCATCCCATTTCTTGAATTCGTTGGAGGCGCTAATTCCTGGAGTTGTTCTTCACTCGATAATATCTCGTCTTCGATTATTGTATACTCAATAAGCAGAATTGATTTTCTATTATCTCTCATCTTCTTTACAAGATTTGTACAACCACCAATACAAAGATCAGATAATTGGGAGATGCATTAGGTTTTTGCAATCATCTAGATAAAAAAACTCAAGTCCAGTGAGGCTCCCAGTGGATAAAGGTAGTTCTTCTATTGCAGGGCCACCTAGATTCTATGAACTTAAATATTTCATTTCATATCCGATTTGAGGAAAATCACGAAGGCTAGAGCAATCCCTAAGAATTTAGAGGCTTGTTGGAAAAACTTTCAGGTTAGAACAGAGGGAAAAACTCAAATGAGAGATTATCTAGGAATCCGACGAAATCATGCACCTAAGCTAAACTTGTACACCATTGGACAATCAATTTTTTTAAAATTTTGGATGCTTGAGAGATCCGGAACTTTTTTTAAGAAATTACAACGATCAAAAAGTTACCACACATTTTTAAGATAATGAGTCTATTTTCGTGAAAATTGGATGGCAATTAAGATTGTAGCAGATATTCAAACCAATCAAGTACTCTTAACTCATTGGCGAGATAATTAAGTCCACTTAAAAAACTTGCATTACTATTGATAAACACTCTAAATCTTTTCATCTGTACAAATGCTTCGGAACTCAACATAATGATCGCCTCCTCACCTTTGGGCATTTCTATTATTATTCCTTCAATTTTGTTTGTACCCTGGCACGTAAGAGAATACACAACAGTCTAACCAAATTAATGCCTTCAATTTTTTTGATACATTACCTTTCAAAAAGTAGCACTCTATTAAATACTAAGGATAGGTTTGGGGGCAAAGATAAGATGAGATTTCTCATCTTTATCTCATCTCATCATTACATTTTTTCAAATTCCTATACAAAATATAATAAACAATTCAACTTTTTCAAATTCCAATATAACTTTTTCAAATTTCAATTCAACTTTTTCAAATCTCAAAACTAAAAAATAATATTTTAAATTTTAAAATAAAACACAAAATTATCATCTCACCCCCCAAACCTATCCTAAATAGTCACATGATAAAAAAGTCAAAACCTGTCTTTTTCCCAACTAAAGTACACCTCTTCATAAGACAAACACTAACTAGACTATATGCATTAAAGAAAATATTAAGATGTTTGAAACAAAAAATACACTCAGGTATGATTAGAGAATAAGATGAGATGAAAAATCTGTAAATAATAGTGAAATAATTGAGTTATGATATTTTATAAAATTTTGAGAAATAAGAGAGAAAAAGTTGAATAAAAATATTATAAAATTAAAATATTGTTATAATATTATTTTTGTTTTGAGATTTGAAAAAATTGAATTATTTTTTGTATTTTGTTTGAAAGTTTGTAAAAGTTTTAATGATTAGGTAATAATTAGATGAAAAAGTTAAAAATTAAAAAGTGTATGTTTAAATGATATTTAGATGTTAAGATGTGATGACATGAAATTCATTTTGATTTAAGGGTTATATTTTTTTTCTAAGCAGATTTAAAGGGTATATATATGTGTGTATTCATTTAGGTACAACTTCATAAGTCAATGTTAATGATATGGAAGTTTGGTGCATGGTATATATATAGAGTAGTGTTACATGTACTTACAATTTTACTTATAAGACTTATTCTATTAGTTTTCTTTTGAAATTTAAATTTTAAATTTCATATTTCATGATTTTCAACATATTAATAACTGACATGTGGAGAAATAATTTTTTTATAAATTTTTCTTAAATAAATTTAACATTTTTCATAGATATATATATATATATATATATATATATATATATATTATATGCTATCTACACAACGTTAAGCAACATTGAGTTTGCTTACAAATAAGTTTCTTCGAGTATTTATATATTGATATTCATATAACTAAATTCCGCTTGAAGGAAGAAAAGGTTCTCTCCTTTGGCACCCCTCAAACTGGATATTGATGGCACAATTTTTAATGAGTTTATGATTTTTCATTTTCAAGATAATTGGTGGTTATAATCCGAACGGACAGTTGAGTGCATTAAGTTCAACTACTTTTCCAAGTCTCTCTTTTCTCTAGTCAAGGGCTTATGTTAGATGATGAGATTAGAGATCGAGTTGTTCAAATATTTCCCTTGTCCTGTTGTAGTAAGCCAGTTTCTTTAATTTCAATCCTCTAATTTTAAAATATTATTTTATTCAATCCTCACATCATAAGATGATGAAAGAATGATAAAAATTATGATGATAAATAGTATTACTCATTTTCAATTTCAATTATTTTGAGCGGTGGTGGAACGTAATTAATAATTCATCTAAAGACCGAATATTTGCATGCAAGATTTTTAGCTCCAGTTTAGTTGAAAATTCATTTTAACTTATTTTATTATTATAATTTTTTTAAATTTTTACATAAAATATGATAAATAATTTAACTTATTTAAATTTTAAAATAATAATATTATTAAAAAATAATATTTTATTCAATTCACTTAAAATCATTTTAATCTATAATTCAAACAAAGCCTAATCGTAAATATTATATTTTAATTTTCTGATTCCGATTACTATTTATAGACAATTACAAAGATCAACGTATTTTACACACATGCACATTGAATCCAAGTCGTACAGCTCAGCAAGTCTATTATGTAATATTCTTTCAGATCCTTCCATAATATTCCACGTGTGCATTCTGTTATGACAGACTTATTCATCATCCTTTGAGGCTATACTCTCGAATCTTAGGAGTGGATGTCTGAAGCAGAGGAATCAGGAGCTTAATACCGGGGGACGAGGAATGGAATTGAATTTGAAAAGCCAAGTCTTTGAATATTTGAAGCAGACCCTTCAAGTCATTGGTACCCACTTTCAGACAGTCCTTCAGGAGCCCTCCATCCACCACCTCCCTCTCCACCACTTTCCTCAACGTCCCCTGCATTCCAACCAACCAACCAAACACTTTTTTAGCATTTACCCCACATATATATCACTTCAACGCTACCAAAAAATAAAGATCCAACCAAAAAAATTGAGAGACAAAAAGGATTATTACCGATTGACGAAACACGTTGAGAAGCCTTTTCAAGAGGGAGCTAGAGATGCCTAGGACATTTTGGTAATTCCGCCCGACCCATTCCGCCCTATCCACCCCCGAGTCCGTCCGGTTGAACTCCCCCAGGAGTCTCAGCAGCTCGCTCGCGTCCGTAACGGCTCCGTACAGATCGTCATATAACCCTAGCCCCAGACAGTGCTCAAGCTGTTCGGCGATGTCCTTGGCCCGAAGCAAGCCCGTAAAATCTCCCCGGGAGGCACGCAGGTTGTTCACTCGTGTCGTGAGAGATTGGGCGAGGGACACGAAGATCCGGTACTGTGAGTAGGAGAGGGAGTGCGAGGGTTTTGGCGCGGTCGTCAGGAAGAGGAGGAAGAAGAGGAGGAAGCGAGAGGTTGCGGCGGTTTTGGCCATCGCATTTGGTACCGATCGAACGGCCGAGAGAGGGATTTAAAATGGGAACGGGAGCTTAACCGGCTTTTGGAGGAACAACTTCTGCTTTAAAAAGAAAGAAGAAGAAAAAAAGGTATCCTTCAGTTTGAGGTAAGGCATCATCCTACAGTATTATGATTATTGAAAAAGAAAAAGAAATTAAAGAGAGAGTAAACAAGTTCTTAAAATCTGGAAACGAAAATCTGAAAAAGATGTAAGTTTGCTAACCATCAGGTATTAGTCTTGTTACCTGTAAAATTAAATTAAGGAGTGAAATGAATAACTAATCCTGATCTTGAAATCCTAATTTGTTAATATATAGCTCACCACAAGATCAATCTGAGGCTTCACAGCATGCGCGCAAGACCTTGTTGCTTGATCCTGATCAGGATCAGCAATTCCTCCTGATCTAAAGCTCTTACTTGATCAAGCTGAATGTATAACACCTATTGTGAATCATCAAAAGGTGAGCTTAGCACATTGGTCAAAATTGGACAATATTATTTTTATCGTTATTAATGTTGTTATTGATTAATGATGCTTGAATGCATTATTATTTACCTGGCCACCAGTATCAGGCAATCCGATTGAGGACTCCAGCTAGCTTTGCGGGTTCTGTTGCAGCTTGGAGTACCTTAGAAAGGTAGCTTTCTGCACAGGAGTATTGAGCTGATCAATTGGGAAGTCTCGCCTGAAAATCCGAACTTATCGAACGTGGGCAGGAGATGGCCGGAGGGGCAGGCGATTTAACAAAGATATCCCAAGTAAAAGAAATAGTACCAACAGGGGCCGCCAGGCCATGCACTTGGGCTATCCATTTTATGCTAATTGTATACAACATGATTAACCCCAAACTTCTATAAAACGGTACCAACTACAATAGGGAAGAAGCCACACCCATACTCCATATTGGCCTCCGAATTTATTCCTTACATCACCATTAGACAAATCAAGGAAAGAATACGTGAAGGATAGTCCTACATATCAACAATGTATGGTGTATCAGAAACGAGGAAGGCATCTTTTGCCAAAGAGAATAACTGCACAATGGGGCATCCTATAAGTGTAGAACAACGAAAACCAATAGATGAAAGCCACGTAAGGGCTATATTTTCAATCTTGGTGCGCTGCGATGTAGGGGAACCCACTGATCTATCGAGAGTCGAGACCCCTCTCTCTCTCTATGTCACAAAAAACCCCCACGCCGAGTTCATCAAGGTCAACCCGGCCACCCTTTTCAAGCTTATCCTAGTCCGTATTAATTTCCAAAAAGAAAATTGGAAATGAAAGAACTTCAACTTGCAAGTTTCAAATAGATACTTAACAAAATTATGGAGATTTTTATCTTTGTTTGGTTGCTGAGAATCAACAACTACAAGAAAGGACAAAGTCAACGAAAAGTGGAATTAAAATAGTAAAAAATCCAAGCTCCCAGCAATGAATGAAATTGAAAAGAGTGTAAGCAAGCCGACGATGCTGCTATGATTTTTTACTCAGTAACCAAAGAAATACCACAACAAAGATCAAGTTCAGAAAAATGCAGTGAAAGCATTAACAATTACAACAATAAATCCAATCAAATTGATTTAAAAAGCAAAAGTTAAAATTATTTTTATTTTAAAATAAAAAAAGAAAGTAAAATAAATGCTACCGTTGTCGAGTGGTAAAGAATTTTTATTTTAATGCTGAGGTAACCATTAACAACTCAAATCACGTATGGTGTCGAGGAATATTATTTTGGAGGGTGATTCTCTAGAGGTTATGAATGCCATTAGTAATGCAGGAGTCATGGACTAGTGCTGGTATGTTTGTGAATGAAATCAAGGAGAGGGTTAGGAGTTTCACCAAGTGGTCTGCCATGTTAGAAGAGAGATTAATGTTGTTGCCCATGTTTTGGCAAAGGCAGTCGCTTCTAACCAGTGCATCCTGTAAGTGTAGAACAATGAAGACATAACGACATATACTACAATTCCACTTATATCCTCCATATATTGTGGCCCCTCAATATTTATTACACATTATTCATTTCCCTTCAGTTGGACATCATCATCCTCCCTCTCAACAATTTCATTTTCTAAAAATTCTTTCTAATACCATAACCACTTTGGAATCTGATTTTCTGGCAACATAGTGGAATCATAATGTCCCTGTTGAACTAATATCATCATCATTATCAATTTTAAAGTCATGCAACTTATAAAGAATTGAGAGAGAGAATGAGACACATACACACATTCCACAGTAATGAATTTGGTACTTTTTAATTCCAAATGTTCTCATGCATTTTGTCAGAGCCTTACAATTCAATTGTTTCTAGTGATCTGATGTGGATTCCTTTGAATTCCAACACTTTTGATACTTTTGCAAATGTTTATTAAGGACTTGCATCCCTTAGCATATACTAATCTTACATTTGGTAGAAGTTCTAAGATTTCTTCAAGTTTCTTACAATCTGACAAGTTGAGGTGACTGAGTGCAACAAATCCTTTAATGCACTTGGGAAGGCTAACAATTTCAGATTCCGATAGATATAAATAATCCATAGTGGCTGAAGAATTAAACATGGTGAAGAAACTTGATATTGGAAAGAAATTTGATTCTAATTGAAAACAATTCTGACGATTTAACACTTGCAATATACTGCTCATGTGACGCCCCGACTCCCACGTACAAAAAGTCTCGAGAATCGTGACGTCAGGATGATGACAACCCGGTCACGCATCCCAACGACAAGTGTCAAGTGTGTGCAACAAATAAACAGTGCACAAATAAAAACACAGCGGAAGGTAATTAAGTCAACTAGTACCAGAATTTTTGTTAATACAGATATCCAAAATACAAATACCTTAAAAACAAAGCCAAGTCCTATAAAAAAAATACAAGTCTGAAATAAAGAACTACAGCACGAGTGATCCCAGATCACTCCTCCGGCGGAGCCAAATCCTCAGGCTCGGCATCTGAATCATCAACAAAGTCTGCAGTACCATTAAATGGTACCACAAGTAAGTTATAACCTAACCAAGTCCAGAGATAAAATCATATCTACACAACTAACCATGCATGCCCATGATGCAATATGCAATAATGCAACGCACGCCAAAAATCTCTTTGGCACAAAATCATTTCCAATAAAATCATTTCCACCATTTTCCCAGAAAATGGCCCAAAAATCAAATTTCATCATTTTCCCAGAAAATGATACACAAAAACCAACTCACGCTATTTTCCCAGAAAACAGCCAATTTCCAATTATTCCAATTAACTATATGCACCATGGCCTCCCCTATGGACCATCCGCACGTCCTGGCTGCTTTACGAGCGATGCCCAGTTCCGCACCCAGTGCGTTCGTGGCCAGGTCATCCTCTAGCCCCCGCCAGCAGAAGGGCCACGGAGTCAGCACGTCCAACGTCCGCTTGTTAGGGACCCCGGTCCTGTCCCTAAACACTAAATCCACGAGCTCGCTTTGGTGATGATGGTGACCGAGTGTCAAGCCTTATTGCTTGGCCTTGCACGAATGATGGTAATAATGGGTTCTTAGGTTGGTGAAGATGTGGTGTTTAGTGATGGAAAAGATGGAGATGATGATGAGTTTGGGTGATCTAAGTGATGGTTTTGGTGTGTTTGATGCAATGTGGAATGGCTAGAAAGTTGCCCTTAATGTTGGGACAACTTGGATGAAAATTAGGGTTGGTATGGTGAAGATAGGCTAGGGTTTGGATGGTGGCTATGGGGAATTTCGAGATTGGAAGAGTTGGACTAGGGTTGGAGTGTAAGATGAGTTGCTAGGGTTTGGAAGAGATGTGGATGAGTGGGATTAGGGTTTGGGAGATGGAAGATAGGTTTAGGGATTGGATGAGGTGGCTAGGGTTTGAGTTGTAAGATGGATTAGAGTTTGGAATTAGGGCAAGAGTGTTGGGCGGCTAGGGTTTGGTGTGTAGGATGAGATGCTAGGGATGGAAGGATGTGGTTGGATGAGACTAGGACTCCTTGATTGATGAGTCACTTTGGGAAAGATGGGGATTAGGTTAAAGATGATGATTAGTTGTGTTTGAATGGGTCGAGAGTTGTTCCTTGAGTTTAGGGATTTGGAGATGGAAGATGGGATTTGAATATGGCAAGATTGGATGATAGTCTTTGATTGATTTGAATGATTCTAGGGAATGAGTGATTTAAGAGATTGGATATGGAAGATGGGATTTGATTATGGTAAGATAAGAAGGGTATGATTTGAATATGGCAAGAGGTGGGAAGGCTTTGGTTGACTTGAGAGATTCTAGGAATGGAGTGGTTCTAGGGGAGTTGAGTGATTGTAGGGATTAGATTTAGAAGATGGAAGAGGATTGGGATTCGATCTTAGCTATTGAGGTGAGTCTTAGTTGGCTTGAGATATTGGAGGGATGGAGAGATTCAAGGGATTGACAATGGGATGGCAATTCCTTAAATTAAGGGATATGGACATGTATGATAGGCTTGGGATAATGGGTAAGGTGGCTAGAATTGATTTTAAATGGTAAGATGCATGGGAGTTGTTGGGAATTGGGAGTTTGACTAGGCCAAAGGATGGATTTCGAATTTTGATTATTTGGAAGATGGGATAAGGATTCCTAAGTGGTAGGAATTACCTTGTGGGAGTCTAGGGTTAAGTTGGATGAAAGGTGGCTAGGGTTAGGATTCCTAAAGTTTAGGAGATCCTTATGGAAGGTTAGTCTAGGGTTTCCAAATGAGGCAAGATTTGTGTATGGCAAGATGGAGGCTTAGTGGATTCGGCTAGGGTTAATGGATATGATGGAGGCTAGGTCTTATGGTAGTGATGTGTATGGAAAGTAGGGCAAACAATATATTGGTCGAGATATGTGAGTGGGAAAGATTAAATGGGTGAGTGGATTGTATTTGTGATATGGAAGGATGTAAGACAATGTATGGACAATGGAAAAGTTATGAACAAAAGATGAGTAGACTTGACAAAAGAATATGAAGACTCTCTTTATGGTTTTTATGGATATTTTGTGAAACCAAAGAATACTAAAATTGAGGCTTAGGATATTTTTGATTTGCAACAAAGTAAAAATGAACAAGATGGAAAACATAAGAACAACTAGCAAAGATAAGAATAATGTATTTTTGGATTTTTGAATATAGAATGGAAAACATAGACAAGATATTGACAAATGGAATGAAACAAAAATAATACTCATAAGATTGATAGATAATTCACCATCGATTCACGAATTTCACGATGATGAAATAGGATAGATTGAATCACACCTATTCACGAATTTCAAGGTGATGATCCTCTACTAGGGATTCACGAATTTCACCCAAGTAGCCCAAGTGCTAAGCACCGAAAAGTGATCTCAAGAACAATAGTCTACCCACTTAGGGAATTTGCCAAAAGATGTAAAATGAAATGCCTAAGGGTTCTATTTATAGAGATTACAAAGTGGAAACCCCCAATAGGTCCCTTGAAATATAATTAAATAAAATAAATAAGGATAAATAAATGATATGGTCTTGCATGGCCAATGTGGCTTATGATATGTCTTGGCCCTTGGTTAGCCTTGGCTAGCCTTAATCTTGGAAGTAACCCGGCCTTTGTTGTCCATGCATGCCTAGGACCTTATCCTAGGGCGGTTTTTGATGAGGTCCCAACACTGCTCCCGTTGTCGCCCGGCGACAACCCAGGGGACGTCACTCAGTATATTACGCTCCCGAGTGACCAGAGGAGCTCCACCGAGATAATGCTCCATCTCGGCTTGGGGTCGTGATACACACGCACCCAAAAGTCCAATTCTCATGAAAACCCAGTTTTCAAAATAACCACATTAACGTGAATGCATTACACGAAAACCCCATTTTCCATTTACAAACATGCCATGCGTGCAATATGCAATGAACCAGATCAATCCTCACAACCAATGATCAACTCCCAAAATCACAATACAACCAAAATATCCAATATCCAAAAATCACACAACAATTACTCCGATCTAACCATCTACCCCCGAACTTCTCGGACTCAGTCCGGAAACCAACCAGGATACATATATATAAATATAGCAGTTAATTACAAAAATATAATTAAACCTCAAAAGAATTGTTTAGGAAATACTTACAGCGCTTTAAAAATATTTTACGGAGGATCCGAAGCACAAGGAATCGCCAAAGCAGCAAAAATGCACAGTGTAAAAACACTGGCCGAAATGCAGTGAATTTCAAATTTTGCACGGGTTCAAACGAAAACTTGAAATTGATAGGGTAGGGCATATGGAAGGTGGGGAATTTAATGGTGGTGGTGGTTGGCCGTGAATGGCGGCGGAAATGGGCGGTTTACGGTCGGAAGTTTCGAATCGGGTTTGAAGCTCGTACGGGCGGCTCCGGCGACGGATCGGGACCGGGTTTGGGTGGAAAAGTTTGGTATTCGGCCGGTGAAGATGTGGTGAAGAAATGGTGGCTGGAGGTGGCCGGACGGCGGCGGAATGGAGGAAGAACCACCGCGGGTTTGATCGGCTCGTGGCGGCTAACGGCGGCGTTAGCCGGCCGGATATTGATGGTGGAAGGTCGCCGGCGCACGGGGGAGCCGATGGTGCCGGCGGCGTCGTGCACGGCGGTCCAGAGGCGGGGCAACGGCAGTAAGGCCGAAAGCAACGATGGAGAGAGGAGAGAGAAGAGAGAGAAAGGGGAGGGGGCTCGGGCACGCACGGGGAAACAGAGGAAAAAGAAAAAAAAAAGAAAGAAGAAAAAGGAAAGAAAAAAAAAAGAAGAGGGGAAAAAAAGGAAGATCCAGTCTTTCAACCTGGGTTCCGAAACATCCAACGAAGATGAAATTAAAACTGAAAGCTAAATAAAATAATCCAAACTCAGTGAAATAATTTAAATGCAACAATAAAAATTTAAAACCCAAAAATAAATCAATTAAAATCAAAGATTATTTTAAATACCAAAACAGTAAATAAAATCTAGAAAGCACATAAAAATAATTTTCACAACATAAAATATTAAGAAATAATATTTAAAAACTCTCAAAATTTTAAAACAAGATAAATAATCACAAAATAAATTAAATAAATCATTCATTAAAAATACACTAAAATCTGGGATATTACAATCTCCCCCCCTTAAATAAAATTTCGTCCTCGAAATTGGTAAGGTCAATCATTAAAACTAAGACAAAGATAAGGTTCAACTAAGAGTAGGCTTAAGAAGCATACCAGGAGAGTCAACCAAACAAATACGGATACTGCTCCCTCATATCGGCCTCTCGCTCCCAAGAGAAATCTTGAGCCACAGGATCACCCCATGACACCTTCACCAAAGGTATCGTCTTGGATCTCAACTTCTGCACTTTCCAATCCACAATCTGAGTCGGAACAATTTCATAAGTAAGATTAGGCTGAAGTTGAATGTGCTCCGGGTCAACAAAACGCGGCTCTTGTTGACCAAAACTCTTCTTCAATGACGATACATGGAACATATCATGAACATCCCCGAAATAATCCGGCAATGCAACCCTATAAGCAACAAGCCCAACCTTCTCCACAATCTGAAAAGAACCAACATACCTCGGGCTGAGTTTTTTTTTTCTTACCAAAGCGCTTAATGCCTTTCATTGGAGAGACTTTAAGATAAACCCAATCGCCTTCCTCAAAAGATAAGTCTCTTCTCCTCGTGTCAGCATAACTTTTCTGACGACTTTGCGCTTCCGCCATTTTAGCTCTTATAACTCGAATCTGCCCTTGCATTTCTTCAATTAATTCAAGCCCAACTATTTTCCTCTCGCCGACTTCATCTCAACATAATGGCGATCTACACTTCCTTCCATACAATGCTTCATAAGGAGCCATCTGAATAGAAGCATGAAAACTGTTATTATAGGAGAATTCTATGAGCGGCAAATGATTTTCCCAGCTTCCTTGAAATTCCATAACACATGCCTTCAGCATATCTTCCAAAGTCTGAATTGTACGCTCAGATTGACCGTCAGTCTAGGGATGATAAGCTGTACTGAATTTCAAATTAGTGCCTAAAGCTGCCTGCAAACTCCTCCAAAAACGCGACGTAAACCGCGGATCCCTGTCTGACACAACGTTCTTGGGTACTCCATGCAATCTCACAATCTCTTTAACATACAACCGTGCTAATTTACCCAAAGAGTCAGCATTATTCACAGGCAAGAAGTGGGCACTCTTGGTCAAATGATCCACAATCACCCAAACTGAATTCTTTCCATTAAGAGTTCTTGGAAGGCCTACTACAAAATCCATAGAAATATCATCCCATTTCCACTCAGGAACAGGGAGAGGTTGAAGATTACCAGCAGGTCTCTGATGCTCAGCTTTAACTTGGCGACAAGTATCACATTTCTCAACAAACGAAGCAATGTCCAACTTCATACCTTCCCACCAAAAATTCTTCTTTAAGTCCCGATACATCTTCGTGCTTCCAGGATGAACTGAGTACGGAGCTGTATGAGCTTCTGCCAAGATTCGCTCTTTAAACTCAGAATCTCGAGGTATCACTCTTCGATCCCGAAAACGAAGCACACCATCTTTGTCCAAACTATAGTGCATGGGTCCTTGAGACTTCCTGACTCTTTTCCTGATATTTAACAACTTAGGATCCTTTTTCTGGAGAGTCTTCAATTCCTCAAAATCCACAACCCGCACATCCAAAACTGAAGAGAGCAATTCTTCCTGCTGCGAACTCTCAATAAGCAGTCTCCTCATTCCATAAAGGAGAGAGTCCATACCTGACGACTCTGCTTCATCCACTAACTAAGATTTCCTACTCAAGACATCAGCAACTAGATTAGCTTTTCCTGGATGATACTTGATCTCACACTGGTAGTCGCTAATCAACTCCAACCAACGCCTCTGTCTCATATTAAGATTTTTCTGAGAAAACAAATGTTTCAAACTCTTGTGATCAGTGAAGACTTCACAAACTTCACCATACAGATAATGACGCCAAATCTTGAGAGCAAACACCACAGCAGCCAACTCTAAATCATGGGTAGGATAATTCCTCTCATGCTCCTACAACTGACGAGATGCATAGGCAACAACTCATCCTTCCTGCATAAGAACACATCCCAACCCAAACTTAGATGCATCACTGTAAACCACAAAAGGCTTATGTGACTCTGGAAGTGCCAACACAGGAGCTGTTGTCAATCTTTTCTTTAATTCTTGGAAGCTTCTCTCGCATCGATCTGACCAAACAAATTCAACATTCTTTCTAGTCAAAGCTGTGAGAGGTCCGGATAATCTGGAAAAACCTTCAACAAATCTTCGGTAATACCCGGCAAGTCCCAAGAAACTCCGGATCTCGCGCACTGTAGAAGGACGTGGCCATGACAAAACAGCTTCTACCTTACTAGGATCAACAGCCACTCCATCTCGGGAGATCACATGACCAAGAAATTTGACTTCCTCCAGCCAAAAGTCACATTTGCTAAGCTTTGCATATAACTGATGCTCTCTCAATTTTCCAAGTACCAGGCGAAGATGATAAGCATGTTCTTCCAAGTCTCGAGAATAAACCATAATATCATCAATAAAGACAACCACAAAAGAATCCAGATACAGTTGGAAGACTCGGTTCATCAAATCCATAAAAGCTGCAGGAGCGTTGGTCAACCCAAAAGGCATCACCTTAAATTCATAATGACCATACCGAGATCTGAAAGTAGTCTTGGGAATATCTTTATCTCTTATTCTCAACTGATAATACCCCGACCTCAAGTCAATCTTGGAGAAAACAGCTGCTCCTTGTAGCTGATCAAACAAATCATCTATGCGGGGAAGCGGGTACTTATTCTTGATGGTCACTTTATTAAGTTCCCGATAGTCGATACACATTCTGAGAGTGCCATCCTTCTTCTTAACAAACAACACCGGTGCTCCCCAAGGTGACGTACTAGGCTGAATAAAACCCTTGTCAACTAACTCTTGCAACTGGATCTTTAATTCCTTCAATTCAGCCGGCGCCATACGATAAGGAGCTTTATGCACAGGAGCGGCTCCAGGTTCCAAATCAATGGTAAACTCCAATTCCCGAACTGGAGGCAACCCTGGAAAATCATCAACAAAAACATCTGAAAATTCTTCTACAATTGGAATATCCACTAGAGACTTCTTCTCAGACGGCAAGGACACCACTTGAATAAAAAATGCATTAGCTCCACAAGCTATATCTCTCTTTGCTTGAACTGCAGATATAACTATCGGCTTCGCCTTCAACTTACTTCCCACATATTCCAAATAATCCCCTTCCGAAAGCTGGAATCCAATAACCCGGCTTCTACAATTAATACACGCCGAATACCGGTATAACCAGTCCATTCCAAGAATAATGTCAAACCCGAGCAACTTGAATACAATTAAATCCGCATCTAGTGTCCTTCCACCAAAATCCAAAGGACACCCCATCGCGACTTTAGAACACCACACCAACTCGCCATTGGGAAGACTTACTACCAACGGTTGCGATAAGGGTTCTGAGACTAACTTGCACATCCGTGCAAAAGTGGTAGACACAAAAGATTTGGACGCTCCAGAGTCAAACAATGTGCAAGCATAAAAATCATACAAACAGACTCTACCTGAAGATCCTCAGTGGCAATAAGATGAGGCGCAAAACGCCCAAGCTTCAGGAAAGCACGGGAGTACTGATCCACAGTCATACCTCCCTGAACCAGATTACTAAATTCTCGGGCCTTCTGCCTCCTCACAGCAGGTGGGAAGAATCTGTCATCAAACTCCTTCTTAAAATGCTGCCATGACACAGCAGCTAAAATTCCAAATTCTCTTTCCAAAAGAATCCTCTTCATTCTCCACCAATTGGCTGCTTCTCCTTGCAGCAAATAACTGGCATACAACACTTGCTGCTCTTCTGTACATCCACAAATTTCAAAAGTCCTCTCTATTCCATTGATCCACCCTTCAGCTTGAAGTGGATCCTCAACTCCAAAAAATATTGGAGTCCGGTATTTAAGAAACCTCTCATAGGAGCACCCCACTTGCACAACCAGATTTTGGTCAACTGGTGGCGGCCTGATATTTTGATGGAAGAGATCCGCCATCCTATTCAATGCCCTAGCAATGGCATTATTCACCTCATTGTTGGAAGACTCCCCCATGGGTTCCTTATCCTGCCTCCTTGGCCTCACCATTATTCTGTCAAAGCACAATTCTCAACCCCACTTTAGTTCTGAACAAAATTTAATTAAGAGTAATAGTAACATCCAAATAAAATAAAATAAAACAACATAAGATAAGTAAAATAAAATAAAATCAATCAAACTATCAACAATAAATTAAAACCATTAAAAATAACATATTTCAAATCAAAATAATTTCAAATCACAACTTTTAAAAATTTTTTGGTACTTCACCTAAGGGACAAGTGGCTTTACCCAGAGCCAAACCGCTCTGATACCACTTGTGACGCCTCGACTCCCACGTACAAAAAGTCTCGAGAATCGTGACGTCAGGATGATGACAACCCGGTCACGCATCCCAACGACAAGTGTCAAGTGTGTGCAACAAATAAACAGTGCACAAATAAAAACACAGCGGAAGGTAATTAAGTCAACTAGTACCAGAATTTTTGTTAATATAGATATCCAAAATACAAATACCTTAAAAACAAAACCAAGTCCCATAAAAAAAATACAAGTCTGAAATAAAGAACTACAGCACGAGTGATCCCAGATCACTCCTCCGGCGGAGCCAAATCCTCAGGCTCGGCATCTGCATCATCAACAAAGTCTGCAGTACCATTAAATGGTACCACAGGTAAGTTATAACCTAACCAAGTTCAGAGAAAAAATCATATCTACACAACTAACCATGCATGCCCATGATGCAATATGCAATAATGCAACGCACGCCAAAAATCTCTTTGACAAAAAATCATTTCCAATAAAATCATTTCCACCATTTTCCCAGAAAATAGCCCAAAAATCAAATTCCATTATTTTTCCAGAAAACAGCCAATTTCCAATTATTCCAATTAACCATATGCACCATGGCCTCCCCTATGGACCATCTGCACGTCCTGGCTACTTTACGAGCGATGCCCAGTTCCGCACCCAGTGCGTTTGTGGCCAGGTCATCCTCTAGCCCCCGCCAGCAGAAGGGCCACAGAGTCGGCACGTCCAACGTCCGCTCCCGTTGTCGCCCGGCGACAACTCAGGGACGTCACTCAGTATATTACGCTCCCGAGTGACCAGAGGAGCTCCACCGAGATAATGCCCCATCTCGGCTTGGGGTCGTGATACACACGCACCCAAAAGTCTAATTCTCATGAAAACCCAGTTTTCAAAATAACCACATGAACATGAATGCATTACACGAAAACCTCGTTTTTCATTTACAAACATGCCATGCGTGCAATATGCAATGAACCAGATCAATCCTCACAACCAATGATCAACTCCCAAAATCACAATAAAACCAAAATATCCAATATCCAAAAATCACACAACAATTACTCCGATCTAACCATCCACCCCCGAACTCCTCGGACTCAGTCCGGAAACCAACCAAGATACATATATATAAATATACCAGTTAATTGTAAAAATATAATTAAACCTCAAAAGAATTGTTTAGGAAATACTTACAGTGCTTTAAAAATATTTTACGGAGGATCTGAAGCACAAGGAATCGCCAAAGCAGCAAAAATGCACAGTGTAAAAACACTGGCCGAAATGCAGTGAATTTCAAATTTTGCACGGGTTCAAACGAAGACTTGAAATTGATAGGATAGGGCCTATGGAAGGTGGGGAATTTAATGGTGGTGGTGGTTGGCCGTGAATGGCGGCGGAAATGGGCGGTTTATGGTCGGAAGTTTTGAATCGGGTTTGAAGCTTGTACGGGCGGCTCCGGCGACGGATCGGGGCCGGGTTTGGGTGGAAAAACTTAGTATTGGGCCAGTGAAGATGTGATGAAGAAATGGTGGCCGGACGGCGGCGGAATGGAGGAAGAACCACCGCGGGTTCTATCGGCTCGTGGCGGCTAACGGCGGCGTTAGCCGGTCGGATATTGATGGTGGAAGGTCGCCGGCGCACGGGGGAGCCGATGGTGCCGGCGGCGTCGTGCACGGCGGTCCGGAGGCGGGGCAACGGCAGTAAGGCCGAAAGCAACGGTGGAGAGAGGAGAGAGAAGAGAGAGAAACGGGAGGGGGCTCGGGCACGCACGGGGAAACAGAGGAAAAAGAAAAAAAAAAGAAGAAAAAGGAAAGAAAAGAAAAAGAAGAGGGGAAAAAAAGGAAGATTCAGTCTTTCAACCTGGGTCCCGAAAAATCCAACGAAAATAAAATTAAAACCGAAAGCTAAATAAAATAATCCAAACTCAGTGAAATAATTTAAATGCAACAATAAAAATTTAAAACCCAAAAATAAATCAATTAAAATCAAAGATTATTTTAAATACCAAAACAGTAAATAAAATCTAGAAAGCACATAAAAATAATTAACATAAAATATTAAGAAATAATATTTAAAAACTCTCAAAATTTTAAAACAAGATAAATAATCACAAAATAAATTAAATAAATCCTTCATTAAAAATACACTAAAATCTGGGATGTTATAGCTCATCCCATTGCTTGAATTCATTGGAGGTGCCAATTCCTGGAGTTGTTCTTCACTCGATGATATCTCGTCTTCCATTGTTGTATACTCAACAAGCAGAATGGATTTTCTATTATCTCTCATCTTCTTTACAAGATTTGCAGAACCACCAATACAAAGATCGGATAATTGGGAGATGCATTAGGTTTTTGCAATCATCTAGATATAAAAACTCAAGTCTAGTGAGGTTTCCAGTGGATAAAGGTAGTTCTTCTACTGTAGAGCCACCTAGATTCAATGAACTTAAATATTTCATTTCATATCCGATTTGAGGAAAATCATGAAGGCTAGAGCAATCCCTAAGAATTTAGAGGCTTGTTGGAAAAACTTTGAGGTTAGAGCAGAGGGAAAAACTCAAATGAGAAAGATTATCTAGGGATCTGACGGAATCATGCACCTAAACTAAACTTGTACACCATTAGACAATCAATTTTTTTAAATTTGGGATGTTTGAGAGATCCGGAACTTTTTTTAAGAAATTACAACGATCAAAAAGTTACCACACATTTTTAAGATAATCAGTCTATTTTCGTGAAAATTGGATGGCAATTAAGATTATAGCAGATATTCAAACCAATCAATTACTCTTAATTCATTGGAGAGATAATTAGGTCCACTTGAAAAACTTGCATTACGATTGATAAACACTCTAAATCTTTTCATCTGTACAAATGCTTGGGAACTCAACATAATGATCACGTCCTCACTTTTGGGCATTTCTATTATTATGCCTTCAATTTTGTTTGTACCCTGGTACGTAAGAGAATACACAACAATATAACCAAATTAATGCCTTCAATATTTTTGATACATTACTTTACAAAAAGTAGCACTCTATTAAATACTAAATAGTCACATGATAAAAAAAAAAGGGTTTTGCTACACAACCTCCTACTATTCATCCACACTCCACACTCCACATTTTTTAATATTTTTTTAAAATTTTTTTTTGAATTTTTTTTTTAAATATTTCAAATTTTTTATTTACTATTCATATAAAAATTATTTAATAAAAAAAATTAAAAAAAAAATGGAGTGTGGAGTGTTGGGAGGTTGAGAAGATTTATTGAAAAAAAAAAGGTCAAAGCTTGTCTTTTTCCCAACTAAAGTACACCTTTTCAAAAACAATAAATCTTCCCAACCTCCCAACACTCCACACTCCATCTTTTTTAAATTTTTTTTAAAATTTTTTTTATTAAATAATTTTTATATGAATAGTGAATAAAAAATTTGAAATAGTTTAAAAAAAATAAATTCAAAAAAAAATTTTAAAAAAATATTAAAAAATGTGGAGTGTGGATGAATAGTAGGAGGTTGTGTAGCAAAATCCAAAATTGAATTATTTTTTATGTTTTGTTTGGAAATTTAAAAAAATTTTAATGATTAGGTAATAAGTAGATGAAAAAATTAAAAACTTGAAATTAAAAAGTGTATGTTTGAATGGTGTTTAAATGTTAAGATGTGATGACATGAAATAGGATAACATGAAACCATCTCAACATCCAAACAACTCCTTAGATATGAAACTTTTATTGACCCATCTTAATTAAGCAGATCCTATAAATAACTAAAAACTCATTTTGATTTAAAGGGTATATTTTTTTTCTAAGCAGATTTAAAGGGTATATATATGTGTGTATTCATTTAGGTACAACTTCATAAGTGAATGTTAATGATATGGAAGTTTGGTGCATGGTATACGTACAGAGTAGTGCTACATGGATTTACAATTTTACTTATAAGACTTATTCTATTAGTTTTCTTTTGAAATTTAAATTTTAAATTTCATATTTCATGATTTTCAACGTATCAATAACTTACACGTAGAGAAATAAATTTTTAATAAATTTTTCTTAAGTAAATTTAACATTTTCGATAAATATATATTATCTTAATATATGCTATCTACCCAGACAACGTTAAGCAACATTGAGTTTGCTTATAAATAAGTTTCTTCGAGTATTTATATATTGATATTCATATAACTAAATTATGCTTGAAGGAAGAAAAGGTTCTCTCCTTTGGCACCCCTCAAACTGGATATTGATAGCACAATTTTTAATGTATATTAGAGTTGATCATGATTTTTCATATTCGAGATAATTGGTGGTTATAATCCCAACGGACAGTTGAATGCATTAAGTTCAACTACTTTTCCAAGTCTCTCTTTTCTCTAGTCAAGGGCTTATGTTAGATGATGAGATTAGAGATCGAGTTGTTCAAATATTTCCCTTGTCCTGTTGTACTAAGTCAGTTTCTTTAATTTCAATCCTCTAATTTTTTTTTTTTTTTTTTTTTTGTGTGTTCTAATTTCCAAAGGACACGTAAGGATGGAGTATTATGCTTATCTTGTTATCTGTTTGTTTGTGTCTTGCTCTTATGTGCTTGTCATGATATTGAGTGTTGCGTTTCGTTGTCAGTTCTTCCCTGTTTTATTATTTGCACCCTGATGCAATTTTGTCAAAGATTCAAAGTGATGGCTTACATTATTTTGGGTTATACTATTGTATCTTTGAAACTTATTTGCTTCACTTTTTTGGCGTGGAGAGATGGAAAGATGCTGGAGCAAGTAGTTAATGTGATAAATCTAGACAATAATTTCATTCTTATACGAAATAATTTCACGTTTGATGCTACATCATGGATATTGATGAAAGAATAATGAACATTATTTTTTTTTTTAATGTGATCGCTAGCTAGCCTTGACTTCAACGCATGCAGCATGAGTTGGCGGTCTTTCCACGTTAATTTTACTGCACAAGTCAATGCTGACAACAACGCGCAAACCACCCTCTCCCTCCCTCCCTCTTTGGCTGCAGTCTCTTTTAAACATCAGTCTCACTTGTTAATCCTCAATTTGAGTGCCTAAACCGACATACACTTCACATGGCTGCCCCAACAAGTTTCCTGATGCTTTATTTTGTGTACGGGTTTAGCATTGCCTTGGCAGCAACTCCCAACATTACCACGGATCAAGCTGCTCTTCTTGCCTTGAAAGCTCATATTTCTTTTGATCCCCAAAATCATTTGACAAAAAACTGGTCCAGTACTAATACTTCCGTTTGCAATTGGGTAGGTGTCATCTGTGGTTCTAGGCATAACCGAGTCATGGTCTTAAACCTTTCTTTCATGGCCCTTGTAGGTACCATTCCTCCGCATATCGGAAACCTTTCATTTCTTGTGAGCCTAAGCATCGAAAACAATAGTTTTCATGGCTCAATCCCAATTGAGTTGTCTCATCTTACTCGGTTGAAATTCTTTGACTTGGATACAATGAATTCAATGGAGCAATTCCATCACAAATGGGATCGCTAACTAAACTTAGAAAATTGTATCTTGACAAAAACAATTTCATAGGTACTATTCCACCATCTTTGTCTAACATATCTTCATTGCAAGTTATTGCTCTTGGACACAATCAGTTTTCAGGCACCATACCTTCCTCTACCTTCAAGATATCTTCCTTGCAAGAAATTTATCTTGGAGCGAACAAGTTTTCAGGACCGATGTCCTCCATTTTCTTCAACATATCTTCACTACAAATCATTGAACTTGGCAATAATATGCTATATGGTGGACTATCTACATATTATGTTTGATCATCTTTCCAATCTACAGTATCTTTCTATTTATACTAATCAATTGTCAGGTGAACTCCCGAAAATAGGGAATTTAACTATGCTTACATAGCTATACCTTGATGACAACAACTTTGAAGGTATGTTTAGTCGGCTATCAACCTCCAATATATAGTTATCATTTTTGTTAAAATACAAACATTAGCAAATTCTATATTTATTGACTAATAAATTTACAGGAAGACTACCTCCAGAAATAGGAAACTTAACCATGCTTACGGAGTTATACCTTAGCTACAACAACTTTGAAGGTATTCCTAATCTTATTTGAAACAATTTACATAGATAAGGCTATTGATTTAGTAGACATGTTTTCTGATCGTACTATGAAGGTATGCTTATATAGTCTTATATGAGTCAATTACATCAATACCATTATTGATTTAGTATACATGTTCTATAATCATCTCTGATTGAACAATTAATTTCAATTTGAAGTACAAAATACTTTGTTCAAAATATATTGAAACTAGAAGATTTCAACAAGTCTAGTAACAAAATCGCAAGAGAACCCAGAAACATTCATAACTATTTGTGACACCTCCATGGTATAATTTGAACTGGGAGAGGAGCCAGAATTCAACCTGAAATGTGCTAGCCCAGCCCCATGCATGATATTTGAGGTCATGGTCATTTTCTTACTGCTAATGAGTGTTCTAGGTTCATTATATCTTCTTTATCATCTTGAATAGAAAATACCAATGCCTATTCATATTGTGACAGGTTTAATTCCAAATCAAATTGGTAATCTACAAAATCTAGAGGCTTTCGAAATTGGAGTCAATGGTTTTTTTGGCACAATTCCATTTGGGATCTTCAATATCTCAACAATAAAATGGATTGGAATGGGGGTAAATAACCTATCAGGCAATCTTCCATCAAATATGGGTCACTTCCTTCCAAATCTTCAACGACTTGTTCTTGGAGGAAATAAATTGAGCAGAACAATTCCCAACTCTATCTCTAATGCTTCACAGCTCGCTCTCGTAGACTTTTTTTGGAACTCATTCTCGGGCTTAATTCCAAAATCGCTTGGAAATTTAAGATTCCTCCAAGTGCTCGACCTAGAATTCAATGATTTGACAGTTGAATCTCCAGAATTGAGTATTTTCTCCTATTTGTCCAATTGTATAAATCTTGTTTATTTAGCTTTGAGCAAAAATCACTTGAATGGCTTCCTTCCCAAGTCCATTGGAAACCTCTCTCTTTCTCTCCAAACACTTCACCTAGATAATTGCAAACTTAAGGGTAGCATTCCAATAGAGATCGGGAATTTAAGTGGTTTGACTACGTTGACCTTATCTACCAACAAATTGAGAGGACTTGTTCCAACCACAATAGGAAGTTTGTGCATGCTTCAAAGTTTGGGCCTTGATGGTAATAGAAGACTAAAAGGAATCATACCACCAGAACTATGTTATCTAAGGAGCTTGTTTGAATTATTTTTAGTTGGTAATGATCTATCTGGACACATTCCTATATGCATAGATAATATGACTTCACTAAGAGCTCTCTACGTAGGCTTCAATCAATTAACTTCTGTGATTCCATTGAGCTTGTGGAGGCTTACAGATCTCTTGGAGGTTGACTTCTCATCCAATTCTTTAAGTGGATCTCTTTCATCTGAGATTGAGAAAATGAAGGTCTTGAGGATATTGAATTTGTCAAGAAATCAACTATCAGGTGATATCCCCAAAACAATTGGTGCTCTCAAGATTTGACAAATCTCTCCTTGGCAATAAATCAACTAGAAGGCTCAATTCCTATATCTTTTGGTGGATTGGTAAGCTTGGAGTTCTTGGATCTTTCCGATAACAAATTATCTGGAGAGATTCCCAAGTCATTAAAAGGACTCTATTACCTCAAATATCTAAATCTCTCATTCAATAAACTACAAGGAGAAATTCCTACAAGAGAACCATTTCTAAACTTCTCAGCTGCATCATTTATGTCAAACAATGCACTTTGTGGTGCAGCTCGATTGAAAGTTCCCCCATGTAAAGAAGGTGATCCTCGCAAAAATAAGACAACATGGCCACATATGCTAAGGTATGTATTGCCATCAATTGGGTTTATAATGATTGCAGTGACCCCTGCATTTACTTGGAAAATATGGAAAAAGAGGAATCCAAAATCTCCTGCTCAAACAAACTTGTACCCTCTAGTTACATGGAGAAGAATTTCTCACCAACAACTTGTACAAGCAACGAATGGATTCAGCTCTAATAATTTACTTGGTGAAGGGAGTTTTGGGTCGGTATACCAAGGAACACTTTCAGATGGGATGGATATTGCAATAAAAATTATGAACTTGCAAGTTAAAGGGGCATTTAAAAGTTTTGATGTAGAGTGTGAGGTTCTACGAAATATTCGTCACCGAAATCTTGTCAAAATCATCAACATTTGCAGCAATATTGACTTCAAAGCCCTTGTATTGGAGTACATGCCTAATGGAAACTTAGAGAAATGGTTGCACTCTCAAGATCACTATTTGAATATCTTACAAAGGCTAAATATAATGATTGATATCGCATCAGCATTAGAATACCTTCATCATGGTTATTCAACAGCAATTATTCATTGTGATTTGAAACCTAGCAATGTCTTATTAGATGAAGAAATGGTTGCACGTGTTGCCGATTTTGGCATGGCTAAACTCTTAGATGACAGGGACTCTATGATGCAGACCATGACTCTTGCTACTTTCGGGTACATGGCACCAGGTAAATTTTCAAACTTTTCCATTTCAAATTGCATGTTCATCCTTCTACTCATTCACATGCAATTAAATGTCTTTTGAGTTCAGAGCAATATATATATATATTGAGTTTGATCTACAAGTAGTTTTTTCCAGATTTGTTTGTTCACTATTATAAAATAAGTATATATGATGAGTTAGAATGTTATCCACAGAGTATGGATTAGAAGGAGTTGTTTCTACAACAGGTGATGTGTATAGTTATGGCATTCTACTAATGGAAACTTTCACAAGAAAGAAGCCTACGGATGGCATGTTTATTGGAGAAATGACCTTGAAACACTGGGTAGATGAATCACTGCTCACTTCAATACTCAATATTGTTGATGCCAATTTGTTGAGAAATGAAAAAGAACATGCTGCCATGGAGGACTGCATATCTTCAGTTATAAGATTGGCTTTGGATTGTTGTGCAGAGTCACCTACACAAAGAATTGACATAAAAAATGTTTCAACGACATTGAATAAGGTCAAATTAAAGTTTGTACTAGATAGTAGAAGAAGCTAAGTTAAGTGTCAAGTTTGCGTACAACTCCCTCGTGTTTGTGCCTCTTATGTTTGGGATTTAGGCGTTATGCTTCATTGTTTTTAGACAAAATTACAATTTACACCTTAAAGTATTAGTTCTTTTGCAATATTATTGTTACAACTTCTGTCAATTAATGTTATGAATGTATCGTATCACCTATTTCTCATATGTCTAGGTGCTAGAAAAACTAGATCAGAATATACAGAGGAAGCGATATTACCTTGTCGGCAAATCATATATTTAATGCGGTTGTTCTACAAAATTTTCCATCGTAATTGTTCACCTGATATCATCATCGTTGATGGTGAACCATGTCACGTGGTAAAACCAAAACAACACTCACATATTTCACCGCTTAAATACCAGGATTAGAGATACACACATTTGAGAGAGATTCTATTTGTATCAATCATCTAAGGGAAGAGGGGCCTCCATTACATTAGGCAACCAAGTCTTAAAAATGGGACAAACCCAAAAATTCTAATTTCTCCTCTATCAATGGAGGTTTCGCATGGCCTTAAGCATCAGATCTTCACTATACTGATGTTTGGCACTGGGGTTAGATCCGGAACAGTCATTTATCCTTCCTTAAAGCTAGTTTAAACATAAATTAACCTCATACATACACGGCCAGCCTAAGTGATGGGGATACATTTGTGCACAATAAAGCTACTTTAAACATAATGTCAACTTCATTATCATCAACCTGAAACGCCGACCTCTCATTAATAACCTTCATCAAGTTTCTAGCTAGTTTGTTGCAATAATGTAAATGTTCCTAGCAATAGTTGAAGCATGGGCAATAGATACGATATTTTGGATCAAACTGGATAAAAAGTCGTATTCATCTAAAACATAAATAAAGTCGACACTTAGAATATTTCTAAATAGTAGTAAAATAGTAATTAAATAGTAATTAAATGGTTTGAGTTAAGATGTTGGGAAAGGAGAAAAAAAATTGAACAAAAATATTATAAAATTAATATTATTATTGTTTTGAAATTTGAAAAAACAGTATTTCCTTTTTTATTTTGTTTTAAAGTTTGTAGAAATTGTAATGATTAGGCAATGATTAGATGAAAAAGTTAAAAATTTGAAATTAAAAAGTGTTTTACATTTGAGTGATGTTTGAGAGGAAATATATGAAAATATTGAGAATACATGTGTTCCCAAACTAGCTTTTAGCATAGTCTTATAATAGATTTTTCCCAATTCCACTCTTACACATTTATACAGTCTTTGGTAAACTAGTTTGGATCATTTTATTTGTTACCGAATTTTTTTATTATGAAAAATGCTTGATTTATAAAAAAATCTTATAAAAAATATAAAAGTTTATAAAATGAAATAGTTTATATAATACGTTATATGATAAAATATTTTGTATTATAAAATAGATATGATGTATCACATTAAACCAGATAAATGAATTTCTTTATAGATCTAACACTCTTGGTAGTATACCCTCCATCTTGTAGTTGTGTCTCTTTCATGTAGCAGTCTCAGTGGTCTAGTGTTGCTATTTAGTTTGGGTGTCAGGGTATTCTCAGGTATTCTGAGAATACTTTACTACTATTCATTATTTTATTACTACTTTTCACATAATTTTTACTTTTCCCAATTTCAATACAAAATAAAATAAAGAATTCAATTTTTTCAAATTCATCTCATCTTCTTTCACCTAATCATTACAACTTTTTCAAATTTCAATACAAAATAAAATAAACAATTCAACTCAACTTAACTCATCTCATCTCTGAAAACAAACGAGGTGAAGAATGGAAGGTGTTTTCTCCTTTCATTGGTTGGGTTGTGGTCATTATTTGGCTCAATCCATCCTCAATGTAGTCATTTTGGGTTGGCTAGAGGGGAGACCCACGCAATTCTCCTTCTTGCTCTCCAAGAATCTATATTTTGAAAGTTTTTTCTCCTCCTTTGAATGAGAGTACATCTTGCATGTGTTAGACAAAATTTCCTTTAAATAAAAATCTCTTTATCTCATTTCATATGCCTACAAAAACAGAATAACGTCAAAAACAAGACACAAAGATGCAAGCTGATTTTGAAAGATGGATACAAAGCTTTAAGAGAGGGAACAAAACATGGAATAGGATACACAAGTTGTATGCAATGTCAAGCCTTGAAGAAGCACCATGGCATCAACTATTTATAAATAGCTATATGTAAATCATCATCCAAGAAATAAAATTAATGGCTATAAGTAAATGAACAAAGTGAGAAGCTTACAAGCAAATTAATGTTCGAAATCAATGTTTGAAAACGCTGGATCATATCTTCAAATGACATTATTAGTGTGGAGAGATTCGAAAGATGTTGGAGTAGGTACTTGACGTCATAAATCTTCAAACCTCCCCACGTTAGAAAATCAAAATTATTATTAAAAAAAAAAATGGGAGACAAAAAAGTAGTTAAATGGTTATTTGTTTGGATTTTGTAGCTAAGACAAAAAAATAGAAGTCAAGTCTTGTCTCCAAGTTTTAACTTGAGTTCCATAAATTGGGTTAAATAGTAAAATATTAATTGTAGTTTGCCTATATAAATTACTCCCTAAGTTTTAATTTTGAACTTTTTACTCCTAATTATCTTTTCAACTTTGATCAAATTAATGATTTCGTCACTATACTATTAGTCATCTGTAAAAAGCATCATATCAACACCAATAAATGTTTGACACGAGTGCATCATATTTTAATGATTCATATATAATTTTAAAAAAGTAAAAATTAAATGTTTTGATACGGGTGCATCATATTGCTAGTTGTAGAATATTATTCTCGTCAGACTTAAACCTATCTTAAAATGATATTATTGGTGTGGAGATAGAAAGATGTTGAAATGACTTTAGTTCAAAACAATTTGCAATAGACTTACCTAGAAACTTCCCATCTAAGATTATTTTAAATTTGTATACTCTCTTCTTTAGCCAATACATCCTTTGTGATTAATTCGCCATGTTTGATTGTGCCTTTTGATGGACTTGTTGAGAGAGCACTGCTAATTTACTGTCCAATTTTGCTACATGTTTGTAATTGGCAAACAGTTTTGTCAAGATTTGTATTTAGATGCTAACTAAGAAGTAAACTTTGGAGGGTTGGGGTCAAAATTAAAAGAAAAAACCGGGGGCAAAAATAAATTTATACAAAAGTTTCTTTATAGAAATACCTCAATAAGTTTTTCCTTTAAGTTTCGAAAGTTAAGGCCATGTTTGGTTACCAAAAGTGTTTGGTAATATTTGGAGAATTTTGAAAAGAAAAATGTTATTTGTACTTAAAAAAACTTACAAAAAACTTACTTCTCCACATGTTAGTTATTGATATGCTGGAAATTATGAAATTTAAAATTCAAAATTTAAATTTAAAAACAAAACTTACAAAATAAATCTTGTAAATAAAAGTGTAAGTAAAAATTGAAGTATATTTAGTACTACACTTTTGAAAATATGTTTGAGATTAGGTTTTGGGAAAGAAATGAGAAAGTTTTGTATAAATTTTTTTTTTTAAATATGTATTATATTAAAGTTTGTGAGAGTGGATTAATAAAGTTAGAATTGTTTGAATATAACTCTTAAAGATTATTTTTTGTTTTAGAGTTTATAAAATTTATATTGATTTTTTTGTTTGAGTAATGATTAGGTAATTATTAGATAAAAAGTTGAAATTTTTAAATAGAAAACTTTTTTTGTGTTGGAATAATGTTTGAAAATGAAGTTATGAGAAAAGTTGATAAATGTTAAAAAAATACTTGGTTGCCAAACAAGGCCTTAACATAGTTCCACCCCTGAAGTTATGCAGAGTCTTACGAAGTATAAATGTAGGTGCAATTTAGGGTAAGTTTTGCAACAAGCGCCCAATAGATATATCAAAAATGACGTAAACACAAAATACATAAAAAGATTACATACTATATGAGGGAAGCTGATATTGGATGTTGAATTTATACAGAAAACAACACAAAATATAGAGAAACTACGATTAATATGCATTATTCATATCAATCCAAGTTTTTTCTTTTTCTTTCAGAAGCAATATTTGTAATTGGTTTATCTTATTTTTAACTTTACATTCTGTTTTGTAATGACCTATTTTTCTATATTTATAGCATTCTACTTTGCTTTTATATTTCTCGTTATTCTTGTAATATTTGTTTCTTTTGTTATAAATTTTTGTTGGTTCATAATTTTTCTCTTTTTGTAATTGGTCTTGTAATATCTTTTGATTTTCTGAAATATTTATCTTTATTTTTTCTCTTATATGGAGCTACTGAATACAATCCTTATTTTTCATAGAAATTTCTCATTTCATAGTTTGCTTTCTTTTAATTGCCTTTATCAATTTGATTACTAATTTTCATGTTTATATACATCTTTAATTATCCTTTGTTTATTATACTTATGATGTCTCAATACATGAGATGAATATAGTGATCTATTGTTCCTGGTGGGTTACTTAAGACTTCTCTAATTTTGTGGGAAAAAAATTAGGGAGGCCATTCATAAATCATAAATAATGTCGAATGTGCATGTCTAGATGAATCAACAGTACCACAACTTATCCTTCGTCTCTAGGTGTGAAAAGAAATAAAAAAAACTAGTTGAATAGAACCGAACCGGTGAGCCCTGTCTGTTTCGTAACCGGTTCGGTTGGTTTTCATGTTTCGGAAACTAGGTTAGACTGAACTAAACCAAGAAATATATATATAATTCTTTATATTATATATAAAATATTTTTATATAAATATTATATGCTAATTAATATAACATGAAATTTTAATCTTAAACATGAATATTAATATTAAGTTATTAATATAAACTTGCTTTTGATATATATATCAACGACAAATAAAATTTTGGTTCATAGTAAAAGTCTAATATAAAAATAAATCGGACAATTCTAATATTGAATCACACCTATAAACTGAACCGAATTGGACTGATTGAACCAGTTAGACTCCTATTTCATCTCTTCTCCAACTTTTTTCCGCTATGATAAGAAGTACTACAATCTTAATTCCATTGATCATCGTGCCCTAGTTCAAAATGATTTTCTTTGTCTCGAGAGTGGCTTCTTTCTTTTCTTGTAGACGGTAAGTTCAAACTTTTGCTTGTTTGGTACTATATATGATTTTACTGTCATAATCATGTTGAGAAATTATAAGTGTAGATCTCTCCACCACACTGACGGTTAAGGTGAACGTTAAAAGAAGGCATGCACACCGTCACCTCTACAAATCATCATAACCTCTACGGAAGATTAGTAAACTACTTAATTAAAGTAATCTCAATATATATGTAAATTAAGAGAGACCAAATAAATTATAATAACTTGGGAAGTACTAAGGTATCTAAAAAAATGGTACTCAAGGAACGAGTCTGTACATGAAACTGGAAATTAATAAATTTAAGTGTACGTACCTGAACCAACAAGAGATATGACCCGCAAAGGAAGCAGAGAGCACAGATCATGAGGGAATTAAGGAAAGGCTACTATGAGATTGTACTGAAAGTAAGACGGTAAGTAATTCGGTTCGGATCGGTAAAACCGACCTAATTGAATTTTTCAGTCTAGATCGAACCGGATTGAATTATGGACTGGTTGGTTTTGGTCCTAAAGTATATGGATCGATGACATTCAGTCCGATCTTGGGATCTATAAATTTTGGACCATATCGGACCAAATCTCTATATATATTTTAATATTTTTAATAATTTAATATATTATTTTTATATAGTAATTATATAAGTTAATGATGTAATTTTTATCTAATTTATTATCATTTATCATATAAAATAATATATGCTATCAATTAATAATAAATCATAAATCATATGATAATTTATGTCATTATATGTAAATAGTTAATACAACATATATTCATACATACTCTATTATTTGCACTTAATTAAAATAATTAGGTAATTTTTTTAAATAGCTAAGTTGCAAGGAAACATAAATAATCTATGTACAATAAAATTATTTAATATTCATTAACATTGGCTTGAATGGAATGTCATTGAGCGAACACTAAGATTTGTGTCTCGCTCGAGCTCACTGTCGAGCGAGACTCAAGCATACTCACGAGTTGAGCTTTGCTCGAGACCGTTGTTGAGCGCACTTCAAGCGAACTCACGGTTAGAGCTTTGCTCAAGCGCTAGGTCAAACAACAGTTGAGTGAATTCATTAATTCTTGATTTTTCAACTCCAAAACCAGTCTCTACCTGAACAATTACTAATTATGCATACTAAAGAGTAAAATCTAAGTTAGTAAGTAGTAACTATCAAGATCATAAATATAATTATAGTAAAATATTTTTTTAATGAGTTAGTTACATATCCATATTAATAATTCACTTAATTTTAATTTAGTAATTTAAATAATTTTTTTATTAATTTATTTTTAAAAAAAAAAGTTGAAAAAAAAATTAAAATACTTAGGCCGGTCCGGTCTGGAAAAAATGATCCATCATCGGACTGGACTGTTTACACCCCTAATTACGAGAGAGAGATAGAAGAGTTGAGTTGTAGAGATGTGAGAGGTGAGTGAGAGGACTTGTATATATAGTTTTAACATAGATGATAAATTTCACATGGAAACCTTATACCGTATACTTTCATCTAATCAATATGTAATTTGTCATTTTTTTTCTTTTTATTTTAATACTTAAATATATGTTTCTGTTTAAATAAAATGGCAAAAATGATAAATCACATATTGATTAGATAAATATGTGTGGTGTAAGACTTCCTTATATATAGCATTTCTTCTTGTATATATACACCAATTAATTTAAAATCCATTCCAATTCAAAGTTCTTTTTCTCCCTCTTTTGTTTTTGTTTTTTTCATTTTCGAGATCAGCAATGGAAAGACTACATAGCAAGCTAATTAACATATTCTATTGTTGATGTCGTGTTGTTCTCCCTGGTTCATCCGAGCTCGTGTCAAAATGCCTCCCCAGGTCAAAAACGTTGGTTTTGTTCTTTTGGCCCCAGGCCTCCTTTTCCCCTTTGAGCCTGGAGTTTCATAACTCGACTTTTCTGGACTCAGGGCTTTCTGGGAAGCGCTCTCCTTCACATCTATCAAAATCGTAGATTACTTTCAATAACACGAAAATCTTGCCATGATTTGGTTGGCATGGTTGAAGCTAGCTAGAGATGCCCCGTCAAAGCAAATATCACTTTCTATTATATAGCATGTCATATATATGCATGCCAGATTTTGCCCTAGCTAGCTAGCTCGTCCTTGCATGCCCACATATATATAAAATTGATCATCAACCGAAACCAAAAACACCACACATTATAATAATAAAAACATTTTTTTTAGCGAGAATTTTTGTTTGAAATGGTCAGTATTATGGTCAGAAATGACTATTTTCCGCCATTTCCGTAGAAACCAACCAACTCGAAACCTACGACATAATACAGTTAGTCGGTCAGCACTCAGAAGAGATCAAGATATGTAGGTGCGGATGCTTATGGCGGGCAGTAGTTTTTCAAACGAGCATTATGAGATCCCATTCACTATCTAGTAGTGTGGCTCGAACAGATCATGTGGCTCGAATTATCCTTAAAACGTTGAATTTTCTTAAAACGTTATTAATGATATCATAACTAATTGTGCCACGTATACAACAATTATTCCTTGTATTGAGTTCAATGGAATTAATCCTTTTGAAAGTGTCTCAGATTTGACTTTGACTCTTTCAAGGCGTAAAAGAGATTTGGAAAGTGACTTTGAGAAATTATTATTTTCGTATAAAAGAGTTTTTTTTTTTTTGTTACAATATTTATCCATGATCTCCAAAATAATGGATAAAAGAATCCGCGCATTCTCCCAGCCGACGGGGATTGAGACTTGTAGATATAAAAGTTTGATTAAGATAAAGTAACTAAGTTGATAAGTTTGGATAAGATTAAGTGATTAAAATGGTAGAGTTTATCCTATTATTAAATTTGTAACTTTGGATGAATGTAAATTATTTATTGATTTTATCTATAATAATATTAAGTTTATCTAAAAGGTATTAGAGGTTATTTAGATAAGTCATAAGTGTGAAAATCGAATATTAATGAATCTGCACTTATCCAGAGAAGAGGTTAAACTGAAATTTGTTACTTCAGAGAAGATTTATTGCGAGATGTCAGCATTCCATCAGGAGACGTTTTCGCGACAGACTCGCCCCGTCAGCAGAGTCCTACTGAAACTAAAACTGCTTTCAAATTATTTATTTAAGAGATCCTACTGGTTGAAATCTATAGAGATTCATATCTAAATATTTTCTAGAGCATTTTTCAATGCATATTTTGGTGAGAAAATTTCTTGAAAAATTTTCATATTGTTTCTCTCAGATAGTGGTACTCGAGTGTGAGAAAATGTGTTTTATCTCTTTTTTTAAGTGCATGCATACTTCGTGTCGGAGTTGAGGTGATCGAGTTCAATCACTAGAGTTTCAAGAGAAAAATTAATGTTTGAAGATCGTCAGAAATTCTGGCTACTACTGCGGTAGAAGACTAATGGGTCATTTGTCTGGTCAAGTAAGAGTGTCAATTAACAAATATTTTGTAATTGAACTTTACTTGTAATTGATTTTCAAATAATAAAATTGAATTTTCTGAATTTGGTTGCCCCATAGGATTTTACCTTTAAATGGTTTTCCTTCAATACTAAAATTGGTGTTACGCACGTCGTTTATTTTATGTTTATGATTATTTATCAAATTATTGCATAATTAACGACTAACTAATTTGTTGAGTGAATAGGTAGATATTTCCGTTGTGTTACGATAATAGATACTTGGATAATTTCAAGATAGACTACGTTTGGTAAGTGAAATAATCTATTTCATTACTATTTACAAATAGTTCATTACTATTCACAAGTAGTTTATTACTTTTTTTTTACTATTAATTACTATTTATAAATCATTTGAGATCCCATCACATTCAAATGTAGCCTAAGGTAGTAAGGTTGCGTGAGCGTGAAACTTAAAATAAATCGAGTAATGAAATTGACGATGCAGAAATATAATTTAAGATGATAAATTTGGATTGGCAAAAACTTTAATTTCTTAAACAGTTTAATCCATCATTATAATTATTTTGAGTACTTATTAAATAATATGTAAAAGATTTCCATTTAATATACTTAAATGAGAATGTTGTCTTCATAATTGATAATATTTAATATTTGTAGAAAATTCGAATTAAATAAATTTGGAGACAAAAATGTAGAAAATTAATTTTTAAATGCATTTGGGGAATTTTCTCATAATATTTGTTATTTATTAGTGAAACATATAAATAAAATAATTATTACATTGCTACAACAACAAACCGATTCTTTATGGGACTCACCACTTTTTTAAATTCTCATAAAAAATTAAACATATTTTAATTTACTTCATATATACAAACATATATCAACAAGACCAACACTTAAACAAACCCCCCTAATGCAATTTTTTTTTTTAATTTGAAAAAGAAACAGACTTTAAAAAAAACACACTTTTCAAAGTTTTTTTAAAAAAATTGCACCACCAAGTGGAGCCACCCTAATGCAAATTTTTTTTGTTTTCGTTTTTTAAATTTGAAAAAGAAACACACTTTGAAAAAAACACTATTTCAAAGTTTTTTTTGAAAAAATTGCACCAGGAACAAAGTGGAGTGAGAGAAATTAGCATTTTTTAATATCTTAACACACTATTATTTACAAATATTTATAAATATTTTGAAATATTTATAACGGCCCGAACATTATTGGTGGTGGCTACTAGCTAGATATATGCACATTTCGGATATGTAAAATTCTTTTTCTATGTTAATATTCACTACTTCACACCATATATCTTATAAAAAACATCCCCATACTTTATGAAAAATATTCCTATATCCTATAAAATATATATATATAAGTATAGAGTGTGAAAGTAAATAGTAGTTGATGCATAGAATTTCTCTTCGAATATAAGTCCCTAATTCTTGAAACAAGCCATGCACGACACACCAGCCTGTTGGCAACCCCACACAAATAATATATTTATAAATGACACACATTTCGTTTGTTTTTGAAGATGGAATGAGATGAGTTGAGATTAAAATTAAAAGTTAAATAAAATATTGTTAGAATATATTTTTTTAATATTATTTTTATTTTAATATTTGAAAAAGTTGAATTGTTTATTTTATTTTGTGTGAAAATTTAAAAAAATTATAATAATGAGATGAGATGAATTGAGAAAAATTATGAAAACAAAAGCGAATGCCTTCTAAGCATCTCAGCCACAAAATTGTTTCTTAGACCACAAATTGTTTCAATGTAGATTGGTTTAGCAGCTAGACTCATGGCCATACTCTCTCTTTTCTGATTTTACATATAATATTGTTTTGTTCCTGATCAGACAAAATCTCCTGTCATTGTTATAATCCTTACGGTCCTCCAACTTATCTTTTTTCGGCTTTGAAACTAATGTGTACACACACATATATGTATGTATGTATGCCAAAATGGTACTTATAAATTTCATTGAAATTATAGATAATGATAGGGTTATTACTTTATTACTATTCTATTACTACTTATATGTATTTTAAATTTTTTTTTTTACCCTTTTTTTAAGTATTTTTTTAATATCCTTAATTATTAAGAAAACACTTAAAAATATATATAATTTTATTAATAGTCACTTCCTTAAACATTAAATAAAATAAAAAAAATTTAAAAAATAAATAAATATAAATAATAATAATAAATAAATAGTAAGAGGATAGTACCTTATCATTTTCCTGAAATTATATATGTTGCTTCATTAATGGGACAAAAATTCTACTCAACCTCCTACTATTCATACAATCTCCACACACCATATTTTTTTTTATCAAATATTTAATATATAAATAATGAATAGAAAAATTAAATTAATTTAAAAAGAATAAACTCAAAAAAAAATTTTTAAAAATATTAAAAAATTTAAAAATTTAAAAAAATATGGTGTGTGGAGGTTAGGGAGGTTGTATAGCATTTCTCTTAATGGGAATTGCTGATATATATGCATGCGCGCATCACATATGACCTACAGTCACATATGACAAACGTGCACGTCCCCTTGGGCTCGTTTGTTTTCGGGGATTAACTCAAAATTTTCAAAACCTTAAAATAGTTTTCATACGGATTACTAGTTCCCCCAAAACAAACACAATTTTATCCCGGAGCTTTCATCTCAATCGTCTCTCCCTTAATCAACATTGTTGACTAATTTTCATCAGTGCACTGTGTGATTCTCACAGCATCTCTCTCCTCTCTCCCGTAAGGCCCATTTCGAAGTTCAATCCATGCGAATCTTCTTCAGCTTGTCAATCCCATCTAGCTTCGAACAAGAAGTGGAAGCTGCTATCAAAGACATGAACCCCCTTGGATCCCTAGGACCAGATGGATTTCCAGCAGTGTTCTATCATCAACATTGGGCCATAATTGGTAAGGAGGTAATAGCAGCAGCTATTGAAGTCTTGAACACCAGACAGGGATTCCAGGAGATCAACCAGACCTTTATATCTCTAATCCCAAAGAAGAAATGTCCCCAAGCTATCACAGACTATAGACCTATTAGCCTCTGTAATGTGTTCTATAAAATTATCTCCAAAGTGGTTGCTAATCGACTCAAGCAGATTTTACCAGCTTTAATCTCCCCCACTCAAAGTGCCTTTGTACCAGGGAGAATGATTTCGGATAATGTGATTGTTGCATATGAACTGCTGCATTCCATGCAAAACAGGCTTAAAGGGAAGCATAATGGTTATATGGCACTGAAACTCGACATGAGCAAAGCATATGATCGAGTAGAATGGGATTTCCTGTTCAAAGTGATGAATAAAATGGGTTTTGACAGAACATGGGTGGACCTGGTGAGGCAGTGTGTTACTACAGTCAACTATTCGATCCTTATAAATGGCATCCCTCAAGAAAAATTCTCTCCCACTAGAGGAATCAGGCAGGGAGATCCCCTATCTCCCTATCTATTTATCATTTACTCTGAATTCCTCAGCCATAGTCTAAATCTAGCTGAAACTCAGGGCCTAATATCTGGGATCCCAGCTGCTCGAAGAGGCCTTCATGTGAACCACTTACTCTTTGCAGATGACAGTTTGGTTTTTTGTAAATCTAACCCAACTGAGTGGTGTAGGTTGCAGCAAGTACTAAGCTCCTATGAACAAGCATCTGGACAAAGGCTTAACCTGGACAAAACCTCTATATTTTTCAGCAGCAACACTAAACTCAAGGATCAACAAGCTATTCTGCAGCAATCAGGCATCAAAGCCTCAGGACCTTTTGATAAATACCTGGGGCTACCTTCTTATGTGGGGAGGCACAGAGCCAAAGCTTTCTACTCAATGTTAGACAAAATCAAAGCCAAGATGGTGAACTGGAAGACTAACATGCTGTCTCAAGCTGGGAAAGAAACACTCCTTAAATCTGTGTTGCAATCAATTCCTACCTATAGTATGGGTATCTTTAAACTGCCTAAATCCATTTTGAAAAGCCTCAATCAACTCATGCAATCATTCTGGTGGGGTCAAAGTAATAGCAGATCAAAAATCCATTGGTTGAGCTGGCAAACACTTGGAAAACCAAAACAGAAGGGAGGACTAGGCTTTAGGGACTTTGAATTTTTTAATCTAGCTCTCCTGGCTAAACAAGGTTGGAGGATCCTCCAAAACCCTTCATCCCTTACTGCTCGAGTCCTTAAGGCCAAGTATTTCCCAACCTCAGAGTTCCTCTCAGCCAAAGCAAGACCAAGTGATTCTTATGTCTGGAAAAGTTTTCTCTCAGCCAAGCCAGTCCTAAATGCAGGTCTACTATGGAGGGTAGGGGATGACAAAACAATAAAAATCTAGCAAGATAGGTGGTTACCATGTCCATCAACTTTCAGAGTGCAATCTCCCATTAACACACTGAGTGCTGAAGCCAAAGTGTCTGCTCTTATTAATCCAGCTACTATGCAATGGGACCTCCCTTTAATCTATGAGATCTTCTCAGAAGCCGAGGCAAGCTTAATTAGTAAGATCCCGATAAGCCCCTGCAGAAACCAAGATGTGTTGACATGGAGATGCTCAAGCAATGGTAAGTTTTCAGTAAGAAGTGCATATCACCTTTAAGGCACTTTAAAGGAGGAGAGAATGGGACAACCTTCAACTCAGACTTCCACTTCTAGTTTCTGGAACAAAATTTGGAGCATTCAGGCATCCTAAGCCACAAAATCTTTTCTCTGGAGAGCAACAAGTGAGTCCCTACCTACTAATCTCAACTTGCATCGAAGAAAAGTGATAGACTCCCCTCTCTGTCCTATCTGTTCTCTGGAACCCGAATCAGTAGCTCATGCAATCTGGTCTTGTAGAGAAGCTCAAGATGTGTGGACTATGAACTCAAGGAGGATCCAGAAACTGAGCATCCTGGATGGCTCCTTTAAGGATATTATGGAGCCCATCTTAGACCAACTATCACCTTTGGAAATCACTGAGTTTGCTGTTTCTGCAAAAGCCATCTGGCATAGGAGGAATACTTGGCTATTCGAACAGAAGTTCCTCCCTCCCTCTCAAGTTTCCATGCAGATCCTCACAGAGCTGGGATACATTAAATCCTGACAAGAGGGTGGGGCAAAACAGGATAAAATCCAAGAGCATCACAATAACATCTGGACTGCCCCTCCACCAGAATTTTTCAAAGCTAATTGGGATGTAGCTATTGACAAAGGTAATTCAAAGGTGGGCATTGGTGTGATCATCAGGAACTCAGAGGGCCTTATCATAGCTACATTGTGCTCATCGATGTTTCTGAGTCCTGATCCTTTACTTGGTGAAGCAGTAGCTGCTAGAAGAGCTACCTCCTTTTGTGCTGAACTGGGGCTGCATCAAATTATCCTAGAGGGTGATTCCCTATCGGTAGTTGAGGCTGTCAAACAACATAAAGATAGCTGGACTTCCTCTGGACTTGTCATTAGAGACATAAAGTTCATGCTCTCCAAGAATCGAAAGTGGTCTATCTCATATGTTCCTAGGGAAGTCAATGTAGTTGCTCACAATTTGGCAAAATTTGCTCTTAAGTGTTCGGAAGACTGTGTACTTATTGAGGACTATCCTCCTTGTATTCAGCATTTGATCTAATGAATGAAATAGTTTCTTTTCAAAAAAAAAAAAAATCCCATCTAGCTTCATTTTGATCCCATTCTCTCATTCAAAATCCTTTCACGTGCATCCCTCGGTTGCAAATCCTCGCCCACGTTGCCTTTCAAATGACATCCCTAGAAAAATCTCATCTCAAAGAAAAATCAAGCTTCTGTGTGGAACCTCTGTGGAGCTTGCTGTGCAAATCCCCCCTGTTCCTTTACCCATTACTCAACCGATTGCAGCTGTGTCCTCTTCTCCCCTTTCATTGCTCCAAGCACCCTACATATAGGAGATGCCGAAAGCTGTGAAAAGCCACCGAGAGACCACCACGGTTAGGTGCTGCAACCGTATTTTTTCTCTAAAAAACGACTGCCATAAATGCTCCCTCACCGATTCGACTGGCACCACGGGTCTGAGAACGAGGTCATACTAGGTAGTATGTTTTACCCTATAATATTTTTTTTATATCAATAATTTGTGCAAATATGTTGTTTATTGTTGGTGATTAATGCATTGTGACTGATTTGTTTGTGGCTGTAGATTGATTAGTGGAGTTATTTGTGTGTTTGAATGGGCTCTCTTGTGTGTTTGAAGTTAAAATGGTAGAACACTCAAATGGTAGAAAATGTTGTCACAGCTACATATTAATGCAAAAATGTAAGTGATCTCGAATATGTAAGAAATCTGGGTTTTGTCAGATGGAGACGTATTCTTTTCTTCATGTTTGAATTGGCAAGAGGGCAATGCACCTTTCGTGACCACTGACCAGTCAGAAGCAAATTAACAAAGATTGCTGATCACATCTTTCACGTTCATCATGAACACTTCACCCCAAATATATATATAAAATATACTTATATGCAACTAAACAAACCTAAATTAACAGAAAAATGTAGTATATATATAACAATCCCATGCTCATTACTTTTATAAAATTTCACTAATTTCCTACGTACATGGATCGAACATCTGGACAAAACGGCACCCTAAAAGCTATTTGCCTATCTTATTTTGCTCAATTTTCAAATGGTGGTTAGTTTGTTACATTTTGATCGGTTAATGTCCAGAAAAAGTACTATTAGCTAGCCGGCAAAGTAATAATCTAGGGAGAGTTGCCCAAGTATGAAGCAATCTGTTGATCTCTAGTATTTTCCTGAAATCCAAAACCATTGAGAAATTCATCATCATCATTATGGGACTCAAACTCAAAATCCAGACTAACTCCGTCCTGTTTGAGTATTCCATCTCCATTATTAATGCCGGCCCATGTCTCCAAAGCCAACGTAGATGAAGTTGAAAGAGTTCCAGACAGGTGATCCCGAGATGATGTTGTAGTACTAGTGCTGTAATTCTCATGACTTGTGCTGTGAAAATCTGAAACTTGCATATGCCTTGAAATAAGCTCATCATGACTTTGATCCGAAACAAGACCATGGAAATCACAATTTTGCATGTTGTCGTCTGCTGGATATGGGAATATATGGGAATTTGTATCAAAACATGCTGAGTTCCCATAATCATAGGTTTCAGCAGCAGGATTAATTGAAGCCCAAAACTGTGCCAAGTAGAGATGACTGATATTGTTAGTATTCTCATTGTTATTGTCAGTAGTACTCTTGGGATCGCAATTACCATTTCCTGCCAATAATACCTTTTTCTTCAACTTGGTGTTCCAGTAGTTCTTAATATCATTGTCTGTTCTAGCCGGCAGTTGGGAAGCTATAACAGACCACCTATTCCCAAGAACATAATATTCGTAAAACTTCCACGCCTACTTCCAATGCTACCATAGAGAGTGCAGATAATTTTGTCTTCCTCCTCACTAAAGCTTCCACGCCTGATGTCTGGCCTGAGATAATTCAGCCATCTGAGCCGGCAGCTCTTACCACAGCGTTTAAGGCTTGAAACATAGAAGAAACATCTTTAGGGGGAAAGGGTTTCCAGGAATATATTATGATCCGGTATGGCCGTGGGCAGAGAGAAATATATTAGATGTTAGTGGTGATGGCCCAAGTTATTTCTAATGACAAAAATTAGAATGAATTATGAAGCCGTGGACAGCGATTGCTTAGCTAATTTTCTAATTCAGTCCTTCACTTAGTTGTAATTTCAGCCGCCCACATGTGGTTCTAGAAAACAAATGCATGCCCTGCATATATGCAGCTTATGCAATGCATGCTTGCTAATAATTAGCAAGCCTCTGCCCAGAAAAATGTTGTATACAAGATCTTTATTGATTATTAATATACTGATCTCATGCTGGTATGTGATCACGTGAACTTCAGGAGTGCACAGTTTCAATGATAAAATAGTATTTATTAAAATTCTCATCCAATTTAAAATGTTTCATTGGCTAGGACTGACTATGATTTTGCCTCCCTAGTCTATCTTGTCAAAATGAAACCTTTGACGTGTAGATATGAAACTGACATTACAATGAGCTTTCAAGGGTGAGGGAAAAAATAGATAAAAGGCACATATCTTGCATAAAAAAGGGCAAGCAAAAAGAGTCGTGCTTGGGTCCCAATAAGGCCAAATGCTTTTTTTTTTCATCCATTTTTTTAATACACTAAAATATTTAAAAAAAAATCAAAATATCATTAGAAAAAACACTTCCTTAATTACTAAATTATAAAAAATAACAAAAAAGAGTTCTTGGGAGAATTCATCGGGATCCAACCCTCGGCAACTTTAGCTTTTTCCAAGTAAAAATGACCAAAGAGGGTAGCAATTCATACACTGCTGCTACCAATGGCATAGAAATTTCCTTTTTTTTAAATCAATCTATTTAAACATATACATATCAATCTATTAGTAGCACTCCTTTTTTTAGGGTCAATTGGGATCATAGCACTCTTGTATGCTATATACCATCCGCTGAATTTGAATAGGCGTGGATATTGCAAATCATGTCTTATAACTATGACTTGCAACAAGCAAGAAAACATAAGATAAAATGTTTTCTATTTCTAGAAACAATTTGGTCCTAAGAAACAATTATTTATTGTCCTCAATCTAGAATAAGTGAGGCTGAATGTTATGAAAAATAAAGCAACCTATCAAAGGAAGGAAATAATTAAAAAGTCTAATGCTTTTTTACTTTAATCGACAATGAATACAGCATGCATAAAAACTCAGCATATATGTGTACCAGTATAGTGGCTTGTAACTATGATGCCAAATTATAAACCTATATTTTAGTTGCTTACTTATATAGACAACACAACTATGATGTACTATCGAACTTCCACTCATTTTGTCCCTGCCCACTTTGTGAACTTTTTGAATAATGCATAGAAATGCAGATAGTAGATGTGTATTTTTCTATGGTTGTGAGTATCACTGCAGTGAGCTGAAATATATTCTAAGCCTCTGTTTTGTGGATGGAAAGAGGTTGCTTTGCTTTCCTTAATCATGCTTATGGAGTTTAATGAGCAAGTTGTGAGTCAAATCAGTTTGTGTAAATGAGTCTAAAATTCCTTTTTCTGGAATATTATATCACCATTTCTAGTGGGATTTTGTTAAAAAAAATGTTATGGACTTGAAAATCTATTTACTAATCAGATTTCCCAAATACCATAGTGGTATTCCCATTAAAAATCTGAAGTAATTAACAAAACCTACATCTATGACTTTCCTCTATATTATTCGTATAACAAAACGTACTAATTTTTAACAACATTTTTCACTTGTTAACGTTACTACCTACGCTCTTCTCGACTATCTCACCCTCAGCAAGTATGGCCCACTTCTTCAAAAAACAGTTTGGATTTCATTTATCATTTATGTTGCCACGTATGATTTAAATGTCTTTGGATTTCATATCATATTATTAACATTTTTACATGGACCCCGATTTCGACATTTCACACGTTGATCAGGAAATATGGGCGGATGGAATGGACAACGTCTTCATTGACATGATAATACAACGAATTGTCACAGACCTCATGCACCAAATTGGTATGAGATGGGACTCCGATACCAAAATGGTTCTAGGGAGCAATGAACACTGAGCAAATGCCATCAGGGTAACGAATCTCTAACCACGCCATTTATAATATTATACAATATGCCTTTTATTGATTATCATTTTTTTCCACCTTAATCCCTCTCTAATATATAGATATTACAATTCCTTGCCTAGGCCAAACCACAAGTAAAGAAGTTCTGTACCTCGGGTTGCCCACGATATACAGACCTCTGTACAATTTTTGACGCTTATGTTGCTACAGGCACACTCCACCATGTGTCCACCCAACCACCACCATCTTCGGACAAGGAGAAGCGTCTTGATGCTAAGATGCGGCGTCAAGGCCCGACATTTGGCACCCAAGCCGGTTGGGATTTTGTTTTTGATAGCCCGTCGCAGTTTTGTATGGACATGAGAACATCATCGACTCACTCGTCCTGATGGCATCAGAAGGGAGGGCAAACAACCAGCAGGACAAGGAGATATTGAACATGATTGTAGCGATCACGCATTTCTATGAGGCACGCCAAAAGTGTTACGAGGGCAGAGGGGAAGCATCAGAAGAAAAACGTAGTAGAGGATCCACACATGGCATGGATAGTGATGACACTTGGGATTCTTTTTCACACTGTGTGACCTTGTTACATGCACTTCAACTCCCACTATCGGACGATGTTTTCTCCCGTGCGTTTGATCTATTAATGAATCCCCTGGCACAATGAGGATTCCTGACGATGGATAATGTCCATCATCGAGCGTGGGCTATGCATAGTTGATTAGTGACTACCTATGGCATTAGAGCTTGATTAGTTGCTTTGCTGAGTTGTAACTTTTCATTGGCATTGTTATGTAATTTCATTTCTTATGTGTGCTTTGTTGTTGTTAACATTTGTTGGTTTCATAGACATCTCTAGACATGATTGAATGTTATTATTTCAATCCAGCTTGGTATGTTGCTTTTATATCTTTTTCTATTAATAGTATTGTGTTATGTTATGGGTAGAGGATCAAAATTATTCATGTAATTGTTAATGTTATTAGAGTTTGTTTATATCACCCAGAATCTAGTAGAAATTCATTTTTGTTTTGCTCTTATATAAGTAGCATGGTAGAACACGTCTCAACTTCATGTTCTTGTTAATAAGATTTTTTTACTACCGTTATAAGTTTTTTTAACCTCGTCTATTTTCTGGTGCAAATCAATGTTTTATGCTACAATGTTCCTCAATTTCTATTTGAAGTTTCATTATCATCAATTTCTTTGCTATTTTCTTTTTTGTTCCCATTGGAAGAAGTTTTTATTCCTTTTTTTTGTTTTCTTCAGGGTTGGTCTCAAATCACCTTGGTCACGGCCAAAGAAGAAAACATGCCCTTCTGCCAAAACTATGGAAGAGTTTCTTTACACCAGATGGGAAGCTCAGTGATGGTGGGGTGAAGTTTGTGAAGAAAATTCATGGTGGAGTAAGCTATCGATTTTTCTCTAGCCTAATTGTTTGTTCCTGTCAAATTTAATTATAATGTTATGAGTTGCTTCTTTTTTTTCCTTATATTTGCTACTGTTTTGAGGATCTAAAATTCCCAATATCTCTGATGCAGGGTGTCGATCCAAGTCTTAGAACAAAGGTCTGGCCATTCCTTCTTGGAGTGTAAGCATGCCATCTCTACCTTTATATATTGATGACTCCACCTGTTTGTGTGTTTATACTCTCTCTCTCTCTCTCTCTCTCTCTCTCTCTCTATACAGTGTTAGTCGTAGGCTCATAGCTGCAGGTTAGCCTTTTGTTTTTTGGGTGGTATCCACCTTTTTTGTTTCTAAGTTGCTTCCTCAGCTTGACATGTAAGTTCAGGCTCATTTGTAACAAGAGATACCTTTTATATGACTTTTTTTGGCCATGCTTAATTTGTTGATGCTAGTTTGGTTAAAAGAAGTGTTAAGAAATAAGCTAACTCAATTCTATTAATGCTAGTTTGGTTGTAAGAAGACTTGAGAAAGAAGCTTCCTGCAGCACCATTATGGTTGCTATGTATATTGACAAGAAACTTACCCAGAAATTTATATATATAGTAAAGAAATTGTGAATTTTGGAATGAAAATGAGTTGCAGTATTTGCTAATCATAGGAAACTTATATATATAGTAAACAAATTGTTCATTTTGGTACCTGTTTTCTATCTATATAGGTTTTGGTGGTTGTTGACTAATATGAAATCCTATACTATAGGTCCCTCCTGTTGCTCTATTTCCCAACTATCTAGTGCAACAAAAATTACTATAGGTCCATCCAGAATATTTTAGTACAGTTCTTGAAGAAATTGGCCTTATCACAGTTCTTCGCCTATATTTAGGAGTCCTCAGTTCTTGCCTTTTGAACTTGTTTTGAATTTTTAACACAGTTCCACAATATATATTAGAGAATGAATGATGACAGTTCTTGGACTGAAGGGAGTGATACTGTCCCGCCGACGGAGAATGAACCACCCAAGGCCTCAACATAAAATAGGCCTCCAAAGGCATCAATATATTTTAAGAATTTTAAATGGCCATCCAGTTAACTGCAAGGATATGTTTCATCTGGAGGTACCTACATCCGCTGTTTATGCACTTATGTAACAATCACTTGTTACATTATTCTAGAAGATAAATGACGGTGGAGGAAGTTGTGGGTATGTTTTGCCTTTTTGTGGGCCATGCAGAAGGTCAGCAAATTGTTGGGAATAGGTTTTAACATTCGACACAAACAATTAATAAACACATCAGAAAGGTGATTACTGCATTATGTGAGGTTTGGAGACATTTGATTGTACCAACTCCCAGGGACAACGTGCACCCTTATATTTCAAGCAAGCGTCGTAATTATCCTTGGTTTAAAATAAGAAATAAAATTCAAACTTTATTTACAACATAAAATGTAACAATCACATCATTGATCTATTGGTTGTGTTTATTGACGTATTTATTTATGATTTGATAGGGATGCATTAGTATGATAGACAGTACGATGATACCAACTGTCGTCCCAACTGAGTTGTGTGAGACATATCAAAATAGATTGGGGCAAGTTGTCCAGAATGTACTGGTCATAGTTGACTTCAATATAAAATTTATATTTATTTACACTAGATGGGAGGGATCCATGCATGATGCATGTGTCTTCCACCACGCTGGCAGTGATTCACAAGCTCGTTTTCCATGGCCAGCGAAGGATAAACATTTTTTTTCTTAACTTTATCAAATATTTTTAAGTTGAAATTTTCATTGTTTTTGCCATTATATTAATTGAACTGTGTGCTTTAAAAATAAATGAACTCTCAAGTCAGTATTATTTTGTGGATTCGCTTATCCATGCACCACAAGATTGCTACCCCTATCCAAAAGAATATTATCACATGAGTGATCGTCACAACCAAAGGCAATTTAATGAGTATAAAAATTATTTCATTTACCGTCATTCAACAGTTCACAATATTATAGAACTAACTTTTAGTGTTATAAAAGAATGGTCCAAAATCCTCTCGAACTTGCCTACATATGCAGTTGGGTGGCAATGACTTATCATTACAGTATGTTGTGCGTTGCACAACTTTATTAGAATAGTCACCCCCAATGACTGGATATTTGAGAAGTTGAGTACGATACAGCTATCAGTTATCGAGCCAGCAGTTGGTGACGGGGTATCCTCATTTCATAATGTAGACTTGACGCCCAAAGCACAAAATAGTATGGTTGCGATTAGAGATGAGATTGTCATTTCTATGTGGGAAGCAAGAGGTGGCCATTGATGGTTTTATTTAAGGATTGGCGTATATTTAATACTGCTATTTTATTGTGTGGCATTGAAATTGCTCTTATTTTGGACAACTAATGTATTTTATGCGAGGTATGAATTTAAACATGTTATGATTGTCGCTGTGGATTGCTCAATATTTTATCATGCATCCTATGGTTGATTATTTATTTAATGAGAAATGGTAGATAAATTACGTTATTGGATTTGGTTATTTATTTATTTATTTTTACTTGTTGGGTTTTAGGAATTTATTTCTTAATTCAGGTTGTATTTAATTTTTTTTAACAAACATTTCTAATGGGTTGCAAGATGATATAATAACTTGTATTTGATAAATGAAGTAGGAAAAAAAAAACAGTTGCAACCCAATTTCCAGAAAAAAGCCGAAAATGTTCGCATCTATTCCTTCAATGGTTTTATGCAATCCCACATTATAAAATGAGAAAATAATTATTTGTGAGTCCCACCAGTATAAATACTAAAAAAATATTTAGTTGATCATATAGAATTAGAGTTTTCTATGCTTATGGCCGCAATTGGACCAAATAATTAATTTATTGGATATTTATGATTATATATGTAATCTTTTTCTTCTTTTTAACAATACAATGGAATTGATTAATTAAGAATATATACTATATTCTGTGATGAAAAAGTATTCAGATTGTGGTCCATGTGAAAGGGTCATCTTATCTGGTTTGCTCCTAAATGGATGGAACTTGTTTTATTTTTATTTTTTATTTTGTCACTATCCTCTAAAACCACACACACATATATATATATATATATATATATATACCCCAAATTGGGAAATTGTCATGGTCATGGACATATATGTATTATATAGAGCAGGACAGGAACTACTTCTCATGATTTTTAAACACTTGGTCGCATATATTTGAGATTTTTATTCTCATTTGCTTTCAGAATGAAAGTAAAAACTTTTCTAAATTTTGTATGGTTAGATTATCTCCGTTTGGATAGATAGTTCAGACGAGATGAGATGTTTTAAATAGTAATTAAATAAAATATTATTAGAATATATTTTTTAATATTATTTTTATTTTAAAATTTAAAAAAATTAAATTATTTATTATAATTTTATATAAAAATTTAAAAAATTATAATATTTAATATAAAATAAGATAAGATGAAATAAAAAATTTATGTAAATAAACGAAAAACAAACGCCCATTTTTTAAATCACTTTATTTCATTCTATCTAATTTTATTTTTTATTAATTTATTATTATTTATTAACTGTACTATAGAGGAAAAAGCTGGCCGGACCATCTTCTTGGTTGTTGTTTTGTACGGTTAGAAAAAAAAGCTGACCCTTGGTCTTGTTAGGATATGTTTGGAAGGTAAGATGAGAATTTTGTGTTTTGTTTTAAAGTTTAAAATATTATTTTTTAGTTTGAAGATTTGAAAAAGTTAAATTGGAATTTGAAAAAGTTGTATTGAGATTTGAAAAAGTTGAATTGTTTATTATATTTTATATAAGAATTTGAAAAGATTGTAATGATGAGATGAGATGAGATGAGAATTTTGAATAAGATGAAAACATCCAAGCATAATCTTAATGTTTTTTGTACGGTTAGATTATACAGAAACGTCAGAAAAAGTATTTTTCATTCGGCGTTATTGCTAACGCACGGACTTCAACCTTTTTGATAATATTTTATTATAAAAAATTTATATAATTATTTAAGTCTTATCAGTATAAATATTTAAAAAAAAATTAAATTACTTCATTTCATCTTTATAAATAAATAAATATTTTATTTTATCTCATTTATATTTAATATATTTTAATATTATTTACACATATTTTAAAATTTTTTATCTCATTCCATTTCTAAAAATAAAAAAATAAAAAATTTTACTACAAATAATAATATTTAATTTCGAAATAAAAACAAAAGGCATGCAGTACGCACGTACTTTCTTTGATAGTAGCTTAGATTTTTCCACAACAGTAGCAGTAGTAATGCACTTTTTTATTGTTTCCTTTTTTTTTAATCATTTTTTATATATCTTTAAATATTTTTAAAAAATAAAAAATATCAATTCATTAATATTTATTTTCTTAATTATTAAATATAAAAAATAAAAAGTAATAGATCACTTTTGTCGATTACTTTTATAGATTTAACTAACATTTTACATATTTATATATAAATAGAAGTAATGCAACTCATGAGGACAAGTCTTACGTAAATTTTTTATAAAAATGTATATCTATTAAAAAATAATATTTTTTTAACTTTTTTAAGATAGAATCTATTTTTTTTTAAGATCTACATAAAATTCATATATTTATAATTTGTATAAATTATTATTATATATATATATTTTTATAGTGGTGAATCGATGAAAAGGGGACGACGACGACCCTAAATTATAAGATCTCTCACTTTCACGGCGTCTTCATGAACGTCATAATCGTTACAGTACTGTTGCACGCCTAGCTATAATTTATAAATCGCGTGAAAGCAGGTAGGCTTCGTTTTCAGGGGTAGTACTACTACTGGCTCCATTAATGGCGATACAGAAGCAAGCAAGGCATGCAGTGACAAACCCATATTTATTTATATTATTATATGAACTGTGATGTGACTCTACGGCGATCGAGTCCAAGCAAATAATTTGGAGTATCGAATGCAAATTAAGTTAAGGTGAGATATTCTTGTTAAAAATTAAAAATTAATTAAAATATTATTTTTTAAAATTATTATTATTTTAAAATTTAAAAAAAATTTTATATATTATATTTTGTGTGAAAATTTAAAAAAATTATAATGATAAAATGAGATTAAATAAGATAAATTGAAATGATTACTTAATCTAAACGATCAATACTTCGAGTATCAGTAGAATTCAGCTTGATGTCTATAATTCCTATTAGAATCTAATTCTTGTCATCATTTGGTTACGTACTTCATGAGATGAAATAAGATGTTTTGTTAAATGTTGAATAAAATATTATAATAATATAAATTTTTAATATAATTTTTATTTTGAGATGTAAAAAAGTTAAATTATTTATTATATTTTATATAAAAATTTAATAAAATTATAATGATGAGATGAGATGAAATAGTTTAATTTTATTTAACCAAACTAGCCCTTAATCTATAATAATTATATTTATTTTACAAGTTATTCTATACTAATGATATTGCTCCTCAACATTTAGATCGGTTATTAAAGTTTTTAAAAAATTAATAGATAATCTCGTAGCAACATAATAGAATGAGAATGATCTCAAGTTTTATTCCATTCAAACTAATATGATTAATTATCATACAATTAGTTGAATTGAAGTGGGTACTTTTTATATAGATAATTAGTTGCCAATATTGCATGTAGGCAAGTGTATCATCATCCCTTGAGGACCAGTTGACATCATCGCGGTTCACGTACAACATATAACATGGGAATGTGCAATACCAGAGACAGAAGGACATTAATAATCAGAACTGCCATTTTTATCGAATATTAATTACAACTGCTAAAATAACATTTAATATGCAGAATTTATATTTATTTTATTTTTTTCTTCTAAGAAAAAAAATTTCATTAGAAAAAAAAGAGATGACACAGGAGGAGGGGATGAGGTTCCCCAACAAACGTTCCAATATAATAATCATAGTGCAAAATTGATGAGAAAAAAAAATAAAACGAATTTTGAGACCAATTTCTTGGTCTCCACCCTTACTCTATAAAGAGGGTGCCATCTTAAAATATAGTTTTTAAGTAATCCACAGTTAGAGGCAGTGTAAGCTGTGGGTGTACTGCAGTTTGTTGTCTTGAAAATTTATATTTATCTAGTAAAAGAAAACTTATCCTTTTTCTTTTCTTGTTGCTTATTTAATCTTTGTAAATAAATTCACTAAAGGCTTGTTTGGACATATAAATAATTTTCAAAATTTATCATAATTTCAATTTTTCAAATATCACCCGCACCTACTATGCCGCCCCAATTTGACCGCTGGGCTTACTGTCCAGTCTAATTTTTTTTTCCTTTTTTCTTTTCACATTTTTTAATACATTTAAAGATTTTTAAAAAATATAAAAAAAATCCCAATACACTTAAAATCACTTCTTTAATCACTAAGCCAAAAAAAAATATTTTTTTTTGACAAGCGATCAAATAGAGGTGTTAAATGGAGTGGGCATAGTAGTGTTTTCCTACACTAAAATATAAAACACTTTTCAATCTTAAATTTTTAACTTTTTCATTTAATAATTACCTAATCATTATTCAAAAAATCGATACAATTTTTTATAAAATTCAAAATAAAACACAAAAATTAATACAAGTTTTACAAATTTAAAAATATAATAAAGTTAAAATATTGTTTCAGAACCCAAGAAAACATCTTCATTGAAATCATTTTATTACCATGCACAAAATTTTGAGATATTGTCCAAACATGTCCTTACTCTTTTTTGTACTTATGAACTTATATTAAAATAGTAATGTTACATATAGTCATAGATTGTGCAAGCGTCACACATTCATTTTAAAAAAGAGAGGGATCTATCATTAAAAAATTAATTTTTTTATATGAGTCTCATATGTATTTACTTTTTTTAAAAAGAATGCACGGCGCTTGCACAATACATGACTGTAAATATCATTTCTCATATTAAAAATGTGGTATCAATGCAGAAATTTTACATGGATTTAGGCATAATATCACTCGATCAAATTCGATCAAACAAAATTGTTACACTCAATTTGTGTAAAAGTTCAAAGTTGGTAATTATAAATTTGTATTTTTTTAGGGTTTCAAAATTGAAGATGGTTGGTAGATTGTGTAAATAATATATTTTGGCTCCATATGCAAATGTTGGCATGGTTACCTGGTTTCGCTATTTTAAGGACCAAATATTTGGGATTTGCATTATTTATTTTTTGGGTTTCAGTTGCATGGCCAGAAACAAAAGCTCTGTCCACCCACCGAAAGTCTATATACCATACAGCTTTCATTTTCGTCTCTGGCTGTGGTTGGATAATAAGTTTTCCTTTTTGTACGATTCGTCCTGATAATCATCGTCGTCGCTGGCATATATTCATATATTCTGAATTGGAGATTTTTCTCCGAATTTCGTGACCACAGCCTAAAATATCGGTTGGCCAACTTGCTCGCTCGTCTCCATATGGCCAGGCTAGCTTTGCGCTTTCAATGTGTGAGCTTTACAAAAGCAGGGTCAGTGTCACATTTACCGTGAACGTGGATTCTTCTCAAGAGATCCGCATTGTGCAGGATAATCCGGTGAGAAAAACCCTTACCGGGTTTCTTTTTGTTTCTTTGATTTCTTTACTTCTTTCCGGCCATTCTTGTTTATGTGCACCGTAGTGGAATGGGTTCTTGATGTTGTGTCTGTCTTTGGCTTTTGGGGTGTGGTGTTTTCTTTGTTCGTAGAGATTACATGCCATTTCAATTGTTCTTGAATGTTTACCCCTGATATATTCTTGAATATTTCAACTGGCTGTTTAAATGTAAAGCTCAGATGTCTATAATCACGCTCAAGCTTGAACAAAGTTCTTTGCCATTTCTTGCATCAAGAAATGTGTTATTTTCCATTTCTTGTATTGAATAGAAGTTCTTTGTCATTTTTTGTAGCTCCATTACTGTATTCGGTGGTGTATAAAATTATATATGGATTGTTACAGCTTCCCCCTGCTGTGAATGAGGTTTTTACTTGGTTGAAAAGGTTAAATACATGCATAAGACATTTTTTTTTGTCTCTTAGGAAAACCAAACAAATGATATGATTAGCGTGTACCATTGCTGGAAAAATAGTGGGTGTTAGTCCTCTTGCTTCAAGTGGTTAAGCACGGAAGATATGTGGGAGTATATGAACTAGAAGAGCAAACCACCATCTGAATATATATGCGCGATCTCTTGGTTTGGTCCATGTCACTTTGTGAAGGTGAAGAATTCGAGTGGTTAAAGCATGCTCAATATATTGAGTCCTAACAATTTGTTGGAAAAGTTCGTAGTCCTGGAGTCAATCTTCCATTTGAACGTAATGTGTACCTTTTAGCCTTGACATTGGAAATGTGCAAATTGAAGTTTTTCTTGCAGAACATAGTTATGCGAGGGAACAAGTATGACTCCAGTCCCATGACACCCAGAACTAGATTGGAAAGGCTTCTGAGGGAAAGAGAGCTAAGAAAATCTAGCCGGTTTTCCCATCGTAGTGCAGAGGCAACAGATGTTAACGGAGAGGCAGAGCTCCCTGCCAATGATCCATGTTCAGCTGAGGGTGATCATTCGGTCGTACCTAATGAGGAAGAGCTCTTGGAGGGGGTTGCAGCTGCAAGAGCTTTTGCTGATGGATGTCAAAGGCAAGATGTTCGGCCTACTAAACAACGTTTATTGGTGGTAGCCAATAGGTTGCCGGTCTCTGCTACCAGAAGGGGTGAGGGCATGTGGCAACTTGAGATGAGTGTTGGGGGGTTAGTCAGTGCCCTTTTGGGTAAGTAATTGGTTAAACCTAGTTATATCATACTTATATGTACTATTTTCTATTCATCAGCTTGCAGGGCTAACAATGATGATGATATTACTTTTTTTCCTCCCCCACAAATTATTCTAAAAGCGTATTTTTTTTATCTTCACTGAGTGAAGTGTAAATGAAGCCTTGAAATTATTTTGAAGGACTGAAGGAGTTTGATGCCAGATGGATTGGCTGGGCTGGTGTAAATGTACCCGATGATGTTGGACGAAGAACGCTTACTAATGCATTAGCTCAAAAGGTTAGCAAATCTTGGTTACATGTTGAAGTTCCCATACAACTTAAGAACTAATAAAATATCATGTATAGTCTTGGATAACATAAATCACAAGCAGGTTTTCCCTTCTCCTAACTTTGCTTTATTGCCTGCAGAGGTGCATCCCGGTATTTCTTGATGAGGCGATGGTTCATCAATATTACAATGGTTATTGTAACAACATCTTATGGCCTCTTTTTCATTACCTTGGGCTTCCACAGGAAGACCGCCTTGCGACCACCCGTAGTTTCCAATCTCAATTTGATGCATATAAGAAGGCAAACCAAATGTTTGCTGAAGTGGTGAACCAACATTATGAGGAGGGAGATGTTGTTTGGTGCCATGATTATCACCTAATGTTTCTTCCAAAATGTCTAAAAGAATATAACAACAACATGAAAGTTGGTTGGTTTCTTCATACTCCCTTTCCCTCCTCTGAAATACATAGGACACTGCCTTCTCGATCAGAGCTGTTGAGATCTGTTCTTGTTGCTGATTTAGTTGGGTAAGATATTTATTTGGCTGCATATAATTTGGGCATGCAGGATTCTTTATTTTTATTTTTGCTTCATCGCATTCCTTAGGATTGGACTGGTAGTTGGATGGAACTCATAGTTCTCGTGCCTAGGAAGGCCTTTAAGTGTCATTGACATTGGTCATAGACTTTGGGCTTGTGGTAACTCCAGTTGTGGTCTTGTCCTGTGTCTTTTTCTATGTCTGCCAAAGTGCTGGAAAATTATCTACACCTTTTCTTTGATTACCTATCAAAAGAAGAATGTTCATTTAATGAGAAACATCCCATCTGTCGTACACTTGTTTGGAAGTCCTGGCATTAGATGCTGTCTGTCTGTCTCTCCCTCCCTCTTTTTTTTTTTTTTTTTCAGATTTTATTTTACATTAGAATTACTATATTTTGAAAAGTACTTATTTACTGCCTGTGATGCCAATGCTTCATTTGACGCCATAATAGTGACTGATATTTCTACTGCTCCTTAAAATATTGGAGGATTCATAAACTTCTGTAGTAGTTGAATAAGAAATAAATGCCAAGCTATTCACTGTTTGTAGATTGTGCTGATTTCCTCAATTTGTTTTTGGGCAAGTGCTTATGAAAAGAAATTTTGGGTATGTCATTTATTAATTGACCAGTTCAAATTTAGCAAAAATGTTTGCGTAGTGAATAGATGTTAGTCATAAGTGATAAGTGATCATGACAGAAAAAAATTACGAATAAATCATTGAAAATCCTGTAAGTTTGTTTTAGGATCACATTTAAAGATATAAAGGGTGGAACCCTACTTTCCAACATGTGCCTTGGGTTTCCTTTGTGGGAAGTATGATGAAATTAGAAATACGTTACATGTGAAACAAACATCAAAGAACCTAGATGTGTCTTTAACTAGATTTGTTCCAGGTAATCATGTTGGGAGCAGGCTTTCTTTGGTTGTAAGAACTTTATGGACAGACTGAATGGCATCATGTTGTGCTAATCGTAGCTGGTTTTTCATTGGAAAGTTGTTAAAGTATGATGCGTAGCATTGGTAGGGAACCTGACTAGAACATGAAATGTATTATGCTCCTTGAAGAAGCTCAGTAGATGCCATGATCCATTTTGGAGCATTTTTTTGTGACAATATTGCATAGCCTGTTTTCCTCATTAATGTCCTCCATCCTGCTAAATTAAGTTCCACCTTGTTGGAAGATAATTCTAGTTGTGGAGTTGGGAATTATTAAACATTTCCCTAAGAAGCATTGAATACAATGGAATTTATCCTAGAAGTTAAGAATGTTGGGAATCTAGGATTCTGGCAAGTCACAAGTGAGAGGCAAAAGAAAGAGCTTTCTCTCATCCTGCGGTTGCACCCGGAAATGGAACATACAATTTCTCCCTTTTATGTTGAGTAAAAATATCAGGGTAACAAGCATTTCTAGCCCTTTTATATCAAATTCAAATGTCAAAGAATACACCATCTGTGCTCATATAGATAATTAATATATGTTAATGTGTTTTTCTGTATTTCTCTAGGGTTTAGAGTATTTAATACCATTTCTCCCCAAGCATGCAGAGAATTACATAGCATGTTGTATCATCACATACTGTAATCTAAAATTACGCTACAGACAATCTTTCTTAGTGCTTAAGTTTTTAGAAAAATAAAACCAACTTCTGATGTGACCTCTAGCTAGAGTTATTACTATCTGTTTTTTGTGATACCTATATCAGTTATATGTTATGTGGTAATTACATATTACAATCTAAATGCCCTTTGCTATTTCATCGTGAAATCAATTATTTGGTTAGAAAGTTTTATCTCAAGTTCTAAGGTCTGATAATGTTTTAATTGATGAATCTTTTACCTTCCAGTTTCCACACGTATGATTATGCAAGGCATTTTGTAAGTGCCTGCACTCGCATTCTTGGGCTTGAGGGTACACCTGAAGGAGTAGAGGATCAAGGAAAGCTTACACGTGTAGCTGCGGTACATATTAGCTGAACATTCTCTTTCTTTGTTTTATGTGTCCTGCAAAATCTGTGTTCCATTCTTCATATTCCATAGCTTTTTCAGCATCAAATATGATTATCTGTATCAAATCCTCTTGAATTATTCCTTATCATGCCTAAGTTTTTGTCTTCTTGACAACAGTTTCCTATTGGGATAGATTCTGAACGATTTATTCGAGCTCTCGAACTGCCTCAAGTTAAGGATCACATGAAAGAACTGAAACAAAGATTTGCTGGCCGAAAGGCAAGAGCTAATTATTTCAATTTTTTGAAGCATCATATCACTTATCTTATTTATTTTTGAGTGAAGTGCAATTTTCTTTAATGAGCAGTAAAGTGCAATTAGAAGTGATTCAGTATGTCTAAACTCTTGTATATACTTTTTACGAAAATAATTGTAAAGTTCTGCCTTTATTACACACCTTTTTCCTTGTGTGACTTAATAGCAATTTTGCTGTTTTAATATCCTTTTTATCTTTTTTTTTTTTCTCATTAACAAATCATACCGAAGGCATTAGATAAAAAGTTTGATTTTTGACTATTCAAGAGAAGAATTTGTCTTCCTTTCTTGTGATAAAAAACTATTAAGTCTTAGCCACAAGATACCTTTTTGATTCTCTAGATCTTGTTTTATATGGGAATATTCTATATTTTATATTTAGATCGAAGACTCCAAATATTAAATTACTCTCTTTTTCAATAGGTCTAAGCATCATAATGTTGTTACTATTTGACCATTGGTCCGGGTGGTCACATTTGCTGTTGGTCATGATACTCATGGTCATAGCGGTTTTGTTCTTGCTTAAATTTGAGTCCGGGTCCTCATTCCTGAATTTTCAGTCTTGTTTGATACTTACTGCAATCAGTTTATTATCTCTTCTTGTTGTTGTTCTTCAATGGATAGGTAATGTTGGGGGTTGATCGTCTTGATATGATTAAAGGAATTCCCCAAAAGATTTTGGCTTTTGAAAAGTTTCTTGAAGAAAATCCACACTGGCGTGATCGAGTAGTTTTGTTGCAGATCGCAGTGCCAACAAGGACAGATGTTCCTGAGTGTATTTTCCTTCTTTACATGTTCCCTGCATTGAAATTCATATAACTTGAATGTTGTCTGCTCTATTTTTGTCATAAATACACAGTTGGAATTAAGGTTGGTGGATGGATCATTGTTAAAGTGTTGATTTAGGTACCTAAAGTTCCATGAGACTTTGTATTTAAGCAGACCTCATCACTTCCACCAACACCAAAATCACAATTTTTTTGTAACATCATATCAATTTGTCCCACCACTTTCACAAACACACCTAAATTTTTCTCAAAAATATCAAAATACTTCTTATGAAAAGATGCTGTTATTTCTCATAATAGCCTATTGTAAAATATCCCAAATTCTGTGTATTGATAATCAAAATATGAAAAATAGATAAGTAAATTAACTTCAATTTGATGTATGCTGTTAAGTTGTTATCACTATAATTAAGTAGTTTTACTTGGTAGAAAAAATGCTTTAAATCCTCTGCCTGTTGTATTTGTGTGATTTTATTATCGATTTTTTTCACTCTATCATCACAATCTTTAACATCAATGGCGTTTCCATTTTTCTTCATGTTGCAATTTGTTATGTCATATTGTTTCTACTCTATAGATGCGTACATGGGTTATCTAGTAATGCAATTAGAAATTACCAGAGTTTGGAAAAAAAATGCAAAAAGGGCAAATAATGTAATTGACTTAAAAGTAGATCTTTGAATAAGCACCATACAAGTAGCATGTCCAACAGAGTTTAACTAGAATGGAGAAGGGAAGGGGGTGGGAGATGAAAATCCTTAGTAAAGCAGATGGAGGAGGATTACTTCTTTATCTACACTCCTTTATTTTTTTATTTTTTATTTTTATAAGTCAACAAATTTTATTGATCAAAGAATAGGCAGAGCCATATATAGAATTCTAAACAGTAAAAACAAAGGCATGCCCTAAGCTACCTAGGCTCATTATAGACAAGAAAATCATGTAGGTCCATGCCATTGAAGTCAATAGCAATGGCCCAAGTACAAAGTGTTCTAAAGAATAAATCTTTCAGCTCCTCTTGCAATCTTTCCTTATCTTCAAATGTCCTGTCATTACTCTCTTGCCATAAACACCGACTAATGCATATATGAATCCTCTTCCAGACAACTTTAATATGTTGCATGCCTCTTATATTTGTCCAGCTGGCCAGCATTGCCACCACTATCTCCGACATAACCCAAGACAAGTCTAATCTATTGAACACCTCATTCCATAATACCCGAGCTGTCTCACAATGTAGTAGGAGATGGTTTACAGACTCTCCCCCTTCTCTATACATGCAACACCAATCTACAACGATTAACCCTTCGTTTCTTCAAGTTGTCGGTTGTGAGAATCTTCCCTAACAAGGCTGTCCACACAAAAAAAGCTGATTTGGGAGGCACCTTATGTCTCCGAAGCCTTCTCCACGGAAACTGAGTTTTGGGGTCTTGTGTGAGAGCCGTATAAAAAGAGTGAATCGAGAATACCCCTTTACCATCGGGTATCCACCACATTAAGTCTTCCTGTTGTATGCTCGGTTTTATGGGGTACAAAAGGCCGTAAAAATCTTCAAAGCTGTTAATTTCCAATCTTGTGCCGCCTTACTAAAAACAATGTTCCAACGGATCTGCCCCTTGGATATCTCCATGACTTCCACCACTGATACATCTTTAGCACTAGCAATATTGAACAGTGAAGGGAATATCTCTTGTAAAGTACTAATACCGCACCAAATCCCTCCAGAATTTAATCTTAGAGTCCTCACCCAAATGAAGTCTAGTGTGTCGAGTCGAGACCTCCCATCCTTTTCGAATGTGTTTCCACAAACCCACTTCATATGCCCCCTTACTTCTTTAGTGCACCATCCCCCCCATAAACCTCCATATTTGCTCTCAATCACCAATTTCCACAGGGCTTCTGGTTCCTTATGATATCTCCATAGCCATTTGCCAAATAACGCCCGATTAAAGATCCTCATACTTCTAATGCCCAAACAACCATTAGAAATGGGGCTGCATACCTTCTCCCACTTGACTAGGTAAAACTTGAACTCCTCTCCCACTCTACTCCATAAGAAATCACATTGGAGTTTCTCAATTTGAACCTCCACACTTGCAGGTATGGGGAACAAGGATAAAAAGTAAGTTGGTAGGTTAGATAAAGTACTTTTAGGGCTCATTTGGATATAGAAATCATCTCACCTCACCTTATCTCATCTCATCTCATCATTACAATTTTTTCAAATTCTCACACAAAATATAATAAACAATTCAACTTTTTCAAATCCCAAAACAATAATAATATTAAAAAAATAATATTCTAACAATATTTTATTCAACTCATCTAAAACTATCTCATCTCATCTCACCTCAGTATCCAAACAAACCCTTAATCAACGTAATCCTACCATCTTTAGACAAATACATCATTTCCATCCCGCCAGTTTTCGCTCTACTTTCTCAACCACTGTGTCCCATAAAGAAGACGCTCTCGAAGGAGCCTCCAACGGAAGGCCTAGGTAAGTCATAGGAAGTGAGGCTATCTTACACCCCAACGTGTTAGCTAGCTGTTGTAGATTGTGAACACCTCCAATAGGCACCATCTTTGATTTGTCGAAGTTCACTTTCAACCCGGATGCTGCTTTAAAACAAAGGAGTATGGCCTTCAGTGCTCGAATCTGATTTTGATTAGCCTCACAAAAAATAAGTGGATCATCTGCAAACAACAAATGAGATATATTAATGATTCCCCTCTCTTGGGTTCTGATCGAAAAGCCATCCACGAACCCATTATTAACCAATGCCGAGGTCATCCTACTAAGTGCCTCCATCACAATAATAAACAGCAATGGCGACAACGAATCTTCTTGTCTTAGACCTCGTGTGCTAGGAAAAAAATCAGCTGGATTGTCATTTAACAACACTGAGAATTTCACTGTTGATATGCACCAATGGATCCACGACCGTCACCTCTCCCCAAAACCACACCTCCCAATAAGGTAGAGAAGAAAATCTTAGTTAACGTGATCATACGCCTTCTCCAAATGATCCTTATTGTGCTAGCCTTCAATCTACTATCCAGACATTTATTGGCAATAAGAACCACATCAAGAATCTGTCTCCCTTTTACAAAAGCATTTTGAGGGTTTTGTAATGATCTTCCCCAAAACCTCACTTAGACGTGGTTCAATGTAAGAAATGTGGTGTTAAGACTTTTCTCAAATTTTTCGACTGAGAATAGCTCCTGAAACACCAGCATAAGATCTTCTTTTATTACTTCCCAACAGGTTTGAAAGAAGCCCATAGAGAAACCATCAGGACTCGTTGCCTTGTCTTTAACCATTTTCCTCACTACATCGTAAACCTCCACCTCCTCAAAGGCCCTCTCCATCCAAGATACATCGTTCGGCTCAATGGCGTCAAAAGCAAGACCATTAAGGGTAGGTCGCCATCCCTCTTGCTTGGTTAGAAGTTGCTCAAAGAAATCTACTACATGATAGTGGATAACTTGTTCTTCCTTACACTCAACACCGTCAATTTTCAGCATCTCAATGTTGTTGTTTCTCCGATGGGAGTTTGCAATTCTATGGAAGAACTTGGTACTTTGATCTCCTTCCCTCAACCACAAGGCTCTCAATTTTTGACACTATGGTGTCTCTTCTAATAATATAATCCTTTCAAAGTCCGCAACCAACATTGTCATTTGTGCTAGCTCGTTCTATGTAAGAGGCCGAGTCTCTTATAATCTCTTGAACTCCTGGATCTCCATCACCTTGCTTTTTTTGCACTCCCCTATGTCTCTAAAAGACTTCATATTCCAAAGCTTCAGATCTTTTTTTAGCGCTTTCAATTTACCCGCTAGGATAAAGCTAGGGGTACTCTGAAACTGATACGAGGATCACCATTGTCTCACCCTCTCTACAAAGCCTTTTGATTTCAGCCACATGTTTTCAAATTTGAAATACCGTCGCCTTCTTGGGAGACCACCGCAATCAAGCATGATAGGCCAATGATCCGAGCAAAGACAAGGCATTCGCTTTTGCCATACATCCGGAAAGTGACTTTCCCATTCTGGTGATATTAAGAATCGATCCAAACGAGACAAAGTCTGATTATTAGACCACGTGGCTGAACCCCTTGCAAGAGGCAAATCCACCAAGTTCAAATCAAAGATGCACTTTGAGAACTCTGTCATTGCTAGCCTCACTCTTCTATTCCCCGAACACTCACTTGGAAATCTTGTAACATTAAAGTCTCACCAAATACACTAAGGGAGATCCCACCAGCTATATACTCCAGTTAATTCTTCCCATAATAATCTGTTGTCTAAGTTTGGACCATAGACACCTGCAAAAGCCCACAAAAAGTTATATGATACACTTTTTAAGGAGCATGCCACCGAGTATAACCCTATAAAATCCTCTATTTTCTCCACCACCCGCCTATCCCACATCAGCAAGACACCTCCTGAAGCCCCAATAAAGGCCATATACACCCAGTCCACGTGAACACAACTCCATAAATTTCGCACAATTTTCCCATCAATCGTTTTCATCTTAATCTCTTATAAACAAACAATGTCTGCCTTCTACTCAAGAAGCAAGTTTCTTACTTGAAAACTCTTATTAGTCTCATTGAGTCCGCGAACATTCCACGATACTATTTTGGGTTTCATTGAGGGAAGGCCAGCCCCTTCCCTTTCGACCTGCCTCTGCTAGAGCTGCCCTCAGACTTCATAGACCAAGTCAATCTTTTCAGCTCACTCTGTTTTTTTGATCCAACTTTTCTGCGACTTTGGTGCCCCACTTCAATGGCTATAAGCAAAGCCATAAATTGATCCTCATAGCCTTCACACTCCAACCCCATGCATTTTTGTACTTATTTTACCTTATGAAATACCCACTCTGAGACATTATAATGAACTGGCAGCATGTAACTCAGGGGAATTGGATCACCCCCCTACAGTCCATCGGCATACCTTGGGTCTCCTCCACCAACGAAATATCCTCAAGCCCAAGCTGTCCACTTAGTGCCTGGGCAAGACTCCGAGAATGTTCTTCATCAGAAATAGTGGCTTGCTCACTATTAGGATGTGACAAGTCATCAGAGCCCAACCCATCCTCTTCATCCATCTCATAGTCATAAAAAAATGTGCAGGTGAGTTTGCAGAAATGGGACCTTCACCCACTGTTCATATCGGTGTTTTCTACCCCTCCAACGGTATCAGGGAAGCCATTATGGGCTCGCCGGTCATTTTCTGCACCTTCAACACCTGCTGGCCTTCATCGGAGACCACCACTGTTGTCACCAACATCTTCAGACCACCACCACTACCACTACCACTACCACTCGATGGTGTCGGGGAAGCCATTATGGGCTCGCCGGTCGTTTTCTGCACATTCAACACCTGCTGGCCTTCATCGGAGACCACCACTGACATCGCCGACATCTTTTGTGTCGCTGTTGACTGTACCTCCACCAAAGGCATACGTCGCAACTTGGTGGCTGGTGGGCGAGCACTGCTCCCGCCATTGGAAGGAGCCCCAGGGCAAACCTTCCTTCGGTATTGGGTTTTGGGCTGAGACCCATAGGATGTTGGGTTACCCCTGGGTTGAGGCCCATCCCTTGCACCTGATGAATTACCCGTGGGCCTCAGAAGAACTTTAAGAGATAGACGACCCCTTTCCCTTATACTCTCCCCCTTCACTTTTTTTTTAAGTCCCAACACTTAGCACCTCATCCATTTTCTTCTGGAGCTGCCTCAATTGACCCTGCATGTCCATTAGAGCACGCCTCATGTCCCCTTCATCCTTGTCGACAACCTCCCTGCCATAGCCCACATTACGAACAACCAGAGGGGCTCGACGCAGCTTTCTATTGTTATACCTCACACCACCGTCGCCACCTCCTTGTTCATGGAGCGGTGCCGCCTGCACACATGCTTCCTTGTATGAGCGAGTTCCTCCATGCAACCCACCCTTATTTCTCCCTTTCAGTGTATAATCCAACAAAGGCTCCCTCAGTCTCCTCCATCCCCTCCTCCATTCACCTTCAGGTACCAACAAAAAGCTTCTTCTTCCTCCCTCGCAATACTTTGCCACCATCATATAGTGCCCTCGACTATTTGAGCACTTCTATGCTATAAAACTGCGATATCTTTCCCTATTTACCGTATAAAAATCCTTCTTTGGCCCACTCAAGCATTCCTCCATTGCTCCTCCAAGCCATTGCACTATCTTTGGACCCAGCAGTAAAGTACTCTCTCCTTTCCACCCTCTCTCTGTGATACGTAACAAAACACCTTCTTTCACATAGTATGAAGAGTTTTGACTCTATCACAATCTCTCTTTTGAATCCCATCATACTAACACTGAGAAAACTATTACGCCATTAACGTATCTCCATCAAGTTACATTGCTAGTGGTCATTATTCCTGTATTTATAAGTACACATCTACATGTTTTCTCAACCTAACATGACCCTTATTTGAAATACTTGAAATAAACCATGCTTTTCCACTCCATTCCATTCAGAGCCTTAGTTTTTAGATACTTGGGGTTGGTTACTTGTGTGCTCATTTCTATTCAACTTAAGAGAGCCCTAACTTTAATTACTCATGGTTGTCTACCTGAATATATTTTAATTATGCAACCCTCTATACCTCTACCATATTTCTTTCTATGCATGGAGGATTTCAAACAAAGTCCAGCTTTATCTGAAGCTAAGTTTGATCACTTCTGAGTCCAATCACCTATCTTGTATAGCAAAAGAAAAGGTACTTAATGCTTGTATCAAATTCAAAATATCTTTATTAAGAGTCTACAATCCTTCTTTGTATTTGCTGCCCCTTCTTTCACGTAAAACTTTGCTCAGCTTACATGCTCTGAGTTGCTCGATTAATATTCAGTGCAGAAAATTATATTGTAGTAACATGAGTTTTTCTTGGATGACTGCTTTAAAATGTTCTTAACCATCACTATTCAAATTTTCATGTTTAGCCTTGCCTTAGAATTAGTGTCATGAATACGTCATGGCATGGTTATTTAATAAAAGTAACATTAATTTAATTATGATCGTTATGGTATCATCATGGAGAAACCATTATCAATACATTTTTCTTGTTACTTTGATAGATCAAAAGCTTACAAGCCAGGTTCATGAGATTGTTGGACGCATTAATGGAAGATTTGGAACTCTGACTGCAGTGCCAATACATCATCTGGTTTGTCTTTACCTTTTCAACTTTTACTTCTATCAAACATTACAAAATTATATATAGAGACTAAACAATAACTTCCTTTAGCAGTTAAGATGATAATTCCATAGTTTTGATTTCGTATTAGTATCACAAAACAGACATGCTTCTCAGGGTGTGCACTCATGCATGTGGACATATGGGCTGGGAGTATAGATATACATCCATGTGCTTAAGGAACACCTTGGTTATGCGAATAGTAACTGATTAATCCATTTTCTCCTCCAACATTCCACCTATGTGGGATTTGCATGTGAAAATTTGTCACAATTTGGGAGGTCTTGGGATTTGAACACAATCTCGCACTCTGAGGCTCTGATGGATTATCATTTATCCCAAAAAATTCTAGGAAGTGGCAAATGAGTTTATTTATTTAAAAAACAACTTCAAAACTTTCTTATCTTGTATATTCTGTATACTTTCACACTAGTTCATGCCAATAAAGAACTATCAGGACATGTTCATGCTCCGTATACTCTCACACTAGTTCACACCAATAAAGTGCTCTAATTATGGTTAATCAAGAAAACTTCTGCCCCATGACTAGATCAGCTTGGGCAAGAGTTCTGGATGTTTATAGTAAAAAGGTTAAAGTTATCTCTAAATGGCATTTGATGTATGATTTCTTGTGCAAGGAACTCAAGCTTTTTAATTAAAAATAAAACTCAAGGAATAAAGATTAATCATTGAATGCAATCCTCGTTTGTCAACCATGTCAAAATTAACCAATAAAATATCAGTTTTTTCTCTAGCAAATCTGTGTTCTTCCATCTTATTTTTAATTGTAAAGGTAAATTTAAAATTATAAAAGAGATGTACTTTTTCATAGTCGTGCATTTTTTGGCCATGTATAGACTATGCAGAAGCTGAAAATTAGGTAACTATTATGGCATTTAAGCTCTTTCTTGCTTCAATTTTATTTTTCTTTTTATTATTTACACCGCAATAAATATTTTAGCTCTGCTAATACTATGCATTTTGCTCCTGCAACTATTCTTGTTGACTGATAATCTGAAGATATATAAGGCATTCTATTCTTGCAGGATCGATCTCTTGACTTTCATGCATTATGCGCACTCTATGCTGTTACTGGTACTCATTTTTGTGCTGTAATGATAATCTTCATAATCATTATTGTCTTTGTTGATTGATGATTTGCCTTAAGTACCGTCAATTGTGGTAAAAATTAGGGGCTCCTGTACCACAAATTTAAGATGGCTTAGTTGTTGAAATAGTAAAAGGAAACAAATCAAACACTAAAAATGCCAATCAATATATTGAACACACAAGTTATTTACCACAAAAATGTACTGTCATGCTAGTTTAATGAAGAATCAAATCTCCTGGTTAGCTTATGCCTATGTTCTTTATTGTATTTTTGTTCTTGTTACTTAACATCTTTTAAATGTACCCTGCCTTCCAGTTTGGAGTAGAATGTTCTTTCTCTTGTCCCTAATAAATCAATCATTTTTATAGAAATTGGCAACAAATATCTTAGTTCTTTGTGGTACATTAACAACCTTTGTTACATGTTGACAAACATTCAAGCATGTTTGTGAAGTGAAATCCCAGCATGTGATCCATCAATAGGGAAATGAAATTAATGTATAATTTCTTCTGCACTTTTGTATGAAAGGCAATGCTCATGGAGTTTCGTGACTCTTTCTTGTTTAGATGTAGCACTTGTAACATCTTTAAGGGATGGAATGAACCTTGTCAGCTATGAGTTTGTTGCGTGCCAAGCTTCCAAGAAAGGAGTTCTCATTCTAAGTGAGGTAATTAAAGCTTTTTATTTATTTGGTTTTGTTAAATCAGCAATTGTCCCAAAACTTTAAGCTTATGGTAAGAGATGAATTTAAGTTTTCAATTAAAAAAAAAAAAACTTCTAATACTACTACTCATCATAATTATACCCCAAAGTGGCATATTTAATTTAAATGTGAAGTGTGGAGTCAGGGATGTTCATTTTAAGGGTTTGTTTTTTACTTCTTGTTTTCTGCCCCTTATTGGAATTTTCTTTCTTTTTTTCTTTTTCTTTTAATTTTTTTCATGTTACACATGGAAGATTCATGATATTGTATGTGTGATACCCTATACTAATGATGAGAGTAGTTGGTATATGGGATCTCACATTATTTGGGAGGAAGAAGTTCCTCCCTTGGGGTATTACAAATGGAGCTTATCACAACCAGAAGTGTGGAACTTGAGACATGCCACCTAAGGTGGAATGGCCCAACGAGCACATTGGAAATTTAAGGGGGTGATATTGTGATACCCCATACTGATAATGAGTGTAGGTGGTGGATAGGATCCCACATTGCTTGAGAGGGAGAAGTTCTTGCTCTTTCCAATTGTACCATTGACTAGTCCTTTTGGAGTATGGTACAATTGGAAAGAACAAGATGTGATTTGGGGTGCGGTACCATAAATAGGATGAAACATTATTATAACACAGCCCTGTGCACTTATTGGTACATTTGAAAATTGTAACATTGATTAGTCCCTTTGGAGTATGCAAGATGTGATTTGGGGAATGATATTTCACTTATTTGAGGACTTTCTGGATATGATGGAAAAAGAAAAAGAGCACTGTTGCATTTGATTTGTCAAATGCAAATCATCAAATTCACTAGTTTGGGTAAGAGATATTCCTGAACTGAGTTGTGTTCAAATCGTAGTTTTTTGTTTCTAGTTTGCAGGTGCAGCACAGTCTCTTGGAGCTGGGGCTATTTTGGTAAACCCATGGAACATCACTGAAGTTGCTTCTTCCATTAGTTATGCTTTAGATATGCCAGCAGACGAAAGAGAAAAAAGGCATCAGCATAACTTTAAGCATGTGACAACTCACACATCTCAAGAATGGGCTGCAACCTTTGTAAGGTGTTGATCATATCACAGTGCTGCAATTTACTCTTATTGCATGGACTAACACTGGCCCATTTTATGAATTTGTATCTTTGGCAGTAATTTAGATCGCCTTTTGCTACAACTGAGGTCTTACAGGATTAGTTACAAAAAAAAAAAGACTTTTTCCCCTTCTATTGTGGAAAAAGACTTTGTTGATGAGAAGGTGTGCACTATTGTTTTCAAATGTTAATTTCTCACCAATATGGTGAACGAAGTTGTTAGGATCTGTCTCGTGCAATCTTGGTTTAGGGCGAAGTCACGTGGATGTAGGAAAGAGGATACTGTTATTTAAATCTTTACATAGCCTCACAACTATGCGATAGAAATAGAATAAAGATGAAGTGTGGGTAATTACTTTTTCCACAATAACTTGTATTAATATTGGCTGAAAGTGAAATGATTTGGAAGTAGCTACAGAAGGGGGAGGAGGGGGGAGGGAAACTTAAAAGAAAAACAGGAGCGATTGAAAGAAATGCCCTTTGAAAGCACATATTGGTGGTTGGTTCACAAGGGTTCTAACATTGTATTGTATGTAATGTTGGGCCATCTATTATATTTTTTACCCATAAAAAAGATATTGTATTGTCTGTAAGTTCAAAAGGTTGTATATGAAAATGAAGATTAACATGGATATATGGGTTGCTTCCTATTTTGTTATTCATGAGAATAGAACTTTCTACATACTATGTGCACCTTTGTTTTCTTTCTTCCTTAAATTTTCTTTCGCACTATATCTTTATTCTGAAGCGCTCCTGCTATGCAGTGAACTCAATGATACCATTGTTGAAGCTCAACTTAGGACAAGACAGGTTCCACCATTACTTCCAATGAAAGATGCAGTAGATTGTTACTCGAAATCCAATAATAGATTGCTAATACTAGTAAGCTTATTTTATTTGTTTTTTCATTGTATAAGTTTGAAGTTTCAAGCTTATGTGCTCTTGTGCTTTGAATAGTAACTTAACTATCAATTTTTGAAGATTTATTGAATCACTTATAGAAAGATCTAAACACCATGCTTGTACTGGTTTCCTTAGTATATAATCAGGAATACCCCTTTTTTATGTGTATAGATAGATGTGTGTGTACACATTTATATGTACATAATTTGCATAGGTGAACCGTGAATATATATATATATTTAGCAAAAAACAATGAAGAATACACACACGCACACACTATTCTTTGTTCTCTTATGTTTGGTAATCCCTGATTAAAAACTGTTAATGAGAGAAAAACATGCGTACTCCCTCTCAATATTCTATCATGTATAGTACAGACAAGCAACACAATTGACGAGTAGACCCTTGTGTTGTATACTTCATTTTATTGGTGCCTTTTATCATTTATTACAAGCATACTGCTTCCTTAACACCCCACTTCAAGTTGGAGGGCATATATATCAGAACCCTTGAACAAAGTAACCATCAAAATCAATATGGTTGGGCCATTCATGAAAAAAATGAATTGATAAAATATGCCAAAAAAAAAAACTTTATTATCATAAGATAATGGAATAAGTGTTGAAGCAAGAAACCAATCTAGAAAGTTACAATATCCAGTAGTAGATTAGCTATCTGAAAAACCTTTACAATTGACATCTATATTGCCTTTTACTTGTGCCCACTCGATCCATACCGACATCCGAGACAAAGAGGTATCTTAATATAGCCAACAATTGGAGTAACATCTCAATGCGGGACCATAGGATCTTCCAAGAACTGGCTCATTACAGTCATTACATACAAGATATGCGATCTAGAGATAGTAAGGCAATTAATTGCTCAACTAGTCAGGGATTTGGTAAGATCTCCAAATAACTCTCCCATATCCTTTCATGTATACTTCCTGTGTACATGGGCTTTGCCTATTTCTATGAATACAATATCTTTGATTACCTATAAGAAAAACTCTCCCATATCCTTCAAGTGTTAGTGATTTGGATTCATGGCAACGCCAATGGGTTGAGCACCTAACATGCTTGTTTCCTTTGACAAAATAAGTACACACTTCCATGGATCACAGGGGACTGGCACCCTTTTGTCCCCAAGGAGGTGTTGCAATCAGCCTTGTGTAGCTCATAGAGCATTAGTATTTTTCTCACTTTCCCTGACTGAAGGTCAAGGTCACTGACAAATGTACACCAAACTTTTGAAGGATGAGTTTCTAATTCGCCATTCCTATCATTACAGGCTTCCAGTGTTCTTCTCTTTTTTATGATGTGGAACCTCACTAATGCAGGGCTCTTCGGATCAACCTTTGGAGAGTAAATTCAGATAAACGACCCGCTACAACCATGTGTGAGGTAAGCTAGGGGAACTCCTAGTGCAGAATCTAACCTAGGATGTCTGAGTCTAAGGCTCATTCCAAGCCCACCCCTTGACCATTAGGCTACACTTTGAAAGATTAGTCTTCTTGCTTCTATCCCAACAGAAGAGCATACTGGGCTTCTGTGATTGGGTGAGGGAACTAAAAGGACCTGTAAACTGCGTGGGTGGGAAATTGAGTACACAGAAAGGGAAATTGATCGGGCATGCCTTTCATGTAGAGCTAGAGATGGGGTCACCATAGTGGCTGACTATTACCCATTGGAACCACAGCATACAAGGTGCATGTAAACATATGGAATCACTCCAAGCACAGTGATTCTTACTATCTGAAATTATATGATAGGAAACATAGTCCACTAATAGGTGCAAGAGAATCATAGTTATCACTTGGGAAAGAGAGGACTTAGCGCTCTACATTGAATCAATGAACACTAAAGATTGCCAGCTGCCACCCTTGACCCTGCAAAAAGTGAAGATCTGCTCTTCAACCTTACCCTTGTACAGTCCCCATTGGATCAGTGTTTTGTGGATCACCATCCAATGGGTCAGTTCCATTTTCATTGGTTTTCTGAGTACTGCCCATCTAAGCTGCTCTTGTTGTTGCTATGTGAAGGGTTAGAGTGGGGTTTTTGAACCAGGTGTTGGTGCTTTTGTAGTGAGAGACAATACCACAGCAGCGATAGAGCCTAGGGTTGTATTGTTTGGGAGACCCTAGGTGAAAAGAGGTTCAGACAGTGTGGGTTTGAGATCAATTGGTAAGAGATAATGGAGTTTCTAGAGAGCTAGAGACATGTAAGAGGAAGGAGGAATGAGTAGGAAGAGCTTGGGGCGGCAATGAGAAGAGATGAATTAGAAAGAAGAAGTGAGGTGCTTTGGAAGGAAGGATAAAATAAGAAAAATATGGAGATAGCTGAGTCAGGAGGATTCGAAGCCTGGGTTAGTTCCTGTGTGCTTATTGTTCTCTGCTTGTTTCCTCCGTGTTTTTAGAGGTGTTTGTTTTCTGTTTCTGAAAACATTTGCTACTGTATTGTTTTGGGTTTCTAAATGTGTTTTAATAAACTTTGTTGCCCAAATACCTATTTAATTAAGAAACCAGCTTTTTTTAATCATTTTAAAACCAGTTACTAAACAGGATCGATGGTGTTTGGTTCTTCAAAGAGGGAAAAGGGAGGATGGCACATTTATGTGGTCCTCTTCCTGTGTTAATGCTCTAATGTACTTGGTAACCTTTTCAGTGTACAATCTGTTGTGTTTACTAACCGTGCACTGCATTTTTCACTGTTATTTCCACATCTCAGGGATTCAATTCTACCTTAACTGAATCAGTGGATGCTCTTGGGAGAAATGGTCAATTAAAAGAAATCGAGCTTAAACTGCACCCAGATATAAAGGAGCCTTTAAAGAAGCTTTGTGATGACCCAAAGACAACAATTGTTGTCCTTAGTGGAAGTGACAGAACTGTCTTGGATGATGTATGTCATCTTTCTTCAATTACACAAAATATTTTTCTCTTCAAAATTATGGTTATGGACTAATAACTTCTTGTGTAGAACTTCAATGAATACAACATGTGGTTGGCAGCAGAAAATGGTATATTTTTGCGTCCTACGATGGGAGAATGGATGACAACAATGCCTGAAAATTTATACATGGATTGGGTCGAGAGTGTAAAGGTTCGTAGATTAATTACATTTTTCTTTTGCTTTTTTTTTTTAATTTAGAATATTAAATGAGATATTTTTAGCTTTAAACCTGTGACTTCTGATTATTGTGTATGTTATCAGCATGTTTTTGAGTATTTTACTGAAAGAACACCTCGATCTCATTTTGAGCTTCGAGAAACTTCCCTTGTATGGAACTACAAGTACTCAGGTACCAGACAATATAATCGATGTTTTCTTCTTCTTAAATTAGTTTATTTTTTTAAAAGTTGTTTTAAATTATGCTGTATTGTTTTGTTCATCCATTGATCAACCTTTGTATATGTAACTAAAACATTAGATGTTGAGTTCGGAAGGATTCAAGCAAGGGATATGTTGCAGCATCTTTGGACAGGTCCCATCTCTAATGCATCAGTTGATGTTGTCCAAGGCAGCCGGTCTGTTGAGGTCCGAGCAGTTGGTGTTACGAAGGTACATGCATTTCGATATGCTGGTCTTTCATGAATGTTCCATGTCTATGATATTACAGGTTAATCATAATATTCCATATGCATACAGGGTGCAGCTATTGATCGTATCTTAGGAGAAATAGTTCGATATAAAGGCATGAAGTCACCCATTGATTATGTCCTGTGTGTTGGGGACTTTCTAACAAAGGTTTGTTGATATTAACTCAAGCAGCTTTCCTGTCACTGCAAAATATTGTTTTATTGGAATATATTTATTTGGAGAAGAGTAATTTTGTTTTGCTGGACCTTCATTCCAGTTGGAGTTACTTGTATTACAATGTGTTATATATCAAAAGAAGTCTGAAATATGCTAGTAACCAGATCATTTTTGTTTTTATTTTGTCCCAACTTGGTCTGCATAGCTGTGGTTTCACAATGAGTGTTCTGTTTTAAAGATGAAGTAAAACTTTTTCTTGAAAGATGTAATGGGTACAAAGTGCATTCTAGCAAAGCCAATTTGTTTTTTAACAAAATAGAATCTCCTCATAAGCATGGTCTGGAGGGTGATGTCATGGGTTCAATAAGCATTTAGATAATGTGTAATATGGCTTATATTTTCAGTATTTTTAACTACATTATTATAGTATATTAGTTAGAGCATTTAAATACCAATATGATTCAGATTGACTGGATGTATGATGCTTCTATTTGGTTTCGTAGAATTTCAGATGAATTTGGGCGAGTTAGTGATGATTCATCAACTGTAATTTAGTTGACATGGAAGCTAAATTTGTTAGACAATTATATTTTTGATATTTTAGTAACATCCAGAATTCTGTGCCATTTTACACTTGTCAATTGATAGAGTTATCTTCTCTTCCTCTGGTGATGACTGATGAGGAATTATAAATGAGTTTCTTTCTGGGCCACAGTAAGCCTTGAAGCATCTGCAGCTTGTGCAATACATTTACCCATAATGGTGTACTATTAAATTGATATCTGGCTTACTTGGGAGAAAGTTGACAGATCCTTTTATTCCCAGTAGCTACAACTCTCATAAGCTGTTGGGGTTCCTATATTTATAAGGTTAATCATGATTCCTTGGTTGTTTATAGCATTGTAAATTCATAATACGTAGCTGTTAATCTGAGCATATGACATTTTTATATACTGTTGTCTCTTGTAAACCATCGTTTGTGTCTAAAGGCCGACTTATTCTATTGAATCTTGTTCATAGTAATAGTAACATTGTAAAGATATTTCTAGGATGGAGGTACCTGATACAAAAATATTTGTATTTGCAATCAAATGTAAGATGCAAATCCAAAATATCACATCTGAATTTTCTGCTTCAGGATGAAGATGTTTATACATTTTTTGAGCCTGAGCTTCCTTCTGAATCGCCACCTGCAGCAAGAGGCATGCTAGCCAACCTTGTCAGGACATCTGTTCCAAAGATTCCAGCCAGTAAAAGTGTATCCAAGTCATCTCGCCTCAAGAAACAGCGTTCAATGTCTACTTTAGAAAAGAGAGCAATCAGTCACGGAAATGAGATTGTTTTGCAGCCTATAATGCAAGATAGAAAGTCAATGCGTGAGGGTTCTTCAGTACTTGATCTCAAAGGTGACAATTACTTCTCTTGTGCTGTTGGGCGAAAGAGATCAAATGCTCGTTATCTCCTTGGATCAGCTGATGATGTTGTGACTCTCCTAAAGGAACTGGTGCAGTGTCCACCTTCTAGTTGATCACATTGTGCCAACTGCAATTATTGCTGTGAATCTGAAGGTTGTGATGCTTGGCATGGTTATGTTGTGGTGGTTGCTTGATTTCCTCATACATGTGCATATATCAATCTCTTCATCTACGGTGTCTAAGCGGCTATATATTTTTTCTTGGTCCACATAAGTTCAAGTTTTACCGAGTATAGGAGCATCAGGATGAGCTTGAACAAATTACATTGATACAAGAAATATTCAGACGATATTTTTCATACAACACAAGAAACAAGAAAAGAAGAGAGGTTACAGGTAAGATCTTCCAATGCTTACTTTGTAACATTGACCCCAATAGGACATTAGATTCTGATTTACAACTTTCTTCAATCAAATTGTTGTGATAAATAAATTTAACAACATGTATTCAAATGATCATTTTTTTTTTCTTTCTATGGCTGCAAGCCAGGCTTGGTCATCACTTTCCATGCATAGAGAACATTCTGTGCCTAAACATCGAACCTCCATTTTTTGGGTCTTGGAGATCAAAATAAGTAGAGTCGGTATCCAGAGAGCACCCCACCAGGTTTGACTTTACTGAAACAGACCATGTTGTTGTTCTGGTGCACCAAGACATTCTCGTCCTTTCCTCTATATCCATCTATAGGGCATGCACCTAAAGATTGAGTCTGCAAAATAAGAAGATCTTACTACATGTCATTGCTGATGAAAGCTATATAGCTGGAAAGATGGTCCTTTAAAGAAGAACAGACAAACAAACTTGGAAATGAAGAGTGTTGACAAGCAAGTGAAGTGATGGATGCTAAGAAGTGTGGGTAATTAGATAAAACGAGAGGCTCGGCTCATGCCTTTTGGCGGAAAGGCAGAAGTTGACATTGGTGGGAATTGCGCGCACATACACGCCGAGAGAGATGGTTTGGGGATAAAATATGGCATAGATTGGCACAAAGTAGGCAATTGTTTTGACTTAGCTTATAGCACATACACAAAGCATGAAAGGAGTTATATTTATTATCTTTGCTTGAATAATATTCCCTTCCGCATGCATGCCTTTGGAATTGTTTTTGGTGGTCCTTTTGAGGCCATACCATTGGATTTAGACCTCCACTTGAGAGGTAAACAAAAACTCCATTCCACGCCATCCCTATGCTATTCACTCTACTCTATTCTTCCTCCAGATATAAGTGTGGTTATCATTTAATATCCATTTAATATTTTTTTAAAGCTCGCTAAATTGAATTTAACTCTCATGGAGGAGTCCTCTACTTGTTGAAATAAAGAGCGAAAAGTAGAAGTCATGGATCTAATCGTCATGAGTGACGTATATGTAAATTGTTAATGTTATTTGGCAATTTTTTTGAGGTCTTGTTTGTGTAACAAGATATTTTCAGGTATTCTTTTATATTCTTAGATATTTTCTTCTCAAATCACTTAAACATTAAATATTTTTTAATTTTAATTTTTCAACTTTTTCATCCTAATCATTGTCTAATTATTACAACTTTTTTAAATTTCAAAACAAAAATAATATTAATTTTTAACTTTATAATATTTTTATTCACTTTTTCTCTCTTCTTTTTCAAAATTTAATAAAACATATTAATTCAAATTATTTCATTATTATTCACAAGTATTATGAGATATTCAAAGTATTCAAATGGTGCTAAGTGTCCAAACATCCCTCGTTTTTTATGAGCACAATAAAATGAATTTACTATGTGTGGTTTATTTAATGTTTGACCTATAACATAAAACAATCGATGTAGTCTATAGATAATTAGGTCTAGTTTGGTTTCATAAATTTTTGAAATCATATAATCTCATTTCAACATTCAAACATAAACATTTTTCAATTTCAAATTTTCATTTTTTTCATCTAATTATTACAACATTTCCAAACTTCCAAACAAAACACAAAGATAATTCAACTTTTTTAAATTCTAAAACAAAAATTATATTCTAATTCTCTTTTAACTTTATAATTATTTTATTCAAAATTTTCTCTTTATTTTCTCAAAACTCCATAAAAATCTTAATTCTAACCATTTCATTACTATTCACAAATTGTCTCAATACTATTCGTAAATTTCATATCTCATCTTATATATGTAACCAAATGAGACCTTACATTTGATCATACATTGTAACACCCCACTCCTCATGGTTAAGAAATACGTCATTTGTTTAGAAAATCACGAGAACTAGAGTGCTACTATTGAATTTGACTTAAAAATATATTTAGTATATTTAATTTTTGAAAGAAGAGCCAAGTATAAATATTCCTTATATAATAAATAGAATCATTTTGAATTAAAATACTGAAATCATAAATGAGAATGCGTGGAAGCATTTATTAAAGTTTTTCAAAATTTGTGCCATAAAAATCATAACTTAAAATCTCTGTACATGATCTAGGCCACTGTCACGCCTCCCTGGACTAAGTCTCGTCTTGCAGTTCTACTTTCATAATATTTTGACTTCAAAATTATTGGATCGGGTCTTACATATATATACATACATATATACAAAGGTAACATATATATACGTAATGGAGCCAAATTCTATCGTTATAAACTGATGAATATACGTACGTGGTCTTATTAATTTGTAACGGATTCAAATCATTGAGCAAAAGAAAGCGTGAGACCATGAAAGTCTACTATACATACCGCATACGTCGTTTATTTAACGATATCCGGAAACTAATTTAGAAAAATTACTTCAGATGGAAAAGAATTAATATTAGAATTATTTATCAAAATCTGGATTCTTTAATTTCATTTTATTTAAATTAAATTTAGGAATATCTTTCCATTCAGATATCATGGAAAATATTAATATTGGGTTATTGATTATACGTTAGGCTTAAAAAACTGGAAAATTGGTACAAACAGAAGAGCATCGGTTTTATTATTTGGACTTAGAAGAACATCATACGTACTATCTACTCGAAGAAGTGATCAATTGCTACTCAAGTTGGATCGTGCAGAATTCATAAGATCAGGCTAATAACAACTGGCTATAGGCCGAGATATAGATCAGATTTAATTTATTTTTATATATCGAGTTCTTCTGTTCAGTAGTTGAAAACCACACGCCTATTAAAAATCATTAGAGACGTATTTCATCTACAACTACTATAAATCGGGGATACGTAGCATATATCCAGGTCCCTGATCTACAAAACTGGGACCCTTTTTGATTTGGATATTACTGCTTCCTTAAGACTCACTAAACTGATATAAATATTCCGTTATGAGCTCCGAACGGTACTACACTACATTGTCATTAGCATTTTAGACTACTTTAGTTCCAATCATGAGATTCTCCATTATCTCTATCCTCCTCCTCCTCCTCCTCCCTTTCCTAGCCTCATGTGTACAAAAACAGGTTTTTCTCTCTTCGTAAGAATTTCATGTATTCGTGTTTTCATCATTCTCTCATGATTAAGGTTTATTCTACAGAAAGTTTTAGCATTACACCATTTTTTTCCGTTTCTCATTTGTTTTTGTTTTTGGGCCTCCACAGGTTTACATAGTGTACTTTGGAGACCACAGTGGAGAAAAAGCATTGCATGAGATTGAAGAAACTCATCATTCATATCTGCTCTCTGTGAAAAATACTGAGGAAGAAGCCAGAGCTTCTCTCCTTTACAGCTACAAGCACAGCATCAATGGCTTCGCAGCAGTGCTCACACCCGAAGAAGCCACAAAGCTGTCCGGTAAATTACCAAAACCATCACACGCGGATTTGTTTTGAGTACTCTCTCTCTCTCTCTCTCTCTCTCTCTCTCTCTCTCTATTTGTAGTATTAAAACAATGGTTTTGAACAGATTTGGAAGAAGTGGTATCGGTTTCCCGGAGCGACCCAAGAAAGTATTCTTTGCATACCACAAGGTCATGGGAGTTCGTAGGATTAGAAGAGGCCGGAGAGGGAGAAAGAAAGCAGTCGTGGTGGAAGGGATCAAGAGATCCCTTATTGTCCAAGGCCAGATATGGACAAGATGTCATAGTTGGGGTCCTGGATAGTGGTAACAATTTCGATACAATTAAACTTTTTTTTTTTTGAAATAGATTCAATTAAACTTGATCATATAGTTTTGGCTAAATGATTGTTATGACATGTGATTGTACGTACGTACTATCATCTAATTTGTAATTTAGCAACTATACATACATACATAGATACCAGTATACGTACTGCTGTATGATTTTATAATTGCATGAAGATGAGTGCAAATATGCACTACATGTGATCTGCATGCATGATCGATGAGTAGTGTTTTGATTCAGGAGTGTGGCCAGAATCAAAGAGTTTCAGTGATGAAGGGATGGGCCCCATACCAAAATCATGGAAGGGAATCTGTCAGACTGGTGTTGCTTTTAACTCATCCCATTGTAATAGGTGAGCAGCTTGCTTAATCTGATTTCTACATGATGCATGCTGCTTTTTGTTGATCCATGCAGGCTGTTTTCCAGTACTTTCTTGCGGATGACCCATGAGTAACTTTCTGAATCAAAGTCCCTTATTCTACAGTTATATGTCTCTTTCAAAGGGTGTTAGCTAATCATCATCATGTACAATATTTGCTTAATTATTAGATTGTTAATTGGCGTTTGTATCATGGGCAATATTCTCCAAGACATACGAGGTCATGTTCAGATCATCAGTACGGCATGCCTGCATGCGTTAACATTATATGTGTCCTATACCGTGTCGTTTAACATGAGATTCAAGATTGGATTATAAATTGTAGGGTACAAATTATATATTAAAATTGTCAAAATTTGTTTACAGCTAGCCAGCTTTGTACTACTGTCAATCCGTAGCTAGATAGATAGCTAGCTAGGCTTGTCCTTTTCAAACAAACAGATAAGTAATTACTTAAATTTTTTTTGGCTTCTTCTCATCATGATTCCCATGCATCTTGTGATCAGCTCCAATAATCAGCGCCCCAATGCCCCGGTCCTCGTGCATTTTCAAATTATAGTATTTGGATTCTTCTTCTTATTCTATGTCTGACGTTGGTCAATATAAAGGAAGTGACCTGCAATTGGTGGACCGCTTCCAATTATATATACATATATAGAGGAAATAAAAACATTAGAGCTCTCAATCAAAAGCATAAAATAGTACTACATTTCTGCCCTATATATGGCATTATATAATTGATGAGATGTACGTAATAATTATGGCGAAAAGGAGATGTTATTTGGTGAAAGCTGGATGTTGCCAGTCCTTTGGTTTATTGTCTACTTGCAGTACTCTAATGGAGGTTCTCGGAATTATTTCCATTTCTTAAATAAATGAAGGAGGAGCTTAGAAAAGAACATGCATATACTCAGGCCCTCTATAAATATATAAATATATATATATATATATATATATATATATAATTACTTTCTTCTGACAATTGAAATTTCTTTAACTATTGGCATTTTCCTAGGAAACTCATTGGAGCTCGGTACTATCTCAAGGCTTATGAGATATACTCAGGCCCTCTAAACAACACCGAGGATTACCGGTCAGCCCGCGACAAAGATGGCCACGGGACACACACTGCCTCAACAGTTGGAGGCCGAATGGTCCCCAATGCCTCTGCCATCGGCGGCTTTGCTCTTGGCACTGCCTCCGGCGGAGCACCACTCGTCCGCCTCGCCATATACAAAGCCTGTTGGCCAGTACCAGGCCACTCGAAAGCAGACGGGAACACATGCTATGAGGTAGACATGTTAGCGGCCATTGACGATGCCATTGGTGATGGTGTCAATGTTCTAAGCATTTCCATCGGGACTGATAAACCCGTTAACTATACGGATGATTACATTGCAATTGGAGCCCTCCATGCCACGAAGAGAAACATAGTAGTTTCATGTAGTGCTGGGAACTCGGGCCCTACACCTTCAACTTTATCAAACATTGCTCCATGGATCATCACCGTTGGTGCTAGTAGCGTGGACCGTGAGTTTGTCTCTCCTGTTGTATTGGGAAATGATCTGAGAATTGAGGTAAAGAATTGGAAAAGTTACAAAATAGTTTACACGTCTCTTTTGAATTTAGTTAGAAGCATTTTTGAGAAATTTTTCTGTATAAATTAAGGAGTACAAAACTGTACTCCTAAATTGCAAATCAAACATGCAATAATGTGTTTGTTTTTCCTCTTGAAATATTGATCATGTGCCTTGCCTTGGTTTGTTTCACTTTTTGTTGACTAATTACTAGGGGCAAGCTGTGGCTCCATCTAAGCTGGAGAACAAGTTGTACCCATTAGTATATGCAGCAGATATTGCTAATCCGAACGTGACCAAAGACGTTCTAGGGTAATTTCTCTCTCTCTCCCTCTCTCTAATTTGACTCTTGCTTTCAGTGATCAAAACAAAGACTTTGGCTAATTTGACTTGCTTAATGATTTGGACTAATCATTGTTGCAGACAATGCCTCCCCGACTCTCTTTCACCTGAGAAGGCCAAGGGAAAGATAGTGTTGTGCATGAGAGGTCTTGGGACAAGAGTTGGAAAAGGCTTCGAAGTGAAGAGGGCTGGTGGTGCTGGTCTTATCCTTGGAAACATTCAGGCTGCCGGTGGCGAGTTACCATGTGATGCTCACGTGCTTCCTGCCTCTGCAGTGGCTTATAATGATGCAGTTAGAATCCTTGGATACATCAACTCTACAAAGAATCCAAAGGCGACCATCATACCAGGAAGGACAGTGCTGCATACCAAGCCAGCACCATTCATGGCTGCCTTCACTAGTAGAGGTCCAAATGTCATTGACCCTAATATTCTCAAGGTAATTAAACTTTCTGCATGCAGATCTATTTTCACGCATTTATGATACGAGTTTTCTTTTTAATCTTTTTTCTAGCCACACGAATTCAACAAAACTAAACTCCATAATCCATATGTTACGGCTTTGAACATTTGATTAATTTTACTTTCAATTGTTTGTTTGGTTTACTTTACAGCCTGACATCACAGCTCCAGGACTGAATATACTGGCAGCATGGAGCGAGGGCGATGCTCCTACAAAGTTGGCAGAAGATAAACGAATTGTCAAGTACAATATTTTGTCTGGGACTTCAATGGCATGCCCTCATGTGGCTGGTGCAGCTGCACTTCTCAAAGCGATCCACCCTACTTGGAGCAGCGCTGCAATAAGATCAGCCCTTATGACCACAGGTACTTGTGAATATTTTTTTACTACACTCCTTTCATACGTATTGAGTTAGGTAAAGTGGAAGTGATACCCTTTAAGATCTATTGGAGGTAGGAAGCATTTTAGTGTCTCCCTTGTGTATTTGGCTCTAGATATAAGTATATATTCTAGTACTTTCCAACGTTGTTATGTTAATACCAAGTCTTTGCTTGCCATGGCCAACATGTTCTAAAGTTCAGCATTTCTGCCTTTGCAGCCAAGTTGACGAACAACATAGGATTGCCATTGAGCGATCACTCCGGCAATTATGCTACTCCCTTTGCATATGGCTCCGGCCACTTCAGCCCCACAAAAGCAGCAGACCCTGGCCTAGTGTACAATGCCTCGCACTCCGATTACCTTCACTACCTCTGCACCTATGGGTCAATCAGCAAAATTTATCCAAAATTCAAGTGTCCCGAATCGCCATTAGCCGCAATGAACCTCAACTACCCGTCCCTAGCAATCCCCAATCTCGATGGCGCCGTGACCGTTACAAGAACAGTCACAAACGTTGGTGGAAGTAAGAGCGTATACTTCTTTACTGCAAGACCGCCATTGGGATTCTCCATAAGGGCCTCCCCAAGTATTTTGTTCTTTGATCATGTTGGCCAGACGAAGAGCTTCACCATCACAGTCAAAGTAAGAAGCGAGATGCTAAGCACGCTTAACAAGGATGAGTATGCTTTTGGGTGGTATACTTGGACCGACGGACTCCATGTTGTGAGAAGTCCAATGGCAGTATCTTTAGCATAGTTATAATTTCATGGTGATGATTGATGTTCCTTTGTGCTTTATACTGTTCAGAGATTTATATTGGGCCAGATTATATATAGGGATGCAGATGGAAGAAATAAGGCAATTATTCATATACTTCCAAGTACAGTTCTCGGCCAAGTATTAAGGCTTGGTTTTAAATTTTCTAGGATTAAAAACATGACATTGGGTTTTTTTTTTTTTTTTTTGAAGCGAGCTAATAATGAAATTAATGATCATCATTTTGGATGGATGCAAAACGTGATCATCTTTGATTTGTTTCCTTTCATGGATGAATGAACATTCCAATGCTGCACTGTAAAATACTTGAACGTGATATGAATTCTTCAAGCATGAAAATCGTGCCTTCAATTTCAGGAGAGATGCTCACAACGTCAGGGTTGGAATTTACAAGCTTAGAAGTTTCCTTTCCTCGATGAGCTTTCTCAACGCTCATCTTCAGTCTATTCTCCTTTATCATTCCTTTATTGACCAATTTTTGATGGCATGTTGGGAAACTTCGTGGCTGCATGGATTATCGACGGTAAGGTTGAGCTGGAAGTTGAGATCTGAGTATTACGGTCTTTTGCGTCCAAGCTCATCGAGAGGTCACCAAGGTGGATTATTAATAGATTGTATTTGTTAGTCAGCTGGTATAGATATATTGTAGTATCCATGCTCAATTTATAAATATGAGACCCGCTTGTTAGATGATTAAAGAAAAAAGCTCCACAATCGAGAGGACTTCCGCCAGTAATGTGGATTGGGATTATCGATCTGATCTAAAATAAAAGAAAAGTTATGACATACGTTGATGGTCAATTCATTAAATTTAAAAGGTCGTGCATTGATTAATTAAGCAGGCAGTGGATGTGAAGAAGATGTCCATGACTTAAAAAATCAGCACCAGTAGTATTAAAGTATGTTTTCTATAACCCATCGATATCTAGGAAATCCCTTGGAAGTGTTGAGATTTATAAGGATATATAAACAAATTGAATTTGTACATACATGGTTAGACTTTAGGAGTGAAGTATGATATAATTTTATTCAAACAAGACTTAAGTTTACATGTTGTACATCATTCATAACCTTATAAAAACATCACTCAAGAGTTTGAAATAAAAAAAAAAATAGAATAGAAAAAAAAATAGATTTTACTTTATACAATCTTCTCTGCATAATAAGTCATTTTTGTGAAGGCTACATGGCTTATTATGCACACAGAAGAGATTGAAGATTTTTGTGAAACCGATTAAAGAAATCGGTACCAGACTGAACCAGACTCGGTACAAGACGGTTTGGTCCAGTCCAGTTTCCCCGTTCAACTGTTTTTTTTTTCCCCAACCCTAGAGAGATCTAACTGCCATCTGCAAATCCTCTTCGTTGTTCACTACCACGCCTCATCTCCATCTCCTCAGAACTGTTCCTGCATTGTCGCTAATTCAATTGTATTACTTCCGGTGCATGCAGAGAAAGGTATTTGATTCCACAAAAAATCCAATAAAACTGGATCTTCTCTACTTCAAATTGATCAAGGTTACAAGACATTGATCCTATGGAAACAGACAAATATGAAATCCTTCTATGTTACAACAGCAAAGCTATCCTTTGTTTGAAATTACAGTGGATCTTGCCATTTATCTGTACATATCTCCATCGATCAACAGGTCACTCCAGATGTGGATGCAGACAAAAGTCCACCCATAAGTCGTCACTTTGGACCCTAGAGGAAAGTTCAAGCGGATATTACCCTAGCCGCAAGATCCATAAAATCTTGAATGGTGCTCCTCTAATTAGCAAGGTTTAACAAGGAAAGCCAATGATTGTGGGCCTTAATCCCGAAAGGTTCCGCTTCAATAGACTCATGCCTCATCTTCATCCCACACATCCGTTCTCACTCTGACCCTTTCCCCTTTGAAGTGGATATACTTCCATTTAGATTTGTATCTTTTGAGAACCAATTTCTTCTTATCTTCTTGACCGAGTTTCTGAAAGGCATGTGCCACTCTCCTGACAGTATCTTGATCTGGTTTTACACTCAACTCCTCCATGTCTGCAAAAATCTGAATGTTTCATAAAGAAAATGGATAGTTTAATAGCGTCATGACCTTCTTAAGTATCTTCAACACTTTTCAAAAACATCAAGTATAAAAACAGCAAGGAAACAGAAGAAGCAGTTTCTTGCATAGAATGTAAGCAAAGTGTTAGAAAGCAAATAAGATGGTAATCCTTATACCTCTATTATCTTATCTTGCATGCTGTGATGATCATACAAAGAGATCATCCTAGAAAACAACTGCTTTGAGATAGAACGTGTATGTACATGCAAAATCATGTTCCACAATGATTCAGCCTCATCTACTCTCTGATCCATATCAAATGCCAGTAGAAGGGTGTCATATGTTCCCATTGTTGCTCCTTGACCTTTGCTCAACATCCACTTGGCCAGCTGAAACATTACCAAGGAACATTAATTAGAATATAAGCTGGAAAATATCACATAACTATTATAACTTATTCTACTGTGATGAATATTGTACAGAAAATTAGCGATAAGAGCATATCATCAATCAATTTGTCTTCTTATGCAGGTGCGTATAAAATTATAAATCACAGATCTAACCAAAATTGTCATTGTTTTCCTTATGTTTTAGCATTGTAGGGTTGGTTATTCAGGAACATACAAACTTGTTATAAATATTTTATTAATAACTTGTTATATTTATAATACAATATTTTGAGTTGAGTCCAGCTGCATTTTACTAATAGTCAAGTAAACGCATTCACCTCAACAGGATTGAACCTGCAACCTAACCCTCCACTCTTCATTTTCAGGGGGCAGACATACCATTTTGGTACAAAAACCATTTGTAAGTCCTGCGTTTAGCTAAAAACAAAGAGCATCACCCATATGCAGGATGAATGTCAGGTAGCCCTTAATTATTATCTCATCTGAAAGACATTGTACTTCTGACAGCAGACAACGGCCACAATGTTCTGTTTTCTTTTCTTTATAATTTTCCTCTAGTCTTCGACCATGTTTGAGATTGACAACTTGATTTTGCAGTTAGAAGCTACATGGCAAATTAATGCAAAACTCATACCACTCACCATCAACCCATTCAACAACCAGTGAACTGTGTAACTCATGCTATATCAAAACAAACCACTTCAGCTTGAAGCTTCACGTTTCAGTCAGTGAATTAGATCCGGTACAAAATTAAAGGCCTTTAATTTAGGTATATTCCTATTACCACCATCACTAGTAGCAAAATTAGTAATATCCTAGATTGAGTATATATGCATGGATAATAGGATCCCACATTGACTAAAAGAGAAAAGTTCTTGCAATTTTTAATGACTTCATGAGGTGCCAATTGTAACATTAGCTGGTCATTTTGAAATATAATTTCAATTTTTAGATATTGCTTGGGCTTTTCTTGAGTCGTTACAAAAACTATAAATTTTAGAGCCCAAGATGAAGTCCCCAAAAGAAAGGGCAGAACACTTAACCCAAGCACTGGGTGCCTTAAGTTTCCATAGCCTATAGAATGAGATTTATATATATATATATAAGTAATATAAAACTTTATTGAAACTAGTAAATAGGCATAGCGAAGTATACAACTGCAAACACCTAACACCTAATTACTAGTTATAGAATGAGATATATTGCTTGGCCATCAAGTGGGATTAAGCACGCCCCTTCCAAAGAACCCAAATTTCCTTTAGAGAATATGTTATTTGACCTAATGTGTTCTCACAGAACAAAAAATATAAAGGGGAACGAAAAGATAAAGAAGATACGAGAATATATTACGATAAGTTGACATAAGACAGCTCCACTCAGCTCAGAATTTCACGTTATGTTCATCTAAGAGAGAGAAAGGGAGAGGTTTCAAGTTTTCATTGAAACACCTGCAGATAATTATCTTTTTTTTTTACAAGTAACATGCAGATAATTATCTTAAATTTGACTATTATAGAGTAAGGCATACCTCTTTAATTATAGCAACAAGATACAGTTCACCTTTTCTAGCCAAACATAGAAACCCAAATAAGAATAGAAGTTCATTCTAAAATTGTTATACCATAAAAAATATTATAAAAACAAAACTAAACAGAGATTTCAAATAAAGAACCTAATAAGACTTGATTTACGAAAGACTAAACAGGAGAGAGAGAGAGAGAGAGAGACAAGAAGGTTAGGCCATCCTGGCATGTTACGACATCAAGCAAGCCTAGTTTTTGCTATCAATGAGGGTCTGCTATTTATGGTTGTACACAAACTAAGATGACTCCAGGAGTCAGGCTCATTGAGGTCTCACATTGAGCCAGTCTAAAATGTACAACTTAGTAAATCTTACACCATATATATATCATAAAATCAATTTCAGTGGCTGGCACATTCAACTAATGGAATATCATTCATCTACAATTGTGATGTGGAACAGAGTTCATAAAGGTTGCAGCATGCAATCATGGATAACCCACAATAAGGTAGAAAGAACAAAGTGCACAAGTATGATACTTGAATTACAAGCTTCCATTGATTCCTCTTCCTCAAGATTCGTAAAGCCTTAGCTGCTGCAACCAGTGGGAATTCTGTCTCCCACGCAATCCATTTATCTAATGCTCCATAAACAGCTTCTTTCTCTTTAGGAAGTCCATAAAGCTTCAATATCAAAATGAAAATATGAAAAGTTAAAGAAATTACAGACAGAACCTAGCACCTTTATTTCTACTTCAAATACTTGAAGATTCTTCAGAATAGTACTTTAAAACCTAATAGTATGTGTTCCTAAGGTTTACAAAAAAAAATGAAAGAGAAAAGACAGCAATGTGAAACACCAGGAATGATCAATTAACATACAGTTCTAACAAGACCAAGTGCCTTCTGCCCAGACCCAGCCCAATCTCTTTTCTTCCACAAGTGGTGCTCTCTCTTTCCATGCTTTATTGTTTTCCTGTATTCCAAGGAAGAAATCCGGAGTAATTGTGAAAATCTGGAAAATAACAATAGCTGTCACGACTATCCGCCAAAGAACTAGACTGACATTTCATTAAGTGGTAAAGCACAACCAAACATCCACACAACAAAGAAAATGGCTGAAAAAATTTGGGGAACTGTTATATTAGATATTGACAGAAGGTTCCTGAAAATGGAAAAAGATAAGTGGCGTACTTCCCAACAGCTTTGGAATTAGCTAGCAGTTCTCCACCATGATTGAGTGAGCATTTCACATGGGGAACATTCAGCGCCTACATGTTAAAGGGGAAATTTGGAATGCAAACAAATAAATAAATGAACACTAATTCAAACAAACCCAAATCTTAGGGAAAATTAAAAAGATGAACTTAATTGTTCTTGCTTGCCTTTGCAGTGAAGATAGTAGACCTTGTTGCATTTTGAAGGAAGGAAATCGTGCACTTTGAGAGTCTGGACCTCAGCAACAGCTCCACCTCAGCTTTCTCAACCTAATGAGGCCACGAAAGAAATCCATTAAGCATGGATAACAAATAGGCAAGAAAAAATCAAATAACTATGGAACCCAACTATTCACCTGACTTATTCCTAACGAGAACGGGCAACAAAATGAATTTACACCACAGGCAATCATCATGTTCCTGCTCTTCTCCAACATCAAGCAACTTCAACCCACAAGCGAAACATGCTTAGAAAATAAATCCTTTCCCAAACTTCTGATTTATAGGCAGTTCCAACCTGTTAAAAAAACAATGGAACTTTTAAAATATCACAGTGAGACAACAAAAACATGTAAAAGGAAATCGCTTAACCAAGCAATGATAAAGGGAATCAACTCAATCGACAATATGGTCTGATACATCACAAAGACTTGAGTTTTAATCACAAGAAAAAACAACATATGGAAATCAAAAGCCGTTTATAAATCAACACAATCAGCCTTCTTAAAAGAAAAGATAAGCAATAGTTGTCACTTTCCCCAAAGAACCAAGGCAATCATTAAAGTCCAAAGTTATATCTCAATATAGAATTCTAAATGAAGCACCACCAGACATCCAAAACCATCGAGAATTATTTTTCAGGATAATGGTAAGCAATAAAATAAAAAGAAAATGGAAGAAAGAAGATAGTCTTTATAGAGATGAAAGTCAAGTGTAAACTAGTTAATCGGAAGGCAAAATTTGTGAAATCACCACTTGTCCCAAAAGCTTAAACCAATGGAAATAGGTAGATTTATTTATTTATATTATATTATTAGCACTCGCCCTCAATGAGAGAGCCCAACACATGAAATATTTAATTAAATGGGGTAGAGCATAGAGTCAAGGTTTGAACTCAAGACTTCTGCTCTGATACCATGTGAAATCACAACTTGGCCTTAAAGATTAAGCTAATAGGAAGAGTTAGATTTTTAATTTGTATTATATTCTTAACAAAATTTTCATCACTCAAACAGCCGGCTTTAAACATTAACGTTAGACCCGTTAATGGACAATGGGGCAAATAGCTGAAAAAGTCACCAACTGCAATGAGCAGAAAGAGTGATGTAGATGAAGAGAAGAGAAACAACAGCCATAGAAGAATAAGAAACAAAATACCGACAGCAATAGAAGCAGCTTAATTGTTTGTTAAAATTCCACATACAAAACTGACCACTTTCTTTCTTCTTTTTCATTTCTCTTGTTTTTTTATTTGTTACACATCTGTGTACTATTCCTGCATACTTTTTCTCACCCTACGATTTGGCCCCTCTAGTGTAGTCTCTACATACCCTTCTTCGTATTCTTCTAACTCAAAGCTAAGTGCATCAAAACAGACAAAAGTCTTATTAAAAAAAGCATTGACCAAGTACAATATCCACGCTAATCAATAGATTAACCCAACTTCCTTGGATTTGCTTAAATTTCACCGCAACACACATTACCATTTACAAACATATTTCCGACGCATCAAAACACCAACCCACCATTTTACATCCTTCGCCTCCTCTATCCATGACATTACAAACAGAGTCCCTCCAATATCAACCAACATGAAATCACTAAATCTACAAATTCCAATATACAAACAGAGATAAGCCAAATTTCGAGTTGGTACCAATCAAAATTAAAATGTGGTTACGAGGCTAAAGCTCAAGTATCTTACCCAGTCTCAGAGCAGTAGTCAGTCGAATTCAAGAGCGACGCGACGCCGCCTAGAGATGATTCGTGGTGGTCTGAGGCGGTGCTGCTAGCTCTGGTGGCCTCCACTGGTCAAACGGTTTATCCTACAACAGAAAGAGAACGAAATGAGAGAGAGATGGAGAGAGAGAAGAGAGAAACCGAGAGGGGATTTTACGGGTTGAGAGAATCCTCGTTTGTCTTCGATGAAATAAATTAAGATTAAAATTAAAACATTAAATAAAATATTATTAAAATATATTTTTTAATATTATTTTTATTTAAAAATTTAAAAAAATTGAATTATTTATTTTATTTTGTATTAAAATTTAAAAAAATTATAATGATTAGATGGGATAAGATGAGATAGACTTACAAAAATTGAATTATTTATTTTATTTTATATTTAAATTTAAAAAAATATAATAATAAAATTGACATGTTTTTCAAAACCAAACTAAGCCTAAACAGAGAAAACGGAGAGAAAGAGGGAGCGCTGAGCAGAGGTAACCGTGGGAAGAAAAGGGGTAGAGCCAAAAAAAACAAAAAGATTAAGAATTTTGTGAGGTAATTGGGCCTACGCCTATGGGCTGGATTTATTGGATTTATTTAACCGCTAATAAAGTCTCTATATCGAGCTATAAAAAAGGATAAGGGGAGTCAAATACCCAAAAATTGCTACTATTCATGAACGGCCCGGATGCCACGAACTCAGGACTAGACTTTCAACCAGCAGGCAGCAGCTCTTGAACCAATATGCGGGAATGAGGAAAAGAAGAGATTTTAAACCAAACAAATTGTACCAGACCGTCAATTTCCATTTCGAGTTGTCAGGGTGTGTGAAAATTGCAATTTTATGGTTTGGGCTGAAAGAATTGGGCCACTGGCCCACTGATATGTCAGGAACAAACATGGACAACGTTTGATTGGATTTTAAGTTTACCTACAATGGGCCTCCGTCACATTCTCTTCAACCCACTCTTTTTTTCTCCACAAATTTAATAAAGTAAGTGCACTTCACGATCAAAACCAAGCTAAGATCCAACTAGGCAACTAAAATTATTAGAAGAATAATCATATCCGAGTAACGATATTATAACTTAGTTTACAATCGTTCAATAGAGTAGTACTATGATGCAGGGGGATACGTATCTAAAAAGATGCGCAGTTGACAGATTCGACATTTATGACAATGGACTACTTCGAAAAGGCAAATCGATATAAATATAAAAGGAAAATATGAAAATAGAAATTGAGGTGATATTGCGCATGCCTCAATATTTTAGTTATAATTTTGGTTGTGGATATCGGAATCTCACATATGATGTCAATTTAAAAAGTTCTTTTCGGCACACGTCTTTGTGACCATATTATGCTTGGAGCTCCCTTTCTTGTTCTCGAATCAGCCATTTTTTCTTATGAATCGCCGATTTAAGTTTTTTTTTTTTTTTATGGTGATATTTTACTTTTCATTTCACTTCTTTCTTTGTTGCACATCTGTGTACAATTCCTGCATACATTTTCTCCTCCTACAACTTGGGCCCTCTAGTATTGTCTCTCTGCATACCCTTCTTATTTTTCTAGCTCAAAAGTCAAAGCTAAGTGCATCAAAACAGACAAGTAAAAAAAAGAATGGACGAAGGTCAAGGTTTTTTATACCCAACCAACTACACAGAGCATTGAAAGTCACCAAGAACTCAGTAATAACTAAGAAACTCTTTTATGCCTACGACCTACCAGAAGGGACAAGGAGGAGCCGAACACCCAAAAACTGCTACTATTCATGAACGACCCAGACGCCACGAACTCTGGACTAGACCTTCGACCAGCAGCTCTTGAACGGATTCACGAATGAGTACAAGAAGAGATTTTAAACAAAATAAATTGTACAAGCTTTTCCAATAACTTCTGTAAATGAAAGAGGAAAACATACCCTATTCACTAGAAAAAGGAAATCTCAAGTTGTGTTTTTGGCTTGGGAAGCAGCAAAGCTCGATTGCGAGTTGTTAGGTTGCGTTTGGTTACAAAACTCAGCTAAGCTCAACCGAGTTTAGTCTAATTTTAAACTAAGTCTAACATTTAAACATCTAACTCTCAAATTACTAAATTCATTTCAACTCAAAACTTCTTTACACATGGGACCTACAATATTTTTTAACTTAACACATCTTTATACTTGAGACTTATAATTTTTTTCAACTTCTCATAAAAAGTACTAAACTCGTATTAACATCCAAACACACTTTAAACTTAATTTAGATAGGTCTCACATAACTCTCTCTACTACTCAATTTATTATTATTCATAAAGAACTGAACTCAATTCAACATCTAAGTACAACTTTAGAGTGTGTGAAAGTTGCAATTTGGATGAGCAACTTGGTTCCCCGTAAAAGAACCTCTTTTTATTGAACTTTTTCGTTTCAATTATGATTTGGGCTGAAAGAATTGGGCCACTAATATGTAGGGAACAAACATGGACAACGTTGGGTTTTTTTTTTTGTTTTAATGTTGGGTTGGATTTGAAGTTTACCTATAATGGGCCTACATATGCCCTGTAGCCCGCTCTTTTATTTTTCCACAAATTTAATAAATGAAGTACACTTTAGGATGAAAAAGATCCAACTAAAATCATTTGAAGAATAATCATATTCGTGTGACTATCCTATAACTTATTTTACAATCGTTCAATAGAGCAATACTCTGATGCCGAGGGAGACAGATCTGAATATGCTGAGTTGACAGATTTGACATTCATGGCACAGACAAACTCGAGGGTAAATCGATGCAAATATGGTAAAAAAAAGGTGAAGATCCTAGGAATTGATGCGATATTGCGCACACGTCAGTATTTTAGTCATAACTTTAGTTACGGATATTTAAATCGTGCATATAAATCCAATTCGAAAAGCTATTTCAATGCGCACCTCGTGGTGACCATGCTACGCTTCGTGGTCCCTATCTTGAGCTCGAAATCAGCCATTTTCTCCACTGAATCATCAATTTAAGTTATTTTTTTCTTTTTATGATGATATTTTGCTTTCGATTTTGAGAGATGATTTTTATTTCCGATGCGGGGCAAGGTTTTGACTAGATACTTATTTTATTTCTTGATTGTGTGCTCGCCTAGACTTCTTTAACTATTTAAGTCTGGCTTGTGGGTTTCAGAAAGGGACTTTTGAGCTTTTATCAGTAATTCCTAATCTCCAAATTCATCTCAAAATTTCTCTTTATTTGCATCTTTTTCAATCTCAATACCTAGTTTTCGTTGTTTAATTAGTCGTCAGAATAATTTCTATTTTTCTTAAGGTTAGTTATGATTTGGGCCATTAGAATTGGGCTACTGATATGTTGGAACAAACATGCATGGACAGTGTTTAGATTTATTTATTTGTACTATATTCTTAACAAAATTTTCATCACTCTAAAACAATCGGCTTTAAACTTTAACGTTAGACTTGTTAACGAATAATGGGGAAATAGCCAAAGATAAAGTCACCAATTGCAATGAGCGAAAAGGGTGATGTAGATGAAGAGAAAAGAAACAACTGCTATAGAAGATCAATAAAATATTGATAGCCATAGAAGAAGCTCAATTGTTTGTTAAAATTACACATACAAAACTGGCCACTTTCTTCTTCCTTTTCATCTCTCTTTTTTCTTTGTTACACATCTGTGTACTATTCCTGTATACTTTTTCTCCCCCTACATTTTGGCCACTCTAGTGGTGTCTCTCTACATACCATTCTTCATATTCTTCTAACTCAAAGCTAAGTGCATCAAAACATACAAGAGTCTCATTCAAAAAAAAACATGGACCAAGGTCAAGGCATCCTATGCCCAATCAAATACACAGTGTATCGAAAGTCACCTAGAACTCAGTTTCAGCTGAGAAATGTCTTCTATGACTACGACCTACCAAAACAGACGAGGAGCCAAACACCAAAAAACTACTACCATTCGTGAATGACCCGGATGCCACGAACTTAGGACTAGAGCTTCGACCAGCAGCTCTTGAACCGATACATGAATGAGGAAAATAATAGTTTTAAACAAAACATGAAACTGTACAAGCGTTAATGCTAGCAATAAATTCTGTAAATAAAGGAGGAAAACATACATTATCTACTGGAAAAAGGAAAACCCATGTTGAGTTTTTGGCTTGGGAAGCAGCAAAGCCTCAATTTTCATTTCGAGTTTGTTAAGTGTGTGAAAGTTGCAATTTGGGAAAGCGAGCTAGTAAATCGTACAAGAACCTTCTTCTATTTAACTTTTTTAATTTCAATTATGATTCGAGACGGAAGAATTGAGCCACTGATATATAGGGAACAAAGATGGACAACGTTTAATAGGGTTTTAAGTTTACCTATAATGGGCCTCCATCATATGCCCTTGCCCGCTCTTTTTTTCTTGTTTTTTCCCACAAATTTAATAAATTAAGTACACTTCAGGATCAAAACAAAGCTAAGATCCAACTAAAATCATTTGATGAATAATCATATCCGTGTAAGTACTATCTTATAATCTATTTTACAATTATTCAATATAGTAGTACTTGGATGCGGAGGGATATAGATTTGAAGACGCTGACAGTACAAATTTTGATGGAGCTAGACAACTTCGAGAAGGCAAATCAACGCAAATATGGCATGAAAATGTGAAGATCTTGAAAATTGAGGCAATATTTCGCATATGTCAGTATTTTGGCTATAACTTTTATTATGAATATCAGAATCGTACATATTATCCCAATGAAAAAATCTCTTTTCAGCGCGTACGACTTGGTCACCATGTTGCACTAATTGGTTGTCCTTGTTTCAACATTGAAATTAGCCATTTTTTCCTCTAAATAGTCAATTTAAGTTATTATTTTCTTTTTATGGTGATATTTTACTTTCCGTTTTGAGAGATGATTTTTATTTCTAATGTAGGGCTAGATTTTGGAGAGTTGCTTATTTTATTTCTTCCTTTTGCGGTCGCTCAGAATTTTTTAGCTATTTAAGCCCGGCTTGTGAGCATCAAAAACTGAAAGGGACTTTTGGACTTTTATCATTAAACCCTAATCTCTGAGTTTATCTCAGAATTTCTCTCTATTTGCATCTTTCTCAATCTAAATCCCTCATTTTTCTTAGCTAGCCATCATAATAATTTCTATTCTGGCCAACGTCATACTCCTTCATTAAAAAAAATTGAATATTATGTTTAATTTCCATCTTATTTGAGTTTCAAATTTTGAACAAGTGTCTTCTATTTTGTAAAGAATTATAAAAAATATAACGCATATATCATTACTCATCATTTTATTCAAAATTCTAAATTACATATTTCATTTCATCTTAAACCGAGGGATTCAATGGAACATTATTGTGAGAAATGTTATTCACTATCATTTTAACCGTCTTCTTAGCATCCTTTGATGTGGCATCAAATAATTGGTGAATAAATGAAACATAACAAATATATTTTCAATCATCTAATGTCATATCATGAGATAATAAGATGATAATGAATAAAAAAGTAATAAGTAGCATTAATTACTAATCCATTATTAATGTCATGTAAAAGTTCTTGATGGTTTTTTACAAGAATTACTATATATAACAAATCTTCTGAGGGCAATGTCTTGAAATGAATCTAACCATGCACATCAAGCAATGGAAAAGTTAATGTTGATTGAACATCTATAGACAACGAATGCCTGCATGCCTCATTAATTAAGCATCTTAATCATTAATTAACCACACAAAACAGATTTTTAATCAGGATTATTATGCTTTGACATTCGATATTCATCTCATTAATTATTGCATGCTTCAATCATACGTTTCTTATAGAATATCATCATCTACACCAAGATTAACCTTAATTCTTACACCAAACCAAACCTTTTTTGTATATATACCTCGTTAACCAAAGCTCTAAGAAAAGAATAACGTTATCTACAGTGTTTGCATGGCTTTCCCAGATCATCTAGCTAGCTCTAAGGCAAGCTAACATCCTGAGAATATGGACAAAAAAAACAGGCCGATTGCTTTTGATCTTTCATTCCATATGAATGCAATACCATTTTGAGGGCGCTTCTGCATGCCCAACTTTAAACCTCTAATATTCAACCTAAGTTACGTGACTGTTTGTCAAATCTTGAAAACCAAGACATGATGAGTGACAAATCACAATCATATGTATAATTATATAATACAAATCAATCATCAAAATAGATGAACCATACGATATATGTGATGATCATGAGATGAGGTTGAAGTCATTATCCCCGTCCTAATTATTGCAAATTGCAAATAAATAATATCTTCATGATCTTCATGTATGCATATAGCTAGAGCATGTAAAAATTAAGAGAACAAAACTGCTGGCCGAGAACCAACCCTAAGTAACTACTCCTCCAAAACATTTTAGAATTTATATTTATTTATAGGCGCAATAATCGTGTTCAATGAAAAGGGTATATATGTGCGTGGGTACGTCAAGTACCTACGCGCGCATTCAAGGATAGCCCTAACAATGTTATGTGTAGGGTTTTCAGGTGGACCACCATCGATCTTCCCCTACACGTACGTATCCCTTTCCGTGGGTTAGTTTCTTAATTTGCTTCATTTACATCCGTTTAATTTGTATGCAATTCATTTGATACTTCGTCACAATGAAAGGATATAAAATGACTAAGGTTTGGTTTATTTTCACAAACTATTTCATTTCATCTCATTTAATCATTACAATTTTTTTAAACTCCCAAACAAATTAAATACAAAAAATAATTCAACTTTTTCAAATCACAAAACAAAATAATATAAAAAATACTTATAAACTGACGTAATCTAACATGATATATCATATTATGAAGTTCTTTTTATTATAAAATGAATCTGACATATCATGTTAAACTCCATCAATTTAAAAGCTTGAGTTTTGAGTCTCTATTCGTTAATTTCGTGTTCGTCCATATATATTATGCACTTGTATACATTCACTACCCAAAACAAAAAACAAAAAAATGGTATTTGCAGTTAAATTTATTTCCGGCTATTGAAATTTAGCGGCAAAAAGTGATTTTTAGTGTGATTTGACTTCAACATTTCAGTCATTAATTTTTCAGTTCAAAACTTATAAATTCTTTTAATGAAAATAAATAATTTGTACAGAACTTTCAATTCAATTGTTGAATTGATCTAATTTCTTAATTACCGTCAGTAATGAACATGCATGATATTTGGACCAAATTGAAGAGAAGCTAGAAGAAGAAAGAAAGGAAAAAACAGTAGATAAAACTGAAAGAAATGGCAAAAAAAACATTACTTAAAACTAATCATGACCCCAACACTTTCTTTAATTATAACTTGACCCCACTTTTTACCATTCCAACCAAGTGTACGTATGTGTTTATCTTTAGCCAAAACAAAAAATATTTTACATATATAAAATAAAATATTATGTAAAATACACATGACTTCCCTCCACAACTCTTTATATTTTTTTTCTTCTAAAACTCCAAAAAAAACAAATGCTTTCCTCTCCCTTGACTTGTCTGTCTTTGTTTGCTTGCTTCCTAAACAGAGTAAACACGACGGATACACTTATCCCTCTAGAAGACTTTTTAAACCTTCTTTCCCTAAATAATTAATAATTATACTGTACCCCCAAAAATAATGTATTTATGCTTCAAAGAAAGAACAAACAAAAGAAATCCCCCTACTCCTCCTGCTGCCTACACTACAGAGTCTTACACGTAAAAACACGTTGCGACCGCAACCAAGCTAGCTAGCATTATTGATGGAGCTTTCCCCTACCTACGTGAGGCTCATGTCCATCCACGTGTCGGATGACAAGTGGCTTTTTGCTTTGAATTCATTCCTTGCGGACCTACCACCTCCTCCAACGTGGATTATTACTAACCATGCATGCCCTAATGGATTATTATTATTATTATTATTATTATTATTATTTGGTATTTTTATGGTAAGATTTTTGGCCTTTGAGTCTTGCATGCCCATTAAAACAAAGTCTTTGAGTATTTTATCTTAGATAATTCATTGGTTTTGGAAGGATGACGAATTAAATTTGACATATATGGGAAGTAATAATAGGTGTTTAGAAGGGATAATTAGTATGTATTTAATTAGGCTTTTTCTTCTGTAAACTTCTTTTGTTGTCTTGGACCTCCCATAATTTTCTCATTTGTCATTAAAGCTTTTTACTGTCTGTTTGTGCGCATTCAAGGGAAAACAATCATTCCGAGGCTAGAATTGAAAACCATGTGATGTGGTAGTACCAGTGAATACGATGATAAAGCAAAAAGTGTCAACATTTCTTTTCCCTATAAATAAATTAATGATGACACCATTACACATTTAAACCCATTGTGTGCCCCCCAAGCAATGACAACTCTTTTCGATAGTATCCCTAACATTAAACCAAATCATTAATTTCTTCAAAATTTCTTTTAAAAGTTTTATCTTGCATTTTCAAGATGCATTACTTCTATTTTTTTAAGATTCATTATCCTCATGGTCGGAAAAACCATTTTATGGAACAAATATATACATGAAATTTATACGAGTAGATAACTTAGGATCAATAAAAATCATGCATGCATGTACCTTTACGTTAAAAAAAATTCTTCTCATTAGTCATTATTCACTATCGGCCCACACCCCACACCATATGAAAAATACATCTATATTATATGAAAAACAACCCTACATCTTATGAAAAAAATAATATATAAGTGTATAGCGTGAAAGTGAATAATAACTGATATATAAAATTTCTCTTACGTTAAACGAGCAATATAAGAGAAAGAATAGAGATATTATCTCGATTTTTTCCCGGGGGTAGTGATCTAACTGATCAATACAAATATATATGAACTCAATTATAAGTTGAGCCGATTTTGCCAAGTCAATGTATGAGCCATACAAGCAACAATCATAAACAAAACAAAAATAAAAACACAATTCGTGAACCATAAGAAGAAGAGCTTTCTTATGTAGAAGACTACAAGGAAAAGTTAGCTGGAAACAGTACTCAAACATGAACTCTCGAATATTACCCTAATAAATTCCAGAGAGAGAAAGCTGGGACCGCACTCAACGCCTGCCTGCCTTGTGCTGACGCCATCTCACAACACAAACAGCCAAAAAGTGTAAAAAGTACGACTTCGGTTCACTCTATAAATTGAACACCTTCGTCTCTCATTTTCTTTCTCATTTTCGTTTGTTTTCCCTTCTACCTCCCTATGGCCAAGGACCTCGAAGAACTCCAAGAATCCGACGTTATTTTTGCCGAACAAGACCGCCGCCGCCGCCGCCTCAGCAACGACACTCGCTCAAACAACCAAGAAATGGGGCATCAGAACATCAAGTCCAAGAACAACAAGCTTGAGAAAAGAATTGGCAATTACTCGCTCCCCGTCAATGTCCCCGATAGAAATATATTCCGCCACGCGGTTAGCGATGACCTTGAAGAGGAAGGGTATGGCGAGGAAATGGTACCGCCCCACGTCATCACAGGGCGTCGAGCCGCCGGAAAAATGGCGTACTCGGTTTGCACCGGCAACGGGCGGACCCTCAAGGGCCGGGATTTAAGACAAGTTCGGAACTCGATTCTAAGGATGACTGGCTTTCTGGAAACATGACCGGTAGTACTACTGCAATATGAGTCTATGGCCGAGGCTGTTCTTCATCTTTTTTCTCTTTTTTCCAGAAGAAAGAAAATAAAAGTGGAGAGGAAAATATCCTCATGCTTATGTTTGCTTAGGATTATCATTCATTGTAACGGAAGAAAACCTGGGATAAGGCCAGAAATAAAATTTGATTTTATGGATTCACTAATGATTGTTCTGTTTATGATTTATTATTGTACATATGTGATTGATTTTATTTTTTGAATTTTAAGGTTTTTGTTTGGTTTTTATGAATGTGTGAATACTGCGCGCAGCTTATATTATTACCCTCAGATTCTCTTCTCCTTCATGATTCGCAGGAAGAATAATGTGCCACTGAGGTCTTGCAGTGTTGGAGCTTTTTGTCTTATCTTCGACAGGATGAACTTTAACGGCGCCTGTTTCTGTGTTTATAATTTGTGTGCAAGCGAGAGTTAGACAAACAAAGTGAAAGATGTTGTTTTGGGCTTTTGGCTATTGTTTTAGGGTTAATTAATAATAATAACAATAATGCAAACAGTATTATTATTTTTTTCCCTAATGGATAATACTAATAGAAACTGATCATCCTATAAAATTGACTTGAGTTCATCACAATTATATGCTTTTTTTTCTCTTTCAAAATTGTATCACATTATAACTGGTTATGTGCATAAATTCAAAATAAAGATCAGTAGTATTATTTTATAGATGATTTAGTTTATTATTTGTGAAATTGGCTTTGATGTTGTTGATACTTTATAGTGTAGAAGATCAATAGAAGTGGCTAATATTTTAACTTAATTGGTTTAGGTTGTGTTTGGTTGTTAAACCTAAGTTAACTCATCTCAAACCAATCATTGATGGGACTCGCTATTTTTTCAACTTTCCATAAAAAAGTTAAATTTATCTCAACATACTTCATACATTTTAACCTAAAAAGTTAAACTCGTCTCAACTTTAAAAAGTTAAACTCATAATCTCAATAGAACCTACAAAATATTACTATTCACAACTCAACTCAATTCATCTCAACATTCAAACGTAGCTAATTTTGTTTGTTTAGGACAGCAAGTACAATCTCTAGCTATACTGTAATGAGTATGGATAGAATAATTAAGCTAAATCAAATGAGTTTGGCCCATAAATAATCATTCAATAATCAAATTATTTTTGGATCCTTTGGTTCTCTAAATATTGACACCAGATTTTCTGGATACTATAAGTGCTTAAAATAGTTAATTAGGTTTATTTGGAACAGCATATACCTAGCTCTATACCCACCCAAGAAAAAAAATTGACATATGCAAGCATCTAAATCTTAATGTCCAAAAAACAGGATGAAACATAACTTTGGCCCCTAAGCAAGGACAAAAATTAATCAATTAAGGTCTTGAATCTCCCATGTTCTTGCATGGATCAAGTTAATTAGATATGGAAGAAATGTTATTTATAAACCTTTTATCGATCATTTCATCATTTCCTTATATGTCATGACGTCGAATTATTAGAAATCTATTTATTTTTTTCACTTACTTGATTAGAAGTCTAACAAGTATAATTTTCCTTTGATCAATTAGGGATTGTTGTTGTTCTCATTAGAGAATTAGGATGTTACATCCTAATATAATTAACTTGCTAAAACTTCAACAAATCGGGCATGAAATTAAGTATCTAAATCTTAATATCCCAAAAAAAGGATGAAGCTAGCATAACTTTGGCCCCCTAAGATGGACAATAATTGATCAATTTGTTTTGAATCTCCCAAATTCTTGCATGAATATTAATTAGATCGTCACGTGTGAATTATGGGGGAAATTTTATTTATAAACATTTTAACGATCATTTCGATTGATCATTTCCTGATGTCGAATTATTAGAAATCTATTTATTGTTTTCACTTAATTAGAAGTCAAAGAAATGTCATGTTTCTTTCAATTAGGGATTGTTTTTGTTCTCATTAGGGTATTAGGCCGATGCCTCCTTCTGTTTATAATCTGCCTAAAAACTATTTAGTAAATCATGATATGAAATTAAGGGTTGGTTTGGTTACATAAAATTAAATTATCTCATCTCATCTCATCTAATCATTACAACTTTTTCAAACTCTCACATAAAATATAATAAACATTAAACATTAATTCCATTTTTTCAAATTTTTAAAAAAAATATTAAAAAAAATATTATCACAATATTTTATTCAACTTTTAACAAAACATTCCATCCCATCCCATTTGAACTGCGTAACCAAATGAGGTCTAAGCTGTCAATTCAATTGCTTCCCATTGGTAAGCTTCTGAATTTGTGTAAGGTATTTCAAAAGAAAAATTATATTCATCATTCTATTAATCATCATCCTAATTGTTATCAAATGAATGAAAGACTATTTCTCAACTTTTACTTCTATTCCAATCATTTTATTCCAAATAAGGAGTGATAAGATGATAATGATTACAAAATGATAAATAGAAATCTTCATTTCAAAATTCAGAAGTCATAGGATATAATTATTAATTTATTTAAGTTCACATGCACAATATGTGGTTTGTAGTTGGTATAAATTTTAAAATCTTAAGGATTATACTCTATATGTTTGTAGTCTTCTAATTACTTTGTTTAATGAAAACTAATGATGCCTTTAGTCATCTTAAGGTTTGTTGCTCAATCACACTTGCTAGCATGTCATTAATCAATTAGTAGCTAATATTTAATATTTGATGACTGAATTATGAAACCATTTAAAATATGAAGTGTACGTAATATTTTTTCTTTTAATTTTAAAGTTTGTTCTTTCCAATTGAAGTTGTGGAACTTGAAAAACAAAAGTTTTAGATATCACTATATATCCTTCTCTAGGAATTTCTATTATGTAGTGTATAATTTCTGGTCCTTACCCAAAAACTATATTATATAGGAGAAATACACTTTGTTGAAACTAAGATGGGTTTTATAATGTGCACCAGAAATTGTCAAAATTTGATATATGATATTATACCCTTTAGCTTAGTAGACTGTAGATAAAACTCTCTTTCTATTCTTGCAGTATTGCATGTAAGTTTTAGGTTAGCTTTTCAAAACCTGGCTTTATAATATTTAAATACCATATATAATAGAGATCAATGATGTTGATATAATCCATTAATTAGTGCATTTGAGGATATATATATATATATATATTTATGTGTATATATATATATATATATATTTATGTGTATATATATATATATGTATATATATATAATGTTGTTTTATAAAATGATGAAAGTTATTTATCAGTCGATTTGTAGTTTAATTGGGGCTGGATTGTGAGATTAGTTATAAATAGGAAAAAAAAAACATGTTATGAAACATTCTCTCTTAATTTGTGTTAAATAAAAAAGAAAAAAATAGTAATATAATTATCACCCCAAGTGATATTTTGCAATGATGTACGTAGTAATTTGTAACGTCTCAATCTCGATTAGATCGAAGAGTTACTTCTTGTCACTTAATATTGTATCTTACAGTACAGATATAAACTCCAAGTTCTCAATTACACATAGATCTCATTATTTTAAACCAACTACTCCCAAAATAATTAACTAAGAATGCTATTAAGTCTCAAAATAAATATCAACCTTCCAAAATATTAAGTCAATAGAGCAAAACAAAATTGTTGAATAAAATTTTCCAATAACCAAAGAATCATATTCGTACTAATTCACTATGCTCACATAGACTTACCCATGCTCCCATTCTTGAATTTCAGCTGAAACATCTGAACCATTTGAAAATATTGTAAAAATAAGGGGTGAGTTATGAATAACTCAGTAAGCAGAGAACATATACTAGTATGTAAATATGAGTCTTTTTAGAGAGTTCAGAATGGAGAAACAAAACATTTCAGTTTCAATATACATATATCAAAATGTGTTATCAGAAAATCAAAGCGGCATTTCATATGTTTATATTCAAAAATCAATCGTTCATATTTAAAGACCCTTTAGCATAACATGACTAAACATCTTCACATTATCATATCATATCATATCGTATCATATCACAATATCATATCATATACTATATTTAACCCCTGTGATAGGATTGTGCTATCTCCGGTGGCCAAACCAGACAATATCAGAATGTGAACTTTCTTTTATTCATTCTCGGAGCCTCGAGTGTACACACAAGAAAGAACATGCAGAAAAATCACTTTATTTTCAAAGTTGGTGCACTCATATCAAATATGTTGGTACCAACCATATAACAGAATCAAAATCATCATATTAGAACTAGAATCAAAATCAAAATAGAATCAAAAAGTCATGCCAAAAGTTTTTCAGATGCATATTATATCAAATAGAGTGTTGAACATATTCATATCATTTCTAAAAACAGCATGTCAAAATATTGCTCATGTATACACTAGTCATATCAAAAACATTTTCTCTTTTATACAAATTTCGTGCATAATACAGAACACATAAATGAGGTTATTTTTCACATTTCTTTTCAAAACATATCATCTAATTGCCTGACTCTTCAATTTTTTTGAATAACCTCACTATAGCACCAATCAAAATTGATCATCACTTAGACATAATTAATACATACTATAAATTAATACAAAATAAACTAGTGCATCTACAATAAGCGTCACAACTATACAATATATGACAATAATTTTTATCGTTCCAATTCTTCTGACCCTATTACTACTCAACTAAAAAGTGACTTCACGAACACTGCCTATTTAAGGCATTCACACTAAAATTCTCTTTTCAATCTAGCCCAACTTAAAAATAATATAACAGTTTCTTAATTACAGTAAAATCAAACCCATCCTATAAAGAAGGTCCATGTGAATTCAAGCCCACTTAAAATATAGTTTATGCAACATAGTACAGCCAAGCCTATTAAAGTCATGTCCAATACTACGGGTAGAGGATATTATTGGGGTATATGTGGAGACTGATTTTGGAACTGAAAAAAGTGTTGCTGAAAGTTGGTTTGACAATTGGCTAAGCCAAAGTTCGTTCGACACTCTACTTGAGGGAAGCTCAAGTCAGAGAAGGTCGCTCGAGCTAGACGCAAACCCTAGTGTTCGCTCGAGTCCCGCTTGACACTCTGCTCAAGCTAATATTCATTTGGTTGTTCGCTCGAGGCACGCTCAACATGCCACTCGAGTGAAGTATGCAGTTTTTGCCAGATTAGGTTTCCAGTGCCACTCACTATAAATATATCATATTAGACTTTTGTTGTACGACCTCAATCATATTTTGAGATAGAAAAATTGTCTAGTGAGTTCATATTATGTGAGAGAACAAAAAGTCCTAGAGAGTGTGAGTTGAGATTGAGTGATTGTAATCTCATTTGGTTAATAAGATTTCTACAGCTCTGTGGATATAGGCAATTTGCCGAATCACGTATATTGTGTATCGTGTGCTTGATTGTGATTGCTTTTACTTTATTTGTCATCGTTGGTGTGTGTGTTTTGCATAACATTTCACAACAGATAAACTTTGTAAGTCCAAAATATTATCTCTGCCATGGATTAATATTAAGGGTATAAATGTAACTAAGGATACTTATTTTAACAAATTTAAAGGCATGTATATGCTTTACGTAAAATGCAAAAGCCAACTTTTAAATTTGTAAATGATAAACGTTCATTGACAAAAATAGGGGTTGTGCAATGGAGAACTCACTGAGGAAGGGGCAAAAGGCAGCGAAAGGGTGGCTGGGCTAAGGTTAAAGGTGGTGAGCATGTGGCAGAGCACTGAGAGAGAGAGAGTGAGAGAGATAGAGAGAGGAGAGGAAGTTGTTTGTTGATGTTAACCTAGAAAGGGAGAGGGTGGAACCGAAAGGGTGAGTCTTGGCAAAGTGGTAGAGCTTCCGTGGTCGACAGCTAAGGTGCAATGGCTAGCTTTAGGTCGACGATGGAGGAGGGATGCCGATCGACTGGTTCACATAGAGCCCACATCGGTTAGTCCTCGAACATGGCCATGAGATGAGGTTGAGCGACTTTTGGCGATTTCCCAATGGCTGGGTGAGTCGTACCTGTGCTGCTCTGTTTTAGGGTGGTTGGAACTAAGGGCTTGGGAAAGGGTTTTCTTGCTCTGTTTTGAGTTTGGTAGAACATAGACTTCAGTCAGTGGTGGTGCAAAGTAGTGGCACAAGACAGGGCTTTGGGCTCACGGGTTGGCCATTCCCACAAGGGTGGTGCTTCCGTGTGATGCTTCTCATGACTGCAGATGCTGATTCATGGCATTGTGTGTGGGGGTGGTGGCAGTTTATAAAGGGTGCAGGTGGTTGTGCATGGTTGTGCCACTTGGTGGTTGCCATGGCCTTGGGTGTGAGAGGACTGGGTTGTGTGCGTAGGGTTGGTTTGGTTTACGGTGGCTGGGTTTGTTGGTGTTGGGTCTCAAGTGGTGGCCGCTAGTGGTCTGTAACGAACGAAAAAGACTCTGAGAGAGAAAACTGAGAGCATGAGAGACATGGATAGAGAGAGTTTGTTGAGAGAGAACTTGAAGGGAGAATCAGGTTGATCAAGAGGCATGGGGAGGTGGAACTTGGGGAGGGAGAAAATGGGGGAGAGGGATTCAGAAGAGGCAACTGTCAAGGAGAGGGTGGGAAAAAAAAAAGATGAAAAGAAAAGGGACCCCTTACCTAAAGAAAGTCGTTCATCAGAGGGCCTGGGTATTACACAATTATTTATGGATCCGATCAAATTTAAAAAGAAAAAAAAAATGCTTAAAATCTATTTGGACTGTGAGATAAGATGAGTTGAGTTGAGATGATTTATCAGTAATAATGAAATTATTAATTAAAATGAGATGAGATGAGGTGAGATGGTTTCATCTCTTTACCCAAACGGACGTTTAAGATGTCCAATAAAAAAAAAACTCTTGATATCGAGGCTGTATTCATATATCACGTGCACAATCATTAAGATCATGATGTTAGAAAACATGCATGCAGTACTGATATTTCACCAATTAATGATCATGATGTCGTTGTGAACCAAATCACAGCTAAACATTCTCATGAAAAGACAGATATTCAGAGAGAGATATTCTCGTTCTCGAATATTTTGATAAGATCCGCGTCCTCTGATCTCGTATATATGTTATAATTTCTCGTATATATGTTATAATTTGGGGAAAACAATAATAATATATGATCCCAGTCTTTAAAAAATTATCCCATTTTTTTTTACAATTTTATTACATATTGTTTTTTTTATGTTTTGAAAAATTATATTAGCTTTATCTGGTTTTTTTTATACTTTTTTTTAAATTATTTTATTTATAGCATATTCTAAATATCAAGGGCAATTTATGTCAGAGTTTTTTAGAGGTGCTAGACTATTTTTGCTTTTAATAGTTTGAAGCTGTGACTGTCAAAACTATCTAATATATAGTTTGAAAGGTACGTAATTACAAATTTGTTGGGTGATAGTTTGAAAAGTACTAGTACATGAGTTTGTATAGTTTTCCCTTACAATTAATTCATTCTTCCGTAACAACTACTGGCCTTCATCTTTGTATAGAGTTCTGCTACATCCGGTCATTTTTATGTATTTCTTGTGTACTTTACTGATGTGATTAGTTAAAATAATTATTTTATATTAAAAAAAAGTGACGCAGTTAATCACATTAGTAGACTATATAAAAAGTGCACATAGAGTTTTTGATGATCAAGACGCTCGCGGTATGGTTAATTTGCAACATTCATTTTTATGCATGTAAGTTTTATACACAATATTGTTTAGAAAATACTCAATGAATATTATATATATATATATATATATATATATATATATATATATATATATAAAAATCCTCTCATAGTTCTATCTGAATATATATGTTCCATTCTAGGCCTTAAATAAAGAATTATTTAGACGATCTAGATCTTGATCCGATAACAAGACGTTGTGTTTTGTTTCAATGACTGGTGAATGGTGATCATGTGCATGGTTTTTTAATTAATTTACCTTGCAAAAGTTGAAAAAAAAAACGACAAATCATAAGATAAAATAAACTTTGGAATTTATAAAATTAGATTAATACAATTAGTAAAATATGTCTTTTGATTTCTTTTTGCTGACTTAATCAAATATTACAACCAATATTATGATACATTATTATTATCTTTTTTGTTCCAAATCATGTACGTACGCCTTGTGGTTGATGAATGCCAATGGACTTTTTATTATATAATTCTCTTCCGGCAAATGGTGAAAATTTGATTAATTAATAAATAGCTAATAGGATGATTAATTAGGCATTGAATTTATAAACCCGTACGTGTTTGCATTAAGATTACGTGTATAAAACCACCAATCTAAGACTTTTAATTAAGTGGGAAAAAAAAATGAAAAGTGGGAAATGATAGGGATGCAACTATTACACAACTTGCTAGTGTGGTACTGCCATATAATAATAAAACTAACTTTTAAATCTGACGAATCATATAAAGACGCGTCAGTTTATATATGGGATTACTTTTGTGGCTAAACATTTCTCAATAATAAAAGAGTAATGCTAGCTAGGAATAGGTCTTAAATGCACAAGTCTTGCATAAATCTAATATAAAAAAGGGGCCCGACTTAAAAAAAGTGAATTTTTCACATATTTTCATAATGGGATATATTTTTTTATATAAGGTATGCATGAAACTTATCCATTGAGGACTTGTATATATTATTATTCATAATAAAATGTTTTCAATACAAATCAAAATGTTACTATTTTATTACATGATAGTGTCACGTCAATTAGTCTGTAATAATTTGAATCTATGTACCTCCAATCCCCCTAATAAATAAAAATAGTTAAATATTAAAATAGTTATTGTACCTTTATTTTTAAACAGATTAATTACTAAGCTTTAAACTAAACTTTGATCAAAATTAAACCATTAAAGTTCAAAAATTAGTTTGTCTAAAGAGCAAATTACATAAACCATATTAGCATTTAATCCTAAAAGAATTACCGAGACAATATTTTTGTAAGAAAAAAATGAAGAGAAATAATTAAACAAAATAAATAGCTAGAACCGATCGAGGTAGGATATAATATATATATATATATATATATATATGTGAGTAATTCTACATAGAGGCGATTACATAATGATTACATAATTCACAATTATAAATATCTTTTCTCTATATAGATTATAAGGATTTCATTATCAATAAAAAAAGAGTACCATAATTTCAAAATATCTTTGGAATAGTTGGGGAGGGGGATCACGTACATTATCCATTGACTGACTAAGGTTGATGGTAGCTATCACTCAAAAGCAGAGAAGAAAAAAGTGTATTGGCCGAAAAGATGGTTGGTCCAACTAATTTAATGAAACCCATAGAAAGAAAGAAAGAGACAGCCAGTGGATCTTCTGCATACGTGTTGCAAAATAAGACACATACGAAGCAATTCCCCGCGGGGTTCCTCTATTTTATCCCATTGGATTGCACTCTTTCTAGCTTTTCAAACTCTCTTTTTCAACTCTCTTTTCAATTTTATTCTCTTTTTAAACTAAACGCAGCATACTCTTTTTAACAAAATAAATAAATATTAGATTTATATAAAATTAAATTAATTTTTTAATAATAAATTTTATTTTTTTTTTTAAATAATACACGATACTTACCCCCATCCAACATTATATCTCATTAGTCTCTTTTAAAAATAATCTAGATAAAATTATTTTGTAATTTTTTATCCAGTTTTTAAAAAATATTATTGTTTGTTATATTTATTTAACTTCTATTTGATTATGACAGATTGAATTAAAGAATAGTAATATTTTATTAAACAGATTTGTGAAAAAGACAAAAGAAAGGAACATTTCGGAGTTCAGAGAGACCGTATCAGACAAAACTTAGACTGTACATATGAGATGACTATTGGTTCAATCCTTTGTTTCCATTGGCCTATGACTGCCGACCTTATCCTCTTAGCACAAAATATCCTAAACATGCTTCCAAATCCGAGTGACTGATGTATCATGAAATACGTTCTCTCTCTCTCTCTCTCTCTCTCTCTCTCTCTCTCTATAGATATTTCTTTGATGACAACACAACAATTCATCCAAGCTGCGACTCAATTTTATGAATTTCCTTTCAATTTATTATTAGTACAAATTGTCTTTTTTTTTTCTTTTAAATATTTTTAAAAAATAAAAATATATACTTTACTATTGATCACTTTCTTAACTATTAAAAAAATAAAAAAATAAAATAAAATACCCAAACGGTAACGAGTAAATTTATAAGACCAATTATAATTTTGCTTCGTCCAATCACCTGTTGAGCCCACTGTATATGCTAAACAAACTACACAACAACAGGCGACCCTCATTTATGTTTTAAAAAACTTTAAAAAACTAAAAATGAAAAAGCTCGAGAATATGTTTTACTGGTCGATCAATCCAAAGCCCAAAACCCACATTTATCTGATGCAACTTTTCTTACTAACATGTCGAGGCATTAAAACGGTAATCTCTCAAACACTATGATTGAATCTTTATAAAAAAGAAAGAGATAGGCATTATCACACTCATGGAAATTGTTGCAAACAAACTGTTCTTACATAATTTGGTTTCAACGGCAATGAATCCTTTACAATGAACACATTAAAGCAAAAATGGACGGTACAGAATGTAGCAGACCTTTGAACAAAAATGAATCCTTCAATTTGAACACATAAAGGTAGAAGGTGAACAATTACAACTGGGAAGAAATCCAGTTCAATCAGTGTTTGTTTCAATCAGAAGGAGCTTCGTATAAATCAAAGCTCAACAACATCAAATGGTCACATCTATCTGTACTTACGGAAATATGATAAGATGACAAACATCCATCAGGTAGGTGGCAGTGTAACCAAAGCTCTCCAAGTAATTTAAACCATGTCCTCGAGGCAAGTGTACCCTCTACAGAAGAAGGCAGAAATAAATAAAGCCAGAAGAAAAACATCAATATTAGATGACAGGGAAAAATGAAAAATGATATTTGCATTCGTGAAGTGCGCAAGCGCTGCGTAATCCCTTTGAAAAAAAGTGAGTAAATACAAGATCCACATAGAAAAAAACTAATTTTTAATAGCAAATCTCATTCTTTTTCAAAATGATTGTGCGATACTTGCGCATCCACGACTAGCTCAAGAAATTAGAGTTGAGTGTCCCACTTGGTCTCACAAAAAATAAAATAGACTTTAGAACACCTGTTGCGCAATCCCTTTGAAAAAAAATAAGTAAATACAAGATCTACATGAAAAAAAAAAAAAACAAATTTTTTATTAGTGGATTCCACACTTTTTCAAAAAGATTGTGTGGTGTTTGCGCATCCACAAATGTATCCAGGCATTACTCAAGAAAAATAGAGTTGAGTGTCCCACTTGGTCTCACAAAAAATAAAAAAGACGAGCACCTGTTGCAGCAACTGAGATGGATCTCAGTAAAAAACCATTAGGATTAAATACAATCTGAATTCAGTCTCTACGAGATGCTAAGCCAGCCTTCTGCTTATTTGGTACATATTCAAATTGGCTAAAGTCCATGCCAGCAGCAGCAGGCCTACAGGGAAATACAACAAGTCAAAGATCATAATGCTACAGTAAAAGCAAGAAGAGCAGTAATCTTCGGCATCAGGGTTGTGGTATATTACCTATTGGTACAAGTATTTTGAACATCTTTTAGAGGAGCACGGAGACCACTTGCTCGAGAACCAGATGAAGTGTATCTAAATGACGTTATTACTGAAACAAAACTTTCTATTGATTTCTCAGCTATTTTAGAATATCGGTTTAAATGGGAAATGTTGGATCCAAACTTTTCTTCAGCTACTGTCTCAGAAGATGTTGCACTGAGTTCAGGAGCATGGTGACCTAGAGTAAAGAAAAACAAACATATCCAATGTTATGTTCTGCAAAGTTTAGGAACATAGTTTTTTTTTTTTTATTTGATAAGTTAGGACCATAGTTATCCAGAGTAATAAAGCGGCTAGGGGCATAGTTTTACAGAGTGACAGACTATACTAAATATATTTTCCATCATGTTAAAAACATGGCACAAACAGGCATTAGGGCATAAATCTATATGAGTAATCTTAGATAAATTATGCTATTTATAATGGTCCATTTCTAACAGCATCTTAGCTTTCGAGATAATTCTAGTGCAGATTCGTGCACACATGCACCTACATCTGTGAAATTTGTTGAATTAGGCCACATGAAAAATATTTCTTGATTATAAATAACTTCCTGTTAGTTTATGAATGCAGTATGCATGGAGATCTTAGCAAGAAATAAGACACAAGGCAGCTTATAATGAATGAGTGCTAAAATCCGAGAAAACATGTGATTTTTTGTCAAAAGTGGTATAGACATATTCATAAAACCAATAAGAATACAAATGTGATTAATTCCTTATATGGAATTCTTCACTTGCAAATAAAATATGCCTCATTAGCATAATATATATATATATATATATATATATATATATATATACCTCATGTATAACTCTGGGAAATTAGCAGAAATTCACCATCTTAAACCCTAGTTGATCTCAATATTAACTTGCTTGGTTTTTGCCAAAACTAACGATCTCAATATTAATACCAGAAATATCTATACATTCCTCATTTCTTATGCTGTATAGACAGGTAATTGCCATTCTAGGAGTTGATATTGTCTCTATCATAGTAACTTTAGCATTCACAAGCAAGGAAAGGAAAACTATTAGGCTATATCACAATTACTTTGAACAGAAATCCCACATTTTACACCTTTTCTAGAGCCAAGGGTTGTAAGGATTACAGCACACAAAAGACTACTAAGATAATGTAGGAGTTCGCTAAACCAAATTGCCTTTAGTTCAACTAAATAGATGTGTATTTCAGCATTGATAAATGTACTTTGGGACCATGACAAGGTTCCAAAGCCATCACCATGAAAATGAATGGAATGACAGTTAAAAACAGATCAATTGATCAAATAACTTATTTAATGGGAAAGATAATTTCATATAGCAAGAGAACAGCATAAGCTCAAGTACTTGCATCCATGCCTAAAAATGTTGATCATGTATGTCTAATTTAGTAAAGCATTGATACATACCATTCTAATTTAGTAAAAATGTTCTCAGTAACTAACAGCTTTTAACATTGATACATACCATTTTCGGTAAGGGATGCATCTCCACGCCTGTGCTTGGGTTGCACATCTTCCTGAAGCAGTTTGAACAAATAAAACATATGAAGATTATATGAGGTATTATCAAAATATTAATAAAAGAATCAAGTTAGAGGACCTACTTTTTTAATGCAGTCATTTAAGGAGGTCTTCCTTTTCCTAACCATATCCATAACATGGTTATTTCTGAAAGAATAATCCTCAGGTATGCTATTCTTGTGTATATCAACAACACCATCATTCTTTGCCTTCTGTTGCTCATTATTTGGTTTTGCCTGGTTTTCTGACTTATGCTGAAAGTAAGAACTCCTTATCACAACCTTCCTTGTCTCTGTTCTTGTTTTGCCCTCAAGTGCATCTGGAACATTCTTACACTCATGCTCCTTCTGCAATGCTGTACAAGGTTTATGAATTGAATACCTGGGTTGTTGTAGTAGAGTTTGTTCTGGACTTCTTGTCTCAGGGCTCATATCTTTTATGCTCATAAAATACAAGGAAGTGAGTATCAAGTATGAACTCATAATTGAATCTGTAGATCTTAAGAGGAAACCATAACCTTACCATGGGTTGGAGATTCTGAATGCGCTGGAATTTTAGTGGCAAAACTATCTTCTACCTAAAAATCAAGAGAAACCAATTCTGATATCAAAGTAATGCCCAAGTAGCTTTCAGTGACTAACTATCACATAATATTCAGCTGGAATTTGACACCAATTTCGCTCATAGCACTCACAGGATAGTTTGCAGGAAGGGCAGTCCCTGTGTTTTTGGAGTCAAGCGGGGATTCTGGCAAGCAGTCCATTTTACAAACAGCAGCTTCCCCAATGACATTTTCCTCAGGAATAAAAGAAGAATCATCATCTGGACTTGGATGATTAGGTGACGTCCGAGGAGCTCTGAATTTTCTCTTTGCTTCAAGGGATGCAAAGCCTCCAGGTGTTAAGAAAAACTATATTACTAGAAAGATGAAATGTGATGGAAACATGTGGCAGTCACCAGTGCCATAAACTTATCAACAGTTATTTAGTTTACTTGACCCTATCCTCAATAATACCATGCACTTTCCTGCCATAAACCAAAGGCATGCACATACCTGTTTAGCCCCTAAAGCAATCATCTGTTATCATTGTTGGATAAAATATGACCACAAAAATGAGATCATTTCCATAAACGACAGCAGGACCTATCAGCCGTTGATGTGTAAAGGAAATTGGAAAGTTCATCCATTGTGGTTCCACATAAAATGCTCAGATACATCTTAGATCTTTAAAGGAAGCAATCCTTTATGGCAAGGGATGCTCCTAGCATCTTTTTTGGCTCTGAAGTATGAACAAATAGAAACTACTGTATTTTAAATTTTAAAATACGATACATGAATTAAAAAAAAAAAGAGAATAATAATCAAACACATGAACAAAGGCTTCAAAGGATACAAAAATACTTGGTCAAAAGATTCTTCTGAACTGGCAAATCTAGCTTTTTCCCTGCTCTTTCAGGATTGAATTGTTTACGTTGGGAAGTTCTGTCAAGCACCATGGGAGCAGTAACATTCTCTCCCTGTTAGTCCAAATCTAAACAATTAGTGAGGAGAAAAATCGAAAAAAAAGTAACAAATTAATTAGTTCAATTCCCTGAAGTCAAAAGTATTATTTTCCATGTCTGATGCAGTTCAGAATAGGCCAGAAGTATCAAAATGTGTCGCATTAACTTGACACAGTCTCACTATTCTGCTTTGCTACATGAATAAAACTAGTAATCCCAAAAGTATAGTGCATTTTGGGAAACTGTTCAACACACTCTTCATTGTAATTAAAACAAAGGAAATTAATTTTCTGTGAGATGAAATTTAATTGGATATTTAACACAATTTTCGTATTGAAAGGAAAAAAAAAAAAAAAAAAGAGTTTCATAACACCCAAGCGCTTAATAAACAACAATCTAAACATTTCAGTATTGAAAAAAAAGAGTCATTCTCGTCAAAATGACCGAGATTTTAGTCAAACAAAGATTTAACCAGCAAGAAAAGTAAATTAACTACCATAAACAAGACTTGTTCATTCTAATTGTTCCATTTTTATTCTAATTAACTACCATAAGCATTAAGCCTGGTCATTAAGTTTGAAATTGTTGGGAGTGGCTTGGCTTCCTTCACGGGTAGAAGCTAAGTCCAACTAAAAGTTGGACTTTTTATTCAATTCAGTTTTGGAATATTGTTATCTTCTCCTTTGTAATGACTGTTAGCCACTCATTGAATGTGCACAGAACCGAGAAGAGAGAGCTGCAAACCAAGATATAGAAAGTCACATGGTAAGAGAGGGCCTTCAGTATTCTGTAAGCCAAAGCCTTGTAGAGAAAAAAAAAATCTTCGCGTGAAGGGTATTGGAGTTCTAATTTGATGAAAATTCTCGTGTAGTGAGATATTGGCTTGATTAGGACTTTGGTATGAGTTATTTTTATTACTATCTTGTATTCCATCTTTTGGTTAATAAAATTCCTTCCTCATTGTCTCCACCAGTGTATGTAAGTTTTTCAAGTCAAACCATTTATATTTTGGTATTTTGTGTGATTGCTGGATTTTATTATTATCTCTTTTACTTCTTGGTGATCCTAAAATCTATATTGTCACAACTGAAGTCTGAAATACTGTGGATTAATTGATAATATGTTTCGGTTTTTATGGATCCATAGATATATGTATCTAGTTTGATTAAATATCCCTCACTAAATATAGTTATTAGAAAATTTACATTTAAAATTTTCCTCTTGTATTCTGCATGACTTTCTGCATAAGCTTTCTTTTTCCTTTTTGACATGGGCTAAATGGTAAACAAGAGAAAGCAGTTCAACTGAAGCATCCTACAAAAATACAAAAGCAACAGCATTTGAAAAGGGGGAGCACGCATGAGAGAGAGAGGATGTACCTGAATTGGAGTTTTTGTAAATGGATCAAGATTGCCTTCTGCGATGCCTTTTGCTGTATGTTTCGCTATTAATGTGTCCCATGTCAAGGAACAATCTCAAGCATTTTAATTATTAGAGCAGTGTGGGGAGAATTAGACAAATTGAGCTCTAAGTAAAGGATATGGGCCTAGGAAGTCCAAATCATCCCTGCCGTTATCAGATATGTCAGACAAATGAACAATATCTTCATTGACAGGATCATATACCCGTTGATGCTGGAAAGTCAATATTGCTTTCTTGAATGATTCTTCATATAATGGAGGGACAGAAACAGTGCTGTACCTCAAGTGTTTAATTACCTGTATTGAACCAATCACCATTAGTAATATTTCAGAAAAATAAATTCAAAATTGTACAACAGATGCAAAGGAATTCTTCTGATAGTGAAAGAATCTGAAAGCCAATTGAAAACTATAACTTCATCCTGCTCAGAACAAAAGCAGTTCTCGGTATATCTAAATTTTTGTTTCCTTTTTTCTATTTTTGCCTCTTTTTCCTACTTTCTCTTCAGTTTATGTGCACTTGCATAATGCAGCTATCAAATGCACTGATCCTACACTCACCTTGTCGTAACTTTTGAACTTCTTGATTAATGCATGAGCCCTTTTCAGGCCCATTCCTGGTAATGACTGCAAGTAGTCACATCCACTCAGAATACACATCTCTAGAAGCATCTGCTTTGTGAAACCGGCAAAACTGACCTCCTTGTTCTGCTGTAGCATGGAATATCGAAATTCAACACCTTGCCCAAACTTGTCCATCTTAAAGATGATCTGGTTTTAAGAAAGAAGTTCATGCATCCCAGCCAATTAGCAAAGAGTAAGATTTTTCTAGAGGATAGCAGAAATTGTGATGAAATAAAAATTCAGCCAATTAACTTTTATTGAACTCACTCTAGGACAACCGAATGGTATAAGATCTGAGTCCTCAGTAATAACTGCTTCAACCTGTTTGCCAATGGCCAAGAAGGTCATTTGGGCATCTGCCTCATAAGGAGCCACAATATAAGACACATTCTCCTGTTTTAATACCTTCCGCATGAAACTGTGTCAGTGGGAGGCGAGATAACATTAACAATCATCATGTAGAAATAAATCTAATTCACAATCTGATCCTTCAGGAAATTTAATTTTATCTAATGCCGTAAAAATAGGGGTGTAACCGGTCCAGTCCGGTCCGGTTTTGGACAAAATCTTGGACCGAACCAGTATGACCAGTTTGGCATTTTTCAAAACCGATTACGCACCAGTTACCCTCCTAAACTGGTACTTTTGGTTTTAATAGTTTCCGGTCCGGTCCGGCCCGGTTTTTCGATTTTTTTTAAATATAAATTTGACATTAGTATAATATTAGACTAATAGTATTAATATTAGACTATTAGTATTAGTTATAAATATTAGACTATTAGTATTAGTTATAAACTATATATCAGTATAGTTATATAATACATGATTAATTACATTTTTATTTTTAAGATTAAACTTTTATTTTATAATAACATTATCTTATATATAATTATATTAATAGCCTATGATCAAACAAATTATAAATGTTCATATTTAAGATTAACATTTTATGTTATAATTTATAAATTATAATATGAAATTATTTCATATATGATATATAATTATATTAATATATATAAAATATTTTGTATAATTTTAATTTTGTATAAAACTTATATATAAAATATTATTTTTTATATATATTTTATCAACCGGTCCGGTCTGGAAAATCTCAAAACCGGAACCGGATCGGTTCCGGCCGGTTTATGAAATATAAGAACTGATCCCGAACCGGACCGGTTCAAAACTGGTAAAATGGGTCCGATCTTGTTCGGACCGGTTTTCTGGTTTAAATTTACACCCCTATGTAAAAAGCCTTTTCCTACCTGGATTAGTTCATGCGCAATCAAAGGTGAAATATCAACAGCTTTCTGGTAGCACTCATAAGCAGCAGCAGAATTTCCATCTGACTCATGCTCAATAGCACGTGCAAGATTTTCCTTCCTCACCCTGCAGTTGTAGGTAAACAAAATTTCTTTAGTTCAATGTTTGATGACGCAGTCATTCAGTGATCAAAATCTTAAGCACAATCCTTTAGACGGTCAAATATTACTGGTCTGGTCTTAAAAAGATGTCAAAAGTTCAAACCCATTGGGTCTTAGTAAGGAAAGCACTAAAGAAACAAGACAGTGCCAAACAGCAGGGAAGCTCCATATTATACCTGTCATATAAGCAAAATAAATTTTATCAATACTAAGAGAAAGACATAACCCAAGTACATATGACATATGCAAGTGAAGACACCCATTTAGGAGTTTGAGATAAATACAGGGAAACCGTGAAAACTGAGTCCATTGAAATCTATAGCTATATAGCCTAGAGGAACAATAAATTGAAAATAAATTTCTAAGTTCATCCATAGAGGGTTCCCAATCTTCAAAGCTCTAGTCATTCATTCTAACAACATTATATCTTTCCAAGGCAGATCAAAGAAACATCTAAACGAAACTTTTCGATAGAAGAAGTGGAAGGAATGTTAGGTGCGAGAATTTAAAAAAAAAAATCAAAAGCTTAATTTTGTGATTCAAACCCATACAAGAATGTGACAAGCGAAGGTTAAAAAAGCTAAAATTTATCCGAACTGGACCGCTGAATGTTTAGGTTAGAAAGAATTGCACAATGTAGGGTCACTGTATTAATGGAAACACAACCACAAAAGAGACAATCTATACAAACAAGGATTTGATCAAAAGTTCCAAATAGTATACAATCTAGAGGAATTGGCATAAAATAAGGATTTTTCTACTCTCTCTCCTCTCTTTGAAATGACTCATTCCAACGATCCACGCCGGAATTAATTCAAGTTTTATTTTCTCTATTGAGGAAGATAACTCCATTAGAATCTCGAGGAGTAGGAAAGTTAGTTTATTGACTTGGGGAGGGTTGACAACATGTTTTGCACACCGGTCACCAGTCTCAACCACCTACAACACAAGGGGGGCTCGGGACAGATGAAACACCTTCGATGCCTAAATCAATTTCCAGCTCTTAGAGAGAATTTCAATGTATGAGAGATTGTAAGTCCGTAATTCGAACATGGTGCTCAACTTTTATACTACTTGCCGAGGTGGTCCTCCCCGTTCTGTTCACCATCTTTTTCTTCATTGTGAGGTGGCGACAATATTGTGGAATGAGATTTTAGCAAGGGTAGGCATTGCTTGGGTGATGCCTATGCATGTGGTGGATTTTTTGGCTTGCTGGCAAGGTTCAATGGGATGTAGAAGCAGTGCAACAGTGTGGAGGATGATTCCCTTATGTTTGTTTTGGTGCTTTTGGCTAGAAAGAAATGGGAGGTGTTTTGAAGATTGTGAACGTTCTATGGGGGAGTTTAGGGATTTTTTCTTTAGCACTTTAAGTTTTTGGGCGAAGAATATTGTAAGGGATGGGAATATTTGTAATGTTTTATTTTAGTATTGTTTTGCTTTAACTTGTATTTAGGTGTACTCACTTGTATGCATCCTGTGTACTTGGACTACGCCTATTTACTTGAAATAAAATCTCTTATTAACTATCAAAAAAAAAGAAATCAAGGGCTCTTTGGTTAAAAGAATGGGATAAATGTACAAATTTTTTTCATAGGGTGGCAAACTCTCATCGGATAAACAATGCAATTGAGTGTATTGAGGTTGATGGTGCAGTTTTTTCCGATCCGTCTGATATTAACGAGCATGTTTCTTTTTTCTATGAGAAGCTTCTTAGAGAGCAGCATGGTTGAAGACCTAAGCTGGATGGCTTAGCATTTGATGTCATTGATCCTTTGAGTTCTCAATGGCTTGAACGTCCTTTTGAAGAGGATGAAAGTCTTTCTGTAGTTAGAGATATGGTTAGAGACAAGGCTTCTGGTCCAGATAGTATAACCGTGGGTTTCTTTCAGGATTTTTGGGACATTGTAAGGGAAGTGATGAATGAATTTCAGGAATTGTACTCTTTTGGTAAGTTTGAAAAGAGTCTAAATACAACTTTTATTGCACTTATTCCAAAAAAGGCAAGAGCTTCTGATATATAGGATTTTCCTCCCATCAATCTAGTTAATGGGGTCTATAAAATTGTCTCTAAAGACTTGGCCAATCATTTGAGTAATGTTATGGAGATGATTGTATCAAAATCTTAGAATGCGTTCGTTAAAGGGAGACAAATTTTGGATTTTGTGTTAATTGCAAATGAATGCATGGATAGTAAAATGAAATCAGGTGAGCCAAGTATTTTAAGTAAGCTTAAGGCTTATGATCATGTTAATTGGAATTTTCTGTTATACCTTTTGGGAAGATGTGGATTTGGGAGTGGCAGTGTAGATGGATCAAACATTGTGTTTCAACTGTCCGTTTCTCAGTTTTAGTGAATGTTTCTTTTGAAGGGTTTTTTAACAATTCTCGTGGCTTGAGACAAGAGAATCATTCGTTTCCTTTCTTTTTTGTCATTGTGATGGATGCCCTTAGTCGTATGTTGGGGGCAGCGGTTGGTGGTGGGCTGTTATCAGGTTTTACGATGGGCGAGCATCAGGATGGTTTGACCATGGTTTCTCATCTTTTGTTTGCGAACGATACTTTGTTGTTTTGTGATGTTAATCCTAGCCATTTGCAATCTTTGAGAGAAATTTTGCTTTGTTTTGAGGTTGTGTCTGGCCTTAAGGTTAATTTGGGTAAGTTTGAGATGGTTCCAATGGGCCAGTTGAGAATATGAGAAGATTGGCAAGTATTTTGGATTGTCAAGTTTTCTCTTGGCCAATTAGATATCTTGGACTTCCTTTGGTGGCCACTTTTAAGGCTAGTCCGGTATGGGATGGAGTGTTGGAGAAGGTAGAGAGAAGGTTGGCAAGGTGGAAGAGGTTGTATTTCATTTCATCTCATTTAATTATTATAATTTTTTTAAATTCACACTTAAAATAAAATAAACAATTCAATTTTTTAAATCTCAAAACAAAAATAATATTAAAAATATATATTCTGACAATATTTTATTCAACTTTTTAACTTTAATTTCAACTCATTTCATCTCATCTCATCTACGAAAATAAACGAGGTCAAGTGCCTTCAAATGTGGCATTCTTGGGCTGGTCTACTTCTCTAGGGAAAATCTTGACCTTGGACAATCTCCTGAAGCGTGGCTTTATTGTTTTGAATTGGTGCTTCTATGTAAAAAAGCTGGTGAATCGGTGGATCATTTATTATTACATTGTGAGGTGACTAGGGCGTTATGGTATGAAGTGTTTAATGAAAGTGGAATGGATTGGATGATGCCTAGGAGGGTGGTGGATCTTTTTGCTTGTTGGGGAGGTTTAAAGGGTAATTTGCAAATGGATGTTGTTTGGAATATGATCTATTTATGACTTATGTGGTGTATTTGGGATGAGAGGAATGGTCGGTTGTTTTGAAGATAAGAAACGTTCGGTGGATTATCTTGGACCTTTTTTTCTTTAATACCTTATTTCAATGGGCTTCGGCTATTGTATTAAATGGAAATAGTGTCCATGATTTCCTTGTTTCTTTTTCTAGTTCATGACTTGTAACTAGGTTCAGTTTTTGTATACTTGGCTTTGCCTTGCCACTTGTCTCAATAAAATTTCTTATTCAATCAAAAAAAAGTATACAATCTAGAGTTGGATACTTAGCAATCAAAAAGAGCTGAAGAACTAATGAGCCAATCCCAACCAATTAGGTTAAGGCTTCGTTGTAATAATGTCCAGTAGTAAAGTCAACCATGCAGTGAATACTTAAGCAAAACAATTGGAAGTGAAACTTCAAAAGATGCTAAGCATACCTGGCACGCTTGTTCTCTTGTTCACTCTTCATTGGCAGAAGACCTCCATCAAATACAAGAATAGGTTTAACGCCACAATGCCGGAGCAGATTCACTCTATGCATGCAATATTCAATGTGCCTGCAGAATGCTGCACGCATATTACATACAACAAACATCCAAAACTATAGTGACAAGTTCCCTCTATTGATTAGAATTTACAAAATCACTTTCCAACCACACTTTGGATAATTTCTCTTGTTTGATGTTGGAGCACAACTTTGTTACCTTGTTCATTTTTTAACCACTAACTTGTCAAGTAATTTATAGATATAATCTAACAATCATATTATGATATCCTCTAAGTGAATATCAAGAAACTGTAGAAAACAATATCCTTTGTTATTTAATATATAATTTTTATTGTCCGGGTTCTAAAAACAAACAGCTCCAGCCTATTGCAAGTACCTGCCTTGATTGATTCAAGTTTCTCATAATTTCCAGCAACTGGAAAGCCTCCCCAAGGGGGAGAATGATGATAGGCCTCTTGCCCTCTTGCACCGTGTGTTCAGGGCAATAAATGATTATACCTCTAAGTAATTCACCGAAGGACAACTAACAGATTGAGCCAAATGCTCCCTTATAGGAAAACCCATTTCCCTATAGCCCCCTTGGCACATACTCCAAACCCATATAGAACAGAAAGAAAGTGCGAGACATGATTTTAGGTATGGGGCATTGAAAACTGCATCAAATGCCCGAGACAAAAAGACCCATCATCCCGATTAAATTAACTCGGTGAAATTTCCGTCCACAATACACGAATGTCTAAAGCAAAAGAGCCTATTTTATATGACTTGGACACTTACAAAGAAAAAATCATTACCCATTATCCCAGATGCCCGATAAACGAAACCCCATCATCCCAAATTTAGCAAAACCAGAGAAACCGTAACGATATATACGTATATGTATGAATAATATGGGCACAAATACCTGGTGGTGGGTAGGACTTTGCAGAGGTCTCTGCTGCAAGACAAGGCGCCCTTGTGTAGCCAAGAATAGGTGTCGACCGCAACAGAACAGCCCTCCAATTCCTTGACATGGATTGGGGCCATGATCGACTTCAGTAGCGGCAAAAGCCCCTGAATCCCCATGTTGTTTCCCAATCTATACGAGGTTTGAGCAGGGACCCGGTGCTTTGTTTAGCTAATGAGAAAATTGCCCCCAGTACCCGAGCATTGAGAGAGAGTTATAAAGCAAATCTGTTAGAGCGACTGTGACCCCGAGATGAGAAGATTGGCATGGCGGGAAATTTCAGCCGGTGAATTTGAAGGATCCCAGATCAGCCATGTTTGGCGCCCCTTTTTGTTTCGTTTCTTTCCTTTGTTCTCTTCGTCCCCCATTTTATTTTCAACACATCACTTATATAGTTATTATAATTTTAAAAAAGGAGTAGTGCTAAGAGATTATATAAAAATAATTTTATAAACTGACGTGATTTCATGTGAGTCATTAAATCTGTTTTATAATAAAAATAATTTTACAATTTAACAAACCACATCAAACTACATGTGGCTAGAGTGATTATACAAAAGTAATCAATTTTGGTCATGAAAGAACAACAAAATTAATGAAAAATAATAAATTCACCATGGATTTTAATTTTTTTTTTAAACTCAAACGGGATGTTTTGAAATCTTTCAAAAAAAAAATCTTAAGGTTAGGTTTGGGACCAAAGATAAAATACAAAATTTTCATCTCATTTCATCTCATCATTACAACTTTTTCAAATCTCCATACAAAATATAATAAACAATTCAACTTGTTTAAATTTCAATTCAATTTTTTCAAATTTAAAAACAATAATAATATTACAAAATAATATTTTAAACTTTTATCTAAAATAAAAAATTATCATTTTACTTCCCAAACATAACCTACTCTCAATGCGCTTGTGAAATAAGCTAGACCGAAGAGCAACAAAGTTTTCATTTTAATTGTTGATGAACTTTCGACGTACAATAAGTTCATGAGGAGCCAATAGAGATGCATATAATAACATTCGAAGCAACTTGCTAAAATAATGGGCAAATGATGCTTATTTTGGATAGCATATATGGCCACAAGAGGATTTCCTTCTATCTATGCGTTACTAGTAGGCCTTCTCCCCGCTCTATGCAAGCGAGCAGCCACCTAATCTACTCCCCGCCCTTGCTTGGTGGGGAGCACTTTCTAGTCCCACTTCTTGACCCATCCCGCATATGCGAGTACCCTTATCTGGTCGTTGGGCGAATGAATGGTCTTATAATTCATTTGGAATCTGCCAAATAACCCAAATTCACATATTCATCCGTCAAATCCACAAACAAGTCCCTAATGATAGATCCAACAAAAAATAAAGCATCTTAGCCTATATATTTTGAGCAAAGAACCACACTTATAACTAGTTGTGGCTCTGCGTAGAGACCCATGATTCATCCTAGGTATGGTTCTTTGATCAAACCCATGGCCCATAGGTATCTCACCGACAATCACCTTGAAGAAGAAACAACAAAGATGAGAAGAGAAGAATAAAAGAAGGAGGATGAGATAAAGAAGATGGGCAGGGCCTGGCAACGAAAAAGAGAATCAAAGACGACATGAGGGATTGAGAGAGAAAATAGAAGTTAGGAAATGAGGAAATTATAGCCTTTTTTTTACATTTATAGCCTATGCAGGCATCGGGTGGGGCTACCCACCTACACCCCACACTCGCTTCTAGGTTTTTGTTCTAGGTTTTTAACAAAATCCCAGCCAACCCGTCTACTTGGGCTAGGTGGATTGCTTACCCAGGTCCATATGGGGACTAGGGGATGGATCATATGAGCTAGATGCGGAGGCCCACCCAACAAACCTAATTGCTAGAGTCCTTATTTATGAGAAAATTAGATGTGACTTGAATTTCTTCAATTATAAAATTGTTCAGGACTTGACATGTTGTCTTGTCGCCAACTTTTCGTTGTTGAGAAGTTGCTTTGAAAGGCATCCTCCCCCACCCCCGTTTGGGTTGGTTGGTCAGTCCTTTATTAACCCTCTTCTATCTCTTGCCTACTTGCTCGTGCTGGTTAAATGGGCAAAGTGATTTTCTAGATCACAATCCAAGCTCTCACCCAATCAAACTCCTTCAGACTGACTATATGTATGGTCTCTAGGCTCTTTCAAAATCTAAACAAACTCTTTTATAGTCGAGACAAACCCTTCCACGATCAAATCCATGATCATGATAGTTTTTGTTGAATCCATGACCATGATAGTTGGTTGTTCATGAAAAACCCCATGATTGTCCACAAAAAGAGTTAATAGATGACAACAAGTTACATTAATTTATAATATTGTTAAGGACATGTTTCGCACCCCTTTGCTCCACGATCACTTGAGTCAAGAGAACTTGGAGGTCCGAAGTGTCAGAAAACACATCTGAAACCTAAGTCAGTTTGCGCCTCAGAATGAGAAAGATGGTGAGAGTAGTAGTGAGTGATGAGTTATACCTTTTCCCAAGCTTTTATACTTCCCTCTTTTGATGGAGACATTATTTTCTCGAGGTATCCTTTCCTACCTTGGTGGACAAGTTGTTGCATTTAATGCAGCAGCTTCTGTTGGGGACAGGATCCCTTGTCAGGATCTCCTGCCAATGCTCCTAGTCAGAGTAATTAATATGGTGAGTTTCCCCGCGAGTCATCTAGTTAGAGGCTTGCTTGTGTGGATGCAGTCCCTTATCCCTATTTTGACTTTAGTTCCTTCTACTTCCTTATTAGTTGGTGGGCTTGCAACATCTAGGATGTGGGCCTTACTGGCCATGTGCTAGGCCTTATGGGACTAGGGACGAATATGGTGGGAATTTTATTACCCACGAACGTTTTGTAACCCATCTTCTTAAAATATCTTTTTCAGTGACATATTCCCACGTCTCTAGATGAGGCACCACTACAACAAATACTGCTTTTTGCCGGGAGTAACAGTCATGGGAAAAAATATATCTTTAGTAGAAAAAACAATTTGCCACCAATTTGGTCCGTGGGAGACTTGTGGCATATAACTGGTGAAGAAAGAATCTTTTTCCATCAAACCACAAGTTCATGGGAAAAACCTTCTTTTTCCTACGACATTTGTGGCGGTTAAAGCCTTTTTTTCTTCATGGCAAATAAGGTCTCATCTAGAGTAGTGGGAAATAACACCATTCTCCATGGGAAAAGGTTGTGGCAAAAAATGTTTACCCATGCCATATCTTTGTGGAAAAAGTTGTCTAATAATGTTTTTCTTAGGCACAATATTCATGGAAATAGATTTTTTACCACGATAAAATCTGGTGAAAATTAGTATTTCTCACCAAAGTTTGGCAGTCAGGAAAAGTACTTAACATAATATTAGATAAAACCAACACCATATCAAATTATTGAAACCAAAAATTTAGATAACCAACATTATATATAAAATAATTAATACATTAATTTACAATTCTGTCCATTGGATTAACAAGTCAATTAAGGCCATGACAATGCATCAATGCTTGCAAATAGAACTCAAGTAAAGGGGGCAATTACCCAACATGGTTAGTAATGAATATAACAAATCCTTGTGCCAGGTACATGTATGATAATTTGGGGACATATATACACATTACTTTAACAAACACATGTTACTTTTGTGTTCTCCAATTCATGTCATTCTACAACCCATCTTAATCCGCAAAGCATGGTGTCTCATAATTATCTGAAAAAACCATGTACTTAACTATGTTAGTTAATAGAAAACATTTATTTCCTAACTACTAGGACATTGCTATAGCAAATAAAATAAAGCTGATGACAAATAAGTAATATGGGAGATTAACCTACTGCCTAATTAAAACTGACCCCATATCCAACCATTTTGATTTCCACCTACTCCCAAGTGTTCATATCATGGTCCCACCAATTTATCAATCCTCCAAATACACATTTATCAATTCCACATAGGTGATTACTATTACTTTACTATAGCTCCATAAATTATTCTTCAATATGCACCAAAAAAATTTAATAGAAAAACTAGGAAATTGTTAAATCTAGAAACTGTAATGTCCACGGTGTGATCAAGAGAAAATTCTGATAACATACCACAAATTTGATTTCTACTTAAGATCCCGTTGGAGCCATATTAAAGCCCTGGATTTATTAGCATGCTTTAGGTGGCATCTTAGAGGCTCTTATTTTACTTTGAAAAGTGAAAAACAATGAACTTGTGTTCAAAAGAGATTACAAATTTTAGAGGCACTTTTTCTTTTTTAATGGAGAGAAAATATAAACAGCAGCAAGTTCTGGCCTTGAAGGGTTACCACTTGTGAAGGACATACTTTCCCTCCAAAGTGGTAGCACACGCAACCATTGGTAGGACAAACAGTACTACAAATACTGACATTCCAATGAAGTCACTGCTAACAGGTTCACGATCATAGAGATAATCTCCACCAACACCACCAGCAGCCTACACTTCACAACCAGACTTTACAACTAGTACTTCTTTAACCGCATGAACCAATTTTCACACCATGCTTCCTGCTATGCAATGATCTCCACCTCTGACGCTATCCAATGGTTAATACCATCAGTTAGATCAGCACCCACAACCTTTCATTTTCGCGAGGATCGTGGGATTTCACTCTTGATGTTTCCCCTTCAATGACGCATGTCACCCCCTCACTTGGAGTAGTTCAATCGGCATTGACTCTCTATTTAAATCCCGGGTCTCGACTTTCATCTTCTTTTTATCAAACCTTTCTCACCCTTGCATTTTCTTCGAAAAATTTCTGTCTTCTTCCTCTTCGTGCTTCTCTCTCCCTCTAGAAATCTTAGCCATCCTTTTAATTTTCCATGGAAATGGCACCCAAAAACATTTCCCATCCTTCATCCTGGGGCTCTCAGTTGTTGTGTACGAAGGGGTCTTCCTAGAGTTTTTGATTTCTCTAAGGCCTGAGACAACCCCCAATACTTAGAGGGGTACCACTGGTCTATAGCTACTTCCTTTGTTGAATTTGGACATAGTGAGAAACTCTTACAGGGTACCTGACTCCGTTGTTCTAGAGGTTCATGGAGCTCGTTACAGCATCATTGACTCTGAGGGATTTGTCAAGAAGGTCACACTGTATCCCTACATGTTCTTGAATGGCCTGCGTCTCCCCTTTATCGTCCCATTCGAAAGGTTATGGACTTTCTAGCGTTGGCTATGTCGTAGCTTCATCCCAACACATGGAGAATTCTAATGTCATACTGCATTATTTGGCACTTGGTCTTGGGAGCCGAGGGGGAGGAATATCTCGATCTAATGGCCAGAGAGTTCTTTTCTCGCATGAGATGCAGACTACAAAGGAACCTATGCAGCTTCTGTTTCCGTAACAAGTACAAGGTTGCCCACATGGAGTCCCACTTTTCAAGTGTCAAGGAATGGTTTAAAAGGTTTTTTTTTGTATCAAGCAATGGTTGGAAATTTCCTACTGGTGAGGCCACCCGCCAAGAATTCCCTATTTGAGTTGTGTGGGGAGTCGTTCTAGACAATAAGGAATTTTCCTTGAAATTGTCCAGCTAAGAAAAAGCTCGTTTGATGGCGGTTTACTCGTGGGTCACAAACCACCAGGGGTACATAAGGAGGTTTGGACCGACGCCCTGTTGACCGGGCCCAACATTGAACTATTCCTGGTGACACTGGATCGGTCAAGTTTCAGTGGTTGTTGTCCTTTGAGGGCACCATTTACCTCTCGGCGTCAGAAGAGATCATTTAATCCAACGGTGGAGGGGAAACTGAAAGCACCTCGTACTGAGGACGAGGTTGTTAGTGAGTTGTCAGGGAGCAGCAGTAGCACAGAATCCGAGTAAGGTGTGCCCCTTTCTATTGGAGGCTATGGTTAGTCTTCGCAAGTTGAAGTTCCACCGTAGTCAGGGACTGGTGAATCAGCTCGACATGAACCGTCTGCCCTGGGAGGCATAGATGCCATCTTGGAGCAGGCGAAATTCAATTTTCAACTGCGATGGGCTCTATCTGTCCTTCGCCCGACCCACATCTTGCTTCGTTGCCCTTGTTGGTGTTACACTCTACCCCATCAAGCGACTAGGCGCTGATCATCCCGAGGTCCTCAACTGGGTGGAGGAAGAGCTTGAGATGGCCTTTTTCTAAGCCTTTCTCGATCCTACTTCGAACGGTTTTTATGAACCCATCATGCTATTCGAAAAGGCCTTGAGCATGCTTGATTCCTTGGATGATGAGCCACAATGGTGCATCACTCCATTCGGGACAACCTTTTCTTTAGTTGTGAGGGCGCCCACTCTATTTGGGGGCCTTAGGAGTTTGTCTCGGGATAACCCCTTAGTCGTGGACCTTTGTAAGGATAGGGTCTCCACACCTTCCTTGCCCTTCAACACTTTGTCTGAGTTAGAGGCGGTGGCGTCGATAGTTTGGAAGACGTTCTTGTCACCGAGTCAATCAACGAGGGACGCAAAGACATTAGACGAGCAGGTAACCAATGTGGGCGACGTGAGGCCCTAGTCATGTCAACGATCGAGGCAGGTGACTCGGAGGCCCTAGTTATGTTGGCGCTCGATGAGGGTGTGGGCCCCCTCGCCGAGCTCTTTCTTTCTTCTCTTTTATCTGATCCTTACAACTTAAAGGCTTGAGGTGGGCCTTTTAGGAAAGAGGTCGTAGTGCTACTTCAGAGTGGATCCGAGTGTTAACAGAGCCCAGGCTAAGGCTATGAGTCATGAAGCCGATAAGCTAAAAAAGTTCCTGAACTCGATGAGTTTTCTCTCTGCTTGTCTCCAATCTCTTCCCTTTATTGCTCTGTTACTCATCGATCTTTATTGGCTACGAGGGAGTTAATGCACTAGCCGCCAAGATTTTCGAAGGGAAGGATGAGCTAGAGAAGGAAGTCACAATCTTTTAAGCCTACCAAGAAGTCATTAAGGTGAGGAGGGAGAGAGAAGAGTCATAAGCCACCCTTCACCAGAAGGTGGTAGACCTCCATGGTGACTTGGCAACGTTTCGAAAGGAGATAGCCTGCTGCGATATCAAATCCAGATTGCTGGAGGAGGAGCATGATACTAGGCGAGATCGGCTAGCCTAACAAAAGGTGGAGTTGGAGGAGCAGGCTGATGCATTGGAGATGGCCCATAAGTATTGCCAGGACCTCAACACCGAAAAGGACAGACTAGTTAGACAACATGACTTAGACCAGAGGAAATACCAATTCTTGGAGAATAAGTATATAGACCTCAACGAATCCTGGGCGTGCAAACGAGATGAGATTAAATCCTGGGATCAACAAATTATGGCTCTGGAGTTTGAGTTGGACTTTACTAATGGAGAATCGGCTTCTTAGAAGCTACATATAGGAGCTCTAGAGTTCGAGTTGACCTCTTCTAAGGAGAACCTAGTCTGACTCTCTTCCCAGATGTCGGCTGCTAAGGTAGTTCACAATAGAGCTTGGGCTATAGGTATAGGAAGGGCTTGGAAACGTTAAAAGATCATTTCATGGAGAATTCCCGGACCGATCTAAACGCCATTAACTTAATGACCCTCAAGACCGATGGTCAAGCCCTTCAGTTTCTTAATTCTGTGGGCAAAGACCTGATGCCTAATGTCTTCACTGACATAGCTCCGAGCCCTTGATTTGTCAAACAAAATGTGTAGAGATTTTTGTTTGTTGTTGTTTTGTTTTTGTTTTTTTTTTGCAATTAGTTTATTGTATATATACATTCTTTGGTGCTTATTTCTTCGAGTGATGTTTGTCTCTCGTTTGTGTGTATAGGCATGTGCCTTTCCTCTTGTTGTTGTTTGTTCTTTTATTCGCTTGCCTTGCTTGCCCCTTATCTTATAGAGGGTTGTATTCTTCAATTTGAGTCATTGGAAAACTAGTCGTTGTCTCTGTGTGTGGATATACCAGCTTAGATCACCAAGCAAGAGGTGTGTGAGCGTGGAGCATAAGCTTAGATAACCAGGCAGAAGATGTGCTTGACTGCGCTGGGTGGCGAGGAGAGATGGGACACTTAGGAGAAGTGTTCCCTCCTTTGTTCTTCGGATGTGAGTGCGAAGCATCTGCTTAAGTAACCAGACAGGAGATGGGACACAAGAGGTGTTCCCTCCATTGTCCGCTGAGTGCGAGTGCAAAACATCGACTTAGATAACCAACGAGAGATTTGCTCAACCGCGCTGGGTGATGAGGAGAAATGTGACGCTTAGGAGAGGTGTTGCCTCCTTTGTTTTCCAGGTAAGAGCGTGGAGCATCAACTTAGATAACTAGCGGGAGATGTGCTCGACCGCGCTGGGTGGTGAGGAGAAATGTGACACTTAAGAGAGGTGTTGCCTCATTTGTTCGTTAGGTACGAGCACAGAGCATCAACTTAGATAGCTAGGTGAAAAATGTGCTCAACTACGTTGCGTGGTGAGGAGAGATAGGACACTTAGGAGAGGTGTTCCCTCATTTTTTCGTCAGGTGCGAGTGCGAAGCATTGGCTTAAGTAACCGGGCAAGAGATGTGCTCGACCGGGCTGGCGCCCGAGACTTTTGTATCGTAACATGGATTTGTAAGGTATTCTTACACGAGAGCTTTCTATGCAAAGGAGAGTCATGAAATGTAAAGCAATTTTGTTGAGTTTGTAAGGTGTTCTTACACGAAAGCCTTCTATGCAAAATATTTCTTGAGCTGGTTCACGTTCCATGGTTGTTGCAATTCCTTTCCCTCAGTGTCTTTTAGCCAATAAGTTCTGGGTATGTGGCAAGTCGTAACCACATACAATCCTTTCCATTTTGGTTCAAGCTTCCATTTTTCCTGAAACTGAAAGGCTACCCAAGTTTCTTTCAAAACTAGGTCTTCTACCTTAAACGCCATAAGCTTTACCCTTTTGTTGAAGTATTGCTACGTTTACCTTTTGGCAATTGCCACCCTCGACTCCAACCTATCTCTAAGTTTTTCTACCAAGTTCAGATTCCCAAGTAGGACTTCTTCTTTTATTTTCTCATTAAAAGGTCTAAAGCAATAAATACTTAATTAGATGATGGACTTTGGTCTGGGCAGTAGGGCATCACTCCCGCCACCCTGCTGTCACCGCAAGCAACCCCACCCTCACCATGCGGGGGCGAGGTGCCCCACCCATAGGTTTTGAAGGAGCTGGGGCGAGGGGCGGGATGGGCCTAGGCCCTCTCGCATTATACCCCACCTAAGCCCAACTATATATATATATAAGAAAAACAAATTTGTAACGACGTCATTTTATACTTACAATATTCTATGTATAAAAACAAAAAACTCTAACCCTAAAATCATTCTACTCTCTTCTCTCTCTCTCTCTCCCTTTCTCTCACCCTCCGCCGCTTCTTCTTTCCTTTCCTTTCTTATCTTCTTTCTTAGTTTCTCTCCCTCCATGATTTCTTCTTTCTCTCCTCCTCCTCCTCCTCCTCTTCTTCTTCTTCTCATTCTCTCATTCTCATCCTCCTCCTTCTTTTCCTATTTTTATATTTTGACTTTTCTTTTCGACATCTCATTCTTGAAGTGTGGTTGTGGGTTTGTTCACAAACCCATGACCATTCGTGACTGTAGTTCCTTTGCTCAAATTGTGGTCTTGCCTTATGCCGTGACAGTGAGTTCAATTTTTTCCCATGTGTCACTATATGTACTTTTTAATTTCTTGGATTTGTTGTTGGATGATAGATTTGTATATTTTAGGGATTGATATGTAGATTTGATATTTTTTTTCGATTGTTTTCGATTTCTTTTGCTTTTTTCAGTTGTTTTCCACCATGGATGGGCGGTAGACGGTTGGGGATGGATGGACTAGTGTAACAACCGCTAGAAATTCAATGATGGAATTTCTATTGTCTTTAGGAACCATAGTAAATCCTATATGGTTGGAATCCAACTAAGAACCCATAAGCGTGTTAGAAACCAAAAATCCTATATGGTTTTATCCAAAACCTTATTGAATCAGTTTCTAGCATCGTGTTTAATCGTTTAATTAAATTATTTTTATATGCTATTAATCTTTTAAATTTGTGTTAGAACATCATTATCCAACTTAGTTAACCTTGGATATTTGATTGGGCCAATAGAAATTAGATTTGGGCTTGATAGCAACCCAAACCCTCTTAAAACCCATGAATTTAGGCCCTTTCGGTTTAAGCCCATTAAGGCCCACGAAATTAGCCACCTTAGCAATGATTTTGTCTAAAATATTTCACCCTCCACTTGCCTTATCAGATTTATTCAAGAGCACTTAGAATGTTCTTGAAGTGGATGACTAAGTGGACACCCCACTCTTTCAATTATAGACTCAACCTTAAAAAATAATATATTGTATATTTTATTGGAAGAAAAGATCAATACTCAAGCTCCATTTCAGATCTATCATCTTCCAAAACTTGTATAAATAGCCCTCCAGCCCCTTCCAACGAAAATCATCCCTCCTTTACACTTTGCTTTGTTAGAATACAAAAAAATACTCTCAGGCAGTTTTTATGAACTCTTTTGCACGTATTATTTGAAGTTCTTGTAAGTATTTTTTCAAAAACTTTCCTTCATGAAAGTTGTTTATTTTTTAGTCTAGTTTACGTAGATATCTTATTTGTTCCATTTGAAGATAATTTGGTCAGTCAAAAGTTGTTTAAAACTCAAAAAGGTCATTCTGGGCGATAACCAGAGAGTATGTTATATTTTGGAGTTTTTGACAAAGTTAATGGATTGATCTTGGTCCGAAATTATTATGGAGTATTGTTAACATAGGTATATGATTATTGGTTGAGGATTTGTTGCATGATTAAAATTTTTGGTGAAATATTTTCTTAGATTTAGAAACTTCGAATCTGGAAGAGGAAAAACAGTTTCAGTTTTGAGAAAGTTTAAATCTTTTATGGTCTAATCTTATTGCAATGGCTTTGATATTTTTATTTGAGAATCCTAAGCTTCTTATGTACATGATATAATGTTGTTTTGAAGATATTTGATATTAGTTTCAAAGATATGAAATTTTTATGCAAGGAGATATTCGAATAGGCCAAGTGATGATATTCTTGGCTAAATTAATGTTTTGGTTGATTTTTAACCATGTGATCTTGAGTTTAAAGCTTAGATCTGTTTTAGGACACCTTTTTAAACCATGTGATGTTTTGGTTTGAAGATCACATCTTTATAAGTCATGGATCAAGAGGTTGATCAAAACAAGTTAGAAACAAAAATCAAGGGAAATGACCTATATAAGTTTCGGTTTTTATAGAATTTTAATAGTTGTGTTTAGTTTTAAAATTTTCTAAATTCATATTTAAGTTCAGAATAAAATTTACATGAGATATATAAATTTTGGTGATTTTTGGAATTAGGATAAAAATCCTTAAGTTAGGGATATAATGGTCTTTTTTCACATGTAGAGGGTGAATTAATAATTTTACTCTTAAATTGATATTTTTCTATATTTCTAATTGTTAGTGATTAAGTTATAACTTTTAAAAATCACTACTTTCAGTCTCTCGTGATCGCACTTGAGTTTTGCCTAGAAACGCGAAAATAGAGGTAAGTTAGCTTTTAACTTACTAGCAGTTTACTATGTATGGGTGATAAGTAAATGAACTACAGTATATGTATGTATGTTATTATATATTCTATGCCAAGTCATTACATGTTTATATGTTACACATAATTTATTCTGCCATGAATTATTCATCTGTTACACAAGATATTCTGTCACGTATTGCTATACATTGCAAGTAGTGTGAATAGATACAATCTAAGGAGGTTCTGTCTAAGGAGATTGAAAATTTCTAAGTGTGTCCTCGTGACCCTCCATTCTTTCCTGGGAATCTAGAAGTTCTGTTTAGGAAAGATTGATCTTTCCTGGGAACTTATTTAGTGAGTACTATTCATTTCTACGATAAAAATTCATCAAGATAATATAAAAAAAAAAAGGAATATCATGTATGTCATGTAATGTATATTCACTGTTGCAAGCATGTTATGTTAAAGATGTCATGTTGTGTTACGTCAGGGCTTTTGACCTTTCATATTCAAGTCACATTCTGTCTCTAATACAGTTTATGTATTTTAAGAACAATCATGTTTAGTTATTCATGTCAATCACGATCCTAAGTACTAGGATGGGAAAATATCCTAGTAAAACTCCTTTGTTCACGCTGGAGTGTCTAAATAGGTGTGAAATTTCCTGGATTGACGAAATATAGTCAACAGGTTGCGAATGAGACCTAACTAGTTGGTCACCGGAGCGCACCAGGCACTAACGCCGATGGAGCCACATTTTATTTTAATAAGTCATGGGGCCACAACAACTGTGGAGCATGAAGTATGGGTCACAGCAATTGTGGCACATACACTACGTGAGACACAGCAATTGTGACACGTAGAATACATGGGGCCACAACAATTGTGGAGTATGTATTAACGCACTCACAGCTGGTGTAGATACCTGTGTTGTGATGCAGTAATCGGCAGGGACACATAGCTCTAGGGGACCCATGTAGCACCCACATGTTACGTTAATCAAGTTAAATGAAAAAGAATTCAAACTCATGTTATGCTCAAGCTCATGTTCATGTTATGTTTCAAGTTTATGTCAAGTTAAGTCAAGTAAGATCAAATCCATGACAATGTTATGTTTCAAGTTCATGTCACGTTAAGTCAAGTCAGATCAAGTCTATGACAAGTAAGTCAAGTTCAGTTCATTCATGTTCATGTTATATTTCAAGTTTAAGTTATGCCATATGCTATGATTACTTACGATTTTGATTATGTACTTATGCTTTTACTGTCATGCATGCATTATTAACCTGTGTGTATGTTTTATATTAACTTGCTGAGATTTGTAATCAAATCTCACTATGGTAGTCCCAACTACCATTCCCCCCGAATGGTAGATTTTGTTACAGGATCTAAAGAAGAACTGGGAAACAGCCAACTAGACACGGTCGATTAAGCGACAGTGCGGCTTCAAGGTTAATATAGTAGTTAACTTAAAATTACTATATGTACTATGAAGTTACATCTTCAGTACTCATTTGATCACAATCATTTTGGACTAGTATTGTGATCTCTGATGTTTAGTATGCCTTTATGTATGAAGTATATTTTAAGCATTTTGGGATATTTGAATTTAGTGCATAGTATTGCTAAAAAAAAAAATTATCCGCTGCGAATATTGCATAATGCTAGATGTATGTTAAGAACATTGCATCTTATATGTCATGAACGGAGATACGTAACCTTGTGTTGCATGTCTCGACGCTTCAAATGTCCGTCCAATCCCAAGCGGAATTTGGGGGCGTCACAACTAGGGGGCCAATTTGTCCCTTAAAATGAGGATGGGGCACCTTGCCCACGAGGTGCGAGGTTGGATTTCGGGGGGCCAAAGCTGCCAAACCCCACCCCCTGCCATGCGGGGGGTACAGAACGCGGGCACCACTGCCCTGAGGGGTGAGAGTAGCACCACTAGCTGGACCCTGTAGCTTGGTATCCCTACCTCTATCGAGATTACAACCTCTCTTCCATACATTAGGGCAAAGGGGGTCTCTCCAGTTGGGATTTTCGTGGTAGTTCAGTTGGCCCATAGAAGCCCCAATAGCAATTCCGCCCAAGCGCCTTTCTTACTCTCGAGTTTCTTCTTTAATATTCCCACAAAGCTTTTGACATTCGCCTCGACCTACCCATTCGCTTGAGGGTGTCTTAGAGAGGAGTACTTGAATTTGATCTATAATTCGGTGCACTAATCATGAAACTGATTAGAGTCGAACTACCGCCTGTTATCCGCGATGATGGTGTGCAGGATTTCAAATCTGCATACAACAGTCTTCCAGAGAAACCTAGTGATGTTGGTAGCCATTATTGTCGCTAGGGGCTCTGCCTCCCCCCATTTCATGAAGTAGTCTACAGCTACTACGATGAATTTCACGCCTCCTTTACCCTGGGGCATGGGGCCCACTATGTCTACACCCTATTGCCGAAGGGCCACGGTGATGTGATCGATGTCAGCTCCTCTGATGGGCTATGTAGAATCGACATGTATTCTTGGCATTTCCCATATTTCTTGATGAATTGTTCTACATCCGTGAGGGCATGAGGCCAGTAGTAGCCCGCTCTTAGGACCATTCTCGCTAGGGCTCTTCCGCCTTAGTTGTTTCCACACACTTCTTTGTGGATCTCTCTCATTACCTATTAAGCTTCATCTAGTGATATGCATCGTAACAAAGGTGAGGAAAGACCTCACTTGTACAAGGTCTCGTTCAAGAAAGTGAATCCAACTGTCTTATTCCTTACTTTCCTCACCTTTTCTTTCTCGGTTGGTAGTTCCCCGATGGTAAGGAACTTGGTTATTGCTTGTACCCACTCAGGCATTTATGTCCTCACCTCCGAGACTTCTAGCCCAATGGTGGGGGTTTCTACCACCTCGCTGATCACTGCCCAAGGTAGTGTTGCAGTGTCCATTGTTGAAGCCGTCTGTGCTAACTTATCTGCTTTCCAGTTGTCTTCCCGAAGGATTTTTCTAATAACAAGAATTTTGAATGGCCGCACCCTTCCCACACTTGCAACATATTCTCCTCTGACTTGATTTACCACCACTTGAGAGTTTGCACTTCCACTTCTGCTACTCCAAGCATCCTTGCTTTGACGAGGCCTACCAATAGGGCCTCATATTCGGCTTTATTATTGGTAGTTTTGAATTTAAGACTTATTGAGTAATAACTTTCTCCATTAGAGTCTGACACTATGTAATCCTTACCCCTCGCCAGAACGACAAGACGAGCCATCGACATAGACATGCTAGGGATGGTTGGTTGGTTGATCGGGTTCCTCCCCGAGACGGCTAATCATCTTAGCTACAAAATTCGCCAATGCTTGTCCCTTGGTGGCGGTTCGAGGGATATAGTCGATATCGTACTCACTGAGCTCGATCGACCAATTGACTAGTCGCCCAGACATGTCAGGTCGTTGGATTGCCTTCTTGAAGGGAGCTTCGATGAGCACTTTTATCGGGTATGCTAGGAAGTAAGGCCTCAAGCAGAGGGCGGTTACTACTAAAGCAAACCGTATCAACTCTATAGGCAGGTACCTATTTTTTTCCCCTCTCAGCTCGTGGCTTGTGTAATAGACTAGTCTTTGAGCTCCGTTTTCCTTTCTTACTAGTGTTGGCAATACGACCTTCGGTGTGACGAACAAATACAGGTAGAGAGTTTCTCCTTGCATAGTCTACCTTAGTAGGGGGGATTAGAGAGGTACTCTTTGAGTCAAGTGAACAATTCATCGCACTCCTCTTCCCAATCGTGCACCTTGCGCATCACCTAGAAAAACAATAGGAACTTGTTTGTCGATCGAGAAACAAACCTGTTAAGCCCCACTATTCTACTCACTAGCTTCTGAACTTCATTGAGGTTTTTGGGGGCTTCATGTTGATGATGACTTGTATCTTCTCTCGGTTACCCTCGATTGCCTTTCCAAAACCATAAAGCTGAGAAACTTGCTTGACTCCACTCTAAAGGCTTATTTCGTGGGGTTAGACTTCATCTTATATTTTTGTAGGATCGTGTACATTTCCCCTAAGTCAGTTGTATGTCGCTCTAACTCCTTGATTTTGATGAGCAAGTCATCTACGTATACTTCTATATTTCGTCCAATTTGTTCTTTCAACATCCGATTTAACAACTTCTAATAAGTCGCTCTGGTGTTCTTCAATCCAAAGGGAATTACTTGGTAGCAGTATAATCCTCGGTTTGTTATGAATGCTGTCTTTTCTTCATCGCCCGGGCTCATTCGAATTTGGTTATACTCGGAGTAGGCATCCATTAAGCTCAGCATCTTAAGCCCGATAGTCGAGTTCACGATCAAGTCAATCCGTGACAAGGGGAAGCTATCTTTAGGCATGCCTTATTCAGATTAGTGAAGTCGACACACATCCTCTACTTGGCGTTCTCTTTTTTTACCAAAAGCACATTAGAAAGCCACTCTAGGTAATGGGCCTCCTTGATAAATCTTGCGGCTAGTAAACGGTCAACCTCTTTTGCTATGACTGCGTACTTATCAGTATTGAAGCTCTAGCATTTTTGCCAGACTTTCTTGGCATCTGGTTTCACACTCAACCGATGTGCAATCACGTCCCTTTCAATCCCAAGCATGTCCTCAATACTCCAGGCAAAAAGGTCTTTGTGTTTGACCAGCAACCGCTTCAACTGCAATCTCACTTTGGGTCTCATCCTGGTTCCTATTCTCGCCTTCCTTTTAGGGTGAGCTTCATCTAATGTAATCAATTCTAAGGGCTTGTCGACCTCTCCCTGTTTCAAATGTCGCTCGTCTATAGTCTCCACTGCTCATTCAATGAGCTCAGGGGGTGATGGGGGAGCTTACTCCTCCATTTCTACACACCTCCTCTCCTTCGTTTGATGTATCTTCTTAATCACTATTGCCTGGGACGTTGCGGCCAGTGTATGAAAGGAAAGGCAAGTTTGTTTTACTTAAAGAGATCCCACAGACAGTGCCAAATGTTAATGACTTGTTTTGCACTCTACCTTGCTTCACCGGTCACCTAGGTCTAGAGAACTTGGGGGCCCAAAGTGCCAGAAAACACTTCCGATGCCTAAGTCATTTTGCGCCTCATAGTGAGAAAGATAGATGATGAGAGTAGTAGTGCATGACGAGTTATACCTTTTCCCAAGCTTTTATTCTTCCATCTTCCAATGGGGACATTATTTTCTTTGTGCTTGGGATATCCATTCCTGCCTTGGGGGACAAGCCATAGCATTTAATATGGCAGCTTCTGTCGGGGACAGGATCCCCTATCGAGATCTCCTGCCAACACTCTTAGTTGGCACAATTAATGCAGTGAAGTTCTCAGCGAGTCATCCGGTTAGAGGCATGCTCATGCGAACGCAATTTCCCCTCTCTATTTTGACGTGTTTTCCTCCTACTTCCTTATTAGTCGGTGGGCTTGCAACATCCAGGTTGTGAGCATTACTGGCCATGCACTAGGCCTTATGGGACTAGGGACGAATATGTCGCTTCAAATATAATTATCATTTTATTTAATGGGAAGATTGTGGTTGGGGTTAAATGCATAATCTTGCTTACAAAGGACCAAGTCTCATATAATTATTTTTTTTTTATAATAACGGACCAAAGTCCATTCATAAAAGAGGACATACAAAGTTGACTTAAAAACAAGCCAGTTACAAACGATAGCTTCTCAGCACACTCTCGTGACTAATATGGTCTAGTCCAGATCTCTAAAAACCTAAGTCTAAGAAATAGCATAACTCTATCCATGACAGAATTAACAGTAACTGGGTGACAAAATCCCATACCCCACTTAAGCGAAGTAGGGTGCACCAACCCACCATAAGCACAACCTAAGTGCAAGGGGACCACACCATTCGGACTAAGGTCCGAAGGCACTATTTTTTAGATTTTTATTTTTTAAAAAGTAAATACAGGACATGAAATGAAATACAATGGGAAAACACTACGAAAACGGTAAAGCAGTGCTCCAAGAGGCTGTTGTGGCACGTGCTGGGAGAAAAACCGACGTTCGATCTTCGGAGTTCTAGACTCACATGCCCTAGAAACGCAGCGTGTGTAGTCGGTAAAGAGCTTCCCAGTGGCACGTGAGAGCCACGTGCCGAATGTCTCTGAGAATTTCATCTTGTGCATGCGGGCTACTCGCCACTCCGTTTGGCGCTACATTCGATAGACTCGAAGATTGGCGGCTGGGCTACACCGTGGAGGGGTGTGTGCGGATCAATGAATGCCGGTGGTTCAAGATCTGTGATTTTCTCTTATTTGGTCAGAAAAAAATACAAAAAAACTAAACGTTGCCGGATCTTTAATAAAGGTTTAAGAGAGAAGGAAGAGCATTTTTTTCTAGAGAGAGGAAGTCTCAGATTGAGTCGGCCTCGTGTCCATATCATTGACGATATCGATGGGTACAGCTCCGATGTACACTCCTCTTGGTCCTATAGCATTCGTTTCGATGTTGACAAATTGGCACACTAGGATAGCATATACAAATTGTCAAGGGGCTTTTTCTTTTATTTTTTGTAGGTCCCGGGGATAAGGTTGAGTTGTCAGCAATAGCATAGTCGGCAACTTAGCCTCCGGGGCTTCACATAATTAGGAATTATATTAATTAACAGCAAATATTTATTCAGCATTGGGAATATCGTGTTCTTGCCTCCAATTATTTAGCAATAATATTGCATAATAATTTATAATCCTTTAAATTTCACACGATAGAAAACCTTTGTCATTGACTGATATCCCTCTTCGGCACCCAAGAAAATGACTAAAGATATTACCATTGTACAGGGCCAAGACAGACGAGACCAGGAATATCCTCACCATGAAATTATGTGCTCTTCATGCTAAGCATCAAATCCTCATGATAACAGCTTTTTTTACACTTATTTTGCAACCCTTGTTTATTTAGATAAAAATAAAGATGTTTGCAAATACCACTGTTGCAACCCAAAAAGATTATTTATCCCACAATATTATTGGATAGCATAGTATTTGAAAAGAAAAAAAATTTATTAATCGAGTTTTGCTAGATTAATATTCTTAATCATAAATTTATTAGAATATTATTTTTTAATATTATTATTATTTTAAAATTTAAAAAAGTTAAATTATTTATTTTATTTATATAAAAATTTTAAAAAATTATAATAATAAAATAAAATGAGATGAATTAAAAATATTTTTATATCCAAACTGTGCTAAACCACAAAATTATCAAATGCAATTCCTGACCATTAAATAATATTAGGATGCTTTCAATCACTCGATTCTGAAGAAGACAAAAGGAAAAAAGTAAAGTTTCCACGCCAATGGAAATAAAGAAAGAAAGAGTGGCAGACTTTATAAGATATGTATGAACATTATAATATGTCACCCAAGCACAACAATATACAGACATTTTTGTGAACAATTTATGCACAAAGGAACAAAGGAGCACAGGGGAGAGACAAGAGAGAGTTCAGGTGCGAACTGTGATCAGTGGAGTTGAATATCATTCGAAAATGTTACCAAGTACTGGGCTGTCTTCTGTTTATTCAGTTTGCAGTGATACTGCTGGTATCGCTGGTATCCTTTTTCATCCTTCCACTCTTTTCTGCCTCTTTATTCTTCTTCTGGTATCCGCTTGAAATGCAGTTTAACTTGTTTCTGAGATGTAGATGAAGCAAACCCTCGATTGCTTCTGGAAAAAGTCTTTCTTATTCTTTCAGCTCCTTTGATTGTTGTCCAAAGTTTTATGAGATAGTATGTATTTCTTAATTAGAACTTGCCGGTAGTAAATTTATTGCTTACCGAAATTTAATATCCCAGAGCAATGTTGTCTGATTGTAAACTTCATCCAATAAATTTTTATATATGTTATGATACAGTGTACTGTTTGAGTGTTTTTTCATAAATTGGATAATTTGAACTTTCTAAAGGGATGGGAAAGGATAATTGCAGAAATGCACAAAAAGAAGGGCTCTCCTTGATTTACATTTCAGAAGAATGTAGGATAGGAAAGGATAATTGCACAAATATGAAAGAATCTTCGTCTCTTAAACGTTTTAGTCGCTATCCTTTGCTTCCCATGTTTCTTTTCAAGACTTAGATGGGGCTTCATGTTTTATTAAACATATAGAAAATTATAAAATGGAATTTGCTAAATATGAATTAGCTTTTATTGAATCTGGAGTTATACCAAAAGCATAAAGTCTTCCTTCTAACAGTTCACATTCTCTTGAATAGTTTCATAGCAACGAAAATTACAGCTAATTAAATGAGTTTTCCAAAGCTTTTTATATGTCTAGATCAATTTACATAAATCCACATATGGAAGAAAAAGGTGAACACCTCTACCCGCAGTGTTCCATTCATGAAGATAACTGTTGTTTGGGCTGAAGATCAAATAGGTCTGCGGTTGGGATTACAAAAGGATAGTATGCTAAACCTATGACTCCTTGGACCATTATATCAAATGAATGTCGATTAGGTTCATTGGGTTGATTGTATATTAGTCCATTAAATGCAAAGAAAACATCACTAAAGATCATTACCTTGTTCACATGTAAGGGCAAGAAATGACAAGGTAGAAAGAAATCAGTGTAATCCTATCCTAGGAGGTAGACATGGCAGTGGTTTCGAACTTATATATAATCACATTGAAAAATTCTACTTATCATCCCGGCAACACACATCACACTTGATTTTTTATTTTTTTACTTTTTTCTTACTAAATGTGTGGTGTATGGATGATGAGTAGAAGAATTACTTTAGTTTAGCAAGAATAAGACCAAAAATAAAAAATCAAGTATGGTGTGTGGTGTGGGGATGATGAGTAAAGGGCTCAATGACATTGCATGATGGCAAGAAACCTCTACTGCTCTGACTGTAAATCAATCTAATATGCTGGGTGGTACTATTCATAGAATATCTGAGTACTTACTCTCCAATCAGCTTTGTTTCTCTCATTACTTGATTATGACTACTATGTTTGATAAACAAACTAATACCCATTTGTCATTGCAGGAAACCTTTTTGCTTTTGGGCTGTTTGTGTCACCCATGTAAGTTGTACAAATTTTTCTTGAAAGAAATAAAGGAACAGTTCTAAACCCAATAATGATGTTGAACTTTATGTTTTCCAGACCCACATTTAAGAGAATCATCAGAAACAGGTCAACAGAGCAATTCTCTGGATTGCCTTATGTATATGCTCTCTTAAACTGCTTGATATGCCTCTGGTATGGAATGCCACTAGTGTCACCTGGTATTATCCTGGTCGCTACAGTCAATTCAATTGGGGCAGTTTTCCAGTTAATCTACATAAGCATCTTTATTATGTTTGCTGACAAAGCTATAAAGGTAAGCATCACACCCTGTATCTCTTTAGCAGGAAAATTTGAATTTCATTTTCATAATTCAGCGTGATTATCTAATCTAATCCTCCATTAAATGTTTCATGCAGCTAAAGATGTCAGGTTTGTTAGTAGCAGTTTTTGCCCTATTTGTGACCACAGTGTATGTAAGCATGAGATTTTTCGATTCTCATGAAAGGCAAAATTTTGTTGGATGTTTTAGTATTGCTTCACTCATTGCCATGTTTGCTTCACCATTACTAATCATTGTAAGTTCTTGTGAAAAAATCTCACACATTTTGATTTTAGACTGTACAGTTCCTCCTCCCTAATGTTTTCGCAATATTTTGTGCCAGAAATTGGTGATTAAGACAAGGAGCATTGAGTTCATGCCGTTTTATCTTTCCCTTTCAACCTTCTTGATGAGTCTATCTTTCTTTGCATATGGAGTGCTCAAATACGATCCTTTCCTTTATGTAAGTATCATGTTTCCTGTCTGGTAGGCATATGAAGATTGTGTTTTCCATAGCAAACGACTGCAACTGATGGTTTCATGCGACTCGACTCATATAATATAAGGCGCATGTTTGAAGGAAAACAGAAGAAAGAACTCTTACTTTTATGCTGTTGGATAGTAATTATCCCCACATTACAGTACTGTCCTGTTGCAGTGCTTTGCAAGATTCGTTAACTGACTGAATGAAAGCTAGAAGTCCAAAAGACCGCCTGAGTTTTTGTTTCTTATACAGTTATACTTACTGTTTATACTTCTATTTATTTTTGGATGCAGGTTCCAAATGGAATTGGAACGATTTTAGGGCTCGTTCAATTGGCTTTGTACTCCTATTATAGCAATACATTTGGAGGAGACCCAAGAAAACCTCTACTAAATCCATATGCTTGAATGAATCCGTTCACAGAATGTGGTAAAGCTTCTTGCTGAATTGTCTTCTTCTCTATCTGTCTTTTTGGAGAAGTCCACCACCTGAATATATTATATGACATAAATTGATATCATCATATAAGCTTTAACACTGGTGACTGTGAACTGATCGAGAAAAATGAAGACATGGAAGGCATGGACCTCTAAATTTAACAGTTAAAAAGGCTCTATCTTTGGTCTTAGAAGTTATTTGTTGGGCAACTGAACTCATGTTCACTGTTCAGCTCCTTTTGGTGCAAGCAGTGCAGGTATTGTCCTTTACAAAACAATGGCCTGCGTGCTTGGTATATGTGTCACACCAACCAACTCAGTGAACTCAATAATGCTTCATTTATTTTTATGGAATGGTCATATTCCTTACCTTGCTGAGTTCTTGTATTTGTTGTAGGTGTATAAGGAAAACTTCGGAGTATTGATGAGTACTTTTGAATTAGTCCAGTAAGTTTTGTAAGCCTCTTTTTTTTTTTATACAATGGGGGTGGGGGGTTTCAAACCCAGATTTTCCATTTGGAGAACCGTATGTCATCAAGCCATCAGACTCTTGACGTTTTGTAAGCCTCTTTTAACCTCATATTTTCGTTGGATAAATGCTATTTATTATCATTTTAACCATTATCTTTTCATCATTTCCTGATGTCTTGTCATTTCCTATTTGTTATTCATATCACATCAGAGAATGATGAAAAAATAATAATTAAGAAAATGACAAATAATATTTTTTATTCGTTATTAGCTCCTTCAAAATCATATGGCCTTGAAATCACATAAAATTATTATTTGAACTTCCAAGATATAATCACAGAAACAGACAAAGACTTCGCTCCTGCATATTTGTGAAAGGGTAGGAGCTTGCATTAATTAGTCATCAAAGACAGACTCATGCACCTATTTAGAGGCTGAAAATCAATGGCATTTTATTGAATAAGAGGGGAAACTAGTTGTGCATGGAAGGGCTGAGGAGACTGAAATCAAAATGACTTTACAGAAAAGGCAATACACCTTTGAAGCATTAATTAAGCTGAGAGAATCATAAAAAGGTACTCTCTTTATTTTATTTTATTTTCTTATTATAGCATGTCATGCTATTTAATTTAACTCATAATTTGAATTATAATTGAATTAATTATATATCTTGATTAATTAAGTGTAATGCTTGATACAAGCTTATGGCGTCTTATAGTCATTTTGAAAAAAATTGAAACTCACCATAAAAAAAATAATTTTCTTTTTCAAAGGGATCTCACATTTTTTTAAGGGGGAGCCTTGCATAAATTATTTTTTAATATAAAGTATTTAACATTAAATTCTATAATAGTTGGATAAGGATTAAAAAAAAAAACAAAACTCATATAGAAAGTGAGAAAAATCCAACTAATTGGGTCATCAAGTTATATTGGTAAGATTTGATCTTTACATAGAGAGCTTGCAACTGCTGTCAGTATCGGGTTTTAGTTTTTACACCATTCAATCCTAAACTAACTCCTGCTCGTTCTACTAATTCCACAATGAGCTAAATCATACCTGATTATTTTTTTTTTTCTAAAAAAAGGAAAAATCTTATACCTTAAGATACAAACTCTAAACTCCTAAATTGAGGTGGAACTAGGATTTAGTATTTGGGGGGATTGACAAAGTGTGTGGTATGTATGAGTATAAGTAATATGTGTTTTTTACACGTGGCTATATAAAAAACAATAATCACACGTCATACAATTGTATACAAGAAATACATGTATATAAAAATCATCTTATAAGATAATTTTTCTTAGGATTTTCGTAATTTGCTAGAGACCATTACAAAAAGAAAAGAAAATGAAATATCAACTTAGCATTTCCCCTTCAAATTAAGCTCGACGATGATCTTTCATGTAATAAAATTCATTTATTATCATCTTTGAAGTGAAATTCTTGGCAATTTCTTTCTCAATATAAACTAGCAAATGATCTGCAAGAAAATAATCTTTCATTCGAGTATGCAATCTAGTTTTTATATGTTTTATGGCAGAAAATGCTCGCTCAATAGTAGAAGTAGAAATAGGAAGAGTTAATATTAGACGAATTAACCTGTCAATAAAATAATAAATCTTTGACTTTTCTAAAATTGCTACTCCTCTGCATAGTTTTGATAATGTAGACATATCTTGAAAATCTAGATGCGTCAGTATATCAAGCTCATAATCCTGCAATTGAATTCTTAAAAGAAATTTTTCTTACTCAGTAAAATTCTATTGATAAAACTTCTCAACCAATTTACATATATTATCAATTTTTAATGATTTGTATACATCTTTAGGGTTTAAAACAGCACTAAGAATGAGAAGTTCCATTGTATGGTCATTAAATCTATTATTCAATTCTTGCAACTAGAAGTCTATTGTAGCAGGAAATGTATCAATCATAAAATGATGTCAATGACTTGTCAACTTGACGACAAGATTTGCCTCGAGTTTTAGTATATTGGTCATTCATATCAGGAATATCAATTTAATGTTTTTCACAAAATAATTTAATATCAGTAAGCAAAGACTCCCACCCATCATCTCTCAGCTTTTGAATGAGTACTTTTGTAGTTGAAACTAGACTCATGACATTCACAATATCTTGAGAATTTTGTTGCAAAGATTGACAAAGTGCATTAGTGATTCTCATGATTTTTTTCATCATATGTAATATCAAAATAAATTCAAAAGATGTTAATATCATGTAAGTCGCTTCAGCATCACCACGTTGAGAATAATTTGATCATTCATTTGAGATAGTATTGATAACTGAGCAAGTAGCACCGGACATCCTTATCAAGCTACAAACAAATTGAAAATGAGATCCTCATCTAGTATCTCCAGCTCGTTGTAACGTACCAATTTGATGTGCCCCTTTTCCAGTCTCAATCTAATTGGAAGCGATCAAACTTTCAATTTTAGTAATTTGAACAGATTGTAATTCATTATTATGTAGAACTAACAACAATATTGATAATGGATGTCAAATAGACAAAGAATTGATGAACACGTTTGGCTTCTCTAGAGGTTGCAACTAAGCTAATTGTAGTTTATGAGCCCAACAATGCACATAATATGCATAAGGACAATCTTTAAGAAATAAAGCTTATAATCCATTTCATTCACCACACATATTACTTCCTCCATCATATCTCTGATCTCGAATATTCTTAATTTAAAGGCCGTAACGAGAAAAAAGAACACATATCTAATTTTTTAGAGTTAGTACCATAGTATCTTTGACATGCACAATATGAAAAAATCGCTATCTAATAAAACCATCTTTATCAACAAACCTCAAAATGATAGTCATTTGTTATTTTTTAGACTCATCCCAAACTTCGTCAACAAAAATACAAAATTTGACATTCCTGATTTCTTCGCAAATCATATTTCGTACTTTATTTACAAATATATGCAAAAACAATTTTTTAATTTTGGGTGATGTATATTTGGCATTATGTGGAGTATTTTCCATGACAACTCCATCAACTTGATCATTATAACTTGCCAGAAGTTTTATCAGTTCAATGAAGTTACCTTAATTTTTTGAGTCAGAGTTTTCATCATGACTTCTAAAGACATAAGCTTGGAACATAAGCAATCAAACACTATCTATCGAAGTTTTATGCCGCAACCGATTATTCTCCATCTCTTGTGATACTTGTTTTTCGACTAACTTGTCAATATATCTTGACTGATTTATTAGATCCTTACAACGTTTCACATCATTTTTATGTGGTGAATTTGGATCTCTCCCCACATGTTCTATTAAAAGACAATTAATTCTATCATTCACTCTTTTTCAATTGTCAAAACATTTATTAGTAAATGCATCTGATCCTGGATGACCCGTTGATTTCTTAGCAAAAACGTAGCATGGAAGACAAAATACAACATTCTTCAATGGTGAGTACTCCAACCAATTTGAATATATTTGAAACCAAGAAAATTGAAATCGGAGACGTTGATTGCTTATTCCTGAAAATGGATATTCTGAAAGTTTAGATTGATATCGACCAATTTTAAGATAGGCACATCGGATCTTATCTTGTAGGTTAGTAGGAAATTTTCATATTTGTGGACGTAATCCTGGATCACGTTCCAAAGAGGTAGCATCCATCTCTTCAGGTTGGATTCTTAAAGTTTTAGAGGGACGTTCATCAATGATAGAAGCATTATGTTTCATTGTTACCAAGCTTTCTAAACATATATTACTCTCCAAATTGTCCACGTCTTACTTTTTTTTAAAAAGAATCAATTGTTCTTGACTTGCTCATATTTTTCTATATTTTAAGAAAAATTTATAGATCAGGAATAAACCTGAGAAGTACCTAATAAGTAATGATATAAAGTTGTAAGATTTTTTTTTTTTTGTATAGTTTGTATTTATTACTAAGTGAACAAAAAAACATGTGAATAACAAATAAATTTCACAAAAGTAAGTGAACAAAAAAAATGTGACTGTGAGTCTTTCACAAATAAATTATAATCAATGGGTCACCACAAATAAAAAATAAAATAAAATGTGGCTCATGAATGGCTCAGACAGTCAGGCTCAAGATAAATTATAATCATCATGATTCATAAACTTCTAAATCTATAAATTTAGAACATTAACAACGAAGATAAAATAAAATAAAATAGAGTTGTTTTTGCAAGTAAATAATAATAATGTACATCAATATATGTATTGATACTGTTGCTTTCATATTTTAAATTCAAATTAACATTATTTTTAATAAAATTTATTTTTTAATTAATCATATTAAATAAATACACATATTAATATGCTTACAACAAAATTTACTCTTGTCATAATAATCGCACGCCAAAAGCTGTGTAGCCTGTGTAATTGTCATTGTCATAATTGTTCAAATTAAAATTGTGTTCAGCTAGTAGTTAGTGGCATGTCAGGTCACTAAAGTCTAGAGTTAGAGTGAGGGTCTTTCCGTATTTGATATTGTAGATTCAAGGGTGTAGGTGAAGTGAAAAGTTATAGAGCGGGCTACGTGAGTATTGGGGGGATAATTTCAGTAAAAGTATTGGAAGACAGAGTATTGGAAGGGCAATTTCAATTATATAAAGAAAAGTTATAATTCTTTACGTATTATATTAATTTTTTAAAAACATACCGCCCCCTAACTTTTATACAGTTCCTCCCCTGCTCCTAAATGCTATTTATTATTAAGATTACTCCTTACTACCGTGCTATCTGTCACCTCAAGAAGTAGTCAGAATAACCCCGTAAAAAATTGATCTAGGAGGTCGCTTGGGATGGTGGCCACCACTGGCCCGAGCGGGTGTCATAAAATTTACAGGTCCGGTTGGGGGTGCTAGTAAGGAAAATGATAAGGGCAGTTAATTAAAATTAAAATTATTTTTTAATGAAGTGTCACAATTACATTAATTGATTTAAAATAAATTGTGAACTAATTATAAATTAGTTATAGATGTAAACCACCCTGACCAGGGTGGATCTAGCCACCGTCACCGGTGCGGCAAGAACCATCAAATGGGGTGGGTGGTCGGACCACCTTGGGGCCTTAGGCGGACACATCCTCCCCATTTTTTTATTATATATTATTAATATAATTGTTGAAATTTTTAAAGCTTTTCATCTTGTGTGTGTATCTATTTCATTCTTTAAGTGAGAGAGAGCGCAAAGAACTTGATTTATACCGTGACTTTATTTTAGACTTTTTCTAATTATATATCTGTTGAAAAGTCATTGATATATCATATTTTAAAATGAATGAACCATATCTATCTATTTAGTCACCCTCCATGTCGATATGATAATATTTAATTTATAAGAGAATTAGGTTGAATTTAGATAAATAGTTCAGATGAAATGAAATGAGATGTTTTGAATAGTAGTTGAATAAAATATTATTAAAATATATTTTTTAGTATTATTTTTATTTTAAAATTTAAAAAAGTTGAATTATTTATTATATTTTTATATAAAAATTTAAAAAAATTATAATGATTGAGATAAAATGAGATGAGATGAGAATATTGTATATAAAAACTGAGCCTTAAATTAATAAATCTACTTATAAATCAATTAGTGCTACGCCGGCAATACAAAACATAAATGACAAACACACAAAAACAAAAAAATAGTATGTAAAACAAAAGAACAGTAACTTTTTGCCATTGTTCACAAGAGTGGGTGAATAGTGACAAAAAAATATGTTCTTCACTTTGCCTTGAATGTTAATAAATGAAGTGAAAAAACTTGTGTTGATCAAGGACCGTTTGTAGGTGACTTCTACAAAGCCATCTATCAGATTCTGGAGCCAAATAGTTGTTTCGAAATAATTTTCATTTCTTCACGTCTCATCTTATTTTATCTTATCTTATTTTATTTTTAAATATTACTTAAATATAAATATTTTCAAATAAATTGTTACAATTTTTTCAAAGTGATAATTATAACTTTTCCAAACTTCTAAATAAAACACAAAAAATAATTTAATTTTTTTCGGCTCAAAACAAAAATTATATGAAAAAATTATATTCTAACAATATTTTAACTTTATAATATTTTTTATTCAAATTTTTTTCTCTCATCTTCCAAAACTCAATAAATACTTAAGGGAACGTTTGGAAAAATTTACATCTCATCTTATTCCATTCAATCTCATCCCATCTCATATAATTCTATCTTATTTTCTTTTCAAATATCATTCAAATACAAATACTTTCAAACTAATTATTACAACTTTTCTAAACTTTTAAATAAAAAAGAGTAATGTTAGGTACAAGTTTCAAATAAAGAAACTCCATATAAGCTCTTTGTAAAAAAGTGAGTAACACTAATAAATAATAGTTTTTTTTATATTGTTTTTAGATGTAATCCACTTTTTTACAAGGATTTTATGAAACTTGTCTATTTGGAGATTGGACAAATTATTTCTCGGTAAAAAATAATTTAATTTTTTCAAATCTCAAAATAAAAATAATTTTAAGAATTATATTATAATAATATTTTAACTTTATAATATTTTTTATTCAACTTTTTCTCTCTCATTTTCTAAAACCAATAAATGTTCAACTCAAACTATCTTACTACTATTAACAAACCATCTTATTATTATTTACAAAAATTTCATCTCATTTCATACCTCAAGCATCTCATAACTCAAACTACCTCGCTACTATTCATAAACCATTTTACTACTATTCACAAAATTATAGTCTTATCTCATTCTCCAAGCATTTCCTGTCTCGTTTGGTTTCATAGATGGTTTCAACTCATCTCATTCAATCTCATCTTATCTCATTTTATCTTAGCATTCAAACACTATTCAAACACAAACACTTTTTAATTTCAAATTTTTAACTTTTTCATCCAATTATTATAAATTTCCTAAACTTCTAAATAAAACGTAAAAAAGAATTTAACTTTTTTAAATTTTAAAATAAAAATAATATTAAAAAATATTTTCTAAAAAAATTTTAACTTTATAATATTTTTATTCAATTTTTTCTCTTTCATTTCTCAATATCCCATAAAACACCTTAATTCAAACCCTTTTATTAATGTTTACAAATTATCTACTATTTACATATTTATTATTTCATATTATCTAATTTGTGTAAGAGGCCAGCTGTTGGGTTGATGCTACTTAAGGTATCTGTCTATGAAAAATGATTGAAAGTTCAGATTCCCAGAACGGCTAATCAAAATCCTCATATAATTGCTAAGTTGGCTGCCGAATCCAATTCTATATTCTATAAGATGAGACGTCTTTGATCCCTAAGTTCTTGTCTTTGTAGTATGTTCAATGTTTCACGAATGATTTAGTAAAATAAATAAATGAATAAATAAATCAAGTAGTTTTTTCTCTTTATTTCTAGGGGTAAACAACATCGAAAAACCGATCAGACTGTTGGATTCAGTCTAGTTCTTAAAAATGGAAATCAATCCTAAACTAATTTTCATATTCTGAAAAGCAATTTGAACCGAACTCGATCAATATACTTTTTAATTTTTTATATTATATATAAATATTTTTTATATAAATATTTTTATATTATATTATATATTATATGCTAGATTGCTAATTGATATAACATGAAATTTTAATCTTATTATTTGTGTCGATTAATCTTATTAACATAAAATTAATATGAAATTTGATATGATATAAAATTAATCTTATAAAACTTTAATATAACATTTGATATAAAATAAAAATTTTAATCTTACAACATAAAATTAATATAATATAAAATTTTAATCTTAAACATAAAAATTAATATTAATTTAGTAATATAAATTTACTTATAAATACATTTTGTAGTACCACACGTATAAATCGGAAAAACTGATCGAATCCAAAATCAAAAAAATTGAAAATTTTGATTTAAGTGATAAATCTATTCTTAAAATTTTAACGTCAATATATATTAATTCGATTCTAAAATTGATCAACTGGACCGTATGAGATCTATTACAAGAGTTTTGCTACACAATCTTCTTTACACTTCATATTTCATATTTTTTTAAATTTTTAAATTTTTAATATTTTTTTTTAAATTTTTTTAAGTTTTTTTTTAAAATTATTTCAAATTTTTTATTCATTATTTATATAATAAATATTTGATAAAAGAAAAAATTAAAAAAAATGTTGTAAGTGGAAGTTGTGGAGAATTTTTCCTATTACACCCTTGTCTATTTCCAACTAGGATACGTTCAAGAAAATCGGATTGTGTCGGGTTGAGTCGAACTGGCCCGGTACGCGACGCGTTTCGTTTGGGTTGACCTAAAAGCCCTCTATATTCAGTCCTCTTTTACTCCCCAACGCTCTGCTCCCCACAGTTGTTCATCTCAGAGGCCCTGTTCTTTCTGCGGCGATCGGCAGAGGTAAGTTCTCGAAACCCTAACCCTAATATGTTCGTGTTTATTTTTTTAGCTGGTTTTTTCCTTCGTTTTGCGGTCTTTTTCGTCTTCTTCTTCACCTGGGACAGCTTCTTCTCTGTTCTCTTCAGCATGGCCTCTTCTCTGTTCTCCATCAGCATCGCCTTGTTCAATCCATCTTCGTTTGCTTTATATACTCACAAACCCATCTCCCAATAAATCGCTGATACCGTCTTCGCCTCCTGGTCCCTCTCCATCTTCCCCGATCCCCCTTGCCCATTAAACTCCCCCTCTAAACTCTGACCCCAACTGGAACTAGGTTATTGTTATGTGTTGGAATTGGGTTAGGGTTTAGTTTTGAATTGGGTTTAGAACAAGGGTGGGCTTGCCGGCTTGGATTAGGATTATGATTTGAACTTAGAAGATCCGAATTAGGATAGGAATTAGGTTTTGAATTAAGGTTATGGGCTGGGTTGAATTAGGATGGGGGTTAGGGGAAACATGCATCATTTATCTAAATCGTGGGCGGGGTTTAGGGTTTAAGGTTTTTATTTACTCGTAATTTTTTTTTCTATGCTTTAGTTTTCGGCGTTTTCTCGCTCTGCGTGTTTCCAAGAATATGAGGGAAAGAAGACGGAAAAAGTGTTCTTTTTTTACAACGCTGGTTTTTCCTAGCTTCCAGAAAAGAGAGAAAACTGGATAACACAAGACGAGAGAAAATGTTTGACGTTGCCTTCCTTATTTTATAATTGTTGTTGTTGTTTAGATGTTTTTTTGGCAAACGAAAAAGACGCTTATATGTTTAAACAACTGAATAACCCATTAATGGTTCCTGAGAATTTGAGGGAAACAATACGGAAAAAACGGTTTTTTTGGTTCGTTTTTGCGTAGCTTTCAGAAAAGAGAAACTTGAAGAACAAGAGATGAGAGAGAATGTTTCATGTTGTATTTTTCTATTAGAAGTCTTTTTTTGGCATTGGAATAACCATTGATTGGTTCCTAAGAAAGCTGAGAAAAAGAAACCTAGCTTATTTGCTGCTATCTTTCCTCTATTGATTTTTTAACAAGATAGCATGTTGATTGTAATGACCCAGTGAAGGTTCAAGTCACATCTGGGCCCATACTCCAAAAGAACTAGTTAATGTACCATTTGAGAGCTTGAACATCTCTCTACCAAGTAATGTGGGATCCTATTCACCACCTTCCTACACACAATCACACAATCTGGAGTTAGTGTGGGCTTTAAATGTGCCACCTACGATGGATTTGGCCTAACGAGAGAATGTTGCGTTTTAAGGGCCTATAATACTCCGTTTGTGTGATTATGTATAGAAAGATAGTGAATGAGATCTCATGTTTCTTGGGAAGGTGAAGTTCAAGCCCTTTATAATGATTTCAAGTGGCCCCAATTGTAACCTTGATGACTTTTTAGTATGTGGGCCCATATACGATTTGAGCCTTCCTTGGGTTGTCACAAATTGCAGGGTTGTCTCTGTGCCTTTTCTTTTAATTGTCGTGCTAGATTTTTGCTCATCGAAGTACTGGCCTTGTTTAATTCTTGCAGTTTCTCAATATGATTGCAACTGAAACCATGGTAGCGAACAAGAAGCTCAATATTAAATTCTCCATGAAAAGAATAGAAGCCAATCTTGATAATCAGGCATGTGGGCTGGAGCAGCTGGAATCATTAGTTGATGAGTGGAATCGTAGTAGTTCTGTGAATGGAAGTAATGGATCTGAGAGGAAAAAGATGCACAGTATTTGTCGTTCTGATGGTACAAAGAAACTGGAACCCAAGTATCTGAAGGAAAACTTCTCCAGGCCAGGGTCAAAAAAGCATGGACCTCCAGAGTTGATAGAGTGTCCAAAAGAGAAGAGGCAAAGGATGGATCGTAGTGTGACTTCTCATTGTTCCACAATTTTGAAAAAACTGATGTCTCATCCAGCTGGTTGGGTTTTCAACAAACCAGTCGATCCTGTGGCATTGAACATTCCAGATTATTTCACAATTATATCCAACCCCATGGATCTGGGAACAATAAAGTTTAAACTGGAGAAAAATATGTATTTTGACATTGAAGGGTTTGCGGCTGACATCAGACTAACCTTTTCTAATGCCATGCTTTATAATCCTCCGGGTAATATCGTCCACAAAATGGCACAGGAATTAAACAATGTTTTTGAGACAAGATGGAAATCTCTTGGGGAAAAGTGGGATTATGAAAGCTCAAAGGTTGGGCAAAGAAAACTATCAACTGGAAAGGTGACGGAGACTACTGATACCAGACAGGGTGTTCAAAAAGCTCCTCTGCGTAATAATTTGTTGATCAAGAGGTCATTGCCTACCATTGAGAAGGTCAAGAGTTCTGATGGAAGAGATGTGGAAGTAAGTAACATGCTAATATTATTCATGATTAGATATGATTTTCTGTGTGGACAAATTTTTCATTCAGACAAGATATGATTTTCTGTCTGTATAAATAGTAAATGATCTATAAGTGCTTATAGAAATAAATAAATGAGATAGAAGTGAACTTTTTGTTGTTTAGCCAATTTGAGTTTCCTGGATTCAACTAACTAATGCAACTTTTGGTGGGTAGGTTGTAGACCAGAGATTGCAAATTTTTTTTCAGTTTTTTGATGAGTTTTTTTTATTTTCTACATGATTCTTTTATCAGGATAGATTTTTTCTGCTTGAGTTTTTTATGATTCTCTTCACATGTATAGGTCACGAAGATCGCACGGGACTGCACTCAGAAATCGTCAGGAAATGACTCTAACAAAGGTATGAACGTTCATAATGAAGGTTTTTGCTTTATGGATCACTATAGAAGCTCATTGGCTAATTGTCTTGTAGGAATTGACAATGGTAGTAGACATGCCCGTGCCTCTGTCAATAATGAACCTCTGGAACCTCCATCAGTCCCGATTGCTTGTAGATGTGGTCAATGTGGCACCATTACATGCCTGTGTAGCCTACCTTGTAATGCAACTAATGCATCCTCAATTGGTTAGTTAACCTTTCTATGGCTGCCTCTTGGTTTTCCCCTACTTAACTGGTTCATAGATTTTCTACTTTGGTTCAGATTTATCTTCAGAAAGATCATTGGACAGAGACCATCGCATTTGTGGTTTTGATTCTTCCAGACAGGTATGCTTGATATCATGAATATGTTCGGGAGTTAGAGACTTTCTTGCCACGAGATAAGTTAAAACTTCCATTCCAACTTACAATTGTCAGGCAAAAAGCGGGTCATTATCCCACACAAGCAAGTCAGATCCGGATTCTGATGGTGGGCGTCTGTTTTCATTTGACTGTAAATGCTAGATATTTTCCAGTTATTTCTTGATGATCTGAGTTTTGGAATGGTGATGGTGATTATGTGAAGGGGCTGTAAGTGCTTTGGATTATGAAAATGCATGCCTTAGTTCTCAGCCCACGCCTCCTGCAACAGATCCTGCTTCTGAAGGTCAGTCATGCCTTAATCTAAGTGTTATTTGTTACCATTTGCCATGGCACACTGACTGCCTGTAATATTTGTTTTTTCCTGTTTCTTTGTTACAGGATGTTCAGTTTTTGATGTAGAGCTGTCACCAAAGAAGGCTCTACGTGTTGCAATGCTAAAGAGCCGCTTCGCAGAAACTATTCTGAAAGCACAACATAGGAAACTTGACCATGTAAGATATCTGTGTTACTTTTTATGTATTTATTGGATGCCCATATAAGGCAGTCTGGTAATATAGTATTTGTATTTCCTGTGCTACTGTGTTTTCACAGTTGCTCATACAAAAAAAAAAGTATATATTTAGTATGGTTGCTCATACTTTCTTTTTACTTGCTTATGATTAGGGTGACAAAGCCGATCCTTTGAACATGCAGCAGGAAAAGGAAAGACTGAAAAGGAGACAGTCTGAAGGTGAACTAAGCGAACATTTCAGTTTCATGACTCATTCATTATGGATTATGTGTTTGTAAGAATCGCCACAAGTTTAACCTTATGGTTCGAGGGCATTAGTGCGTCTGTGTAATGCACCCTCTAAATGTGTTTTTATTAGCAAAGACATTATTTTTCTGAACTTTAAGTTAGAATGATGATATATTTTTTGTTTAGATAGGTAGAATGATGATATAGTTGCTGGTATCATATCAGTGTCCCATTGTTTTCATATCCTATATTATTGTATTATTGGACTTAGGCATTGTCATCTTTGCCTCTGTTCATTTTGATTTTTGAATTTTTACATGTTTTTTAAGTTTCATATGGGTGGGGTGGACCTCACCTCTAGATCTTTAGGTTTAGGCATGGTACTTGCCTGCTATACAAAAACTCAAGTGCACTATGGTCTATCTGTTTGTGAGGGCCATAAAGAGCTTTGGACCTTATAGTCCTAAGGAACTAGTTAAGGTGAATTACAGGCATAAACTGAAGTCTCTTGGAATCAAGTTGCAATCAATGCTCATTAGGTACAACTAGTCACTAGGAGTATATGGATATTTTTTGGGTGCTCCCATGGTAATGATGATGTCTTTTCATGGCTTATTTGGTTGGCGCGAATAGGGCTCAAGTGGATTTGGGGGTGTGAACCTGGCGAGTTTGTAGAAAGGGGAAATAAATAGATTTCGCCTTTTTTCTCCCTCTTTGGGCAATGTTCATTTAGGGGCTCTCTCTATTATGGGCTATTGATGTTAATATATTTTTACTTATAAAAAAAAAAAAAAAAGATTTTGTCTTTCTACCATAGCCTATATTTGAATAAAACAAAGCCAAGGGTTGGAATTGCTTTGGTAGTTAAATGAATGCATGTGCAGTTTGGGGCCAGCACCTGTGAGGATTTGTTTTCAGTCTTTAAAGTAGGTTGGATCTGTAAACTTTATTTTGTAAATTGCAAAGGTAGTCTGGTAGTGTTACCCTGGGAATAACGAACACAATATTTACACTTGAACGAACAAACCTCATATTAATCTAATGATCCTGGCAGGGTTTTTCCTCATCGTGTTTTCCTCCTCTTTTATTTCCTTGTGGATCTTTCTTGACGGGAGAATAATAATCATTCTTGCAGAAGCAATATGCTATATTTTTTTATTATTATCTTTTAGTTTGGAGATATATTTGGTTTTTCTTTGTTTGCTTTCATCTTATTATTTTTTTAAAAAATGAAATACGGACCTATTTTCCCAGTCAGTACTATTATTTCTTTTGTGTCTGAATGGTTGATTGTGTGAATGTGTGCGCATGTCATGGTGTGTCATTTTCAGATTCTTAGATGATGAATATGAATCATTATTTGCAGAGAGGGCTAGGATTGAAGCTCAAATGAGAGTGGCAAAAGTGGCCTCACAAGTAAAGGAAGAGGCTGAGCAGAAGCAGCAGCGTGAAAGAGAAAGGGAAGCTGCTCGAGCTGCGCTTCATAAGGTTTAGTAGATTATCGCATTTTTATCTCAAGTAATTCAATTTTCTTTTGTACTTGGGAGATGTATCTGATGATCACCTGTATGCAGATGGAAAGGGCTGTTCATCTTGAGGAGAATTTGTGGATTCAGAAGGAACTTGATATGTTACTTGGCTGTTCTCTATCTTGCTCGCGAACCCTATTGGAGAAACTAGGTTTGTTTATTAAAGATGAATCCATGGAGGATGATGAGGTGAATTTGAATGTAGATGGGGAGGAAGGGGAGATTTTTTCATGAAGATGAACCCTACCCTACTCTACTCGACTCTATAGTTTCGAGTCTTCCTTTTTGCCTGGCTATGCCTGTTTATATCATTATACTGGAGGAAAAAGGGACTTGGCTCATAAATGACTATTTTTTACCGGCTCGGGGTGGCTTTTGGTTTTTTTGTTTTTGGGGGGGGGTTGAATGGATGGGAAGAAGTAATAGTGTCAGCGTTTATAAATTCGTAAGATGCAGTTTCAGTTAGGGAGTGTTGTTGCACTCGTTTGTCGTACCAGGACTGCTGCGTCATGTTTTCCATGTGGCATTGCTGTTTATTGTACTAGCAAAATAAAATGAAAGAAGAAATATTAGAGTTGGTTAATTCTGGAATCATCTTGGGCGGGTCCCTGTAATCTTATTTATTCTTTCTTCCTCGAGAAAGTATCATAATATTACATATTAATAGGAAAAGTGCATAACAATGCAAGACCTGGGATTGGATTCCAGTTGCAATGAAAAACTATACACGGTAATATGTCTAAATTGTGCAATAAAGAAAGTGGCGGCCGGCTGCGGCACAGAAGAACTATATAGAGAATGAAAAAACAAATGGAGGAAGGGGGAGATTCATTTGGCAGACAAAAAACTCTATATAAAAAACCTTAAGTCTTTGAAAGGGAAGGAAGGTCCAGTTGGGGGAGGACAGGAGTATCCCCTACCCGTATTTCTTAGACCTTGACTGGGGGAGGGAGGGGGTTGTTAATATTAATTAGGGCTATGGAGGAATCCATTCAAGCACCAAGTTCAATTCAGTTTTGTTTGTTAATCACCTGAACAAATGCAAGCCCTGTCCATAGGTTTTAATGAGAAGGCCAAGTACGTTATTGGCAATTACCCTATACTAATAATATATGCACTAAATCTGGAATAAAAATGTATGAAAGATATATATATATATTTTTTCCTTTAAAATTTCACACACCACACACACATAAAGGAGGAGAATGCAAACTCCTTGGGGGATTCGACAAGAGGATGCCAACTAGGCCACAAGCTCAAGTGCCATTGATTAGCATTTAGACTTGAGAGAAGACAAATGTATAACGCATTGCCAAGACCAAAAATAAATATCTTTGCCCATTACCATTCAAATATTTTTAGGCAAGAAGCAAGTCTAATTCTTTCATTCAAATATTTTATCATTCTAATTTCTTTGTTCCCCACAACACCCCCCCCCCCCCCCCCCCCCCTTCTTTTTAAGCAAGGTGTGTAAAACAGCAAAAAGCAAACCCAACTCAAACTTTTGAGTCCTAGGCATGGTAAGTAGTTATGGGGCTGCATCAAGAAAAAAGCTTTAGCATCCACTAGAGATGAACACAGACGACACACAGATCATAAATTGTAACGATTCTTGGCATTTCTGTCTAGCCTCTTTGCTTCCTCCTGCGAGAGCAGATGAAGAACGTTACTTGTGTAGCCTATAGCCCATCATAAACTGAGCCAAACCAATAGACGAAAAAGAAACGATTACATGCTTCAAAAATAACATCCTTACATGGAATATAAAACCAATGTTCTCATTGTAATCAAGAAATTCCTTCCACTGTTTCCCGATGCTCATCTGCAAAATTCCACATGAGATGCTTGCAGCTTTTTTTTTTACAATCATAATCAAACCAATCATCAAAATTACACAATGACATATTTCAACCACGTTTTTTTTTTGTTTTTTTAATTTCAACCACGCTCTGGGTTGGTGAAACCCATTAACATAACATTTACTAAATCGAGCTAAGGAACACTATCAATTCCTACTAATATCAGAAGTGCCCCAAAAGCCCAATTGCTGAGGCTTTTGGGGCACTACAAGCAGTAAAAGTTGGAATGGATCTTGGTCTTTCACAGGTTATACTCGAGGGGATTCTTTGCAAGTTGTTATGGCTCTAAAAAGTGATATAGAAGATTGAAATAGTGCTAGTATGTATCTGAATGAAGCTAAAATGTTGCTTCAAAAGTTAGCTAAGTGGGAGGTTTCTCATGTTAGGAGAAATGGCAATGTTTTGGCTCACTTGTTAGCAAATGACTCTTTCATTTTCTGATCCTATTGTAACATTGGAGGAAATTCCTTCATGTATTTCTTCCTTGGTTGAATGAAATGAAGATGAGATTGTTACTTCAAAAAAAAAAAAAAAAGCTGAATTACATTAATATTACAAGGTCTCAAATGAAGACAATGTGGTATATTAAAAGACCAACTTATTCTTTCCTCTCAAATCATATAGAATAGACAATAAACATGGAGAATAAAAAAATATGAACAAGGTTAAAATATGTCCAGAAGGTGATCTCATGGGCCAAAATCACGTATGGACACCAAAAAACAGGCAGTATAATTGAGGTGGGCGGTTTTGTTGTTTACTTGATAGAAGTTACCTGTGCAGCTTCATTCTTAGCATTCTTGGTCCACAAAGCTATTTTTTCCTGCCTCTGTCTGACATTTACAACTGCTCCACATATTTCATCTCCATGATCAAATTGTTCTCCAATCATTGCTAGCAACTAAGACCGGCCCATTCAGAAAATTAGTTCCCACAGAATTTTTAATTCAGTCTCATGCTACGAAGAGTCTGAAAACATACAGTATACAACCAACAGGTGTCAGATTTCCCTTTAGGAAAGGTTGCTGTCCATTTCCCTCCATTAGCACAAACAGGGTCCTCCCATTTTGGCTCTATTTTATGTTTGAAACAATGGAAGTCAGCTCCCAAGGTCAACTTGCTTGGATGATGAACATTATCGTAAATGCTGTACGTGGAATGAATTTTGCAGGCAAATTTGTCATTCATCTTGAGGATACAAGTGGAGACATGACATATAGATAATTCAAGGTGAAATGGAAATCAGAAATCAAGGCAGAGATAAAGATATAAGCGGATCCCGACAAGGATAATGATTTCTTCAGACCATAATGCATGGTAGTTCAGGAGAAATTTATCACTATTGGTTGCAGCTACTTGAAATTACGATGATATGAATTAGCCTACATTAGAAACTCTTCAAAAATAAAATTGTCATTTCTACTTCCTCAGTATTCATTACTAAATGATGTCATATGTACCAGATAACTTGTAAGAAATGCAATAAATGAGAAACTGTCGAGACTCGACTTGTCACTCAGGAATCCAAACACATGGCAGAAAAGGAAGACTTTCTTTTTACTTGTTTATTTTCCAAATAAAAAAAAGTAAAGGCTTTCATATTACTTCTGGCCATCCCCAAGGATCCATTGAAACTCCTTGTGCCAATCATCCATCTGCATATCATCATAAAAAGGATCCATAGGAACACCTTCGTTACCTCCACTCCAACCAAAATTTTCAAAAACAGAACTGATAATTACAGTCATGATCTAAAATATATAGACCAAGAGCGTTGCCCTAAAATCTAACTCAGGTTTGAATTTCATTCTGAAGTTTAAAAAGGTTCATTTGTGTCTAAACAGTTTAAAAGAAAGTAATATAATGAGAACATACAGATAGACCTCGGCATGATAATGACATGCAATGCACAATCTTGAGAACTATGAAGCCGATATTATACCCCAAATTATTAAATCTTAAATGCAGGCAGAGTCAATAAGGAGTGGTTTTGAATGCAAGATCCCACATGAACTTGCGCAAAACCTGAACTGTTGATCACGACACAGTTTCTCCTTCAATTAAAAAACCCAAGAACCAGTGGGTTCACGTGAAATGATCCAGAATACTTTATCGTTCCTAAGAGAAAGCTCCAAACAAACACAATGTTCCGCTCAACTGTGCCAAAAAGAAAACATTTGCCTCCAATGGGCCAAATCACGCATTCTTTTATATAAGTAGAACCAAAAACAAACATCAACAACACAAGATGCCAAAAATCCCTATTCCTCCTGATATGTCATCCACCACAAATAGGAACCCATTACGATCACCTCACAAGACCAGTAGACTTGTTCCTACATGATCCGATCAATTCGATCAGACCGAAAAATCTTCAGTTATTTCATTTGCATTAGCACCAAAAACAGCAACAAAAGCCGGAGATCTAAGCAAAGGACGGTCTTTTTCTTAATTATCTTAGCAATTACACGAGTCAGTTAACTTTTCTCACCATTTTTCACTTTCAAATCCCCCATTTGCACCCCCGAAATCTAAATCTTTCCCATATATATATATAGTCATGAATACATACGTATATTATATAGACATCAAAAATATTTTACCCCCAGAACTCTTCAACAGTAGAGAAGGTATAGATCGGCCTCATGGAGCTACCCCAAGCGGCCTGCTTGGACTTGGCGGCGGAGGGGTTGTCGAACCAGAAGGTCCACGAGTGCTCTAGCGGGTGGGGCTGGTGCACCACCGCCGTCGTCGATTGCTGCGATTCCCCATCTCCCCCCACGATCTCTCCCTCCTCAGGCTCCTCTTCCTCTCCAGGTCCGCCTGACCCATGGTTGGGGTTTGTGTTCATGTTAGTGTTGGTCTCTTCTTCAGTGTTTGCCGACTATAGCGCCATTTTCCACTTTTCTATTAGTTTTTTGGGGACTTTCTTGGCGTGCCTCTGGCTTTCTCCGATTCCTCTGTTCCGAGATACATAAAGCGACAAATTTATGTCACTTGTTGGGTGGCAACCGGATTGGATTCGGCTTCGGCTTCTCATTTATTTATTTTGACAAAATACATAAATTTTTTATGAAACAATGCTACCTAGTACTCATATTCCATCACGTAAATGTGACAATTTTTATTTCTATTGTAGTGTCCTTTATTGTTATTAAAAAAATTTAAAAATGACAATACAATCTCATCTTGCATAAAATAAAAAGGTACGAATACGATACTCGGTATGTAGAATCTTATTTTTATAATTTGGGGTCGGACAAGGTATGACATAACAAGGGGATGTGCTTGAGAAATGAGATGAGATAGATAAATTTGTAAATAAGAGTAAAATGATGTGTAAATGGTAGAGAAATTATTTGAGTTATGATGTTTTATGAAATTTTGGAAAATGAGAGAAAAAATTGTATAAAAATATTATAAAATTAAAATATTGTTAGAATATAATTATTTAATATATATATTTTTTGGATTTGAAAATGTTGAATTATTTTTTGTATTTTATTTAGAAGTTTGAAAAAATTATAACGATTAGATAATGATTAGATGAAAAAATTAAAAATTTAAAATTGAGAAGTATTTTTGTTTGAGTATGTTTGGGTAGGAAATGATATAATATGAGATGAAACCATTCCATCTCCCAAACAACTAGGGGTGTAAATTTAAATTGAAAAATCAGTCCGGACCGAATCAAACCGGGCTGGTTCTTGTATCATGCAAATCGGCCGGACCCGGTCTAGTCCCGATTTCATGATTTTTGGAACCGGACCGGACCGATTGAGAAAAAAATATAAAAATTAATTTTATATAAAATATTTTTTTATATATAAATTATATATATAATATATAATTATATATGAAATTTTTATATATAATACATATAATTATATATCATATATGAAATAATTTCATATTATAATTTATAAATTATAACATAAAACATTAATATTAAATATGAATATTTGTAATTTGTTTAATCATATGTTATTAATATAATTATATATAAGATAATGTTATTTGAAAACAAAAGTTAGGAAGTCTCTCATACTTGAAAGGGATCCAAAATCTTTACTCCCCCAACTTCATAAATCTCCCTTGAGCTAGAGGTTTGGACAGTTCAATGAGTATCTTCACACGTAGGAACTTGCCCCAGCTTGCACCACTCCCTTTTGTATCTACCATAAGAATCTCTCCTAACGTGGCTCCAAGTTGTTCCCCCACCTTCTTGGTCATGCCTACAAATGGGATGTCATGAAATTGGACTCAGAAAGGTTCAGTTGAAAACTGAATGTCTCTAGGAGGAAACAAGCCATCACATTCTTGGAGACGAATCAAGAACTTATCAAATGACCAAGGTCGACCATGCAGAACTGAGTCCTTGTCTTCCTTCGACTGAAACTTAACTAAAAATCTGTTCCAACCAATATCTCTAAGAAGTATACGTTCCTCTGCATGCCATAGCTTCACCATGATGGCACGAAAAGCTCCTTTGTTAACCTCTCGGTCAGAAACTACCAGAGCCACTAAACATCGCTTGACTCTTTCTATAGATAGAACCATATCTTCCTTAGCCACATGCACTTCTTGCCTTTCCTCCTTAGTGAGATTTAGTCCCTCACACAGTTTGGAAAGCTCTTCAACCATACCTCTGCCCTCTGCAGACAAGGAGTCCGAGAGACAGAACTCTACGTTCACAGAGGAACAGAGAGAAAACACCTCAACCTTTAAAGAAGAGGACCCTGTGAATGACCATTCTAGATACACATGGCTATACCCTCTACGAACCAAAGTTGAAGTTCTTGGAGCCTCTGTAAAATTCAAGCTGTTAGTTGAAACCAATTGACTCTAAAAATAAAATAGCTACAAACAGATGGTGGGGAAGAGTTATTGTTCCAATTAGTGTCAACACTGTCTCACTCAATGGAATAATACATTACCAATCTTGCCCACCTACTAGTCAATAGAATGACTTAGCTAAACGAAAATTTAGACACGTTCTTGAGACTGGTCTTAGCCAGTTGGCTTACTCCCATCTATCAAACAAATATTGGGTGGAAGCCTTTCTAACAATAGTCTATACCGTCAATAGACTACCTACTCCAATCTTAAAGCATCAATCCCCACAGCTCAAACTAATGCTACGCACTGTTGAGACCTTTCAATGTTCACAAGCTTCAGTTTTGTTCCAAAGCTCGTCTCTTCCTAGGCTATAGTCATGCTGGATACAGGTGTCTTGATCTAGTCACTAACAAGTTTTATCTTTCTAGGCATGTGGTTTTTTTATGAGAATTCCTTTCTTGCACTGGATCTGGCTCATTCTAATGACAACTCCAAGCTGAATGTTGTAGATGATTCTCCTTTGTTCATGTCTCCAACACCTTAGCAACAACAATACTTAGTACCTGCTGCTTATAACACCTCAGGAACCTTCCTAAGCAATGCCTACCACCATCTCAAGTCTCCCTTTTGAACCTTTCTCACCTATACCCAGTTCTTCTAACTCAGTAAGCTCTTCACACGAGTCCTTGTTAGCTCCCTTAAATCCCACTAGCAGCATACAGCCCGAGACAACCATCAATATAGCTCCCACTCATCCCATGATTACCTGAGCCAAGACCAACTCCCTCAAACCAAAAGACTTCCTAATTACCACTTATATTATTCAACAAAGTATCTTATAGCCTTTCATACCACTCTCATTGAGATTACTCCCAGCTGTTACACCAAGGCAGCAATTGATGCATGATGGAAGGCTGTAATGGAACAAGAGTTTGAACCTCTAATGGCCAGTGGTACTTGGTCCCAATGTCCTCGGCCCAAGCATCATAATATCATCCATAACAAGTGGGTGTATCGTATCAAACAAAAACCTGATGGCAGCATTGATAGATTCCAAGCTCAGCTAATTGCCAAGGGATTTGAGCAAAAATATCATGGGGTTGACTTCACATAAACTTTCAGTCATGCGATCAAACTACCAACAATTTGAATTCTATTGGCCTTGGCAATGTAGTTTGATTAGGATATAAGGCAGCTGGATATCTCCAATGCCTTCCTTCATGGAGCACTATTGGAAGATGTTTATATGGAGTAACCTCAAGGGGTTCAAAGCCAAGAGCATCCAAATTATGTTTGTAAATTGAATAAGACCATCTATGGTCTCAAACAAGCTCCAAGAGCTTGATTCACTTGCTTATTTGCAGCCTTGCTCGAAATTGGCTTCAAGCCTCTCTAGTTGACAAGTCACTTTTTTATTTCATCATGAAAATCTACACTTATTTATGCTCATTTATGTTGATGACATTATTCTCACTGGTGCTCATTCTCAAGCCTTGCTTTCTATCATAACTAAATTGATGTAGAGTTTTCCATTTAAGGATTTTGGACCATTGTGTTTCTTCTTGGGATATCAAGCTACCTGCAACTCAAAAGGTCTGCATCTTACTCAAGAAAAATATATTTATGATCTGCTACATCGAGCTCGTATGTTGGGTGCCAAACCCTCCAAATCACTAGTTTCCACTAGAAGTAAACTGTCACAATTTGAAGGAGAACCACTGCTTGATCCTACTAAATATCTCCATATTGTTGGAGCTCTCCAATACTGTACATTAACCAGACTAGACATCTCCTTCTTAGTGAACCAGCTTTGCCAATACATGCATGCTCCAACCTCTTCTCATTGGGTTGCAACAAAAAGAGTTCTAAGGTATCTAAAGAACTCCATTGATCATGGCCCCTCCTATACCAAGGGAAACCTACAACTTACAATCTATTGTGACTTGGATTAGGTAGGCAACTCAGATGATCGTAGGTCTACCTCTAGTTTTGGAATATTTCTTGGCAAAAATCTTGTATCATGGAGCTCAAAGAAATAACCAGTGGTCTTTAGATCAAGCACTAAAGTCAAATATAGGTCTTTAGCAATTACCACTACAAAGCTTTACTGTTTACGCATGTTGTTTTAAGACTTTTGTATTCCACTCATTTTTGCTCCCATAATACAATGTGATAATGTTAGTACTTTTGTAACACCCCATTCCCGTAAGTTAGGAGTGTCACGTTTTTTTTCATAAAATAAACCTGGCAAGAGATCTCATTTTTAATAAATGAAATTATGATTTATTTCATAAAACTTTGTCTAAATAAATCTGTCTTCCAAAAATATTAATGAATAAACTGAATAAAAGTCATGTCATAAAAGCAATTTTAATTTAGAAGGTCTGAAACTAAAATAACTGCTCCTTCTAGTCCTGGTCTGCCTGCTCGTAATCATCATTCTCACCTAGGTGGTTAAAAACATGAAAACAAACTAAAATGAGTCGAATACTCAGTAAGAAATCCATCATAACATTAACATATTAAACATAAGGTTTTCATAAGAATTTTCATGCTGAGAACTCAAAATTCATGACTGTTCATACTGATGTTTATGCTATGCAAGACTGTTTTATCTGAATTAACTGACTGATATGTTTTAACTGACTGGCCAACACATTTAATCCTGTGTGCAAGGTTGTGCACCGGCCCTACGTCCCGCTGTAGTAAGGGGAGCTGCTCATAGTATTCTGGCATACTATGGTGGACCACGCTTGAAACCGTGGCTTGCACATCCACCCTGAAACTGAACTGCATTGGGACCATGTATCTGAATGACCATCTGATTAACTGATTTGATCTTATCTTATACTTGAATTTAAAATAGTTTATGTGTCTTATGTTCATGAGATGGATGACATAATACATACATAATCATAATTTCTGAATCTGAACATGATGGGGAATGACATGATCGTATACTATGTTGGATGACATGTTTGCATATGACATGAGTGGTACATAAACATGACTGTCAATGAACTGGCTTGAATAATACTTCTATATAAGCTAAATTGTGATGATCCTAATTTTGTGATCAAATAACTTACCTTGCTGCGCTTCTTCTTGAATTTCACTTCGTAGCTTGTCACCTATACGCAGTATTTAAACGTCACTAAATCTGTCTAGAATCAACATGTACTAATAACCTACTTAATTAAATTCATAATTTAGAAGATAGTCAAATAAACTATTTTGCTTAACATCATATTCAATAAATCTTGATATTTTAAATTAATCAAAATACTAATAACATATTATAGTGTAGTAGAATACTTGGGTATTTTAATAAGTCATAAAAACCTAAATTCTTAAAATAGATTTACTTTCTTAACATAATTATTCAATCTTATAAGAAATCTAATAAATATCAATATCATTTAAATACTCTTAACATATTTCTTAATTTTTCTATTTAAAGTATCCATAATAATTTTTATTAAAATTCTATTAAATAGATAAAAGAAATATTAACTAAATTATTAGGCTCACTAGCATACTTTAAAATATATTTTAAATTCTTTAAACATTTTCTTATAAAAAAATAAGCTTATGACTAATATATTTATTTAATAAAATTAAACACAACTTAAAATATTAAGCCCAACCCAACAACAATTAAAAACTCAAGCCCACGTGAGGAAATCAGACTCTTGGCCGGATGGCTTAAGGCCCAAAGCCCATTTAAAATCTTATAGGAAGTTCATAAAAACAAAGGGCTCGGTCAAGGGTCAAGGAAATCTTTGAAAACTTAGTTAACACTTGCAGTGTACTGAAACTAAAACCAAACTTATATTACTAAAAATGATCTTCAGTGAAATGCAAAAAGGAAAGTTACGTGTTAAAGGCTAAAGGGTATTTGTGTAAAACTCAAACGTTTGCATCCAGCAACCTAAAAACAAAGCCTAAGCAACTAATATTGTGAAGAGAACAGAGGCAACGATGAGAGGCATGCGAGGTAGGGCCGAAACTCACTGAGGGAGGAGTTGATGTGCGGCGGTTCAGGCGACTAGCGGGGGTCACGGCGGTGCAACTGGGTGGCTCTCTGGGCATGGTGGTTCGACGCAGTGAGAGAGAGAGAGAGAGAGTCAGAGAGAGAAACTAATAAATCAAAAGCAACAGAGAGTGAAGAGGGTGGCGCACGGTCATGGGCTTACCGGAAATAGTGCGAGGTAGAGGGAGGTGCCGACAACGCGACTGGGTTCCTCTAGGTAGGGTGGTGCAATGCCGAGAGGGAGAATGAGAGTCGGAGAGAGGCTGCTGTGCTCACCGAGTTGTGTAGAGAGAGGTGAAGGTGGCGGACGACAGCGGCTTACTGAAACGAAGTGGGCTCGACGGGGCAGAGTTGGTCGGCGGTTTCTGTGGCCGTTCCCGGCGGGGTGGCTGACTTGGTTGAGGAAGGTGGGTTCTCGATTTACAGAAGCTTGATTTGGTGGCTCTGTTATGTGGTTTCTTGTGTGTGTTTCAGGAAGTCTCGGGTGGCTTTTATAAACAAGGGGGAGGGGAAAAAACGTGAGCCATAAGGAGATTGACTTGAGTTGGGGTTGAGAGTTAGATTCCTATAAGGAGTTTATTCAACTAGAGGATAAAGATGGGTCATGCGAGATAGGAAGCAATAAGGTAGAAGAACTCTACCGGTTAATTCACAGTTCAGATCATAGTAAAACACTAAAAATAGAAAATGATAATAATCTTATTAAAACAACAATGTAAAATCTGATATTTTTAATAATACTAATAATTATTAAAACTATTAACTGTAATAATAATAATAATAATAATAATAATAATAATAATAATAATAATAATAATAACAACAACAACAATAACAATAATAATAATAATAACAACAATAATAATAACAATAATATTAATAATAATATAAATAACTACAGAATTTACTTATATACCCCCAATTCTACGATTGGCATGTTATAGCTTTTCCATTGGTCTTCCGTCTTCCATGCTCGAACAAAGCATATTGAAGTCGATTACCATTTTGTCTAAGAAAAAGTGATCAATTGTGATGTTCATTGCAAGTTTATTTCCACTGGAGATTAGATAGTGGACATATTCACCAAGGGATTGCCTTCTACTTGAATTTTTGATCTAACATCCAAGCTCATGGGGAGGGACACACATGTAGCTGATAGCAATAGTCATAATTTTTAGCAAATTGTTCCTAAAGATAAGCAACCACTTGACTATAGATAAGCATTATAGCATTGATTTAGCTTATCAGATGCCTTTTCTCTTTGTACACTTATCACTTGTATTTCATTTTTATCAGTAGTAATTTTGTAATTATTAGCTGTAATCTCAATACGTGAGATGTCCAGGCTGTTATTTGTAATTTTCTATAATCTAAAATTATTATACTCTGTTTTGGTAACTTGACCAAAACAACTTTCTTCAACTCTTTAAGCAATGGAGAGCCTCCATTTTTTCGATTTTACTGTGGCCCTCTGCTCAATACTCCGATAAATGCCATTACTCACAATCTACAGGGGAGACAATGAATTTTAATATCAAATGTCAATCTCATATAGAACATAAAAATAACATGCGTTAGTGCCAACTTGGTTTCTGGCAACATATTTTAAGGTAATGGATAAAGTCTTGAATGTCTCTTAAGTTAAAATGTTAGCAACTGCTATATTCATAATATTTTAGGGAAGTTAACAGTTGTATTAATTTAGTGTACAATTGTTTAAATGATTTTGCATTTCTCAGGAAATATTCAGCTTTCTTGATATTTAAGCTCTATGCAACATGGTGTCACAACACACATTTTCCAGCTTCCACAGATGATGAAGCAGCAAAAAGAAACTTTGCCTTGCATGGCACCCTAGCTAGCAAGGTAGATTAAAATAGCTAATACGTACGTACGTACTTAGAAGAATCACCAGTCTTTGTAAGCAAAGTTCTGCCTCTCCAATTCAGAACTCATGGAATCATCAATCACGAATCTCTTAAGATCAATGACAAACAGTCACAGAATTATGACTTTTCTGAAACGATCAAAGGGTAATGATCATCTCATACATACCTTGGTGGGAGTTTGACGAGGGTTTCAAATTCGGCCAACTCCTTAACACTAGGTACTATAATTGATTTTCCAAAGTTAGCTTGTAAGTACTCCATTGATGAGGTTGAGGTGGAAAACGTACCCTAGGCTTTCATGGCTGTTAGTTTTTATAAGTAGAGAGAGAGCAAAGAGAAAGCCAGGCTTACCTTAAAATTTCCACCTTTTAAATACTGAAAAAGTTTAGAGCCGGTTTAATCTGCTGAACAAATAGAATACCCATGACTAGCTTACCTTAAAATTTTCACCGGAAATGTCCAATTGCATGAAAAACTAGTCTTCTTGACGATCGTGGGGATAAGAATATGTATGTCTCTAGAAGAAAAGATCAGGATGGATGTTAGAAGGTGAATTGAAAAAAAATATAGGGCAAGACATTAAAACTTGAAAATGTCATTCAAGATTCTGGTATGCAAGATACAAGCTTGTGTGATCCCAATGCTATTAATGCAGAAGATATTCCAAACAATATTAATAAAGAAATAGCTTAGCTAGCAAGACGTATTTTAGGAAATCCCAACTTTGAATATACTCATCTGTTGTAGTGTTTACATGATAACAGTTTCCTTGTACAAACCCTCCAAAAAGGGTTACACTTAGTTTATGTTTTCAGTATATATATGAATATTAGAACTCTCTGTACTTCACCTCGTGAGATAGCAATTCTCATAAACATCTTCCTGGTATCAAAGAATTAATGAGTAGATAGAGAGAAGTTTTTTCCAAGGCCTCCCCTTATGATCCTTAACCCTATCCTATTACATAGAATGTTGCCAATTATGTCTCTATCAAACTCACCCCTACAAACTTCCTACTATGGAAGACTCAAATGTTGAATATCCTTGAGACTTATGATCTCCGAGGTTTCATTACTGGTTCTACTGGCTGAGGGCTCAGAATCTCAACTAAATCCTCTCTTCTTGAAGTGGCGCTGATCTGATGGATTGGTTAGATGGTTTATTGCTACCTTATTGGAAGAATTTCTTGCCATCATTGTTGGTCTAAACACTGCCACAGAGGTCTGGAGTGCTATAGTGCATGCCTTTGCTCAAGTCTTATCAAATCGCAACCTTGCTTTAAAGCAAAGGCTAACCTCCATCACAAAAGGCACTAGTGCTTTGAGTGATTACTTGAGAAAGTTCAAGACAATTTGTGATGAGCTTGCTGCTATTTGCAAGCCTGTCTCTGAACACAAAAAGTCATGGTGGCTCTTAAATTTCCTTCCTAAATGGCCACCATGCTTTGTCCTCTCGTTCCTACATATTCTGAAGTGGTCACATTGCTAGAAAGCTATGCCAAGAGATATAAACTCGACACACCTGCTCCTTCTATGGACAAAAGTCCAATAGCAACAAAAAGTCTCAAGGCAACTCAAGCTCATTCAACTTCAAAGGGAGAGGTTTTGTTCGAGGACAAAACAATGGTTCGAAATCCTCCTCTCAAAATATTGGCTAGCCCTTAAACAATACTCATTCACATGGAAAGTACCGCAGTAAAAATTCTAACAAAGAAAAAGCGATCTGTGAAATTTCTAACAAACAAAATCACATTGCTCTTAAGTGTTTTAATCGTTTTAATCATTCATTTACATCTAACAACATTCCTAAGAGTTTAGAAGCTTTAAGAAATGATGAAAATTAGAAATCTTCATGGCATCCCTTTAATGGTGCTATAGACTATATGACGAGTAATTAAGGTAACCTCCATTTTTGACTTCTTATCATGGTATTGATGGAGTAATGGTTGGAATTGGAGGTATTCTCCCTATTACTCATGTCGGCCAAGCAAGCGTTGGTTAACATGATTCCCAGATGATGTCTTGGTAGTGCCTGATATTAAGAAAGATTTGATCTCTGTTAGTAAACTAACGTCTGAATATCCTTTCAAATATGAATTTGACAGGCTTAGCTTTGTGATAAATGACAAAATCACTTAGAAATAGTGGCGAAGGGAAGGAACCAACAGGGTCTCAAAATCAGCCTATTTGTCTTCAAGGTTTTGAATTGCAAATAAAGATTGTTGGCACGTATGGCTAGGACATCCTCCTACAGCTTGGTCTCTACTCCATCTTTACTGATCCAAGCTTGTTTATTTGTCATTCATCACATAGTCTTCTAATTCTCTTACTTTATGTAGATGACATGGTGGTAACTGGAGATACTCCTCATAGAATTCATTAGTTAATTTCTCAGCTCACTGTACTCTTCTCCATTAAAAATCTTGGGTTTCTTCATCATTTTCTGGGTATAGAAGTCCATCGCATTAGGAACAACTTGTTTCTTTCACAATATTATTATGTCCTGGACCTTTTAACTCGAGCCAACATGCATGAATACAAACCTCTTGCAACACCCATGCCCTTGAAGGGTAGACAACTTCAGTCTTTCGTTGACTTGATCCTAGATCCTAAGCAATATTGAAGTCTTGTAGGTGGATTGTAATACTTAAACACACTGGACGTAACATCTCATATAATTTCAGTTATGTTTTTCAATTCATGTAGGCCCCAACAATGGCTCATTTCAAGCTTATCAAAAGAATTTTGAGGTATCTACAAGGAACTGCTACTCTTGATCTATGAGTCTTATCCAAAGCACACTTCATCTCAATGGATTTTTTGATACTAACTAGGCAGGCTGCTCTACCACTTGTAAATCAACTTTTTGTTATTGCACATTTCTTAGGAGCAATTGCATTTCATGGAGTGCTAAGAAATAAGCAACTATAGCAAGGCCAAGTGTTGAGGCTGAATACAGAGCTACAACAATCACTACAGCTTAACTTGGTTGTCCATCCTCTTAAGAGATCTTGAAATTTAGTTAACCAAAGCACCTTTCTTGAATTGTGACAATCTTAGTGCTTTATATATTATTGCTAATCTAGTTCTACATGCTTGAACCAAGCACCTAGAACTTGGTTACCATTATTTTCACGAGAGAGTGGCCCTTGGTTCCTTAGAAACTCGATATGTCACTTCTCTTGATCAAATTGTAGACATCTTTACCAAACCACTGCTAAAAGCTCCATTCAAGTTGCGAAGAAACAAACTTGGCCTATGTTGTTTCCCACGACCATGTTTACGGGGAGTGAAAATGTCATTCAAGATCTTGGTCTGCAAGATACAAGCTTGTATGATCCCAAATGTATTAATGCAAAGATATTCGTAGCAATATTTATTAGGGAAATAACTTAGCTAGCAAAATGTATTTTAGGAAATCCCAACAGTGAATATACTCATGTTCTCCTCATTTGTTGCATTGTTTACATGATAATAGTTTTCTTGTACAGACCCTCCAAAAAGAGTTACACTCAGTTTGTATTTTCACTATATATATGAATATTACAACTCTCTCTATCTCACGGTGAAATTCTCAAAAATATATTCAAAACTTGTCCGGGGCATCTAAGAATCTCGTTCACATTTTGAGCTTAAGATGTCGGCTAGTGAAAAGAGTGGCAGTCTAGTAAAAGGAAGGCAGGCAAAAACCCTCGGGTCTCTCAAAATAATGGCAAAACCCAATAGTTTCAGGTAAGAATCTAAAGCTCAAATCCATCGCTACTCCTATATTAACTTGTTCGTAAATGAAATTAGGCTGCCAAGGGCACTCAATGATTAGTCCGTTGTTACTTGATTGAGGGATCAATTCTACTAGTGAGCTTATGATTTGTATTATTGAATTCTGGTTTTCACATATGAGTTCATTCCTGAGGTGTACCTAGTTGATGCAAAAGAAATCCAGAATTCAGAAACTATTGCATGTGGAGCAAAACACGAGTACTGGGTCACTCATGAAAATTACGAGTTTGATTTATCATTAGAAAAAAGTTTTGTGAATGTCTTATAAACTAGTTAAAAATGGAAAAACTTAACACCCGAATGCATTTTCTTTTCTAAATTTTTTCACTTCGTCAACAAAAAAACTATGTTTCTTGTCTTTTAATTGCTTATGATATTATTTTTAATTCTTTGACTGTGGTTGCTTGGAGAATTTGTCTCTTTAGAGTTATAAACCTGGTTATCTTTGTGATAAAATAGGTAATTCCCTCTTAGCTAGGCCTAGTATATATGGAATTTTTAGTCTGTCATCTAGCCCAAACCAACACTTTCAACAAACCATGTAGGACCAATCCAACCAATCCACAACAAAAAGAACCAACAGAAACAACAGACACAACCATCCAAAAATCAGGAGAATATCCATGAAATATGTCCAACCAATAGAACTGTTTTAAGAAATCCCCATCCATCAACCTGGTTCTTCTAATTAACATGATTAATTTAGTCTTTAAATACTGCATATTTTTTTTATCTAGACTTAATAGAATGTACAGTATCCACGTAGATATGGACTATTCTTCTAGATTTCTCAAAAAATAGCCTATCCTTTTCGTCCACAAACAATAAATAGGAGTATCATACATAATTTTTGTCGTGCCAAAAGCTTAATAAGTGGGTCCAATATGTGAAATATTTAATTAAATGATAAGTTGAAGTGAAAAGTTAGGGTTCGAACTCAGGACTTGTACTTGGATATCATGTGAAATCACCATTTGTCATTGTTTTTGTAAATACCATTACTCATAACAATGTGGAGGGAAAACTACATAGAATTTTAGTATCAAAAGGAAACTTCACATGGAAAGAAAACCCCAATAAATTCAGAACTTAGTTTTTGGCAACGTCATAGTCTAGCTTGATATGACAGATTCCAGAACCTGGATGGCACAACCAATTTGAATGAATGGAAAACTCTATATAAATCATATTAATCTGATAGAGATTCTCAAACTATTTCTTGCAAAGTCTGATTAAGGGATCTCATTTCACAAATGATTGCTAACTTCAAATGGCTTGGGAAGATAGACCAAGATCTACAAGAAGTTATCAATTGTATTTCTTGCACAGTTGTGCTTTGCGAATAAATTGGTGGGATAGAAATGGTAGAGAATGCAAGAAAATCTATTACAAGTCTTTTGCATCCCTCTAGAAAAATTCAACTTTCTTGATATGTAAGTTTGCTGAAACATCAAGCATCTTAGAACACATTCTTTTACTTCCATAGATGAATCAACAACAAGAAGCGCTGGGTCACATTCATGTGTGCTTGCTGTTCTGATAACTCATTTATAGCCTGATCCTTCAGCCCAAATCATTCCCTTAAGATGTAGGGGCATAACGGTATATCTGCCACTAGCTACCATGAGCATGGAACCATGTGGGCTAGATGGGAGCCCAAATTTACGATGAGATCCCAACTCACACAAAGTGCGACATGTGTGGGGAAGCCCATATGACAAAATGACATAAAGGAAACATTGAAGCTGATGGGCCAGCATGAAGCTTGCCTATAGTAATAATGAGAACGAGCATAACAAACCATTTATGATGCATTGGGAAGTGGGCATAAAATTCACCCATGATTAAGATGAGGTGTGCTTCGTGCCCACCCATTAAGTTGCATGAGTAGGCGAGCATGCAACTTGCCCAAGATGAAGATAAGGGTGAGCACGAGTTGGGGATCACACTCACCATTTGAGCTTGCAAGCTTGCCATGCTAGCATGGGCATGGGCATGGGTAAGCTTAGGAATCATGCTAGCCATTGAAGGCTAGGTACTTTGGTCTGGGTGACAAGTGCCCACTACAGTTATAGCCCTGTAGGAGTATGCGAGGATGGTTTAAGACCTGTGCTTCTTCTTGGGCCAAGGCTTGCTGGTTGGGCGAGGAACGAACCACGAGTGATTAATGATAGTCATACATGGTCCACCCGTGTTGAAGCATCTAAGAAGCGGGCAAATCAAAACACCCCATATCGCCACGAGATTTGAACCTTTTTAAATTATGCTTCATCCGTGATCTTTGCTGAACAACCTTCCCATGATCAACTGACATTGAGGAAAATTTGAGTGGAATATGCGCACCAAATCAACCTTGGTAACAGTCAAATCAGGCCCTAGAGGGATTATCGCATTAAATTCCCAGAATTAAGCCCTCAAAGTAGTTACCTTGTTAGATCCTAGAAATCATGCCCTCAAAGGATTAAGGCCATGTTGGCTTTTGCATCATCTATAAATATATCAACGGGAACGCCTTAAGATCTATTTGAATTCTAAGTTTTGCACACTCATATAAGCCAATCCGACTGATTCTGACATAATCATAAGAGGCTTCCCTGAGTTTGGGACTTTGAGCTTTGTTCTTGTTATAGGCTAATCACACGATTAGGAGGAAGGCAAAAAATTGGTTCAACAGTTTGGAGCCATCTGTGTGATATGAAAAGAAAAATCAAAATCAAAATGCTTGCTACCATGCGCTTACACATAGTTTCTGAACAGGAGGTAGCTACAATGGACGATGCAGTACTGAGTTAGATAGGAGATTTGCAGAGATGGAGGACAAGCTGCAACATATGGCACATAAAATGGAGGCCTTGCTAAAAGAAACTGACGCCTTGAGGCCTTGGGAGGCCGAATTGAAAAAGGGTGAAACACGGGAGCGAGGTGAACAGTGTGACGAAGAGTCCTAGACCAAAGGGGAACCGCCCTAAAGCAAGCAAAACGAGAAGAGAAAGATGCATGATGGCCTACATGGCCTCATGAAAAAATACGAGGACATGGCAAAGGGAATGGGAGTGTCTTCATTAATTGACAACCTACTTAATAGCATGGATCAACCATATAATAGGAAAATAATGGTGGCCCCCCTCTCGCAGAAATTCAAGGTGCGACAAATAGACCTTTATTATGGGTCTAAAGATCCGGTGGAGTAGCTGGAGACTTTCTAGGCCAATATGACCCTCCATTGATTCCCAGAAGAAATTGCGTGTCGGGATTTACCTCTAACCTTCAAAGGGGAGGCAAGAAGTTAGCTTGAGAGTTTACAAGCGGGCTCTATAACAAGCCTTGAGGAGCTTGGCCAGCAATTCCTGACGCTTTTCAATGATTCATAGCCAATAGGAGGAAAAGATGTCCGACTGCATACCTCCTCACCATGAAGCAACAAGAGGATGAAAGCCTGAAAGCTTACTTTACTAGATTCAACAAGGAGTACTTGAAGATAGATGACCATGATGAAAAGATAAATTTGACAACGCTTTTAGGAGAGATTATGGTGGCACTCTAGGAAGCAAGTCGTGAAACAAAGAGAAATATTAAGGGATTATGTCGGCACTACCTCTTCCATATCCTTCGGTGACAAGGACTACGAGGGCATGATGTACTCACATGATGATGCTTTGGTGGTGATGCTATTGGTTTTGCAAACTACATTACTTGTTGGATCTTAATCGACAATGGAAGTTTGACCGATGTCTTGTTCTGGGATGTATTCGTGAAGATAGGCATCGAGCAAGACAGACTACGACCAACCCCTATGCCATTGAAAGCATTTTTTGGGGAAATGGTGCAGCCAATTAGCACCATTGTGCTACCTGTTATGACGGGAGTGGGTCCTTGCACGACCACCATAATGACCGATTTTATAGTGATTAAGGCTCTGTTGTCTTACGATGTGATCATTGGTCGCCCAATGCTGAACAAGATGAAAGTGATAGCATCAACATACCACTTGAATATAAAGTTCCCAACGAACAATGGGGTAGGGAGAAGTATAAGGTGAGAAGGTGTTGGCACACAAATGCTATGTACAAGGACTCAAGAATAGAGGTGCATAAATTTGCGTTGCTAACATTGTGGGAAGTAGGAATAAAGTTCCTCCACCAGAGTTGATCTACCAGGATGTGGACACTTAGGAATAGGCTACCCTTACCATGAAATGCGAAGCATCTGAGGACATACTTTTTTTAGATAGCCCTGTCCAATCCGATCATTGCAATAAAATAACTTTCTTGTGAGTTTACAATATTTTGTGCAGATAATTTTTGTGAACAACTTTCAAAGTAAAATATGAAGCTCTTTGGATCATCAGGTAGCAGTTGATCAAATCTCCCACCCATTTACAAAGCTGAGTGCTAGCAACGCACATGCGATCTGGGCTAACACTTACACCCGGTGATCCAAGGCTAACAATGCACATGCGGTTGGTATTTGCCTTTGCCCAGGTATCGGTCAAGCAAGCCTCTAGCCACAACTATGAGGTCCAGACCATCTTTAGCCCACTCAACAAGTTGAGTGTTAGAAACGCACATGCGATCGGGACTAACACTCGCACCCAGAGATTCAATGCTAACAATGCCTGTGAGATCGTTGCTAGCTTTCGCCTAGGTAATGGTTGAGCAAATTTCTCGCCCATTTACAAAGCTGAGTATTGGCAATGGGCATGTGATCGAGGCTAACACTCACACCTCAGCAGCGCGATTAAGCAAGCCTCTCACCACAACTGTGTGGTCGAGAACATCTCTTGCTATAACGACCCGGTCCAGTATTATAAGAATAATTTTATTGGGCCTAGATTATGTTGATGGGCTATGTTGGAAAGCCTGATTGCAAATTATTGGATAACCACGGACCATAAATTTATTTTGTGGTGATTAATAGTTTTGTGGGATCCAATAATTATTTTACAAGCCCAAAAATATTATTGGATGAACTGGGCTCCGTTTCAAACTTATTTCAGGTCACATGTTACTAAAGCTACTCAACCCATCAAAAAAAAAAAACCTAGCCCACGTTTAAATGCGTAAAGACGAAGACGCAAAGTCATAGAAAAATCCCAAGCATTACTTGGCATTCGACCACTATTTTAAGCCGATGCACGTCTCATCCTTGTTCATTGGAATTTCCTCCTTAATTCCACTGGTATATATTTATTATTATTATTTTATTTTTATTTATATATATATCTATTTTTAAATTATGATTTATTGGTGGGAGCTTTCGTGCTTTCTAAACCGCCTTCAGCCGATTTCTTGGTTTGGAATAATTCGCCCTTTAGTTAATTTCTGCGTTTGAATGTTAAACTGAGTTGAGTTTAGATAATAAAATATTGTTAGAATATTATTTTTTAATATTATTATTATTTTAGATTTGAAAAAGTTGAATTGTTCATTATATTTTGTGTTGAAATTTGAAAAAGTTGTAATGATGAGTTGAGATGAGTTGGGAATTCAAACGAAGCGACTCACACGCCAAAACCCTTGTATATTTATTTATCTCTTCCCTCCCTCTCGAGGAATCAGACATCACCTTGTTGCTGGTGTCTTCACCCCAGCCCTAGATCCTCCATGCCTCTTTCTCGGCTAGCCACCCGCTTCATCCTCCTATCTCGGAGTTGCAGCATTCTTCCTCTCGAAGCCTTGCCGTCGTTGATCTCGGTTTGGTCATGGGGAAAGACAGTCACGTAGCATGCCTTCCCCACGATATTCTCTGTTTTCATTTTCTCCTTGGGTAAGCTTTATCAGACATCCTTTTATTCATGAGTGGGAGTCGGTTGCTCTCAAAGTTGGATGCTTTTAGGTTTTCAGCTTTTCACAAAAATGCCTACAACTACATATTATTACAAAAATTGACCTTTAACCCATTTTTATGTAGCCTCGAGTATCTCAATGGATTAGTCAAAACTAAAAACTTTTAATGAATGTTAGGAATTTGACTTTTAGTTATTCCATTTACATAAATCCTCACATTGAAGAAGTTATTTTTTCATTATATAACAATAAAGTAATATAATATGAATTTAGCTTTAGCTATTCACATCAAATCTTCACATTGAATTATCTATTTATTTATTATATAGTAATGAATAATTAATAATTAAAAAAATAATTAATTATAAATTTATTTTATTTTCTCATATTTTACCATATTTTTATCTTTTATATGTTAATTGGTAATCATATTCTAATTAAATTATGTACTAAAAAATTATATTTTTTCAATTGTCATTAATGCTAATTGTGTTCACTGGTCGATAATATAATTGGCACTAGCTGTAGTATTCTGTTGGAAGTAACGTTTGTGGGGAGATGAGGACTCTCGTTTATCCTTCAGTACCACTAGCTTCCAACTATGAAGGTATGCAACAAGGGACACTTTAGGAATGTGGTTTTAAATGATAAAATATATATTTAGTGTTAGGGGTGAAAACCGACACCTTCGGTTCGGTTTTTGGGCAAAACCGACGCCGACCAAAGCTTACTTTTTGGGAGAGAAAACCGGCCGAAACTGGTTGACGGGGAGGAGAAACACCGGCCGAAACCGTCGCCTCATTTCTCTGTCGGTTCACCGTCAGTTCTCAAACCGAGCTTCATCTGAGAGAGTTGAGAGAGATAATGTGTTGCAGACGAGAGAGAGAGAGGATGAGAACTGGGACGGCTTCGCGAGGAAGAAGACGCGAGGAAGAAGATGAAGTTATTTCGAAACGACGTCGTTTGATATAAACCAAACGGCGTCGCTCTACTTAATTTTTTTTTTCATACGTTATGAACTAAACGATGCCGTTTGGTTTAATACAAACGGCATCGTTTTATTTGTGTTTTAAACACAACTAAAGGCTTAAAACGACGCCGTTCTACCTAAACTTAAGTAGAAAGGCGTCGTTTTGCGTACAGAATATATATAAAAAAATTAATTTATTTAGTCGGCCGGTTCAGCGGTTTGAACCAGGTTCGAACTGACGCCGAACCGGCCGATATCGATTTTCTTAATTTTGTATCGCACGCCGACCGGTTCTCTACCGGTTTCGGCCGGTTCCGAGCTCGGCCGACCGGTCTGAGTCGATCCCGGTCGGTTCTACGGTTTTCTGTACAGCCCTATTTAGTGTATCTACAGTAACTAGTAAATTTAGAATTGATTTTGGTATGTAGCTAAAGTTTAAATATTTAAATTTTAGCTCATCTATTGTGATAATATTTTAGAATCTAATAATTAAATATGTGATAGATTTAGCTTTAGCTAATCTATTAAAGATGCTCTAAAATAAAGCATATTGAAGACCCTTTTTAAATGCTTTTACGTGTCTGCACCTTGGTATGTATGTATGTAAGAATGGCAGAATGTTTTTTTTTTTTTTTGAACTAGTGTGTTTACGGTGGGCCTGGTGACTTTTTGATTGGGCTTCATTTAACCATTTACGAAAATTTTATTAAATTGGGTTCGGTTTACTTTTGTTTAGCCTGCATACACTCTAGAAACTTTATTTTTTTTTTTATAGAAAATAATTAAGGAATTTAAACTATATTAATTATTATTAAATTTACAATTTAATTTCAGTAGTAAATAGTTAGAATTTGATTTTACAATTTGGTTTAATCTTTTATTTTAAACACTTAGAATTTATTGTATCAAATGAATCTTTAATGTTATTATTATAGATTTTGAATATATTTATGCTATTAAAGTTTTATATTTGAAATATAAAAATTTGTTAAGAATATTTAAATGATATAGTATTTATTAGATTTCTTGTAAGATTGAATCATTATGTTAATTATAAGAAAGTAAGCCTAATTTAAGAATTTAGGTTTTCATGACTTATTTTAACAAAATGAATATAGCCCAAATATTCTACCAAGTTATATTTTGAAAGTAAAAATATGTTATTAATATTTTAAATAATTCAAGATATTAGCACTAATTGATTTTTGTATTAAACATAATATTTATTAGATTATTTTATATAGTATGAATTTAATTAAGTGGGATATTAGGACACGTTTTTCTAGACAGATTTAATGACGTTTAATACTTTATATAGATGACCAGTTACAAAGTGAGGTTCAGGAAGCAGTACAGTGAGGTAAGTAATTTAATCACAAATTAGGATCATTATAGTTAAACTTATATAAATCATTATTAGAGCCAATTTTTTAACAACCATTTTTTATGTACCACTCATGTTACATGCAAGCATTTCACCCGACACAGCACACGATCATGTCATTCAGCATTATGTACAGATTCAGAATTTTACAATTATTTATATCACTATGTATATCATGCACCTCATGTCGCATAAGACATATAAACTATCTTAAGTTCAAGTATAAGATAAGATAAGATCAGTTAATCATTAAATCAGATGGATCATTAAGATGCATGGTACCAATGCAATTCAGATCAGGGTGGATGTGCAAACCATGGAATCAAGTGTGGTCCACCGTAGTACGCCAGAGTACTACACAGTCGACTTCCTTTGTTGCAGTGGGGGAAGTTGGTGCACAATCTTGCACATAAGGTTAAATGTGTTGGTTAGTCAGATCAGTCAAATAAATCATATCAGTCAACTCAGTCAGTTAAAATCAATTAGTTAATTCACATAAATCAAGATAAGTCATGCATAGTATAAACATCAATATGATCAATCATGATTTTAAGATTTTAGTTTGATCAGTCATGAATTGTTTTATGAAAAATTCTATATTTATTATGTTTACGTTGTGATGAATTTCTTAATGAGTCTTTGACTCATTTTAGTTTTATTTCGTGTTTTTAAACCACCCAGGTTAGGATATTGATCAGCGCGAGTAGGCAGTCCAAGCTTAGAGGGAGTAGTTGGATTTAGGTCTAGGCTCTATTTAAATGATGAAATTTCTTGCCTGGCTATATGTACGTAAGCACGTGACATCCCTAACCTTAGGGAAGGGGGTGTTACACCCGCCTACTCAACAAGCTGAGTTAGTAACATGAATGCGATCGAGGCTAACACTCGTACTCCTTGATCCAAGGCTAACAGCGTGCATGCGATCGATGTTTGCCTTCGCCCAAGCAGCAATTTAGTGAAAATCCTACCCACTCAACATGTCGAGTGTCAGCAACGAATTGTGCGATCGGGTTAACACTTGCACCCAGAGATCCAAGGTTAACAACGCCATAAGACTGGGGTTATCCCTCACCTAAGTAGCACATACGTTAATCGCAGTATAAAAATTGTGAGAAACCAATAGTGGAACTAAAGGAGATAGGGGTGTAAGGAGTTTGATCTGGACCGAAAAAAACTGACTGGACCGAACTCTAGACTGTTCAATCTCGGTCCGGTCCCGGGGCCTATAAATTTTGGACCGGACCGGACCGAACTTCTATATATATTTTAAAAATATTTTTAATAATTTAATATATTATTTTTATATAGTAATTATATAAGTTAATGATTTAATTTTCATCTAATTTATTATCATTGACTATATAAAATATTTTTTTAATGAGTTAGTTACATAATACACATTAATAATTCAACTTAATTTTAATTTAGTAATTTAAATAAATTTTTTATTAATTTATTTGAAAAAAAAAGAAAAAAAATTTGGATTAGACTGAACGGACCAACCGGATTGGACCAGACCTATAGCTACCGGTCCGGTTCCTATGGATGTTTAGTTCGGTCTGATCGGATCTAAAAAAATGAATTTCGATCCATCACGGACCGGACAATGAAAGGAGAAAGAAACCTAGAAATAACTAATAAAGACAAATGAAAGTTGCAAAGTAGGGGATAGAAACTCAAAGACAAAATAGTGTATTACATATTGAATGGGTTACAAGGCATGAGCCCAAAAGTACGCAAGAGAAAATATTACAAGGCCAAGCTTAAGGAGTTGAGCGACCGGCTGGAGGATGGCGAGGAGGCTAGTTTAGGAAAGCTTTGGACATCACATTAGCCTCAAAAGACTCCAGGAAGACGCGGCGGTCGGGTCCAGGGGAAGCGCCTGCAAATTCTAAGCCTTCAAGTTTGTCCCAGGACTCGCCAATAGGGAATCTCTTTAACATCCTCATCTCAAGGTTGTAACTGGCACCTGCAGGACTCACTCGTCAAGCACAGTTATGAACCTAATGGTAAGAACAATAATACTGACAATAAAGAAAGAATCAAGAACAATAAAGATGATGATAATAGCTATACCTTGGGGTATTCGAGGTCCCCAATTCCTCCCAAAGAAAATACAAACTGTTTTTGTAATATTTTCCAGATTCAAGCTCCCGAACAAGGACCCCCATTTCCTCTACATTTATTGGAAGATGAAGACCTAATTCTGCAACAACCAACTAAGGCCAAGGGCCAATTCTAATTAACATTAACTAAGCCCATGGGCCACTAAAAAACTTAAACAACTCAATTAAGTAAAAGATAACAACTAAGTTGGAGGCCCAACAAGCTCAGCCCAATCGTAGTTGGGTTCATAACAAATCTCTCCCCTTTAAAGAACTTTGTCCTCAAAGTTCAGAGCATTGATAGCCTCTTGAATCAGCTGGCATGGGAAGCCTTTCAAGGCCTTAAGAAACATGTCATCACCCAATATTATTCTAAACAACCATATTTCTACTAGGATTTACAAATTGGCCTTCATATCGTAGCTAGTCTAGTCCCAATTCCCCATCCTTTGGGTTGCAGATACTGCCTTTAAATTGAAGGATTAGAGAGCAATGGTTTTCCCTCCTAAAGTGAAGAATTTGGTCACCTCCATCTGATTTGTTGTCAAGGTCCAAGTCTGATCCAAACAGATTATAGTCATAAATCCAAAACCCAATGGGGTGGACAATAAATTGGCAAGGACCTAACCATTGGTCCAAACCCAAGGATGACCACAGCCTCATTGACCTTTAGGCTTCCTATCTCAACAACTTTATCATCTGCATCAAACTTGTATGTGGGTGGAAATGTAAAAACTGCTTCGTGCATCCCTATGAAGACATTACAAGCTTCCTTTTTTGTCAGGAGCTGATCCCTTTCTCTAAGCCTATCAAAGCATCTTTGAAAAATAATGTCCCTTGCTTCACCACAAGTGACACCAGCAAGACGATGATTAAAATTACCAAGAACTATGACCAAGTCTACCTCAACTAACTTAGACAGTCCTTCTGCAAGTTGCTTGTTCATAATATTTGTACCATGAAGCATTTGAGTAGTAGTAGCAGAACCAACAGTAGCAGCATTGAAAACATGAGGGATAAGGCAAAATGTCAATATTTGATATACATGATCAAAATCTGCATTTTGCTGATTAACTACTTCTAAATGAGCAGCAAAGTGACAGTTGACAAGGTAAATTACCCGGTCAAACCATCCTACCCTCAAACCAACAACTCCCTTATTACTAATGGCACGCCCAAATCCACATGGAATTGCTGCAGTTTCAACATCACTTCTAAGACTATTTCTAACCCATATGAGATGAGCAAGCACCCCAGTTGTCTAGAATCAACATGTTCAAATGTCGACCCTTCATCCAAGGTTTTACCAATCATACCCAGCCACCATTGGCCAATAGTACTTCCTTCAGAAGATAGTGCAAGGACACTAGCATCCATTTCAACTTCTTGTAACCTAACATTATAACCTCTCTTCTTCTCAATATTAGGGGCCTCATAAGGTATGAGGAACACCCAACCTCCATGAATATCCAGCAAATTCTTACAATTTTCTCTTAAGAAAAACAAAATCCCAATTTCATTAAAATCCTTCCTTTCTTTAGCACAAGCACTAAGCGATAATAATACCTTGCTAGTTGGAAGCTCCTGCAACGTCAACAGCAGCGGTCATTGCCCCCTTTCTGGCTTCCTTGCTTGGTTCCTTTCCTTGCCTGGCTGTTAGAGTTGACTAATGGCTTTCGTTATCCATTTTGGAGAGCGTGAAATTAACTGAAATCCTGATCTACTATATAAGCAGAAAAGGCATTCTCGCTTATCTGTATATGAGAATTTGATAATTGGGTCACCGCGGTAGAGCTTCAATCGAAATAGTGATTCTTTGGCCAGGTTTGCTTATCCAACCCTTGAGTTTAAGGCATCTCATTAGGTCCCCCCATTATAGGCAGTTTCAAAGGCCCTAAAATACCTAGGGCCCTAGAACATCTTGAGTGCAAGGTTCATACAACTATGCATGCCTTGGCTCACTGAAGTAAGATTCATGATAGCATTCACAGTTGAGAGAAAGAGTAAGGAAATGTTAATGGCACTTGCGCAACTTGATTGGAAGTGCAGCTGAACCATGCACCCCAGACAGAACCGCCATGCCAGAGAAAGTTCTTGATGCTGAACATGGGATGTTCTTCCACCTTTTCATCATCCCTGCTCTCGTGTTCTGTCTCGCTAATGTTGGGAACTATTGCTTCCTCTACTTACTTTGAGGCAACATTGTCTCCATTTTTTTTTTCAGAAGGCAACATCTAAATCTAGGTAGATCTTGGCTCACAACATACCCACCAAAGGATGGTTGGATGTTAAGCCATTGTTAGTGGCAGTGGGAGGTGGCGTGACAAGGTTGAGTCGAGAACAACCATTCGAAACTCTGATGGTTGTCCCCTATTTGGAACGATGCCATGAAGATGGGCTAGAATCGCACCAAGGGCTTAGTTTAGGTGAAACGGAAGTGCATGAAAGAGCACCTCTTTCACTCGATTGGGCGCTCGAGTCCGTACGGCTCCGGGCCACGGTTGTTGTGGAGTACCGTCGCTTGAGGAGGCTCACTGGGGACAAGAACCATGAGTTTCTCAGCTGGGTTCCCAACTCCGATCTTTACAATACGACCCCAGTGTGGGTGTTCGAGCTTGACAAGGGATTTTGAGACTGATAATTTCTGGATTTTGAGATGGTCTTGGAGGATGGTTAGGTTGTCTGTAATGTAGGTCTTCCATGGAGGTTTTCAAACGAGGCGTATAGAAGCATCCCTGCACCTTTGATTAAAATAAAATTGAATCGTCGAAATATATGTAGGCATATTCATGGAGGGGAGAAACGAATTTTGGATAGGGGACTTTGAAGGTTGAGACAATAAGATGGAATTGTCGAAAAATTTTTTGAGAACACATGAAAGGAAGATTTCTTTGGGAACAACTTCCACCTCTTCTGCCTCTGCTGCCCTTTTTACACCCTCCTCTGTAGCTTGGTCTTCACAGACCAAGTAGTATTCATGAAGATTCTTTGAAATGGTGGCGTGGACAATTTCATCCACCTCTATTGTATTATTTTTCTCTTTTGCTGAATCTTCTACGCTGTCCTCCATAGTCTCTTCTTCTTTGTCCTCTTGGTCGTGCCACTGCATAAGAGATTCCTGCATTCTCATGGAATTTTGTTGCATTTCGTCGAGTATTTCACTCATATGCTGTAATTTATCCAAAATATTTTCTAACAACAACAATTGCTGGCTATTTAATCGTATTACACTCATGATGAATTGGTGGTTCTAGATACCAATTGCTATGAACCTAATGGTAAGAACAATAATATTGACAAAAAAGAAAGAATCAAGAACAATAAAGATGATGATAATAGCTATGCCTTGAGGTATTCGAGGTCCCCAATTTCTCCCAAAGAAAATACCAATTCTAACTAACATTAACTAAGCCCATGGGCCACTAAACAACTTAAACAACTCAATTAAAGTAAAAGATAACAACTAAGTTGGAGGCCCAATAAGCTCAGCCCAATCGTAGTTGGCTTCATAACAAGCACCTGGTCGATTTGGGGATGAAACTCCAGTGCGAAGGTATCACATCCTCACTCAAGGAGCAGAGTGCTTCCGCTCTCCTCTGCGTACCATGGGCCAACAGTAACATCATCCACCTCGGTGACAAGGCCATCTTCCTCCATTCGGCTGTCTCTGGAATCCTCCAGAAGCTCAAGAAGGTACCAATTGATAGATCTATGAATATCCCAATTGTTTGTATTTGGTTGTTGGGATAAATGTGGCAATTCGGAGAAAATTGATGTTTGCATTGCTAGATTTGCATCCTTTTTTTTGGGGCATTGTTTGGTTATTGAGGAAATGTGGGGACCTAAATGAGATTTTGGTTATAGATTCATATTATTTGGCAATTGAGAGTGTGGATATATTTGCGATTTTTGTTGGTTAAGATGTAGAATTTTGGTTTGATTATTTTTGGGGCCTATTGTTTGGTTACCGAGGAATAGGGTGACCTAAACGTGATTCAGGTTTCAAGTGTAGATTTATGTTACTTGGCAATTGAGAGTGTCTACATGTTAGATTTTAATTTCCTCTCGTTGATATTAACATGTTTCTGGCTTTCATTCTTTTTAAAGTTGTTGCAGGTTGGAGCTAAAGTCATTTCTCCAGATGCTCCATTACTTAGTGTAAATGACCTTGCAAACCAAGTAGCCCCTGTGAAGCAATTTTCTATATGGGGTAGTGGTGTCTCAGCTTCACACACAATACAAGCACAAATATGTATGTAGCCATCACATATTTGTAATTTTTTTAAGCTAGTTGTTTGAAATATAATGGTGAAATTATTGGATGCTGAAACTATTTGTTTAATTTTATTGATATTGAAGCTGTTGGTAGTTTTGTGTATAATATAGAAGAATGTTTGCATGAGTTGGGTAGCTAGTGTTTGGCTGAGTTTCAATTTATCTCGTCACATGTTGTTCGGCCTTTTGCTTTGTCACTGTTTGGGAGGAGAGGATTTATTTTATGTTTGTTGTAGTGTTTGGGAGGATTCAAGGAAGATGTTTGTTGTAATGTTTGTTGAGAGTAGAAAGGAAGATCTCTGAAGAGGAGTGGAATGTTCAGCTATATTGGTTCAACATTGTGTAGAGAGAGAGGGAGTTGATATGAAAATTCTCAACATGATCATGTTGAGAATTTTCATATCAAATATTCGGCCAATTTTTTGCTTTTCAAGTTTTATACATTTTTCGAAAGATGAGGTAGATGTGATTTGATAATATTAGCGTTAAATGACCATTTAAAATATTTAAAAAATAATTTAATTAGAATATGATTATTAATTAACATGATTGGTAGAAATGCAAAAATATAATAAAAATAAAATAGATAAAAAAATAAAAAAATATTAAATTAAAAATATTTTATTTTTATATAGAGAGTAAATGGATAATCCAATGTGGGCACTGGGCATATGTTTTGAATGGAATATGCAAAAGGAAGAAAATGTGATATTAACCAAAATTTGAGTTTGCTTTTGCCTAATCCAACGCTAATGTTCTATGCTCATCTCTAGCTTATTTGAGCCTAGTTTGTGACTGGGCCAACTTGCCGTGACGACATTGAGGTTACATTGGAGGTGCTGGCTAGAATCCTCAACTTGCACAACCATCCCTGTGTAATCAAAACAATGCCTTTTCGTCTCCTCTAGATTAGCCTCTAGCCTGTCGCCACGATAACACTTGGCCTCCAATACATCCTCTCTAAAAGCATGGATGCATAGCCGGTCTCCAGCTCGTGCTCTTGGGCTTGGGCCAATTCACTCAATGCCCTGTCCAGAGAGGATCTCTTGACATCCAAGGCACGCTGAAGGCCAGAAACCCTGCCCCTCAAAACAACGATCTTAGCCTCCTCGATGTTCGAGTGATAGCTTAATCGGAGTACACTTCCTCCCATATATTGTTTGCCTCCATGGCCTTTGAAATCGTTTGGAAGACTCCCTCAATGAAGGAATGAAAATACCAAATGGTAGCGGGCAATCCAGTGAGCCAAAGAATGTAACTGTTACAATGAACAACACATGTTAGCTACTGGTTTAGAGAAAGAAATGAAATAAACCAAGGACAAGGCAACATACTGGTAAAAGAAAGCGCTCAAGCTCTCGAGCGGAGTGATCTGGGAGACTGAATGAACAATAAACTTGCCCATCAGAGGAGAAGACATAGCGGCTGCATTGGGTAAGGTTGGGCTACCTAGCAGCCACATCGAGTAAGGTATGGTTTGACTGTTGGTGGAAAATACTCCTCTCCGAAGGAGAGGGAGACGATTAAAATTTTTTAAATAGAACCTTAAGGAGAAAGCTTTGGAAGACGTCTGGGATCAAGTTGAAGAATGAATCATCTAACACTGTGACCTCCATGAGGTGGTCAAGGTGTGCCAACAGAGAAAAATGTTGAGTTTCTCTACAACCACTGAATGAAGGGGTGATAGGTGATCAAGGGTGTCTTGATCCCTCGTTGGACTAGCGAGGTTGCGATGAGAATGAGCGTCATACCCCTTTAGCTTGCAACAAGGTCTTGCACACTCCGAACTGAAGGCCTCATGGCCTACGACTAGCGATTAGTCCATTGATACTAAGAAACAATCTATATTTTCCCTAGTAATAATCAAGTTTGACTCAACGGCCAACTAGAACACGATGCTATGAAACCCATACGCCCTGTCTCCCTCATGGAAAGAGTGACTTTTAAATCATGACCATCTCGAACACGACGCCACGAAGCCCTAACAAGTAACTCATGGTGACGAGGAATTCCAATCCAACCCCAGAAATAAAGAAAAACTTTCTGTCCCAAATCTTGACATGAGAGTATTGTGATTCCAAACGCACAACTCTGCAACCTATTCGTGAACAAAACTACATTGGTTCTCACCATGCCGCCTAATGCCATAAGTATAGAGATACTTTTGAGCAGCTAGATCAGAGTTTCCCTCCCTCGCAGTCTCCAAGGCCTACCTACAAAGGTGCAACAGAATAACAAAATCCTCTAGGCGTTAGGTAAGAGTTGGGCGGGAGCCATGCCCAATAAGTCTAGGATGTCACAGAAGAAGTGACAAAATAGGAGCCAATATACAGTTTGACGTACTTAGCTACCACATCGGAGTTGAGAATGCCACGATGAGGGTCAAGAAGAAGCATCTACATGGTATCAGGGATGCCATACGAATCCCACATGATGTCCAACTCTATGTGGGTGGTGTTGGTCATCCAACAATAACCCTTAAAGATCATCAGTTGAAAAAACCCATCACTGTGAGCCCTGTCAAGGGACCTTCGCTGTCCAGAGGATCAAGGGGAGAGGTGAGAGGTGTTCTCGGGAGCCATTCGGAGTGGATGTGCGAGGAGGTTGAAAAAGAAGGGAAATGATTACAGAGAGCGTGAAAAGTGTGGAGATAAAAGTGAGCAACAGAGTTAAATGAGTGCAAAATAAGGGTGAGCAACTCACACCCCTCGAACGGGGGTACCCCTAGGCGGGGGGACAGTTTAGGCCCTCTAACCATAGCCCTACCCCCATGGATGGGTACCCCACTTGGATGCTGAGGGGATGATTACCCCCCCAGCTATTCTGCCATCCATCCAACATTGCATTACGGGTTTCAGAATACAAATCTTATAAATCTTATAAAAATTTTTAAAAAAATCACAGAAAGTATTATAAAATCACATATCTTACAAATCCAAATAAAAACCGAAAACCAAATAAACTAAAAGGTTAGAAAAATCCAACAAATCTATCAAAGAAACAAACAAACCCAAAAAACTACAAGAAAAATGCACAGACCCACAGGCCATAGTTGCAGTCATGGGTCATATAGATCAATGCACAAATCTTCATAGATCTATAGACATATATGGTCACCATGGTCACAACCGTGGGTTATCAAACTCATAGATCTGCCACGGTGTCACCCACGGTCGTAGCCACCAGCCACACAAGTTAGAACTCCTAACCCATGGAGTTCTAACACTAGCCTTGACCCACGACAACGGAGAGAAATTCTCTACTAGCTTTGAGAAGAAGGGAAGAGGGATGAGAAAAGGAGAGAGAACAGGGGATAGGACGGGGGTTGGGAAAAGGGAAGGAGAGAAATGAGAGGTGAGAGAGAAAATTTTCCATTATTGTTAGGGTTATGTTTTGAAATGACGCCGTTTTCGGATACCCAAAATGACGTCGTTTTGAAACGGGGCCCCACCACCCACCCTTAGTTCATGAAGCCTTGAGGAAATGAATTGTTGATAGAGGAAGGTGGAGGGAAAGGATGACAGTTACGGGAAGGTGAATGACAAAGGATGTAGTGACTTAAGGCAAAGGGGGAAAGCCATGTGTCAGAGACAGAGAGAGCATGTTGAACAAGTCTTGCGTTTCATGCTGCACAAGGAGATGTGTGTCTGATAAGGTGAAGGATTTTATGTTGCACAATGAAGTGAGTCATGAGTTGCCAAATTAACCGTCATGAAGAAACAAACTATGTGCATTGCCAAAGAAGACCACGTGTCGAAGATGAAATTATAAAGTTCAAAATTAATAAGATGATGGAAAAAGATAAGATTCCCGCCGGCACACTTACGATAGGAATTTGTGGGGAAATTGTTGGGCCTAGGCTTCTTGGTTGGGCAAGGAAAGAACCATGGGCGATTAAGGATTGTCTTGCGAGGTTTACCTACGTTGAAGCAACTAAGATATGGCAAGTCAAAATGCACTGTATCATCAAGAGATCTGAACCTCTTAAATTATGTTTTGTCTATAATCTTTGTTAAGCAGCCTTGTAGTGATCAATTGATATCGAGTTAAATCCGAGCTAAATATGGGCACTAAATCAACCATGATAATAGCCAAATCAGGCCCCATAGGGGTTACCACGTCCACTGGGGGGTAACCGCATTAAATCCCTGGAATTAAACCTCATATGTGTTATCAACGTATCATGTTAGATACTAGAAATCATGCCCCCAGCAGAGTAAGGCATGATTATGGTGATTGGAATGATTATGGCAATGAGGTCCCTAGGTTAATGGAGGTTTGGTGTTTAGTGGTGGAAAAGATGATTGTAGTGGTGATGATGTATTGGGGTGATCTAAGAGATGAACTTGTGAGTATGATGCAATGTGGCATGACTTGATGTTGTTCCTTGAAGGTGGCGCCTCTTGGGTGGTGATTAGGATTTGGTGTGAATTGAGGCTAGGGTTTGGAAGATGGAAGATGATATCCTAAAATATAGGAGGTGATTAGGTTGGCAAGGATTTTCGGCTAGGTCAAATATGGAAGGGATTTGGTGGTTTGGATGAGACTAAGGTTGGTTTCTTGAATTTAGGGATTCAAGAATGGAAGATAGGGTTTGGATCCTAGATTATAGGAGTTGCTTACGGAAGATAGGGTTTGGGGTCCTAAATTATAGGAGTTGCTTATGGAGGTTAGGGTTTGAGTCCTAAATTATAGGACTTGCTTATGGTGGCTAGGGTTTTCGGCTATGGCAATTGGTGATGGATGAAGGGTTATTTTTAGGAATTGTGATAATGTGAAGAATCAAGAATATGAAAGGTGAGGTTAGGATATGTTTGATATGCGAGAAAGTGCAAGAAAATATATGAACAAGGATAGATAATTAGATGGAAAATTGAGAAATACTCATAAGATAATAATGGAATCACCACCTATTCACGAATTGCAAGGTGATGTTCCTCTCATTGGAATTCACGAATTTCATCCAAGAAGCCCAAGTACAAAAACACCAAAAAATGTTAAGAACAACTCAAACTATCCACAAAGGAAATTAGTCAAAAGATATAAATGAAATGTCAAAAAGATTTATTTAAAACAATAACATAGGAAAGAAAACCCTAAAAGGTCCCCTTTCAAATATGTTTTGGATCGGCTCCATGATAGGCTTGTGGCATGGGTTGGCAGGTGGTTGGCCTTGGCTCGCCCATGGCATGGTTGGCAGCTTGGCTGTGGGCCACTTTTCTTGGGGTCTTGACACAACCATTGGGAGCACTAAGCCACACTGGTGAGGAGCCAAGCATGCATGTCTTGAGTTGTCTCAATGTAGATCATCAGGGAACATACAAGCCTTTAGAGTTGGAAGCCTAAGGCTGTGTTTGGTAAGTGAAGTAGTCTCATACTATTATTCACAAACAGTTCACTATTTTTTTATTACTATTTACAGATCATCTCAACATCCAAACATAACCTATGATCGCAAAGTGAAATAAAATAATTGCTAGGACTTGTATGGGACGAGACGAGATATCTTGACATGTCCTTATATTGTGATTTAATTCCTTCCTAGATCATGCGACCCTTTAGCTAAGTATTTTAATTTTTTTATTCACGACGATTTGTTTAGGGGTCATTTTGAAACTTTTTAAATCATAAATACCTTTTTGAAAAAATTCAAATTCTAGGGACAAACAATAATTAATCTTTCCCTTTTTAAAATGCGAATGGTACATCAATATAACTGGCGTCATTCTAAGCTTTGCTATGACGTGAAAATATATGCTACACTAATGTTATTCGCATTTAACTATCAGAATTTGGATGAATCAATCATTTTGACATGCATATAGACTTTCAATCTTAGAAAAGGCTCATAGATATCGTTCTTCAAAGGACTAGGAGTAGAGTAGTTTTCCCTAGCTCTTGGAAGTCGTCACTCATGATCGGCCATGGCTACAGGACCCGAGTCTCAAACCTTATAAATTAGGGCTTACGCTCCGCTCAAGAGCTAATGATTAATTGTCTTCTGCTAGCTCACGTATGACGAAAGTATTTTTGTGTATCATATCAAGTCACGTAAGTTTGTGAGTTTATTTTTATATATGTAATTTTTTTGTGATTAAAATATATTTTAAAAAAAATAAAATAAAAACTTGTTTAAGAATACAACTATTCTCAAATTATTTCAATAGCATCGAAACCGAAGTATAAAGGAGACCAGTAGGCGAAAAGAAAGTTAAATTTTCTGTACTGTTCCAGAGTCATCTGAACCAACAGCTACGTACGTACGTTCGATAATAATCGATCAATATATGCAACTGTCGGCTTCATGGATTGGTTAGACGGCCAGTTCTTTGTATTATTTTCCCATCCTTTCTTTTGAATAATTCAAATGGGGCGGCATCCTTGCTAGCCCTACTTTGGATGGATGGATGGATGAGATCGAGGTTTCACATTCATTTTTGAATTCTTCTCCTTCATCCTTATCATCATCATATCTAAAAAAAAGTTCAAATTAAAGCATATTTCCCTCTTTTTTTTCTTCTATAATTCTTTTTTTGTATTTTGTATTTTTCGTAGATGTGTTAAATTTTGACTAATTAACCAGAAGAAACTCGAAGAAAAAGAGAAGATCGAAGTTTGAATAGAGATCAATGGAGACGACTTAACAATACTGATCTTCCACTGGTCCGATGTAACCTTTCGCCGAAAGATAGATGTTTTGTCATGATCAAATAATATAAATGATCAAACTCAATGAAGTTCTCTGCAAATTACCTGACTTCATATTGTATTATTGTGTAAGCCAGCTCTACCCTGTCCATTTTTTGAATAATATATATTATCATCGTGGGGTGAAAAATTATCTTATAATAGGTATATATACCATGCCTTCGTCGCTGCCCCTACCATTGCAATTAACCTGTCGCGTACACTATCGTATTAACTTTTAACGCCCAAACCTTCCCATGCATCCCTTTTCAGTTTAGAATAAAACAAAGCCATTAACACACATGCGTACGTAGATGCATTTGGCCGCAAACAGCTGATCATGGAGGAAATACATATATATATATATATATATATATATATATATATATATATATATATATCGATCAATATATATACGTACATATGCATCACTGATGACGATCTCTGATCATCACAAAAATGGGTTTGAATTTAATTGTATCATAAATGGGAAGTATTGTGGATTAATACCAAACTTCTTGATTGCAAATTCGTCCAAATTACTTGCACATCATCTTTACAAAAGGAAATGGGATTTTAAGCACGTTTTTGACATGTTACTAGCTTGCAATATATTTAGTATCATTCATACTATCTTAGAAGGCCTGAAATAACCTGAAAAGATTGCAAAAGTAAGAACTTGGGTGTTAACAATTTCTAGAATTTGACCTTTTAAAATATATAAATATTGGTACACGACACAACTTAAGTTTCGGATTGAAATACCAAATGTCGTTATATTAGTAGTTTAAATAAAAAAAGTGAGAGTTGAATTAATTTAAATTTTACAACTTATATTTCATTCACTTTGAAAAAATATCGTGAAGTGCGTAAATGCCGCATAGTCGCTTTAAAAAAAGTTGAGTCTACTATTAAAAAATTAATTTTTTTTTTCATGTAGATTCCATGTTTTATTCAATTTTTTCAAAGCGACTACGCGGGAGTTGCATAATTCATGGTTGCAAATATTTTTCCTCGTTCTTATAAACACATTTTTTTAGATATGTTCTACACACAATCTGAAAATATAATTTTTTTTATTTTAATATTGCAAGTTTATGATTGTTAACAAAGTTTTTTTTTTCTCAGCTAAAGGGGAGGTGGGGGCAACCAGCGTAGCTACTCTCCCTAGGCGTGACCATTATATGAGCCCCTCCACGCTTTGGAATATTTGGTTTGAGCCATAACAACTGTTCAATGGGCAAGTTCGTCACCACAACACCACCAAGTTGTCAGCCAGTCCAAACCCCATCCCATAGACTCTTGGATAGACACTACTTCTGCAAGCAGTTTTGACTTACGCCCAACTCGAATTCTTGACCTCGAGGCCATGAAATACCAGCTCGTACCAATTGAGCTACCACCTTGGTAGTTGATCATTAACAAAGTTATTATATCTTTCATGTATCTCATATTAATATTTAGTATTAATCCTTTATATTTTTCTTCTTGATCATCCTCATAAAATCTTTAAAATGTGCATATTAATTAGGACTTAATATTGCGGCCGGTTCATGGTTTGACGTAGTTGGGCCATGATCTAATAATAATAAAAATAATACAAAAATTCTACTCAACCTCCTACTATTCACACCACACTCCACACTCCATCTTTTTTTTTTTATTTTTTTTTAATTTTTTTTATCAAATATATTTTTATATGAATAGTGAATAAAAAATTATAAATAGTTTAAAAAAAATAAATTCAAAAAAAATTTTTAAAAATTATTAAAAAATATTAAAAAGTGTGGAGTGTGGAGTGTGGGGAGGATGAATAGCAAAACCCAAAATAATAATATGACTTGAAACTAGAGTTTTTGAGCCGACGAAGGTGAAAAACAATTTGAAAAACATTAGTGGAAGGAATCGTGTGCGGCCGGGTAGGCGTTTCTATACCCCTAGTATTTCTCATCATTCACAGTAAGTTACTTCGAGTACTATATATTATGCATGTATACAGATTATTTGGTATGAAAATGATAATTTACGATGAAAATAGATTTATTTTGACATAAAATAATTATTTTTATAAAAAATAACTGATTATAAATAAATAATTAATTTCTTGAAATGTATATAATTGAAATGTGTATACATGTTATATACACACATGCACACACAATCATGCGTCATTGATGATGACTACACAAACGACTTTGAATTTGTACCATAAATGAAGTTGAATGGCTCAACCAGAAACGTGCTTAATTGGTTGCCAAATTCGTCACAACATATGCTAGCTAGCTACATACATATGTCAAACCTTGGATATAATCTAAGAAAATGGGATTTTACGCACGTTTCTTATGTGCGCGCATACACACACACACATATATATATATATATATATATATATATATATATATATTATATTTATATAGATAGATAGACAGGCCGCAATTTGTCACGACCTTGGAGAACATCATGTAGATTGAGGATAAAAAAATATAAAGCATCACGCAAGCAACTAGGACGGATACGGAAGAAACAATTAATATTAGAAATCATGCTAGCACAATATATTTGTGCGTCGGGAAATGGTCCATAATATCTTGGTCATGGCTTGACTAAAGTGCCTTTTTCTTTGTACACGTTATTATAAATTCTTTATTGCCATGTGCTAATTTCAAATACATTGTTCGGTTCCGGGATATATTCTACATTAATCTCATCTTATTTTAATTTTATTTTTAAATTTTGTTTAAAAAATAAAAAATAAAAAAAATTTTCCTGCCGAATTTTGGCACTTTAAATTATAAATGTGTATATTATATATTGTGAGGAGCTGCATGATAGTTCGACCGATCGAGCTAGGATGGAGAGATCAAGATCAACTTGTAATCCCTTATATATAATCAATCGATCGAATGAGCTCTCTTCATCTATTACAAAAGCGTGAGCTTGGCTACAAATAGCATTTATATATAGATATATATATTTATATATATATTATTGATTTGTTACTTGCCTTAATAACTTACTTGTGTCAATTATTATAAAAGATAGAAAAAAATTATTTTATAAATCTGTTTATTAAAGTACTGCATATTATATAATATATCCAATGATTCGGCCAACACATATAATTAAAATAGAATAATCCAAAAAAAGATATTTATGTATGTGGACTTCGTTAATTACCTGATCAATCGTATACGTACTCCGACGACGTTGCTGCGATATATATATATATATATATATATATATATATATATATGAATTGGTTGCTAGCTGCGATATATTGAAATTTAATTGCATGCTTAATTAGGAAATTTAATTGGAACCTTCTGCATAAAGTTAAAGAAAACATTGACCACCATTATATTATAATATATATATGTTGTTAATTAAATAGTATTGGATATATTCCAGCCGAAACGATCCACATGATCGAACTGGTAGAGACTTATTATAATTAATGGATCATAAAATGTTTTTACGAGTCCCCAGCAGGCTGCATATAACATAAGGAATTTTATAAAGCCGTCTTTGTATTTTTAAATATAATTAATTCTAGATGATCATATTAGGAGAGAAAGGTCGTAATTGCACGTTAGATTCTATGCACATGAGTGAATGCGTATACACACACACACACACACATATATATATATATATATATATTTTTCATTTTCATTTTTTATTTTTGAAGGGAAACTATCATATATAATTCATTAATCAAGAAACTTACATCCATGAGCGGATACATTCTAGGATGTCCCCGTATCAAACATGACATCATAAATCAAAATAATGCATTTGAAGTTGATCCACTAGTACACTCTTTCCCTTTGTGACTGGTCTGGTCTTTACTACTACTAATACTCTCTGCAGACAAACGTCCAATAGACAACTCAATCTCACCCTTCATAGAAGGAGAGCACTTAACCTCTACAGACAAAAGTTTGAGAGACAATTTTTTTTTTAATTAACAATAAGGAAACCAAAAAGAAAAGTAATAAAATAGATACAAAAAATGAAGGATTACAGTTTGGACCAAAATTGGTAAACTTTGGAATCTATGACGGCATGTGAAGGCAACACCCTTGTCTCTTTTCAGCCACAAAGGTGTGGTGGCGAGTCTAGTGATTTGGCGCATGTGGCGAGAAGAGCTGCCGGAAGGGGTGGTGCGTGAAAACCATTCGAAAAGCTGTCACTTTCCTCCAAATGATTTGCAGCTTAGGAGTCTTCTTGTGCCATGCGTGTCTCTTATGAGTTGCCGAAAAATTATAGATTTGTCTTTTTCGGTCTTGAATGAAGTAAAATAAAACTAAGTAAAAAGAATTACCTTCATAGATAAGGTGGGTAGATGGAGGAAGGAAGGAAAGGAGATGGAGAAATATATATATATATATATATATATATATATATTTAAATTAATGTTATGGGACCTTTTATGTTTATATTGCATTGAAGGGTATTTATTATTGATCTGTATGTTTGGCCACTATATATACATACATACATATATATATATATATATATATATATATATATATCTAAATAAAAGACGAGTACTAGGAATTAAAGAATGTTGTTTCTATCTATTTTCACGTTTTTCTCAATTTGGTACAGTACCAACGAAAATTCTCATATAAACAATCATGTAAATTAATTACAGGAGTTACAATTAACATGCAACATGCTTTATACATGATCGTGTTGTTATACATGAAAGCAATTATGTTCTTTAATTTGTCAAAGATAATAATAATAGTTTATATATTATATGGAAAAAGTGGTACGTTTGGTTACCTAACCTCATCTCATCTCACTCATCATTACAATTTTTTCAAATTTCAATACAAAATATAATAAACAATTCAACTTTTTCAAATCTCAAAACAATAATAATATTAAAAAATAATATTCTAACAATATTTTATTATCTAAACTCAACTCATCCCAACTCAATTTAACATCTAAATGCACGTTTTAACAAAATATTTGATCAATTCAAATAAAAAATATATAAAATACATGAATACAAGCGTTTAATTAAGATCTCGTACGTACGTACGGTGTATAAAAAGCTAGCTAGTACTACTCATGCTGATCAACAAAATGTTTAGAGATCAAAATGCTAATTAATATATATTGTCATTTTCCTAAGGTTATATTAATTTATTGTATATATATTAATGTACGTCTGTCTCAATATATACTAACTTATAATTTACGTTAGAATATTTTCTTTTAATAATATGGTTATTCCTATATACCGGCCATCGTGTAGCTAGCTAGGTCTCCGCATGGACTCTGTTTATATATATATATATATATATTAAGATTATTTGATCTTCAGATCCAGCAATTAATGCAAGCTGCTTTTATGATAATATCAACATTATATTAGAATATTAAATCAATTAATCAATAAAATTGAAAAGAAAGCAGAAGCCAGCTTGTAATGAAATTGATGGCCTGCCGTCTCAAAATAGACTGGTTCAAGGAGGAGGAAGGACAAACGTTCAGCATGAAATTGCCACGTGCAGCTTGGACCAGATACATATATACATACATAATATATATATATATACATACATAATATATATATATATATATACATATATATATAAATGAGATTCTTATAATAAATTGAAGGTGGCGGGCAAAATAATTAACTAGCTAGGAAGCTAGGTGTGGGACACGTACGCCAATCTGCATGAAAACTGCCACAACTTTTGCATGCGTTACCAGCTTACGGCCGTCAATTGATAATTAATTATAGCAAAGCGTTAACGTTACCAGAAAGAAAAAGTGAACCAATTAATTTTAATTAATATCTTTGGTTCTTATATGCATGCATGCGCTACTTCGATCCTCGTGTCGCTTCCATATATTCCCAAACTCATCATAATTATTACTTTCTTATCTTTCTTGTCCAAATACTCACATAATTTTTTTGTTTTTTTTTTGCCACAAGTTCTTTATTTCTGGCTATATAAAGGCCATTGCAGCATGCTAAGAGGTGCAGGCCGCGGTAAGATCATAAGCAACCATATTGGCAAACCGGACTTTAACAATGGAGGGAGTTGACTTTTCAAGCTCAAATCGGGTTCTCATGAGTGTTAAGGAGTTCGCCAAAGCGCTAATGTCGACAGCAGCAGTCCCGCAGACCTATATCTGTCGAGATCAAGAGCCTGATCTTGGTCTATCTGACTGCAGTACTAATACCTTGGCTGCAGTGATCCCCACGATTGATATGGAAAAGTTTGTCTTCGGGGAGCCCACAGACTGCCATCTAGAACTACAGAAGTTGCATTCAAGTTGCAAAAATTGGGGCCTCTTTCAGGTTTTCTTCAATATTTTTCAATCATTACCTCATAATTTGTGTAAAAAAAAAAAAAGCCTTTGGACTAAACTGATCATCAACTTCATGAATTGGAACATTTAATCGAGAAGAAAAATTGAAGATCAATGTATATTGATCAAATATTGTTGTGTTGTAATAAAAATTATAACAAAAAATGAATACAATATTAATGACAGTGGACTGTCTAGTTTTTCTTCTTGATCTTGTTGTTCTTTTTTTTTTTTTTTTTCTCTCCATAACAAACATAAATGTTGTAATAGTACTTATATGTGTTGTTCTGTATAAATTACAGATTGTGAACCATGGAGTTAGCTCTTCACTATTAAATAAGCTGAAACAAGAGATTGAAGAATTCTTCAATCTTTCCATGGAAGAGAAAACGAAATACAAGGTAAGGCCAGGTGATGCTGAAGGTTATGGAACAGTCATCCGATCCAAAGATCAAAAACTTGACTGGGGTGACAGATTCTACATGCTGATCAACCCAATTCAGAGAAGACAGCCACATTTATTCCCAAAGCTCCCTTCTTCCTTGAGGTAATTCTATTTCCCCCTCTCCCTGATCAGATAAACACCTCAACTTTCGTCATATTTTTCACTTCTTCTGACAGGAACACCTTAGAATCGTACTTCTCTGAGTTGCAAGAGCTTGCCATGACACTTGTGGGGTTAATGGGAAAATCTCTGAATATAGATAAGAGAGAGATAGAGGAGTTATTTGTAGATGGGATGCAATCAATGAGGATGGCCTGCTATCCTCCATGCCCACAACCAGAACTTGTTGTTGGCATTACCCCTCACTCCGATGCCAGTGGTATAACCATCCTTCATCAAGTCAATGGAGTAGAAGGTCTTCAGATAAAGAAAGATGGGGTTTGGATGCCGGTGAACTTCCTCCCAGATGCCTTGGTCGTCAACGTAGGAGACATTATGGAGGTTTGTCATATATACCGCCTTTGGCTAGCTCTGATCAGCCTCTAACCCATCTTTAATTTCTAAAGAAATTTAACCTCTATCGACGTATAATGTTAAATATAGTCTAGATTTTGGAAACAATTAAACTCTAAGATATAATCATGCATGCATACTCATGCAAATCGTGAATTAACACTAAATTGTTTTAATTAATATCAAAATGTTTAAATGTTTGTGGCTGATGATCTGCCGCCCTTGACTGCAACGGTCGAGTAGTACTTTAATTTGCCTTGTTAGTAAGCTTGCTCAACTATAGTTAGTGGATATCATGCATCAATAGGGTGTCTAAATTCATCGGGCACCACGTACGAGAGCTGGTATATATTATGAGTTACCATACGCTTCTTTTCAAGGTAAGATCAGACACTTGGCAATCCTAAAGTACTTATTTGGCTCCCATGCACAGGCCAGCCATGAGAGTTACCCCAGCGGGACAAGTTCTGACCTTAAGTACTAACTTTCTCGTGAACTCTTAGCTGGGAATCATATCCCATGTGAATATGAATTAGGAAATCGAGGATTAGGCACAGCAGCCATGCATATGTTCTTTTTCAGCTTGCACTGTAATTAATTTTGTTTTGAAGTGTTTGTTGGGATCCTATATATCCCCTCGTATTGTAGTTTGTATCAGTTAATTTGAACTTGCCCATAAAAAAACAAAATGATTTTTCTCAATCAGAGAACTTATATATAAAACATTGCAGTTATGTGTATAAGTGTACTCGTGATCATGTGGTGTGTCATTTTGCAGATCTTGAGCAATGGAGCCTATAAGAGCATTGAACACAGGGTAACAGTAAATACAGAGAAAGAAAGGATCTCCATCGCCATGTTCTTTAACCCCAAATTCGAGGCAGAGATTGGGCCTTTTAAAAGCCTATTGAATACAAATAGCCCACCACTATTTGGAAGGATCGGCATGGAAGAATACGTCAAAGGTTTCTTCTCAAGTTATCTGAATGGAAAGTCAAATGTGGACAAAATGAAGACAAAAATGGGGGAGGGCAACGTACGTTAATAGTAGTACTACTACTGCTTGAGGTCATGTAAACTGATGTAGTTTGGGAAGTTAATCATATATATATATATATATATATTATATGTTTCATGTTATGGTTTCGTCTTGTATCTATCATGATCATCATGATGTGTTAAAGGGTTAGACACACGAGACATGTCTGGCCGGCCAGTACTGTTGAAATATGATCCCCATGTTGTCATTGGTGTCTTGTGACAAATAAATTAGTCTTGTGTATCTATCTTGTGTTCAACGTGTAGAAACCCAAGTCATAATTGTCTTGTCGCTGTTGATCATGAAGTAATAATGTTGCTAGATATATGCTCATCATGTTATGGTGTCGTGAGGCAAATAAACATGCACCCAAGTCTTGTCTTGCCACTGTGTTGAAATGATTCCACTAAGCTCGATCTACAGTTTCATTGAGTCCAAATCCGACCTGTACGTATAAAGTTTTGTAGAGAGCAAAATTCGAATAAATCACTATTTAAATGTAATGGATGGATTATATATGCTCTAATTATTACCAGTTTTAACTTTTAAGCTAGACTCGGCATTGAAAATTGAAAATACTATCAATACTTATAATTTTATTTACGTAATCATATGTGCTGATTTGTCAGCTGTCAAAAATGATAAAATATTTTAAAATTCATAATTAAAAATTAAAAAAATCGATAAAATGTGGCTATCACTCAATACGTATAATATTATATGTAAAATTGTATATACATAGAGCAGTACTACTCAATTGCGTAATATATTGCTTCTCTAAAGAAAGTGTTGTCTAGCATTACTTGCATAGGCAAATAAAGTAACAATACATTTTTATCCAAAGTATAATATTATATTCATATTATATTCGTCAATAGAAGTTATCTAGAGAAAGGGGTTAAACTATAAGAGAAATTCTACTTATCATTTTCTGCACCACACATCAATATGTAATTTATCATTTTTACTCTTCTATTTTAACACACACATATATTAATGTGTAACACGATATACACGTGAAACCTACACCCAGTGCACAAGCACAGCAACCAAACTCTTACAGCCCAATACAAAAGTACACCATATGCAGGTGCATATATTATATGCTGTATTATTCCACACAAAATACATAGAGCAAATGAAAACATGCAAGCTGGTCTTAGCCAAATCACGTACGCTTGTAGCTAGCAAACCAACACATATCAGCATAACCAAATACAAGGGATAGAACGCCTGCTCTCCAAAATAAACAATATAACATTAATAAAACAAAGATGAATCAAGATCTATACACCAATAAACTTAAAAAGTCGCACCTTTCTAGATGAAACAAAGGAGATCCGTTATAGTTTAAGGCAATTATCCAAAACTACATGTAAATGCACAGAACAAAGACAATTCTGTACAAATAATTCAATATTGGATAGTCCGGCCCACTGAGATAGGGCTGCAAGGGGCATCTGTAGATCATGGTAAACCACCAAAAAGGATCAAGACAAAGCATCCAGAAAACAAAATGCACAAGCTAGAAGGTCCCAATCTTCCAAGGAAAAAAGTGAAGCATGACGCATGAAAAGAGCTAGACCTAAGCCTTCCTAAAGTACTCATAATACTCTTTTAACACGTACGTCAAGTACCCTCTTAGGCCTGCCTCCATTCGATTCCTGGTATCCCTCTCACTCCAATTACAATAGATGAACCACAAAAATTAACTTCCCAACGAGACTAGGCAAGACTAGGCATGCACCCCATTGATCAAAATGTTAGCAGGAATAGCAATCAGGCAATGCTATCTCTAGCTGTCCAAGTCAATCTTGGAATAAAACTCATATAAGTTCACAAACAGAGAAATCCCACGATATGTGCAGCTGATGAAGATGATGGACAATCACGTGATTTAAGGAGTTAGTTTGGGATATGATTTGTACAGAATCAATTGTCAATTTATTTCTTTCTTTTGTATATCGTCTCAAACATGTAAATGCTCTATATAAAGAAATGAAATATATGGTATGATCATATTGATCAACACCCTTTCATACTCTGTTTTTTTCATGGTATCAGAGCATCATTAGCTCATGCTTGATCCTTTCTTTTTTTGTCAAATGGCTTCTGCTAGTTCTGCAGCTCCGATTGTTTATACTCCACCAAATATTGTTCAACTTATTTCGGTGAAGTTGGACGGCAGCAACTATTTGAATTGGACCTCCCAATTTTTGCCAACCTTGAGAAGTAATGATTTGCTTGGGTACGTGGATGGTAGTGAGCCGTGCCCTGAGCAGCACCTAAAAGATGACAAGGGAAACTCTGTGATGAATCCAGCATTTGTGGTATGGTAGAAGAAGGACCAATTTGTCTTGGGTTGGCTCAATGCCACTCTTGCAGATCAGGTTCTCTCCTCTGTGTATGGACTCACCTCAGCCCGACAGGTATGGTTAGCTCTTGCAAACAAGTTTGCTTCTACAGCTCGTTCGAGAGTTCATACTCTCAAAAGGCAGCTGCAAAACTTGCATCAAGGTGAGAAAAACTGCACTGAATATCTCATGGTTGCAAAATCATCGGCTGCTCAATTGGTTGCTGTTGGAAAACCTGTGGAGGACGACGATCTCATTTCATATGTCCTCAGCGGTTTGAATGCAGCCTATACTCCTTTTATTGCTTCCATTAATGTTGCTTTACGTGAAAAATCAATGAGTTTTGATTACATGCAGTCTGAGTTACTGTCCTATGAAGTTTGATTGAAAACCAACACCAAACATCTTCTGATCACTCTTCCTTTGCAATGATTGCCACAAAGAACCAGCAAAGAGGCCCACGTAAACACCACAATCAGTTTCCTCCTAAATCCCAGTTCAAGAACCCACATTCCCAAACAAAACCAAGGCCTGCTACCTCTCAAACACCAACCCCACAGTCAAACCCAACCTCACAGCACACTCAAACCCGAATGCCCTGTCAAATCTGTGGCAAGATAAATCATCAAGTATTGGATTGTTTCCATCGCATGGATTATAGCTACCAAGGTAGACATCCTCCTTCTCAATTGGCTGCAATAGTTGCTCAAAGCAACTCACTTCATGGGGATAATAATACTTGCGGACAGTGGGGCTAACCAACATATTACTAATGACATTGCTAATTTGACTCTGCAGGAGGTCTATGCAGGTGAGGATTCTGTGGCCATAGGTAATAGTTCTGGTCTGTCCATTCTCAATACCGGCTCTTTCTCTCTTCAAACACCTCAAAAGGATTTAATTTTCAATCGTGTGCTTCATTGTCCTGAAGCAATGGCTAACCTTCTCTCTATTAATCGTTTGTGTTGACAATAATTGTTTCTTTGTTCTAACGGACTCTCATTACTTTGTTAAGGACAACAAAAAAGGAACAACTCTTCTGGAGGGGCAGAGTGAGGGTGGCTTATATCCCATTTCGTTCAATAAATCTTCCGTCAATAAAAGTCGTGCTTCAGTTGCTCTTCTTGGTGTTAAAACATCTCTAGACATTTGGCATGCAAGGCTCGGGCATCCATCAGCTCAAGTCACTTCAAAAGTCGTTACTTCTTTCAAGCTTCCTGTTTTGGGTCCTGCATCTCAAGATTTTGTTTGTTCTTCGTGTCAGTTGGGAAAAAGTAAACGTTTACCATTCACTGATTCCACTAGAGTCTCTACCAGTCCTTTAGAACTTGTGCATTCAGATGTTTGGGTGTCACCTGTTTTATCGAATAGTGGTTGTCGATATTATGTCTTGTTTATCGATGATTATTGTCGATTTACATGGTTGTATCCGATTTCAAATAAATCTGATGTTTTGTCTTGTTTCATTAAATTCAAAATTCTTGCTGAGAATCTCTTTTCCTGTAAAATAAAACAATTCCAATCGGACAATGGTGTTGAGTATACATCCACATCTTTTATTTCCTTTCTAAATAAAAATGAGATTTACTACTGCCTTAGTTGCCCTTACACTTCTCAGCAAAATGGAGTATCCGAAAGAAACCATCGGCATATCATGGGAAATTGGCTTGTCTCTTTTAGCACAATCCAATTTTCCTAAATCCTTTTGGGTTGATGCTTTTCTAACGGCCATTTTCTTGATTAATCGGTTGCCCACACCTCTTTTTAATAATGAGTCTCCTTACAGCAAGCTTTTTCAAAAAGAACCGGATTACTCTCAATTGTGCTCATTTGGTTGTGCCTGTTATCCTCTCTTACGTCCTTATGCATCTAATAAGCTTGCTTTCCGCAGTAAATTATGCATTTTTCTTGGATATTCTTCTAATCACAGGGTTATAGGTGTTATGATCCTGTATCTTAGAAAATCTATCTTTCCAGACATGTGGTGTTTGATGAAAAACTGTACCCAACTCCATCACAGCCACCTCTCGCTCATGCCTCCAAAGATGATGTTGCTGCTAGCTGTCTGATTTTTCTTCCTGCATCTCAAACTCTTGTCCTGCCATATACTCCAAGTGCTGAAATTTCTCCAACATTCACGGTTGTTTCTACTCCAGATCCTAGTGTTTCTCCTTTGCCGGGTGAGCCTTCCTTTTTCGACTCTAATCAATCCTCTCCTATTGTTTCTCCCTTTCCTAACTCACATGAGGTACACTCTATCCCTCCTTCTCGGGTTATCACACGTTCCCAAACTGGTTCTCTTAAGCCTAAACAATTTCCTAATTATACCTTACATTACTCTACACAGCATCCCATTAAAGCCTTAGCTACCGTTCATGGTTCTAAAACTCCTATTACATTCTCACAAGCTGTGACCTCCCAGAGTGGAAACTTGCAATGGATAAAGAATATGAAGCCTTGCTTGCCAACAATACGTGGACCTTGTGTCCTCATCCTCCTCATCATAATATCATTGACACAAAATGGGTTTACAAGGAGAAAGATAATTCTGATGGTTCTCTTGAACGGAGAAAGGCACGCTTAGTTGCTCGAGGCTTTGAACAGATCAATGGAATTGATTTTTTCGAGACCTTCAGCCCAGTCATTAAACCAGCCACTGTGAGGGTTTTTCTTGCCCTTGCTGTTCATTTTGGATGGGAGCTCAGACAACTTGATGTCTCCAACGCTTTTCTTCATGAAACCTTAGCTGAAGAAGTTTATATTGAGCAGCCACGGGGCTATATTGATGCTGCACATCCTGACTATGTTTGTCGGCTAAATAAGGCTCTCTATGGTCTTAAACAAGCCCCCCGGGCATGGTTCCAATGCTTATCTCAATGCTTACTGGATTTTGGCTTCTATGGTTCTCAAGTTGATTATTCCCTTTTTATCTATAACCAGTCAGGCATGCATATTTTCATTTTGATCTACGTCGATGATATTATTATTACTGGTACTCACCCTTTGTTTATTTTTTCCTTAATTACTAAACTTCATTCTGAGTTTGCTCTTAAGGATTTGGGTGCCTTGCATTACTTTCTTGGTATACAAGTGACAAGGGATGCTCATGGTCAACATCTTCGACAATCTAAATACATTCTTGATGTTCTTGATCGTGCCCACATGCTTGGAGCCAAGCCTTATTCTGCCCCTTGTACCTCTGGCTCCAAATTGTCTTCACATTCTGGGGATCCTTTGCCTGATGCTTCTCATTATAGATAGATTGTTGGGGCGCTGTAGTATTGTACCTTAACAAGGCCTGAAATTGCCTACTCAGTAAATCAACTCTGTCAACATCTTTACTCTCCTACTACACACCATTGGAGTGTAGCAAAACGGGTTCTCCGATATCTTAAAGGTACAGTGGATCATGGACTTTATTTCACTCCAGGTTCTCTTGATCTTCATGGTTATAGCAATTCGGATTGGGCTGGTAATCCGGATGATCGTCGATCTACTCTGGTTATAGTATATTTTTGGGCCCTTGCTTGATATCATGGTGTGCTAAAAAGCAGCAGGTTGTAGCTCGCTCAAGTACGGAGGCCGAGTATCGAGCATTAGCCATGACTGTTGCAGAAATGTATTGGCTGCGAATGCTCCTTAATGACCTGCACATTTCTCTTTCTGCATCTCCACTGATCTGGTGCGATAATGTAGGGGCCTTAGCACTCGGTTCTAACCCAGTCTTTCATGCTCGTACCAAGCATGTTGAAGTGGATGCCCACTTTATTCGGGAGAAGGTAATTAACAAGGATGTGGCTTTGAAGTTTATATCCACTGTTGACCAAGTAGCAGACATCTTTACAAAGGGTTTATCTTCTTCTCGATTTTTATTTTTGAAAGACAAGCTCATGGTAACTTCTCCCCCCATTCGCTTGCGAGGGGATGTTAGCAAGAATAGCAATCAGGCAATGCTATCTCCAGCTGTCCAAGTCAATCCTGGAATAAAACCCATATCAGTTCACGAACAGAGAAATCCCACGATATGTGCAGCTGATGAAGATGATGGACAATCACGTGATTTAAGGAGTTAGTTTGGGATATGATTTGTACAGAATCAATTGTCAATTTATTTCCTTCTTTTGTATATCTTCTCAAACATGTAAATGCTTTATTGAAAAAGTAGTGGTTCTACCACACACAACACCTAGAGGGGGGTGAATAGGTGTAGTCTAATTTTTTCCGGTCTACTAAAAATATTGACAAGCAAATAAGCAAAGAAACAAATCATACAAATAATCAACACAGAGATTTGTTCACGAAGTGGACACTCATTTGAAGAACCTCTTCAAAATCCAAAATCACTCCGGGTGTAAGACACCCCTCAAATCCACTAATCCACAATAGAAAAAATTAATTGTTACAACCAATTTAGCTACACTTACAAAACCTTTGAAGTTCCTAAACTTGATCTGCAACACCACGAGTGACCCACTCGATCTCTACAAGCATGTAGTGTCGAAACTCCGACCTTTCTATAGCATCCCACGAGAACCTCTCGATCTCTGCAGTAACAGCAGCTCCGAAAACCTTCCGGCCAATGAACAGGTCCACTTCGGTGAACTCAAATAAGGTTTAATCTTGGGTGTGGTGTGGTGGAGGTATGTTTGTCCAAGAGAGATTCACAACGTGGGGAGAAAACCTTCTCAATGGCTCTTGGATGAACTTAGGGTTTTTGCTCTGTTTCTCCACATAAAGAACATAATAAGATGTTCTATTTATAGCCCCTCTGATTCACAGCGCTTAAAACAATGAGATTTGAGTTTCTTGAACATTGGCTCGAGCGACAGTTGAGTGCAGGTTAACTTTCAGAACTTCGCTCGAGCGGCACATCGAGCGGCCATCGAGCGGTGCACTCTGCCTAAGTTCACTCGAGCGCTGAGTCGAGCGGTGCACTCTGCCTGAATTCGCTCGTGTGCTGAGTCGAGCGGTGTACTCTGCCTAAGTTCGCTCGAGCTCCAGTTGGGTCCGCTCGAGCCGTGTTGAGCACATTTCAATTCTTTTCATGTGATAATACATCAACATTAGTTACAACATAATTTTACATAGGTTTTCACACGAATATGCCAATCAACTAATTTTCCCTCAACAATCTCCCCCTTTGACATTTCTGTGACAAAACCTCTAACCTATTACATAGGACCTAATCCTATCACACCCCATACTGGATCCCCAGATTCATGACCATATTGAGATATTTCTGCACATACTTAACAAACGATTAAACGTGCCAATACAAATATGCAAGAAATATATCCACAAGTATAATCAATGTCTGCTCGGAAATCAAGAAAAACATTTCATTAATGCAATTAATCATACATTGAAATCAGTTAGTCAAATAACAGCAGCACAAGCAGCATGTGATAAACAGAAGCTACTCTTCTACAAATAAAACATGTAATACAAAAATAAAAGCTGTTGCTCAACAAAAAATGTGCTTCAAAAAACAATGCTTCTAACATTAACATTTCCTCCCCCTGCTTCTATACCACTCCCCCTGTCTCTATGCTACTCCCCCTTTTTGTCACAAAGGGCTAAGGGTCTCAATCATCAGCATCAATCTGACTACCATCCTCATCATCAAGACGCTCCTCAATATCATTGAAGCGTTGAGTCACAAACTGCTACAGGCCATCAACCTTAGCTTCAAGTCGGGCAAGGTACTCAATAACCTACTGAAGGCTGGGCTCGGTCGTACCATGTGCTGGTGCTGGTGGCGGTGCCGATGTAAAAGGCTATGAGGAGGGTGAGGTGGGTGCTCAACTATCAGTGGTTGCGGGGTGGTGTGAGCACGACTTAGTTGCATGGTCCTCCGACCAATGTGAGCCTTGAGAGGAATTCTAGGCTCATTGGGAAGTAATGCAATTGACTGGGAAAGGGCCAAACGAGTGATGAGGTTGGCAAAGGGTAATCCAATCCGTACTTTGGGGGACTGAAAAGTCTCAAGAATGACTCGGCATAGAAGGCTCCCAAGATCAATGGTGACACCATTAATCAGAGTATATAAAAGAGTGGCGCGGTTAAGACCCACATCACTCTGATGACTAGTAGGATATAAATTTGTCAGGACTATCCTACTGAGAATGAGATATTCAGTGAAAAATCTCATCGTCGCAAGTGGTGACTTACCATCCCAAGCAGAAATATGACCAATTAGACAATCAGCAATATCAGGCGGACTAGGAGGAGATATCCGTGTATATGGATACTCAGGATATAACACACACGAGGCATTTAACAGATCTACTAACATGCCCGGAGTCACCTGGAATGAGATGTTCCGGAGACTCACCTCAAAAGAGTCATCAGCAGATATGGCATGAATGTTGGAGTAAAACTCCCTAACCAACTCCACAGATGGAGTGGGAAGACCAGTGATCAACGCCTGCCACTGGCGAGACTCAAATATGCAGGGAATAATAGTCTCATTAAGCTCACCTAGAGTGACTTCACGCTCGACAATGGGATTGCGTTTAGAAAAGTTTTCAATGTAAAGATGTTGTGCCCCAGCATTGTGAAAAAGTCCTTGAACGGGGGCAGGAGGATTTTGGCGTAGACGAACTCGTCGAGACATAACTAGGTTGTTGACACAATTAGAGACTATTAGACAAGGCTAAAGGTATTGTGAAATGCATGTCTCAATACACATGCCTAATGCATGGTCAAATGCATGTATGATCAAATGCATGATCCAAAGTATGATCCAATGCAAATGCTCAAACTTAAGTTTTAGAAACCCCTTAGCTAAACTTGGGTTTATGAAACCCATTTAAGCAAAATGCCCAAAATCAATTTAAGAGACCCGCTTCAAGTGCAAATAACCCATATGCAAACCATTTTCAAACACAATTAAATTTCATGCCAAAACACTATCCCATCACTAGGAATGATGTGTAATGAGCATGAGAACAAAGTTATGCCAAAACATTGTGAAAAAGAGAAACCAAAAGTCATAGAGGCATTTCACCAAACACTTGGAGTGCATCCAAGCAAAAACAAGTTTAAAAACTCCTTGGGAGTTCCATGAACCTCCTAAATACAAGGGTGAGAATCATTTTCTACACCCATTACACAAACCAACAAACAACCTTAACATTTCGAAATCCATTTCGAAATCAAAAACAAAATCCCCAAAACCCAAAAATGAGATGCTTACCATGAAAATGCAATGGGATTAGAAACAAATGGAAAATAAATACAAAAGGAGATGCTTACCGTGATTAGGATGAGATTTCTTGAGAG